>CM050859.1:2427500-3027500 GCA_027580175.1 Siniperca scherzeri
CATTCTTTTGTAATTGTGTTATGTTTCAGTATTGGTTATATAAAGCCCAATCTAGTTTTGATCCTTTATTTGTTTTCTCCTTTTTTAGATGGTAGCTATCTAAGTACCCTGTTTTGATTACACAGTGTTGTGATTGAGTGAACCACGGAGCCACCAAATAAATGAACAGCACACACAATACAAAATATTATAGAAAACCATCAAAGAGAAACTATGATGCTGGTTGTGACAGGGAATACAGTACCGAGATGAGTTACAGCAGCTCTGACCAGGACTCTTACTCCGGGGACAACAAAGACGCAGCGGATTCAGGCGGGGACAGGAGGAGCGAGAGGGAGGTCGGGCATCAGTCAGCACCCACCTCAGGAGCCCTGAGCAGGGGTTGCGGTTGGGTCAGCCCCTGGGTGCCAGGAGCCACTCTGCTCCGATGGCTTCTGTCGTTCTTTATACCTAATTCTTGTTTCATTTGTGGTCTGATAAACAGTAAATTCATCAAATTCAGTGCCCCCATATTGCTATTTTCCAAGCTACTGTAGCTGTCATGGGTGGGTGCTGGTTGTTTGTTGACGTACGTGGACCCCATTTTTAACGTTAGCTACTGTTGCACACTGTTGGTGCTGTAGGGGAGCTGAAGAGAGGCAAGGCACTTGGGAGCGCACATAAACGTCACATCCTTAGGATTTTCACGGAACAATCGCCCTGAGTCCTTTGCATAGAAATCAGTCCACAGGTTTTTATAGGCAACCAAGAAAGTCGTTAAAATCCGTTCACACATTGGCAATAAAAAGCAATTAATACATGTAAAAAAACTCCACACATTACCTTTAAATGTTGATTAAATATGTATCTGACGCGTTGAAATAACAGCTGTAGCCTACTAAATCTGATATACCTTATTTTTTACGAGTTACTTGATTCAAATACTGGTTCAAAAATATTATGTTTATAAATTTAAATTGTTCATATGATATGAATGAAAATTTACTGGGAGAATGCGACTTGAATTGACACATTCTGCTAGAGAGAAGACATATCACTCTTAGAGTTGTTGGAACTAAAGAAACACTGTCCACTCTGATTGTACAGTGGTGTTACAGAGTGGAGATTCTCTCCTTGCAAACTATCTTTGACGAGTACAGACACCCACATACAGAGAGCTCACAAACCTGACCACAGACAATTTTAGAATTTGCCTGTTATCAAGTGAATCACTGAATTTACAGCTGATATGACCTGCCACCGACGACTTTTGTCATTTTAACCAGAGAAAGCTGTCAGTGCCGGCTAAAAATGAGAAGCTGCTACATGATGTTTTGTACACTGTTGTTTGCTAATTATAAGTAGCAGAACCAATCACGGGTGCACTCAAAAAAATGTTCTAATGTACACATACACTCAAGTCTGGACAGGTAACATACATTATATACACAACACTAATGTACACAAACACACACACACTCACTTCTGGACAGGTAACATACACTGTAGACACTACACTAATGTACACTAGGGCTGCCGCTATTGACTACTTTTCTATCGATTCATCTATCGACTATTTTACTGATTAGTCGATTAATCCAAACGATTTATTTTCATCCAAAAAATCTAATTGACCATTTCATTTGAGTTAATTTTATTTTGACAAACTGTATGCCATTGTATAATGCAGCACAAAACAAAATGTAAACAAAGGTTTACATATTAAAGTGCAAAAACTGTAGGTTTAAACTAGCAACTCCAACATGATAAAAATAAACACACACACTGTCAATCAATGTAAAATAAGCCCAGATTCTAACCTAAACATTTTCTCAAACACTTATTCAATGGAATTTCTATGGTAGCAGGTAGACGACTTTATGGCTTTATAAGTGTATTAAACAGCTACAAGGATAAAAGATATTAAAAAGCTCTCCTTACTAATGTATAGTATATGGAATATATGGTTTCTGAAACGCAACCTGACGTCACACTGCGGTGGCTGTGCGGAGTCGGATTCTGCTGCAACAGTCAGACTCTTCTGTAGCCAGCATTTTCTAAAACTATAGCGATGACTGGAGCCGCTCAGCCAACAATGAAATAACATGCAGTGGTTTAAAATATTGATGTTGAGCATACACAGCATCCCTAATGTACACACACAAATCAAGTCTGGACAGGTAACATACACTTTAGACTCTACAATAACGTACATACACTCAAATCTAGACAGGTAACATACACTAGAGACAAACCTAGAGCTACAAACCACACATTTGAGGACAGCGAGGTGAAGATTCTTAGTAGAGAGAAGAGTTGGTTTGAACGGGGCGTCAAGGAAGCCATTTTTGTGAAGAAAGAGAACCCCTCTTTGAACAGAAATGGTGGTCTGAGATTTAATCTGCCCAAAGTCTATCAGAGTGTATTATCACCTTGGTCACGCCTATCACATGCTAATCAGACACTTAACAGTGACGAAGTAGATGCAGCCAGAGAACA
Source organism: Siniperca scherzeri (assembly GCA_027580175.1). Taxonomy (NCBI): domain Eukaryota; kingdom Metazoa; phylum Chordata; class Actinopteri; order Centrarchiformes; family Sinipercidae; genus Siniperca; species Siniperca scherzeri. Next base: position 2,429,979 of record CM050859.1, read on the forward strand.
GTAGGCCTGATTACTGATTACTGGGCCATCTTGAAACTATTAGATCAGTTTCAGGTGAAACTAGCTATTAACAGATACTCAGGCAGATTCCTTCCTGAGGGCAGGGCTTATGTAACACAGAGTAGCTTAAATTTCCAGTTCCCGTCCAATTTTTTCACAATTGAGAATGACTTCCGGATGGGAGCCGAAACGTCTTGATTCTGAAAACAGTGTCCAGATGACTACGACTGAAACCTTTTCTACGATAGAACACTCCTGGACGAATGAGGGACTACACCGTCTACACTAGAGACACTACACTAATGTAGACACACATCCTTGTACTTCTATCTTTGTGAGGATTGGCATTGACATAATGCATTCCCTAGCCCCTTACCCTAACCTTAACCATCACAACTAAATGCCTAACCCTAACCCTTACCCTCACCCTAACCATAACCTAATTCTAACCTAACCCTTAAAACCAAATCTTAACCTTCAAACAGTCCTTTGAAGTTGTGAGGACCGGCCAAAATGTCCTCACTGTAGGTGAAAAACGTATTTCATTTCAGTTCAGTTAAATTTTATTTATACAGCGCCAATTCATAACAGAAGTTATCTCATTACACTTTTCCTATAGAGCAGGTCTAGACCGTAGTCTTTAGAATATTATTTACAGAGATCCAACAAATCCCACCATGAGCAAGCACTTGGCGACAGTGGCAAGGAAAAACTTCCTTTTAAGAGGCAGAAACCTCACATAGTGGGGGAGAGGGAAGCACAATGCAAATACCACCTAGAATTTTCAAATAGTAATAATGTAGTGGTAATATTAGTAATAATAATAGGAATGACAGTCATAGGAATAATAATTACAATAATAGTAACAAAGCCAATAACAACAACTGTAGTAGCAGTTGTCGAGCAGGAACACGGGGGCAGCAGGTGGCCTACAATCACAGATCCAGTCTCTGCAACTCCGGAGGCAGAAATACCTGCTGAAAGCGACAGAAGGAGAGAGGAGAGAGACGAGAAAGCACAAAACTACAGGAGAGAGAAGATGTCAAGTTAGTAACATGCAGTAATGGGATAAAAATGCATACAGATGGAGAGGAGGAGAGAGGTGCATCATGGGAAGTATCTCAAGTAACCCTGCATTCTGAGAGTGCAGTGTTCTAGTGGGGTAATAAGGTATTATGATCTCTTGAAGATACGATGGTGCCTGACCATTAAGAGCTTTGTAGGTGAGGAGAAGGATTTTAAATTCTATTCTGGATTTTACAGGGAGCCAATGCAGAGAAGCTAATATTGGAGAAATATGATCTCTTTTCCTAGTTTTTGTCAGTACATGTGCCGCAGCATATGTCCTCACTATGTAGCAAGTACAGGCACACACACGCTCACTTCTGGACAGGTAACATACACTCTATACACTCCTCTAATGTACACACACACTCAAGTCTGGACAGACAATACACACTATTTATTACACAGCTTTTTGAATACTTGATTCTGATTGGTCAATTACGGCATTCTACGGTCTGTTATTTCTGAAGAGCAGAATAACAGACCATTGCTATGGACACAGTTCTGATCATAGAATCTCGAGTCCAATCATTTAAATCCGCAGAAAGAAGTCCTGTGGCAAAATTTTTAAAATCATTTTAAAATCAATTGAATCAATATTTGGTGTCAAATTATTGATTTCTTTAGTACATATCCGTGTAATAAGCGGGATAATGTACAGCGAGCCAGTCATTATTGCGAAATCATCCCCGACATGGTGATGCAGGACCCTGACGCGAAGACACACTAGAGCTGGGTAGTATCAAATAACTCTTGATTTAATATGATTCAGGGAGTTGCATGTTAGTACAAAACTGATACAAACAGTGCCATCTACCTATTAATATGATACTTGAGTAGTCAGTATTGATAAGGCTCATATTTGTTTTTTTACTGATTTTTATTTAATTAATTGCTTCCTGCTACAATAAGACACTGACAGCTTACTGTAGTCCTTCCCAGGTCTTTTTGACTTCCACAGTAAAAAATGTTTTACAGTTGTTGAAAATCTCCTCAAAAAATCTGATTTCCTGAACAGTGGGAGCTCTGTAGGACTTTCAATAAGGTTTATTACTCTGGGGTGTGATCCTTATCTGTCATAATACCCTGGAAAATGATTTCCTGAAAAGACTAAGAACCATTCTGACTGAGAATAGAAGTGCAAAAAGTGTCAAAATTATAGAAAGTTACAACATATGCATCTCTCTCTGTCTCAGCATGCGGTAACCTGGGTGGTCCCAGTGTCAGACCGTGGTCGCTATGACGACATCTTCCTGAAGACTGATGCTGATCTGGACGGTTTTGTCAGCGGACATGAAGTAAAGGAGATCTTCATGCAGTCTGGACTTTCTCAGAATGTCCTTGCCCATATATGGTAGGGACCCAGCTAGGCTCCTGCTCATGTTTCATGCTTGACAGTTAATATATGCTGTTTTCTTGGCTAGGCTTATTATTAGCTTGGTAGCACTTTCTAATAAGTAAGCCTTTATAAAGGGTTTATACTGTAAGTTGGAACTAATTTAGTTAAATAATAAATAAATAAAATAATAAATCAAGTTGGACCCTGATTTATTAATGGGTAGTAAATCATTTATAAACCAATAATGAGAACAAAGGTAGTGACTTTAAACAAGCAAGTTAGGATAGAGTGGTCCCGATTCATTTTATTGCTTTCATACTGGGTACTCATTCAAATAAAAGTAAGCAACAGTTGACTCTTTGACTTTTGGTGTGCCAACATGTTTCAACCACAAATGTCTGCATGTACATGTAATTTACATGTTGTAGAAATGTCAAATGTTTTCTTGGAGAGTCTTCTTGCCATTTCTTGAAGGCAAGTAGCTAGTCTTCCTGACTAGCTACTTGCCTGATTCAGCAGTTTATTCTTCTTTTTCTTTAGATTTTTGTTAGTTATGTACTGCTTTACAGTGTGGTCAGTCGGCTCAGTATAATTGAGTTAACCTAATGTGTCTGTAATGTTGACCGACTGCTCTTCGCTGCAGGGCTCTGGCAGACACAAGGCAGATAGGCAAGCTGACCAGGGAGCAGTTTGCCCTCGCCATGCATCTCATCCAGCAGAAAGTCAGCAAGGGCATCGACCCTCCACAGGCCCTGACTGCTGACATGATCCCCCCTTCTGAGAGAGGCACTCCTGTACCAGTAGGTCCAACACACACAAACAATGCATGTTTACTAGAGAGACTTCTTTAGTGAAGGAGATGGCTCACCCCGCCCCACGTCGACTAATCATAGGGTTGGTGGTTCGATCCCCAGCTTCTTGTGTCCACATGTCTAAGTGTCCTAGGGCAAGACACTGAATCCCAAATTGCTTCTGATGGTCAGGCCAGCACCTTGAATGGTAACTCGCTGCCATCGGTGTAAGTGAGTGTGTGAATGAGAGGCAACTTGTAGTGCTATATAAATGCAGCCATTTATACAGCCAAATATGACTATAGATTGGTTATAGTAATAGCAATAGCCATACTTATTCAATATCTGTCATTTGCTGTATACAATAGCACCTCTGCTCTTCTTCCCAGGAGGTTAATGTTTTATTTAATAAAAGTGTATTCATTTTTTATGATGATAGTGTAGATCGTTTTTATGTCAGACAATGTGATCCATCTCTGCCAGGGCTCCATAGATGTTAATTTAACTTTTTCCATGTTGTCAGTATGATTGTATGACCATTAGCTGGTAAATTAGAGTATTGTTAACTTTTTATCTTCACTTTAAAGCATGGCATAGTACTAATATATTAGATAACAAGGAACTTTCTTAGCACTGATGAGTTTTTCAAAATGTTTTAAAATGTGTCTCTTTTCACATGGGATGGAGTTATAACTGTTGCTGTTTTACTAAGTAATTTCTCTATGGCTGCAGAGTATGTCAGGATACATGACCCCAGTGGGATCAGAGATGGCTGCTCTGTCTGAGATGAGACGGGTGAGTCAATACTTCTCCTCTTCCCTCCTCTTATCTTTCTTCTGCTCTTTGCATATTTAGACATAGAGGTGTACAGATTTGTCTCCTATACATCCTGTTTCTTGAGCTGTACCAATTTCCCAATTTGCTAAATCTGCTTATTTGGTGGAAGATAACTTAAAAATGTAACCCACATAGACATGAAAATGGGTAAATCAATTAAATCAAAGACATTTCCTGCCCACTGTTCTTCTTTCTTATCCTAACTCTTTTACTGCTGATGTTTCTACCTTTCCCCTCTTCCTACTCTCTCAGGCTATAATGTTCAAGTTGTGGGTAGGTAACATGGACCTACAGTGTATTAATTTATAAATGCTTCCAGTGGCTCGCTGTTCAGGCTGATTACTGGAAAGCATTTGCAAGACTTTTCTCTTCATTCCAATACAGTGCAGTGACATTGTCTCTCCTGTCAGCTGTCTGCTGATCAAGGGAAGATTCAAGACAGCTTTTAGTTGGCAATCAGGATTCTTTTGAAATTAGTATTTTTGATAAAGCGGCTGCAATCCTATGAAAGCAGTTGTTTGTGGCCCTGGTACAAATAAGTTAAATCAATCAAATCAAGAGCATACTGTGCACTTTTGATAAGTCAGTACTTTTGCTTAATAAAGGAATAGCTTTCATGGGCTTTTTATTAATTTTTTTTCAAAAGGTGTCTCCACACTCTTCGACTAGCGTCACCAGCAAATGCTAGTGGACCCAATACTGGGTTTGTTGAAAACCACCTTCATGAAAACTTTTTGAATGTTTTCAATGGGGGGCTGACTGAATATTAATCATAAAATTGCAAAATCCTGAATCTTTCCTCTTTTTGGCAATTTGTCAGTGGTGGTAACACTTACCCACATGTTGGTGATTAACCCAGCACCCACCTACTGATTCAACCTCTGTGCTGCTCCTCTTATTGAATGCTGTTTTTTCTCCTTTTCTTTTTTTCCCTTTCTCCTTCCTTTGGCCTGATCTGCCATGGCTCAGTTGGTACCATTTCATCATTCCACTTTCTTCAACAAATAAGTTCAGCTTTGCCAACCTGTTGTCTTTTTTTCTTCCACCCTTCCTCCTTCTCTCTCTCTGTCTGCCTGTCTCTCTCTCTACAGGACAGCTCTAGTTCAGTGGGTTCAGGGGAGTTCACTGGCATCAAGGAATTGGATGACATCAGCCAGGAGATAGCCCAGTTGCAGAGGTAACAACAACATCACTGGCAGCACATAAATGACATGACAGCACTAAAAGTTTAAACCACTTTTACATAATTTTCAAAGCTGCAAAGAAAGATCAAAATACATTAAATCTATTTAATTTTAAGTATCAGAGGGACATTTTTGTACCAGTATATGCAATAACCGCAATAGCAACAATGTAGCAATTTGCAAATATTTTTCATAAGTAGTAATTGCCTGGACATTTACAAGATGCAGCTTTGAGTTTGATTTTAGTTTCGCTGTTAGTTATCAGATCATCAGATTTGCTGCTGTATCTCTTGGACACTCGGGTAAAGAGAGCAGTGAGGGTGAACTAGGAACGTCTGACTGAACGTCTTAACTCCAACCTCTGGTCTCATGCATCCCGGGGTAAGTTGGGTACATGGAATCTGAAAAGCCTCCATTGTGGAAGCAGCTGATAGGACTTGTGGTCAGAAGGTCGTCGGTGCCTGTTGTGGTGGCAACCTAAGAACCTGCTGGTGGACACTAGCGGTGAAGGAGGCCGTCAAGCTGAAGAAGGAGGCCTTTCAAGCTTGGTTGGCCTAGAGGTCTCCTGAAGCAGCAGACAGGTACCAGGAGGCCAGAAGGGCTGGGCCTTTGATGGGCACAGAAGCAAAAACCTGGGTGTGGGAGGAGTTCAGGGAGGCTATTGAGAAGGACTTTCGGTTGGCCTCAGGGAAGTTCTGGCAAACCATTAGATGACTCAGGAAGGGAAAGCAGGGCTTGGCTCAGGCTATGTTTAGTAGGGGAGGAGAATTGCTGACCCAGACTGGGGATATTGTCGAGCAGTAGAAAGAGTACTTTGAGGAACAACTGAACCCAACCAACACGTTCTCTGTGGAGGAGACAGAGTTTGAAGACTCGGGGGAAACCTCCCTGGAAGAGGTTTCTGAGGTAGTTAAGAAGCTCCTTAGCGGCAAGGTGCCAGGTATGGATGAGATGGGCCCTGAGATGCTGAAGGCACTGTACATTGTTGGGCTGTCTTGACTGACACACCTTTTCAGTGTCGCGTGGAGGTCAGGGACAGTGCCTGCGGAATGGCAGACCGGGATGGTGGTTCCAGGGGCACTGCTCAGCCTCCCTTGTGGGGGGTACTGCTGGAGTATGGGATACCAGGGCATTTGCTATGAGCTATTCGGCCCTTATATAACCGGAGTGAAAGCTGTGTCTGTATTGTCAGCAAAGTCAAACACGTTTTAAATTTTATTTATGTAGTGTCAATTCATAAGAGAAGTTCTGTCATTGCACTTTTCATATAGAGCAGGTCTAGACCATACTCTTTATAATTTTATTAACAGTTGCCACCATGAGCAAGCACTTGGCGACAGAGGCAAGGAAAACTTCCCTTTAACAGGCAGAAACCTTGAGCAGAACCAGGCTCAGGGTGGGCGGCCATCTACTTCGACCGGTTGGGTTGAGAGAGAGAGAGAGAACGAGAGAGAGAGAGAGCAGGAGGAAAGAGAACAGTAGCACAATGCAAATTCCACATAGAGATTTAAAATAATAGTAATTGTAGTGGTAATAATATTAATAAAAATATTAATAGTAATAATAATGATAGCGATAATAATGATCATGATAATTATAGCCGCAGGTGGCAATTCAAACCATTTTTTGGCACAAAGGAAGGAAGCAGCTTGATGGGCCAAAATTAAAGCCTCAGGTAGCAACAAGCAAAGTCACTTCAGCTTGCTAAATTCTGTTTGAAATGAGTGAGAACAATCACACACTTGTTTTGTCATCACAAAGCCTGCAGCGTTTCAATTATTGTGCACGCAAAGTTCCACCATTCATTAGATTTGAATGAAACTCTGTATATATGTTCAGAAGATGGCGGGGGATGTCTCCGGTGAGTTTAATTAGGATAGCTCAAAGGCATCTTTGTCGTAATGTACGATCAATTCGAACCCACAGATGCAGAACACACTAGAAGTCTTTTGCCAGTAAATCACTCTTTATTTAAAGGTCAGCGGAATAGTGGAAAGGGGTGTAGTTCTTTTGGAGCGAAGCCGCCAGCGTCGTCCTCAGTAACTCAGGGGAGGTAGCGATTGTTCAGGAGTGGAGACTGAAGCAGCAGTCACCTGTTTGGCCCGTGTAGAGATTGCGTGGATCTGGAACGGTAGACTGGTTCCGTGAGGCGAGGAGCAGGTGGTGTAGTGTGGACCTGGGTGGGCCACGAGGGGGAGTGTGGAGACTGACCGTCAACGGAACCAAGAGCAAGGAACAGGTTGGATCCCAAGAGTCTGGCTGGAGTTGGTGGAGATAGGCAAGGTGGAGTGGCTGGAGAGGCAGGTAGGCAGGCTGACAGGAATCCAGACCGAGGCAGATAAACTGCAATCACCGGCACAGGATAATCCTGCGGTAGAGCAAAACAGGATCAAAAACGAGGTAACAAAACACACTTAGCAATGGTACTTAACTTGTAAGTTTTAGGAGCCTTGACATAGTGGTCGTACAAGTGTACATGGATGATCTGGCACAATCTTGAGTTACAGGCAAATATGTGATAGGCCATGGCCACTCGCACCAATCAATATGAAACTTCAGATATTGGTTAATACTTGCCCCCAGAGCATGCACACCAACTTCAGTGAAATTCTGTTCACCGGGTTTTGAGGTACAGTTTTTTGGCATTTGTTGCGCCCCCTATGGGTCGAGCTCAAAATACTTTGGCACGCCTATTACACGGACTGAAGATATCTCCCAATATTTGTGATGATTGGACAAATTGTTATTGAGTTATGTTTTTGTGCTAAGCCCCACCCATGGTGAAGATATTTTAGTTAGTTAGCAAAGTTATATGGTCTTTATGATAAGAGCAATGATCCAGCCAAATCTCATGAAGAGCAAAGTAACTTTTTCCCAACGGTGGCGTGTGTTTGAGGGCACTATAGAGACCCCTGGCCACGCCTGAGCCCAATCACTGCAGAACTTTGCGATTTTTGCCAGTTGTGATGCATGTGCAAAATCTTTTGAGCATCCTAAGCCCCTCAAAAAACGTTTTAAGATGATAATAATAATAATAATCTCTACAAAAACAATAGGTCCCTGACACTTTTGTGCTTGGCTCCTAACAATAATAATAATAATAATAATGATGATGATAATAATAATCTCTACAAAAACAATAGGTTCCCTGCACTTTCGTGCTCGGGCCCTAATAATTGTAGCAGCGGGTGTTGAGCAGAAACATGGGGGCAGTAGGAAGCCTGCAATCATAGATCCAGACTCTACAGCTCTAGAGGCAGAAATACCTGCTGAATGCAGGTGGAGAGAGGGGAGAGACGAGAAAGCACAAAACTACGGGAGAGAGAAGATGTCGAGTTAGTAACATGCAGTAATGGAATAAGAATGCATATAGATGAGAGGTTCATCATGGGAAGTCTCTCGGCAGTCTAGGCCTATAGCAGCATAACTAAGGGATGGTTCAGGACTCACCCAAGCCAGCCCTAACTATAAGCTTTGTCAAAGAGGAAAGTCTTAAGCCTACTCTTTAATGTGGCAATGGTGTCTGTCTCCCGAACCCAAACTGGGACCTGTTTCCACAGGAGAGGAGCTTGATAACTGAAGGCTCTGGCTCCCATTCTACTTTTGGAGACTCTAGGAACCACAAGTAACCCTGCATTCTGGGAGTGCAGTGTTCTAATGGGGCAATTAGGTATTATGATCTCTTTAAGATACGATGGTGCCTGACCATTAAGAGCTTTGTAGGTGAGGAGAAGGATTTTAAATTCTATTCTTTTACAGGGAGCAAGTGCAGAGAAGCTAATATTGGAGAAATATGATTTTTCTTTTCCTAGTTCTTGTCAGTACGCGTCCTGCAGCATTCTGGATCAACTGGAGAGTGTTAAGGGACTTATTCGGGCAGCCTGATAATGAATTCCAGTAATCCAACCTAGAAGTAACAAATGCATGGACTAGTTTTTCTGCATAATTTTGCGACAGGGTGTGCCTAATTTTTGCAATGTTAAGTAGGTGAAAAAAGGCAATCCTTTTTGAAGTTTTTTTTTTTTTTTTGAGTTAAAGGATAATCCTGATAAAAGATAACTCCGAATCCTTATAGTGGTGCTGGAGGCCAGGGCAATGCCATCTAGAGTAACTATAACTTTAGATAATGTGTTTTGGAGGTGTTTGGGGCCAAGTACAATAACTTCAGTTTTGTCTGAGTTTAACATCAGAAAATTCCAGGTCATCCAGGTTTTTATATCATTAAGGCATGCTTGAAGTTTAGCTAACTGATTGGTTTGATCTGGCTTGATCGATAGATATAACTGGGTATCACCTGCATAACAATGAAAGTTTATGGAGTGTTTCCTAATAATACTACCTAAAGAAAGCATATAATAATTTGAATAGAACTGGTCCAAGGTGTAGGTTTTCCAGGCACATCCACCTGGTAGGAGACCCCGGGGTGACCCAGAACACGCTGGAGAGATTATATATCTTATCTGGCTTGGGAACGCCTAGGGATCCCCCAGGAGGAGCTGGAAAATGTTGCTGGGGAGAGGGACGTCTGGACTACCTTGCTTAGCCTGCTGCCACCTTGACCCGGCGCTGGATAAGCAGTACAAATACATGGAACGGTGGATGTTAGTTACTATTCACTCTATGATGAATGTACTTGTTGATGTCCTGTGTCAAAGCACTTTCAGTTTTGCCAAACCTGTCACTCATCAGCAGCCAACACACCTCCTCAGTTAACCTCCTCACCTCACAGCAATATTTATTTTTACTTGGGTAGTAAAATACTTCAGTACTAGCATATTATGCCAACCTAAGAATCCTACTAAAGTCAACTATGGGCCCCCATGTTTGTAAACTTTTATTGGTGTTCTCCTTATGATCACATACAGTCTTATCTTCACAAGATAAAAATCTTCTGACAGTGTGAATTATTGGTGGACACAAAGTGCAACTGTGGTTGATGAGTCTTTTGTGTGTTTATTTTGTCGCCTTTTTAAATGTTCTATCATTGTCATTACATGTATACAAGGAAGGCTTCCCTTGTATGTTACATCTCCAAAACCTTTAAACCCCAGAAAAGTATTTGACACAGCTCCTTCTGCCATTCCTTAAGCCCCCAAATATCATTTGATTTTACTGTAATGCTGTATGGTTGATCCTACTTAGTGTTTTTATGTAGAAATCAAATCAACCAAGCATCTGAGCTCGACTGACCCATGTATTAACACGAGCCATGGGATGGCCTCATTAACCAAGCATGTCCCAGTGTGTCATGTAGGCAACTGACTACCGCAAGTGTGGGTATTGACACAGACCCTCAGTGTCTGTTACACTTTATGCTGATGGATTTAAGTGGAATGTCCCTTACAAAAGGATGTTGACATGCAAACATAGCGGACACAGCTGGTTTGAACAGCAGCAGAGGTTACCAGCAGCCCACAGCTAACCCTACAATACCCTCAGCTCTGTATATGCTGTGTGATCCAACCGTTTTTCTGTTTATACACTTGAAAGGGAAACATGCACATCCACATCATCCACATCAGATGTGGATGAGCTTTACTATTCATCTTGGCTTTGTCTCATTCTACTGCTTTCTTCCTTCTTCCATCCATCCATCCAGCCACCCAGCCAACCGTCCACTCTTCCTTTGATGTGTGTATTTTATCAAATTTTTGTTTGTTCACCACTTATTCTCCATGCTGCGTCAGCACTCTTGCCTTTACCCAGTGGAATACTCTCAGGTAAACACACCAGCTACTGAATATCTATGGACTGGCATTATGTCAAATCTACTGTGACACACACAGATGAGTCAAGATGCAGAGTTTGTTAGAGGATAGGTTCACAATTTTTCAAGTCTGTCTTAAAATAAGTCAGGTGCACACATTGACATTGAAACAGATTTTGCTTGCTGTAATCATTCATTCCTTTTCATACTAGCCCTGAACAGATCAGTTCCGAAAGCAATTTAAATGTAAGTATGTAAGTAAGATTTTATTTATATAGCACCTTTTAAAACAAAGTTACAAAGTGCTTCACAGGATACATATGCAGAAAAAATAAGAAACATACATATACAGTTATATACAGAAAGATAGATAGAAAGACAGGGAAGGCAAGTCGGTAGAAATGGGTTTTGAGAAGCATTTTGAAGTTGTTTACAGACTCAGCTGATCTAACGGGGGGTTCCAGAGGGACTGGGCCCTAATGGCAAAAGCACAATCACTCTTGGATTTGCAAAGGGGTATAAATAAGAGACCTTGGTCAGATGGTCTGAGTGGCCTAGAGGTAGAATAAGGATGCAAGAGTTCAGAAATGTATGAAGGGGGAAGACCATGTAGGACCTTGTATGTGATAAGCAGTATCTTGAAATCTATTCTGTACTTTACGGGAAGCCAGTGAAGAGATACGAGGATTGGTTTTGGTTAACAGCCTGGCTGCAGCGTTTTGCACGGGTTGCAGGCACGACAGAGTTGCTTGGCTGAGACAGGAGAAAAGAGCACTGTTCAGAGAGGTGTACTGTTTTCCCTCCTTGTAAATCGCACATTTGATGATGGACCACAGGTTCTCAATGGGGTTCAGATCAGGTGAACAAGGAGGCCATATCATTAGATTTTCTTCTTTTATACCCTTTCTTGCCAGCCACGCTGTGGAGTACTTGGACGCGTGTGATGGAGCATTGTCCTGCATGAAAATCATGTTTTTCTTGAAGGATGCAGACTTCTTCCTGTACCACTGCTTGAAGAAGGTGTCTTCCAGAAACTGGCAGTAGGACTGGGAGTTGAGCTTGACTCCATCCTCAACCCGAAAAGGCCCCACAAGCTCATCTTTGATGATACCAGCCCAAACCAGTACTCCACCTCCACCTTGCTGGCGTCTGAGTCGGACTGGAGCTCTCTGCCCTTTACCAATCCAGCCACGGGCCCATCCATCTGGCCCATCAAGACTCACTCTCATTTCATCAGTCCATAAAACCTTAGAAAAATCAGTCTTGAGATATTTCTTGGCCCAGTCTTGACGTTTCAGCTTGTGTGTCTTGTTCAGTGGTGGTCGACTTTCTGCCTTTCTTACCTTGGCCATGTCTCTGAGTATTGCACACCTTGTGCTTTTGGGCACTCCAGTGATGTTGCAGCTCTGAAATATGGCCAAACTGGTGGCAAGTGGCATCTTGGCAGCTGCACGCTTGACTTTTCTCAGTTCACGGGCAGTTATTTTGCGCCTTGGTTTTTCCACACGCTTCTTGCGACCCTGTTGACTATTTTGAATGAAACGCTTGATTGTTCGATGATCACGCTTCAGAAGCTTGGCTATTTTAAGACTGCTGCATCCCTCTGCAATATATCTCACTATTTTTGACTTTTCTGAGCCTGTCAAGTCCTTCTTTTGACCCATTTTGCCAAAGGAAAGGAAGTTGCCTAATAATTATGCACACCTGATATAGGGTGTTGATGTCATTAGACCACACCCCTTCTCATTACAGAGATGCACATCACCTAATATGCTTAATTGGTAGTAGGCTTTCCAGCCTATACAGCTTGGAGTAAGACAACATGCATAACGAGGATGATGTGGTCAAAATACTCATTTGCCTAATAATTCTGCACCCTGTATAGTGAGAAAAGGATGGAGCCAAGGATTGAACCCTACGGAACTCCATAGAGTATAGGTGCAGGTGAGGACACAAAGTTGTCTATGAAAACCTCAAATAACCTGTTTGACAGATACGACGAGAGCCAATTGAAAGCAGAGCCTGTGATACCAACCCACTTATTAAGCCATTCAACCAGGATGGAGTGATCAATAGTATCAAATTCAGCAGTTAAGTCAAGCAGGATCAGGATAGAATGTTTGCCATTGTCAGCCCGCATGAGGATGTCATTTCTCACTCTTAGTAGTGCTGTTTCTGTGCTATGTTGGTGCACAAGCCGGATTGGAATGTATTGAAAATATTGTGTCCTTCAATAACTTCAAGGAGCTGCTGTGCAATTATTTTTTTTCAAGAATTTTGATGGGGGATAAAATCCACAGTCCTCGTTCGGTGTAAAAAATATAGTTTTTTAGTTGTATAGTTTATCTGAAGCTAATATGACGCTTCATCAGTTTGTGTTAGACAAATCACGTGGATATCTTCCATTTCAATCTTTTTAGTACAAAATTCTCTCTTTGTGTTACTATCCCTCCACTGCAGCTCAGCAAGGAAAGACTGTCCGGAGGAACAAAGAGGGATATTTGTAGGAACCTCATATCAACTTCAGATGAACAGTGGAATGTATTTTTGTGCAGGAGGACTGTGGATTTTGTCGCCCATCACTTACATTGAAAGTGCATTAGGAAGGGCCAGTACGAAAAGGACGAATGATTACACCAAGCAAAACCTGTTTCAGTATTCATATGGGCACCTGACTGTTGTTTTAAGACAGACTTGAAAAATTGTGAACTTATCCTTTAAGGGAGTCTGTCTGACACCCAGTGGTCAAAAACTACTGTTGGAATCAAATGCTGTGTATTTTAAAGGGCACAAGACTCAGCCTACAGAATAACTGTGTGGAATCAGACACAGTGCCATTTGATTGACTTGTTAATATCTTGTTCCCATAGCATAGACAAATCAGCATTTTGTTACTTTGTGGGACTGACAGTCTGGGCAGTTCAGTGCAAAAACCCCCACATATATATGCTTTTGTCATGATTTTGACTGCACAAGAATTTTTTCCCCCACAAATCAAAATGTGGGCACTATTCTGAAATTAAATACACACTGCATTTATTATAGTCATTTGCAATTACACTCTGAATTAATTAATTTGATTAATAAGTAATGAATTATTAATTTTACATTTTACATTTACATTTAAAATAAATTAGAAAGGCATACTCATTTCTTTATAAGGTCACACATTTCACACAGAGTTTCCAGCAGCTCCTCTTTTCTGGTCAGTGAGCAGTTTTACTTCGAGGGTATAGTGATTTTTTTTTTTTATTGATTTTTTTTTTTAATCTGTGACATTGTGGATTTGATAGAATCCCAGTCCAGTGTCTTGTTACTCTGACATGTTGATGTGTGCACACAGCAGGGGGTTGGTAGTTATTTATTCTTTTTCTGTTGTCACAATTAAGCTTGTTTGTGTTTGTGTGCATCCTTGTATGCATGTTTTTTTTGTGTGCATGTGGCAGGGAGAAGTACACTCTTGAACAAGACATCAGGGAGACAGAGGAGGCCATCAGGCAGAAGAGTGCAGAGGTGCAGGTAAGGGCAACTTGTTCACTGGTCAATCAGCTGCAGTATGAACACATAGCTTGTTTTAATGTGGACTTCTTTAATTTCAATTAAATCATTACACTGTGGTCGATCACCTTTCTTTCTTTCTGTTTCTGTTTTCCAAGAAATACTGAAAGATTATTGACACCATAATTGTCTCTCCTGCATTTACAAACATAAACTGTGTTTCTATACAGGGTCAGTGGGTGTAGTGTGTATGTAGTCCACTGAACAGCTTGGCTTTATCTGACCACTTGTTTTTTTATGTGGTGGACACATAACTTTGATACATGATACTTAGGTTGGTCATAGGTTGATTTAATATACTGTATGTTCCATAAGGAGATGCAGAATGACCTGGACAGAGAGACAGCCAGCCTGCAGGAGCTGGAGGCTCAGAAACAAGATGCCCAGGACCGCCTGGAGGAGATGGACCAGCAGAAACATAAATTAGAGGACATGCTGAATGAAGTCCGGATGAAGTGCCAGGAAGAGTCTCAGATGGTGAGCAAGGAGTGCGAGATGTCAGAGAAACCGAAAACAAGGCCAAAGTTTCCATCTCTGTGATGCATTGCAATAGCTTTGCCACAGCTGCCACAGAATCATAAACAATGAAAAGTAATTTATTAAATGTATAATGTGTTATTGTTAATGTTGGTGATTTTGGAATTGGGGCTTTTAATTTAATGTTCAGCTAAATGCCAGAATTACCAAGAGACAACTGAGATGGTGCCAAAGAGAAGAAGTGAAGAAAGCAAAGTGTCAGTCGTATCATCAAGCAATTGGTTTCAGTAAATTACCAGCTTGTGCAGAATGGATTTCAAGGGCCATTATAGTTTGGCAGGTGTTAATTTCAGACCCCATCCTCATGGCTTCATTCTCTTCTGCCTCAAGATCTCGACCCTCCAGAGTCAGATACACTCCCAGGAGTCAGACTTGCAGTGCCAGGAGGAAGAGCTAAGCCGGGCAAAGGCCGACCTGGGCCGGCTGCAGCAGGAGGAGAACCAGCTGGAGCAGAGCCTGGCTGCCGGCAAGATCCAGCTGGAGACCATCATCAAGTCTTTGAAGGCCACGCAGGATGAGATCAACCAGGTAGGAAATAGGGCCTGTGTGTTTTTGTGTGTGTGTGTGTCTGAAAAGTGTCAACAGGGGGCACCATTGTACTGTATATCTACTTCTTTCTTACCACTGAAGTCAGTAGTTGATCCCCGGTACCACTAGAGGAACTAGAACACAACATTTAGTTGTGTTTGTGTGGTGGTGGGGGTGGGGGTGGGGTGTTAGCCTCAGCTGCTGTGGTGTGTCATCTGTTTCCTACCAGCCACTTATCTCACACACGCCACTTAACCACCTGCAACTTGCATACACAGCTTGACTTTAGACACACACAATGTTTGATTGGTACATTATGTAGTCTCCATAATATCCATTATGTTGTGCATTATGCCCTGATAGGATTATATTCTCCTGAATGTAACGACCACATGACTGAAGTCTATACTCTGCCACTGCTCCCTCCTCCAGTCAGAGGGTCACATGGAGAGTTGAGGAGTCTCGGCAGTTGATCATTTCCTCATGCTCACCTGTAATAATATCCAGTCTTACTGCTTCCACGAACAGTCATGTTGATTTTCATGACATAGTCCCCTTAGACCTTTTTATTATTCATAAAACCCCACATAAGAACTGCCACCCAGGGTTGTTCCAGCAGTTCAACAATGACATGGTATATGACATGCAACTAAAGTGCATGTCATATACCAAAAACAGCATAGGTCTGAATCCATGTCCTATCTTATATGAAATACCAGCATGGCCCTATTTTAGGAAGAAACACCCTAAAGTTATACCTAAAATCTATCTGAGTATCAAATACTCTTTAGGCTTCAAAGGTGGCTGTAGAAAGTTGGTATTTTCTTTCAAAGAGAACAGCTGCTGCGATCTGCTTGGATTCATGTCAGTTACAATTGAGTCCAATAGTGACAAGTTTTCATAGGGAAAAAGTATCAAAACTTCTAAAATCACTCCTGCAGTATAATTCATCATGACAAGTGCTGTAAACATTGCTGTTGGACACTGCGTTACATCATTCAAGACATGAATGAGGTGTGACTGCTATTATCAGATGGCATGTCAGTTTTGCGAGTGTGTGTTTAACTCCAGCAGATGTTCAGAAGTAAGCTGCCCAAATCAAAGACATCCATGAGGAGCTTTCTAAAGCAAGAAGACATAGCATAGTATCCGTACGTCCCGCTGTTTCTGAACTGTTTGTGTGTGTGTATCCTGCAGGCTCGTAGTAAGTTGTCCCAGATTCAGGACAGCCAACAGGAAGTGTCTAAAAGCATTGAGCAGTACAACAGCACCTTGAATGGAACCCATGGAGGCAGTATGACCAACCTGGCCGACATGAGCGAGGGCTTCAGTGACCGAGAGAACGGAGGATTCCCAGCCATGGTGAGAGCAGCACAGGTCAGGATCTCTATTAGAACTCTGCTTTTACCTCCCAATGTGGCTTGAATTCTGGATGAAAGGCCCTCTTACTGACACGTTTTCAACAGGCTAGAATGCATTTACATAAATTAAAAAGCATAAACAATAGCAAACAGTTGAGCTATCAGAAAGGAAACTGCATCTCATGCGCTTATTGGCAGTCATCAATGGAAAACATTTCTTTAGTTTTTTTCCCCTTTAGGCTCTTCACATAAGTTTGTGATTCAAACAAGCTTTTAGAAAGCTAAAGTTTAGCAACGTGTTTGTAACCAATGTAGAGACCAAGTAGTACAGAGCTAGTTTGTGTTGCAGTGGCAGGAGTAGGACAGTACTTTGTAAATTCTGTTGCATTTGCATGACAAACAAATGTTGAAGCAAGAGCAACGATGTCATGTAAAAATTTCATCATCATCATAATAGTCTTCTTAAAAAAATAGAATATAATCTCCTTAGACTCTGTCAACTACATTTTGGTAATAAAACTGGCAAACTCAATCTCTAACTAATTGAAACAACAAACTAAAAAATCAATAGAAGATATCTCCGGAAACACTACACAAGATCACACTGCAATAAATGAAACATTCAGACAATACTACTCCAAATTATACACCCCAGACCATGACACCACAACCACTACAAAAGCCAATGTTTTTCTGAGGAGTGTCTCCCTCCCAAAACTAGACACATCCCAGGCAGAGAATCTGGATAAACCACTCATCCTAGACGAACTGAGGAAAGCACTACTACTCATGCCCAATAAGTCCCCAGGTTTAGATGGATATCCAGTAGAATTTTATAAACATTTCTTCTTTCACCCATATTTTTCAAAATGAAATCCTCCATTTTAAAATTCCCTACCATATGAGTACTGCCTTGATTACACTTCCCTAAACCAAACAAAGACCCTACACACTGCTCCAACTACCGCCCTATATCTTTTCCACTGTAAAGATTATAAGCAGAACTTTGGCATTAAGACTGGAATCTGTAATTTCATCACTTGTGCACACGGATCAGACTGGTTTCATCAAAGGGAGACACTTCTCAGAAAACATGCAAAGATTATTCATCATAATCCATCTATATAAAATCAAAACAGATACAAATATTAAACATACTGCCATTACTTTAACTTTAGATGCTGAGAAGGCGTTTGATAAGGTAGGGTGGCTCTTTCTCTTCACCTCCTTAAACCATTTTGGCTTTGGCCTCTTCTTCATCAATTGAATTAAGATTCTATACAACACACCCTCAGCATCTGTAATCACCAATGGCCAAATATCTAGATCATTCAACCTAAGCAGAGGTATTAGACAAGGATGCCCATTATCACCATTACTTTTTGCACTTTTCATAGAACCACTTGCCTCAGCTATAAGACAGAGTGACAGCATTTCAGGCATTAAAACCAACTAACACCATCATAAAATATGATATACGCCGATGACATCTTGCTATATCTGACAAATCCCTCAGTCCACAATTTGATTAACAGCTTCGGCAAAGTTTCTGGCTACTCCATTAACTGGTCTAAATCCGAAACTCTGCCTCTAAGCCATTTAGACTGCGATGCTGATCTTGGGGATCTACCCTATAACCACACAATTCAATCTACTAAATACCTCAGAATCCTTGTCCCAATAAACCCAAATTATATATTCAAACTCAATTTTACCCCATTACTACATAGCATCAAAGAAGACTTGGACAGATGGAATAAACTACCACTCTCTTTAATTGACCGCATTTCCACTGTCAAAATGAAAATTCGTCCTAAAATAAACTAAATACTAAATATATCTTTACCACCCCTGGGCTGGTTCTCCTCCCTAAATTCAACAGTAAATACATTTTACTGGAAAGGCAAAAGGCCCAGGATCAAAATAGCTAAGCTAGCTCCAAAACCCCAAACAATATGGTGGCCTCAATGCATCAGATTTTTACCACTAGTTTTTCTCCCATCAGCTTCAGTATATCTGACACTGGACAAACAACTCCAATTCTGCCTGGCTTGATATTGAACAGACCATCTGTAAAGATCTCCCCATTAAGCATAATCCATTCATAGATAAATCAGTCAAGACCTACAGCTGCTTCAAATTTAACACCATAAATACCACTCTCACTGCCTGGTGAAAAGCAAATGACATACTAAACCTCACCAATTATCTCCTTCTACTCTAACCCCTATCTGGCATAACCCTATGTTTAAAATCAATAAGGAACCCATCAACTTCCCTGCTTGGAAACGGAAAGGAGTAACCAACCTGGGGCACCTTTTCAGTGGCAGCTCTCTCATGACCTTTGACCATCTCAAACAGGCATACAACTTACCCCATCACTGTCACTACCAGTACATACAGTTGGAAGAGACCATAAGAAAGAAAATTATATCCATAACTTCCACAACTTCACTCCTCCCTCATTACTAAAACTATGTTCATTTTCACCCCAAAAATTACTATCACAGATCTACAAACTCTTTTCTCACCATGACAATACTGTTTCAGTACCAATAGACAAATGGACATCAGACTTGAATATATGCCCCTGTGGACTGTTCTGGCTATTGACAATTGTAAATAAAGATTTGTTTGAAAGCTCCGAGGCAGGTAGAAGTTTGTTTGCTAGCAATAATGCTAACAAGACAGAAACGTGCTGCCTTTATAATCTGTACTATTCTGTGTGCTGAAACTTAAAAAAAAAAAAAAGTTGTGCCAGCATATATGGACTTGCAGGTGGCTAGGAAGATGTGGACAGTATGGCTTGTACGTTTAGCAGAGAGAATCGGAGGTAAGCTAGCTATGTTTTACTGTATAGATTGTTTACTTGATAGCTAGCATTGTGTTGCCATGGCACTTTCAGATGCTGTGTTTGCTACTTTGCGCAGGCAAAGTAATAAAAAAGGCACTGAACTTGGGGAATCGACTTGTGCCTCTGCTTAAACTGTGCGAGAGCCTGATAACGGCTGACCAAGATTTCTCACGTATCAGAAATTCATCCAAAAATCCAACAGCCTTTCAGGAGCAGTTGATCGGTCCTCGCTACCCCCTGTACACTGCACGGCAAACAAGGCCCACTGAAACACAGTCCAATTCTAAAATGAATCGTGTGGCTCACAAATCGGGTCAGAAACTGGCTCAAATCGTTCAGTGTATGCCTAGCTTAACTGCTCCTGATGAACAGGTTGGCACCTTGCATGGCAGCCTCTGCCATCAGTGTGTAATGTGTGTGTGAATGTTGGCATGTGTTGTAAAGCGCTTTAAGTGGTCAGTGGACTAGAAAGGCGCTATATAAATGCATTTACCATGTCAGAGAGGTGAGGTGCCTGCGCAGAGCCCAAAGGATACTAAAAGACAAACAGAGCAGCTTCTTTCCTCAGGCTGTGAGATTCCTCAACTCCACCTCATCTTCACACTCCACCATAAATAAATGACATGGAACTTTCTGTTATGCTGGTTTTTCACATTACCATACCACTACCTGTATAATATTGTATATATTGTTGTATAACATACTGTATGTATATGAGTAACTGTATATATTTATTTTTATTATGCCTCCGCTTTGGCGATAGCCGTGGCCAGAGTCCTTGTGTTTTCGGATTGTCCATCTGTCTGTCTGTCCAAATCTTGTGAACGCAATATCTCAGGAATGCCTTGAGGGGAATGTCTTCAAATTTGGCACAAACATCCACTTTAACTCAAGGATGAACTGATTAGAATTTGGTGGTTGAAGGTCAAAATCACTGTGACCTCACGTCCGTCCCATTCTCATTAATATCTTTGTAAAAGCCTTGAGGGAATTTCTTAAATTTCTTTTGACTCAAAGGTCAAGGTCACTGTGACCTCAGAATGACCTTGGCAAACATGTTTTTGGCAGAATTGATGCGGTAATTAAAACAATTTTAACCAAAAGTTTAATGGGATACAATGATAAAGTGATGACATTTTTTACCCAAAAGGTCAACTTCACTGTGACATCATAATGTCCTGGAAAAATTGTGTTTTGGCACTTATTCAACACCATAACTCAGGAACAGAAGGGGAGATTGTGATCATATTTCACAGTTGGTCGGACAGTTGGTCATTGTGCCTTAAAAATAGGTTTTTAGCCATAATTTAGAATGAATTGGGCGATTCCAGATTTCACACACATGTTGACTGGGATGACACTATGAGTAAACAGTAACGAACACGGGCTTTCCTCCATCTCATCCATTCTGCCTTTCACTTCCTGCCTCATTCTGAATTTCGAGCATCATCGTAATCACATGACTGCAAACAACGTATTGGAGTGCGCCTAGCTAATCGTGATCCTGTGAATGAGTGATTGAGTTTCACCAACAGCTAATAGAGAGGCTTCACATCTAAAAATGCAAGGAGAAAACAAAAGCAACATATTTTGTGTAGCTATACTCTATAAGAATCGATCTTTACATAGTGATCAAATACAGTACATGTGTACCTGTTTAGCCAGTACATCTATGATAATTCTTCATTAATCAGATTAAAATGTAACATTCTATATTCACTGGAATCATACATATGAATTATCAATATTTTTATTAAATTCCTTCCTTTATTAAATTCGTTTCATGCCTTCAAACTTGACTTCAACTTGACTGGTTGGCAGACGCATACAACCACTGTTACGGAACAGACCAACCCGGAGACACAGGTAAGGAGATTTCGAGGGTTTATTGATTAGAGATAAATAGAGAGTCTATAAGAGTAGAGAAGATACCGTCCCTTGGATCACTGACGGGAGTGAAGTGCAGGAGCAGGATAGCTGCACACGAGGCGACGGAACGGAGCCACACACACTGGAGACAGAAGACACTCCGGGCCGGGTGAGAACTGTTACCCACAGGAGACTGGAGTCGAGTTGGAGGTTTGTAGCGCTGGATGACTGAGAACAAGGAGTAGCGTCGTAGTAGAGTCCGTGGTTAACTGAAGGTAGGAGGCGTAGCTCTGTCCTTCTAGCGAACGAGACCGGACACTGACTGAGGTGAAGAGTGGAGATTTATAGTGGATAGGAGTGGCTAATTGCCACCAGGTGTGTGCTGAGTCACAGGTGCAGGTGGTTAGTATTCTGGTGAGGAGGAACGGTGTGGCTGAGATGAGGTGGAGCCTGGCGTGTCTGTGACAGTACCCCCTTCACGGTCCGCTCCTGAGGACCGAGGACCCCGACGTCGCGTGGTCTTCCCTTCCTCGGGGGGCCGGTCGGTCCGGATGGTTAGCGTGGAATTCAGTCAACAAGGAGGGATCGAGGATGTCATGTCGGGGAACCCATGATCTTTCCTCCGGACCGTAGCCCTCCCAGTCCACCAGATACTCCAGAAGACCACCACGGCGTCGGGAGTCCAAGATCTCACTGACCTGGTAAGCGGCTCCATCATCTACGATTAGCGGTAAGGGGGGATCTGCCGAATCGCCAGGCTCTGTAGAGACGGAGACAGAGGGATAGAAAGGTTTAAGCAGTGATACGTGGAAGGTAGGATGAATCTTGTATTGTGGTGGTAACTGAAGTTTGAATGTAACAGGATTGATTTGTTCTGTTATGGTAAAGGGACCAATGAATCTGGGACTTAGCTTCTTGCAGGGCAGGCGCATCCTGATATCGCGGGTGGACAGCCAGACCTTCTGGCCAGGTTGGTACGTCGGAGTGGTGGATCTCCTACGGTCGGCCGTCAGCCTGCGCCTGCAGAGTGCTCTTCTGAGTTGCCGATGAGCTGCGTCCCAGACCCTCTCGCTCTCTCGGAACCAGTAGTCCACGGAAGGAACCTCCGACGGCTCCCCAGACCATGGGAAGAGAGGAGGCTGGTAACCGAGCACGCACTGGAAGGGAGTGAGTCCAGTAGATGGTTGACGTAGCGAGTTTTGTGCGTACTCTGCCCAGCCCAGGAACTGGTTCCAAGAGTTCTGGTGGCCGTGGCAGAAGGTACGTAAAAAACGCCCAATATCCTGAATCTTCCTCTCCGTCTGGCCGTTGCTTTGGGGATGGTAACCAGAGGAGAGGCTGATGGTCACACCCAGGAGCGAGAAGAAGGCTTTCCAAATCCGGGAGATGAATTGTGGACCTCTATCTGAAACTATGTCTTCAGGTATCCCAAAGTATCTAAAGACCTGGTTGAAGAGACATTCTGCCGTCTCCATGGCCGTAGGTAGTCCTCGAAGAGGGATGAGACGGCAAGACTTCGAAAAACGGTCCACGATTACCAGGACACAGGTGTTGTTGTTTGATGGAGGGAGGTCGGTGATGAAGTCCACTCCTAGGTGTGACCAGGGTCTATTGGGCGTCGGTAGGGGACATAGTTTTCCTGCAGGAAGATGACGCGGAGATTTAGACATGGCACATTCTGTACACCCCTGCACGTACCTTTTCACGTCCCTTGCCATGCTCGGCCACCAGAAGCGTTCTCGTAGCAGCGAGAGGGTTTCATTGGCCCCTGGGTGACCAGTGCCTAGTGAGGTGTGAGAAGTATGGATGAGTTGATTTCTCTGGATTCTCGGAACATACTGAAGATTGGGGGACAGCCGGCGGAGTGTTAGTGGAGACATTGGAGGAGGAACAGAATTCTCTGACCATTGTATGGGATTAATAAATACTTGCCGGGTATGATGGGTTCTGGGTCTTCCGTGATGCTTTCTGGAGCGTGTAGGCGGAAAGTGCATCAGCTTTCAGGTTCTTGGATCCAGGGCGATATGTGATGTTGAAATGGAATCTAGTAAAGAACAAGGCCCAGCGTGCCTGGCGGGTTGAGACGTTTGGCTCTCTTGAGATACTCTAGGTTCTTGTGATCTGTTAACACGGTGAATGGGTGTTGAGCACCCTCCAACCAA
Organism: Siniperca scherzeri; assembly: GCA_027580175.1. Taxonomy (NCBI): domain Eukaryota; kingdom Metazoa; phylum Chordata; class Actinopteri; order Centrarchiformes; family Sinipercidae; genus Siniperca; species Siniperca scherzeri. The sequence goes on from CM050859.1 coordinate 2,453,771, forward strand.
TGTCTCCATTCCTCTAGTGCCAACTTCACAGCCAGTAGTTCACGGTCACCGATGTCGTAGTTTCTCTCCGCCGGGCTGAGTTTCCGAGAGAAGAAAGCACATGGGTGGAGTTTGGCTGGATCTCCTGTAGTTGTGAGAGTACCGCTCCTACCCCCATAGTAGGCGTCCACCTCGACTGTGAAGGGTTTCTCGGGTCTGGATGGGTGAGGCGGTGCACTGGTGAATGCTCTCTTGAGGAGGTCGAAAGCTTCCTGTGCTGCTTGTGGCCAGGACAGAGACTTGGGCTTGTTGTGAAGGAGACTGGTCAAAGGATGGACTATCCTGCTGTAGTCCTGAATGAAGCGGCGGTAGAAGTTAGCGAACCCCAGGAATCGTTGTAGTTCCTTTATCGTAGTTGGAGTGGGCCAATTCCTGATGGCCTCCACTTTCCCTCGTCCATCTGGATGCCACTGCTCCTGATGGCGTAACCAAGGAACTGCACGGAGGATCGATGGAACTCGCACTTCTCAGCCTTGAGGAAGAGCTGATGGCTTCGTGGCGCTCGAGGACCTCCGCATAGCGTGTTGGCGATGGTCTTCCTCGTTACGGGAGTAGATCAGGATGTCATCGATGTAAACTATGACGAATTTGTGAAGGAACTCCCGGAGCACCTCATGGATGAAGTCCTGGAAGGCGGAAGGGCGTTAGCCAGACCGTAGGGCATGACTAGGTACTCATAATGGCGGTGGGTGTTACGAAGGCTGTTTTCCATTCGTCTCCCTCCCGTATCCGGATCAGGTTGTATGCGCTGCGGAGGTCCAACTTGGTGTAGATGGTGGCACCACGAAGTTGTTCCAGTGCAGCAGGGACGAGAGGAAGTGGGTAACGGAACTTGACTGTAATCCGATTGAGTGCTCTATAATCTATGCAGGGCCGCAAGCCTCCGTCCTTCTTGGCCACAAAGAAGAAGCTTGAGGCTGCTGGAGAAGTGGATGGTCTGATATACCCCTGGGCTAGGGCCTCCTCAATATACTCACCCATGGCTTGCTGTTCTGGTAGGGACAATGGATAGATTCTTCCATTGGGCACTGGTTCACCCGGTAGGAGATCTATAGCACAGTCCCAGGGCCGATGCTGGGGTAACTGGGAGGCTCTCTTTGGGGAGAAAACATCTTGATAGGCGGCATAGCAATACGGAATGTCCACTGACTGTTTCTCCTTAGGACTCTCGATGGACGTGGCACACGGGAAGATTCTGGGAGTTATACGAAGACGGTCGTGGTCGCGGAAACAGCCGGGATAACAGGACTTGCCCCATTTCAGCACTTCCCTGTAGTCCAGGAAATGATGGGGTCATGTTGCTCCAACCAAGGCCGCCCTAAGATTACCTCCGCAGTCGAACCCTCCAGAACCATTAAATGCAGTTGTTCTTCATGTAGTAGACCTACCCGGAGGGTGATGGGAACAGTAGCTTTCTGAACCCCACGGCGGCTGATTGATTTCCCGGTTATTGCAGTAATGCGGTAACTGGTAGACGTAAAAGAAGTCTTGATCTTTAGTTGCCGGCAGAGGGAGCCAGAGATGAAATTGCCGGCTGACCCGGAGTCTATGAGGGCTTGTACTGGAAGGGATAGAGTAGGTGTAACCAGGATGATTCTGGTAGACAAGGGCTTACTACATGGAAGACTATGAATTATTGCACTCACCATAGGTTTAGGTGGTCTCACGGGACAGGTGGCCCTGTTATGTCCTGAGGCTCCACAGTACAAACACAACCTGTGGATCAGCAGTCTCTGCCGCTCCGCCTGGGTTAAATGGTTGGAGTCTAACTGCATGGGTTCGGGTTCAGGTTCTGGAGAGCGATGTTTCTCTGGCTGACGGGGATGGTGAGTGTGTGATGGTTGATCCTGGTGTTCCACCAAACACGTCCGCATACGAGTAGCCACCCTAATGGCTAACTGGATAAACCTTTCGAGGCCGATGGTGTCTTCGTATGCCACCAGATGCAATCGTACGCGGCGTTCCAATCCCTGACGGAAGGTGGTGATGAGGGATTGCTTGTTCCAACCGCTTGCTGCCGCGAGGGTTCGGAATTCCAGGGCGTAGTCCTGGATAGACCGCTGACCTTGCTTAAGCTGATATAATTTCTCACCAGCTGAGGAGTCACCGGCGGGTCGTCCGAATACCTCGCGGAAGTGATCTAGGAAACTCGTCAGAGACTGGGTGACGGGTCCGTTTTGTGACCAGATGGACTCGGCCCACTGTAACGCTCTCCCTTGCAGCTGGGAGATAACGAAGGCTATTTTGGAGCGTTCAGTGGGATACAAGGGCGATTGCATTTCCAGGACCAGGGTACACTGCAAAATGAATCCATTGCAGTCCTCCGCCGAGCCAGAGAAGGGCGCTGGTTTGGCCATGGGACTGGAACAATGCGGAACTGCTGGAGTGACGGGAGCGGAAGCGGAAGTAGTGGAGGTGGATGTGGATGATGGTGGAGCGTTGAGGCCACGGCGTAGGATCTCCACCAGCTCCTGGAAGGGGTCCGTGGCACTCATGTTGTTAAGGTCCGGTCTTCTGTTACGGAACAGACCAACCCGGAGACACAGGTAAGGAGATTTCGAGGGTTTATTGATTACAGAGATAAATAGAGAGTCTATAAGAGTAGAGAAGATACCGTCCCTTGGATCACTGACGGGAGTGAAGTGCAGGAGCAGGATAGCTGCACACGAGGCGACGGGAACTGGAGCCACACACACTGGAGACAGAAGACACTCCGGAGCCGGGTGAGAACTGTTACCCACAGGAGACTGGAGTCGAGTTGGAGGTTTGTAGCGCTGGATGACTGAGAACAAGGAGTAGCGTCGTAGTAGAGTCCGTGGTTAACTGAAGGTAGGAGGCGTAGCTCTGTCCTTCTAGCGAACGAGACCGGACACTGACTGAGGTGAAGAGTGGAGATTTATAGTGGATAGGAGTGGCTAATTGCCACCAGGTGTGTGCTGAGTCACAGGTGCAGGTGGTTAGTATTCTGGTGAGGAGGAACGGTGTGGCTGAGATGAGGTGGAGCCTGGCGTGTCTGTGACAACCACGAGGTGGTAATTCTATTCTAATTTAAAATATTTTAAGGGTGCTCAGATCAGGATTTTTGGGGCTGATTGCTGGAAGCAGTATCGACCAATACCGATCACGTGGTCTATTTGAAGCCTTCTGTTTATTGTGTAGCTTTATTTATTCTTAACAACACTGTATATTAAGAATTAAAATTAAGAGATGAGAAAGTATCATGAATTGACAACTGTTTATTTATTTATTGGCCAGCAACATGTGCAACATATTCCACTGTCTCTCTTAGAGACACAACTTAAACCATAGCAGCTATGCTTGGTTATTGGGAGCAGCTTAGAGCTTAACAAATATACAGTGTTTCCCACAGAATGAACTGTGGTGGGAGGCGGGAGGGTATATTTCTATTTCTAGTAGGTTATTTCTTATTTCACCATTTTAATTCTTCTTAATTCTCCACCTTATTTCAGTGTTTACTCACAAACTACTTCTTATCTGCTCACCTGCAATTCTGTTTTCACAACAGCAGGTGAGCCGCGTATGGAGGAGGCCTGCTGAATATTTCAAATATTTGTCTTCAATTTATTCAGAGTTGTTCTTAAAAAGTCCTTAAAGGTGAGCCAAGAGATCTGCAGCACGGCTGGATGGAGAGATAACTAACGGTTTCCTGATGGAAGCTGTGGCCCCCTAAGTAGAGCAGAGGGATGGCTGTAGTGTCACTATTGGCCAGTAATCCACTTGCCATCCGTCCAATAAAAATTTTGGTTTATCTTTGTATGGTGATGAATGACTCCAAGAAGGGGGCCCTGAAAGGCTCTAAGGTGGCAGGTTATACTAGAAAAGAAGTGGTTCGTACGACATGAAATCAAAAGTATTTCTAGTTGTTCTGAATGGCCACACTTAAAGGCAGGGTGAAAAGCCGGGTGATGACGCACATGTTTGGACAGTCGGTCGGTTGCACAAATGAAAAGTGACCGAAATAGTAGTGTTATGAATGTTGGAAAAAAAGAGCTAGAGAGATGTTCAAACCAAGCTTAGTTGCTCACCTTCACAAAGCTGACCAGTCATTGTGTGAAGTGTGTTAATGTCGGATTGTCTGACACAGCCCCCCAAATCAGGCTTTTTGAGGGTTTCACTATTCTCCTCACTACTGCGCCCTGGGATTTAGAGGAAGTACAGTAAAATGTGGATGCTATTTAGAGTTTTGCAAAGCTGAACACAAGATAATACTTAAAATTATCCTATATATCTGACAATGTATTACATTTGTCTACCATACTACAGTATTTTAGACTGGAATTGGCCCTCCAATAACCATTCCCACTGTTCATAGTTTCTTCATCCTCTCTCCTTCTCCTCCTCTTTGCCCAGGCCTATTATCATCTAGACAAGAGATTACCAGCACTTTGCAAACTGCAGCATGCCAAATCCTTAGCTGTCATTTCTGCTGTTGGAACCGTCTTTTGCTAAAACCCTGGTTATTAATTTTCTTCTTGACTCTCCATTGTGTTCCCTGCAGACTTGGATTCTTGAAGAGTTCCCCTGCACTGATCTAATCCAACAATTTAGCTCTGATTCTATTTACTTTACTCACAATAACATCATTACCTTGGCTCAGTCCCTCTCACACCTGGCAAACAGCTCTTGGGATCAACAGTGGGATCGAGTTTAGGGTTTCCTATGAAATGCATTGCAGATTATCTGAGCCATAACAAGGTAGAGCCCAGCACAGAGCAGGATGACACGTGAAGAAATGTCCTTATGTTTTAACACACACACACACACACACAGAAGAATGTTGCAGTCCAGACATGGGCTTCTTCTTCAGAAGGCTTTGAGTCTGAGTAGCAGAGTGCATACAGAGAAAGGCAAACTGCACAAAAATGAAAATTGCTTCTGTGTTTATAACTTTAAATTATATCTTGGGGGAAAGGGGGTAGGTGTGTGTATGTGTGCCGTCATGTGGTGTAATAAGGGCAGGGTTTGCTCTCCCTAGACACTTACAAAAGTAGCTCTTGAGATTTATTCCTGCACTTCTGGCTGAGTGGAAGATTATTAAAGGATAGTTGTGACATATTACAACTTGGGTCTCATGTTTATAGTTGTGTCCATCTTTTCTATCGGTTATGATGACATTGTTTTTGCCAAGTTAACTGCTCAGATATGGGAACACAGGAATACCACTACAATAAAAGTCAAGTGGTGCAAGAGACAAGAGCAGTCACACAATTAGACAGGTTATAAACAAGCCAACAGTTTATCCAGATTATCTAAACCACTTTATTTTTTTGCATGTTTGTCACACTTAAATGTTTGAGATTATCAAACAAATTTAAATATTAGTCAAAGATAACACAAGTAAACACAAAATGCAGTTTTAAATGAAGGTTGTTATTATTAAGGGAAAACAAAATCCAAACCGACATGGCCCTGTGTGAAAAAGTGATTGCCCCCTAAACCTAATAACTGGTTGGGCCACCCTTAGCAGCAACAACTGCAATCAAGCGTTTGCAATAACTTGCAATGAGTCTTACAGCGCTGTGGAGGAATTTTGGCCCACTCATCTTTGCAGAATTGTTGTAATTCAGCCACATTGGAGGGTTTTCGAGCATGAACTGCCTTTTTAAGGTCATGCCACAGCATCTCAATAGGATTCAGGTCAGGACTTTGACTAGGCCACTTCAAAGTCTTCATTTTGTTCTTCTTTGTCTGTCAGCCTCACTAGAATGCTGTATCAAATTCACATCTGAATCCATATAAGGTTCAGCTATTATGCAACAGATGTTGAATAAACATTTGCTGCAACAGCTTGCTCAACTTATCTCCACTAGGCCACTCCAAAGTCTTCATTTTGTTCTTCTTCAGCCATTCAGAGACCCCACAACAACATCCAAAGAACTGCAGGCCTCACTTGCCTCAGTTAAGGTCAGTGTTCATGCCTCCACCATTAGAAAGAGACTGGGCAAAAATGGCCTGCATGGCCGAGTACCAAGACGAAAACCACTGCTGAGCAAAGAGAACATTAAGGCTCGTCTCATTTTTGCCAGAAAACATCTTGATGATCCCCAAGACTTTTGGGAAAATACTCTGGACTGACGAGACAAAAGTGGAACTTTTTGGAAGGTGTGTGTCCCATTACATCTGGCGTAAAAGTAACACCGCATTTCAGAAAAAGAACATCATACCAACAGTAAAATATGGTTGTGGAAGTGTGATGGTCTGGGGCTGTTTTGCTGCTTCAGGACCTGGAAGACTTGCTGTGATAAATGGAACCATGAATTCTGCTGTCTACCAAAAACTCCTGAAGGACAATATCCGACCATCTGTTCGTGACCTCAAGCTGAAGCGTACTTGGGTTCTGCAGCAGGACAATGATCCAAAACACACCAGCAAGTCCACCTCTGAATGGCTGAAGAACAAAATGAAGACTTGCCTAGAAGAGTGCCTAGTCAAAGTCCTGACCTGAATCCTATTGAGATGCGGTGGCATGACCTTAAAAAGGCAGTTCATGCTCGAAAACCCTCCAATGTGGCTGAATTTGTCATATGATGCATAGTGGTATGTGGACCCAAATGCAAATGACCAGGAAGTGGTATGAGGTGAAGTAGCCAGATGGCTATCGTGTTTAATGGAGGACAGGTAATGAACAGACAAAAGGCAGATAGATTACCGGCTGGCAGTGGTGGAATCAGGGAAGTGAGTCCAAGGTGGCAAACAGTTCACTAGGGAGCAGGCAAAATACAAAAATCCAGGATCCAGCCAAGGTCCAAGAGAAACAAAGAATCCAATACAAACTCACAGTAAGAATGCTGGGGAACTGGGCACAGGAACCAGGTACCACAAAAGGTGCATCAAAACGATGACACACACAAAGGTCAGGAACACTCACAATCAACCAATCAAACATTTAAGTGTGACAAACATGCAAAGAAATAAGAAATCAGAAACGGGGCAAACACTTTTTCACACCACTGTACAGATTAAGCAAAACTCTGTTACCATGTCTTCTCCTGTTATTTGCACGATCTTCCCTTATATGCAATAATGAGCAAGTAGTCACTAAATCGACATGCAAACTGCCACTCCTGGTGAGCCTGTTGATAAATACAGCATGTGTTTAAAGCAGAATGCGTCACATCGAGAATCTGGCCCTGTGTGTATGCAAGGTTATAATTACTGACAGAAATACAACTACCAAAGACCCAAGCTGTAATACTCTTACATCTGATGTAGTTTGGTGTACAGGAAAAGAAATGTTTTTGTGTGTGTATATGCGTGTGTATGCTGTGACTGTGTCTGTTTCTTTTCTTGTCTTTCTCCTTACTACAGGAGGATCCATTCAAAGTGAAGCCATCTGTGTTCAACAGCCAGCCTCAGGATCTTCACACTGACCCCTTCAACTCTGAAGATCCCTTCAAAACAGACCCATTCAAAGGTTATTACCCCTCTTTCCATTTATTGCTCTCCTTCTTCCTCATGCCCTCATTTTTCAGACATTATGCCTCTTCTCTCCTCTCTTAGCTGACTGTTTACTGCTCTGTTTATCTTTAGTTTTCTTTCTTCCAGACAGCTGATATTGTTTTTAGCTTGAGTTGCTCTCTGACTGTCTTGTGTCTTCCTCTTTGTTTTCCTCCTGCTCTTCCCTCTCTGCTGGATTCCTCTCCTGTAGGTGACCCTTTCCAAAATGACCCTTTTGCAAAGCAGCCATCAGCATCCACAGGTATTTGCTTGATGAAAAGGAGCTCAGCTTTGTTGCATTAAGACCCGGTCACAACCAGCATAAAATATAGTAAAATTCAGAACAAATTCGGTTAATTTGAATGGAATTGTTGCTATCAGCCTATTCACTTGGTGGGACAAAGTAAATCTAGTAATTTACAGTGTCGACTGCTGTACTCCTGCTACAGCTATTTAGAACAGGATTCAGTGCATATATACAATATTAGTATTTCAGAAATCAATATTTGGTGTCTGTGGATTTATAATGTATATATTATATATTATACAAATATTATGACTCTGATCTATCAGTTTGTCCCCCAACTCACATTTAAACATAATTTTGTGCTTTTAAATAAAACAAAGCATGTAGACTACCTTTCTCCTTAAATGAATTGAATTAATCTGAGTGTCTGTTTTTCAGTTTTGTGTTTGTGTTTTGTTTTTTTGTGTGTAACATGAAGGGACTACAGCTTGTATTTCATTGTACAACCCTGTGTTGTATAATGATAAATAAATGAACCTCAAACCTTTAGTCTTAACCCTCAAATAATGGCCATACACATGTCCAAAAGTGGCCTGTGCTTGTAGTGGCAGCCTTGTCTTTTGTTGATGTCCCTCTACATGTGTGAAACAGCAGTATGTGCAACTGTGACTTCTATCACACTTCCCTGTTCAGTGATATTGTGGAGTTTCACTTCTCTACTTAGTAGATGGAGATCAGTGATATAAATCAGCCTTTTCACACAGCAGTAAATCTACTCCAACTACTCCACAGTATACAACCCATTATTGCTTGTTTTGTCCATGCCATTGCTTGGGTTTTCTTATATGTAAAACCATCCATTTCTTGCATTCATCCATGCATCTGATTTTCCTGGTAATCCAAAGCAAATATCCATTTTAACTGCAAACATTTCACCCAGCAGAACATTTCTATCAGATCCCGATGGAATCTGATGCTGGGTGTGAAGGAGAAAGCACCGACTAATATCTGTAACTCCTGCCTGGGTTCATGACCTGCAGGGTATCTCTTATCATAAACACCTATTTGATTCCATAGAAGAATACTGACTGAATGCCTCATGTTGTTATGATTGCAGTACTCCTGCATAACATAGGCTGCCAAATATTGTAAATATTAGACTAGATATTACAGGGAAGTGTGCAGACATCTGATTAATTGAACCACTTAGGCTGTTATTAGCTCATCATACATGCCATGTAAGCTATATAAATACAGTGTGGATGTGCCAAATAACTTTGAAACAACCTGTTAACTATAGTGGTACGTAATCCCTGAGTTTCCAGTACAATTTAATTGTACTGAAAATGTTCTACCATGCTTATGTTTTACACAAAATAGAATATGGCCATCATGTGGCAAATGCTGATATCCTCTAGAAAAGTGGTTTTTAACTTGGTTTAGGGGAAACATTTTTTCCTAAATGTTTTACTCAAACACTCAAAAAATGTACTACTGTGGTGCAGCAGTGAAACAAATTTTACATGTCTCACACCGTCAAAAGAAACAATACTGCTGCTGATTATGTGTAAAGGCTATTGGAACTCAAGTTTGGAAAACTGCCATCTGTCATTTGAAATTGCTGAGCAATCTCTGATTCTGTTGTCTGATTAATGAAAAGTTTAAGAAGTGTCCATCATTTCTGCTGCAGATCCTTTTGGTGGAGACCCGTTCAAAGAGACTGATCCGTTCAAGGCTTCGTCAGAAGATTTCTTTAAGAAGACCACAAAGATGGATCCCTTCTCCACACCAGACCCCTTCAGTAAAAGTGCCACATTACCTTCCAAGGTACTTGTTGAAGGCCAGAAGAAGGAATTTTAATTTATATAATTACGTACAATCCCAAGAATGGCACAGATTTTATAATGACTGCTTATTGTCGGGGTACCACACTGTACTCCATACTGTATATTATGTCGATAAGTGGCCCTTGTGTTTTGCCAAGGTCTGACATATATTGTCTTAACTCTCAGTTCCCTCTGTTGATATTCAGACTTTGCTGTGAAGAATTTCATGCCCTCCTGAAAAGTTTTCTCTGGCTTATTTGAATCACTAATACAACTGTTGAGTTTGGATTTTCCTTTGGATGGATGGATGCTCTAAGAATCTCTTGAGATTTCTGGTAGCACCTATTCTGCCGCTCACTCAAACAGTACAAACAAGGAAAAAATCTAAATGTGTAAATTCAGATTTTATATAGATGGTAAAAAAAAAAAAAGCTACTCAAGACTTAATGTATGAGTTTGGCTGTGACTTAAGTGAATTTACTATTAACAGGGTATTTCTTCTTATGCCTCCTGCAGCAAACTAGCCACTTCACAAGCAATGACCCATTCTCTTCAAACAACCCAAAACCCAAAGGACCAGGTATGATTTACCTCATGTAATTTTTTAAAATTCAGAAATGAAAGGAATCTGCCAGTCTTTGTGCACTCCAATATCCAATATTGCCATAAAACAGTCTTGTTCATTGATTTACAACATTGCCTACAATGGCCTAATACAACTACAAATTAGACAAATTTCCCAACCCTATTTTGAGGTTAGATTGGAGACAGGTTTGTGATGTCTTTCAATCTGTCTCTGGCAGTGATAGTTCAGTTTTTGTGGTGGCATAACTATTCAATGAATTCATGTCTGCTGTCAGTCAGTTTACTGGACCTCTTTCAATCAGTTCTCTGCCGCACAAGAAAAGCTCTCATTTTCTCCAGGATATTAATGTAGTCCATACAAACACATACACACTGTGGATCAATTTGAATTCCTCAGTGATTGGAGGAACTCAAGCCTGTCAGCACACTGGGACCACTGTTTGCTCAGACTGAGGTTACCATGTTGGTTTGCCTATTAAAACCATGGTTGGAAAGGAAAGGTGTCACATTTGCTTACTCGGTGTTAAAAGTTCACTTCCCAATCAGATTTTGTGTCATTACTACTTCAAATGCAGCTTCATAGCATTCACACTGTCTGTGGTTAGGCCTAGCATTTGTGACTGTAAAGAATAAAACTATTCTACACTAAAATGGGTTCTTTTGTTGAAATCAAAAGTGTAGCGTCTCATCTTATTTTGTACAATCTGTAGGCCTGTTGCTGCGTAGAGACCATGTAACAAATGGATGCATTTTCAATTCTTGATTCTGTCATAGCCATACAACATAACATTTTCTTGCAACTAATAATTAGAAGCATTTTTTATATACTAAAGCAAGAGCTAACTGCTAACATCAGATGCTAACATACTCACAATGACAATGTTAACATGTTGAGGTTTAGCAGGTTTAATGAATGTGTGTACCAAAGTTCATGGCAATCCATTCAATAATTCAGAAATTTCACTCAAAGCCATAAATGTCATCCTCATGGTGTTGCTGGAAAAAAAGTCGGGGGATCACCAAAGTCAGTAGGATTCATTGACTGGCAATCTATCCAATAGTTGTTGAAATATTTCCGTCTGGACCAAAGTGGTGGACTGACCGTCATCACCATCTTTAGAGAAATGCTGCCAGCGTGGCTAAAAAGGCATTACACTTCTGAACTTTTTTTTAACCATAGAGTGACCCAATAAATTTCAGTAACCCACCTAAGTAGTTGGGAAGATGGGAAGGCGTGTGTTTTATCACAACTCCACTGCAGGTGACATAAGAAACGTTTCCTATTGGAGATAGATAAAATAGATTTGGTCTTACCAAAATGCAAGTGACCCCAAGCATGACATGTGTGTGACCTGTACCTACTACGTTTCACCCACCTTGGTCCCCTTAGGAAAATTCTTTCACATGAGGTATGGCCTCAAAACGTGCCGTTGATCTAAGTCAACATACAAACAAGTAGAGTGGCCTCAATAATACTGAGCATTTTAAGTAAGCTAGTACTTATGGTTACTCATTGTAAATGAGCTTGTTGATTTAAATTCATTGACTGTTGTTTTTTTTTTTTTTTTTTTCAGACTTGTTTGGCACGTTGGACCCGTTTGGCAGCAGTTCGTTCAGCAGCAGCAGTAACAGCTCCACTGGATTTGCAGACTTCAGCCACATGTCGAAGCCCAGAGACCCTTTTGAAGGCAGGGCCAGCTGGCTGCCAGACTACCAGAAGGTACCAGAGGCCAAAACTCATCCTGAAAACACACTTTTTGGGCAGATAGACATTATTGTGATACACAGATATTATGCAAAAGTCTTCCCTTGCATACATGGGGTAAAATGTACACTGTAAAATGCCATATTGGAATAAATATTAAATGAGGGATTACTCATATGTAGTCCAATATCGTACAATTATTAAAGGTCTTACTTTTTCACCATGGGAGGACAGGATTAATAGCACTGTACTTGTAAGTAAAATTCAACTTCTAACCTATGTTGTGTCTGTCAGATTATAGTATATTGAAATTACTGCTGGGCGCTAATAGAACCACATATTCTTCTCTCACTCTTTCTTTCCAGTCGGTGTTTGTGGATGACCCATTCATTAGGAAGAATGACATGCCAGCTCTGCCACCGAAAAAAAGTGTTCCCCCAAGACCCAAACCACCCAGTGGTGAGTATCACACTATAGAGGCTTGAGGGAGGGAAATCAACACTGTACAACAGCTTTTTAAGAGGGACACTATCACAACTTTATCCCAGCTTTACTGAATGCTAACAAAATAATTTATGTATCTTTTATAAAATAATGAGGTGTTCAACTTTGACTGCCTATTGTTTTTTTTTTTTACTAAATGGATGTCTGGGATATTAATTCGACCACCACTTTTTAAACTTGTTTCTTTTCAGATATAAGAAATAGATAAAATATCTCACTATAAAAATACCAGTTACCTTGAAACAACTTAAATAACCCAATGCAAATGACAACCCTATTAAAATAAAACGATTTCATCATAGTGTAAAAGAATAGAATAAGATATTTTGATCTTTTTTAATGGCAACTTTTATGTAGTATACTGTAATAGTTGTAAGCAGTGTTGAAATGTAGAAGCTTTTTTTCCCCCTCCAACGTAGAAAGCACAGTCTTAAACTCCGCTCTGATCTGTCAACAGGAAAGAATGTCACTGTGCGTACAGAGAAGATAAAAGCCTTCTCATATTTGCCAAACCACTGCTATCACACACTGTATACTCTATGTAGTTTCTCAATTCAAACACTTAACTGGCAGTGGCAAGGAGTGATGTGCACTGTAACCTATCATATTAAAGCTTTTATATCCTGTAATATTGACAATAGCGAGTTTTGTTAGTTGTTTGGAAGTTTGCATTTTTCTCTTCTCAGATGGTGTTTTGATACAGGACCGGCTTTAATTCACTTTGACGTCAATGAATTTTCTGCCTAAGTTATCTTTAATGTGAGAAGATCAGTCTTATCTATGAAGTTGACCTACTAGTTCATCTAGAAACATCTCAAATATCATAATATCAATAACATTTTGTTTTTATTGATTTTCCATATCAAGTGCCCAGTGCTGTCATGTATTTGAACCATGGTGCGCTGTCACACCTTATTTTTCTTGTTTGTTTGCTAACATCTTCCTGGAACAGTTTGACTACCATTTCCAATTTATTTAAACTTTTTACTGCTGTGGACAGTACCCCCATTTCTTTAGTGCATTGCACTGTGGGACACTAGTGTACAGTACACTCAAAAATCAAGTGTGAACATCTGTGAACAACAGACTAAGTCCAGCCTAAATTGAATTTGTACACAATAAGGAAATAAGTCCTGTGACTTTTTTTGTGTTATCCTTGATGCTCTTTTAATTGTGCATGTACATTGGTGTTGTAGCCATGTAATTGTCCTTTTAAGATGAATTGTCAAATAAACAATGCCAAACAAAAAAAAATACATAGCTTAGGAAACGTTCTCTCACTTCCCACTTTAGTGTCCATAACACATAGTGTTAGTGCTTTAGTGTCTTTGTATGGCTCTGTCCAACAGCTGGACCACATTAATGACATAGAAATAAATCATAGATAATTAAAAGGTAATTGGAAAAGTGTTGGATTCAATGCTTCAAATTGTGGTTATTCAAATAGTCCTTTATGAATGGATATAAAGATCAGAAAAGATGTTTGGCAAAAAGTCTTTTGGGGACAGCACAACACTGTCCCTTGGGACTTGGTGCTCATAATGTGAACCATGGTGACTCAGAATCCCCCTCTCAAACTTGCTGCTATTACACTACCCCACACACTTGCTGACTCAGTGGCTGTAGAAGGGAACTAGAGAGAAGTCTGTTACAGTCTTTTCATTTGTTCAACAAGAACAATTGGACTCGAGCTGTCAGTCAGGCTCATCTCCACCACTCACTCTGCAACGACTAACAGCTAAACTTCACATTAATGCTCAAGAGTTTTATGTAGATTTTATATTATGATTGTTCACAAACTGCTCTGATGTTTGTTTGTAGGCACATGTGAAGGTGGTGTTGTAAGAGCGATGATATGTGGTTTGCTTGGCCTGTTGTTTGCAGACACACCCTAACTTGCTTCCTCTATCTTCCCTTTATGTGTATGCGTGTGTTTACGAGGGTGAGTGGTTCAGAGAAGGTCAGGCTGTGTGTGTGTGTGTGTGTGTAGTATGCCAGCAATGATACCAATGTAACAATTGTTCCATACGTTAGTGTCTTTATGTTTTCTATCTTACTGTTCTTCTCACACACGCATGCATGCTCTGTCATTTCTCTCATTACCTATTGAGGTGTGAATGGGGCAAGGCTGCAGTGACAGTGCTACAAATAAACTGGCATCATTGAGGGCACATTGCTGTAGCTATATATTTTCAGTAGATTAAATACTGCATGCTGCATGTACAATCCTGTGGTAGACATTAATATTAGATGCCACTAATGTAGTGGATTATTTTAAAACAGGGTGGAGCTCATGATTGTGGTTTCTCAAGTGTGTGTGTGTGTGTGTGTGTGTGTGTGTGTGTGTGTGTGTGTGCAGTTTACTGAAAGAGGAAAAAACTGATTGCCAGGCATGCAATTTTGCTCGGCGTGGAGTGTGAAATGAACTGCTCACCCCGATCAGCCGAGTTATCTGGGTAATAGGACTAAATGTGTATGTGTATGTTGTATGACAACGGTTTGGCTTGTCCTGTGGTTTAACACCTATACAAGCAACATGATGTACTCTTAACGTTCTCACGATCCTCTGCCAGCCCCAGCTTCAACTCCCTGTTAATAAAAACTTCCATTACTATGATTACTATTAAGTTATATTTGTATTCATGTATAGATCTACCTGGTGTTCTACAGCATCACTGAGTCTGATAAACAGGTATTTTTAAATGTAGATTGAATTTTATAGTTATTTATTTAAGAAAGTACTGAACTGTCTGGTCTTCAGGGATAGCAGTATGTCTATTTCATCGTGTCTTCAAGTCTTCAATTATACTGACTGAATTCAAGGCCTCTATCAGAATCTTAAATGCAGTGTAAGAGATCTTAAAATGTAACAAATGAATTTAAAGTCAAGAAAAAAGCTAGTTAGTTGAGATCATTTGCCACACATGCTGATCCCAAGCACAAGAATAAACTTCCATGCTCAAGACTTAAAATTGCTTTTTTATTTTTTACATATTTTTTCCCTCTTGACACAGAAAATATTTTATTCAGAAATGTTTTATATAGAGCTGAAACAATTAGTCAATTGACAGGAGATTAATCTGCAACTATTTTCATTATCAATTAATTATCAATTAAGTCTTTTTTTTAAATGTGAACAGTCTCTGGTTCCAGCTTCTCCACTGGAGGATTTGCTGCTTTCCTCTGTTTTTATATAATTGTAAACTGAATATCTTTGGGTTTGGGTTAAAAGGCTATGTAAAATATTAATTAATTTGACTTTACTAAAACTTGTAGACACCTTGTAATAATGTTATGGCAATGGCTGCGCATGTAGATCTGTTATTGTTTTTTGGCTCTAATGCTGAAACATCATTGAATGATGTCTGATTGGATCTGATTTAAAGAACTAAGCCAAACTTGTTCAAATCGACTGGAACAGGACATTTTGACTATGGCAACGGCTGCACGTGCAGATGCTGCGGCCGGTAGCTGCTTCAAACTTCGCTAGCTACAGTCTTGTTTTTCATCTGTTATTTTTCGGCTTTATTGCTGAAACACGTATAACCTATAACAGAAATACTTCAAGCTGTTTCTCTAGTTTTCCAATATTTATTACAAGTTGCTTTGGTGCCATTATTTGCTATACAATATAGCATTTATAAAACAACATCGGTCTATACTAGAAAGGCGCTATACAAGTACAGTCCATTTATTTGTCTAGATGGAAAATTGGTGAACCAACAGTTGGTAATGTGGGCAGAAACCCAACCAAGTGATTTACCAGGAAACCGTTGAGAATGGTTAAGAGGTATCACTTTTGGTTTTGGTCCTTTTGGCTGTTGTCTTTTGCTGTGAGTTTTTTTCCCAAACCAGCTGTTTTTATATATTTCTACTCTCGGGAGGATGTAGCACTGCATGTGATAACTTACAGAAACATTTGTGTTGGGACTATGAATTGTTTTGGTGTGCCGCGTGTGGAGATGAAACTTTTGCGGCTTTCAAAAGCTGGTAGCTATCTTTGAGGTGACACCGGAGGTGAAGCAGGGCGTGGGCAGAACTGTGAGAACCAGAAAATGTTGTGTTTGTGTGTTTTAATCCAGAACAGATCAAATCAGATCCTGTGTTGTCAACATAGTTCACTAAGGTGAAAATTACTCATGCGATCTGCAGGATGACTCATGGTATCTCTCAGCTATCAGTGAACACTAGTTGAGTCTACATGAGACCTGAAGCCTGTGATATATCTGATGTTTTTTGTTTTGTTTTTTCACCACAAAGCAGATTATTTTTGTGCTATCCCAGAAGCACCTTGTCTGTGTGCCATTATTCCCTTTACTGATCCTTTTAAAGAATGCCTTAGCATTTCAGATTTTAGTCTTATTTTTACTTTCCAGTCACTTGTCAAATTGTTATCAGGTGACAAAGTCACATCAGTGCTGTGAACAGGTTGTTTATGCCTGTTTTTAGTTAGCAAGCATGTATTGGGATGGTGGTATGATATGAAAAGTGTATGGTAAGCAAAAGTCTCCTCTCTGTGGTGATGTTTACCTTTGTCTTTTATGTCTTCAGGTAAGAGTACACCAGTGAGCATGTCTGGCACAGCTGACCCTTCCAAACCATGTGACCCCTTCCAACCATTCGGCAGTGACACCATCGACCCATTTCAGAGTAAAAAGGGCCCGGCAGACCCCTTCAGCGGCAAAGACCCTTTCGCCCCACCTTCGGCATCAAGTAAAGCCCCTAAAGACTGTACCTCGTATTTTGCAGACTTCAGTTCTGTAAGTTGAGATGAGTGATACTGTTTAACTGTCAGTGTCTAGACCAGGCCACACAGCTCTGCACAGACACCAGCACAGTCACTAGATTTCAGTTATAGTGACTTTGGCACTCCTATAAGGTCACTCCTAAAGACTAGTGAATGCTCAAAGTGCTGTTGTGGCAAAGGATGTAGCAGAAGGGTAGTAGAAGTGCATTATTCTGAAGTGTAATGAATGGATCTCAGTCACTACTGTATGTCAAGTATGGCAGTTCCATCTACTTAATTTGCATATTTAGACCTGATCACAGTGTGGGCAGAATCGAGATAAGGAGAATACTTGTTAATACCAGGTGTGAATGCAAAGGTCCATGACCACATGTCCTTATCCAGATTAGGGCTGAAACTAACAGTTGTTTTCATTTATGATTAAACTTCTGAATATTTTCTTGATAAATCGATTTAATCGTTGTAAAATGTCCATCATGGTTTCCCAGCTCATGGTGACATCTTAAAATGTTTTGTTTCTTCCGACCAACAGTCCAAACCCCAAAGATATTTAGTCTATTGTCATAGAAGAATAAAACAACCAGAAAATACTCACACTTGAGAAGCTGAAATCAGTGAAATCATTTTTGTCATTTTTTGCCTAAGAAATTAATTTAACACCAAATAATTTTCTTAATTGACTAATTGTTTCAGCTCTAGTTAATACTAGGTGGCAATGTAGTCATTGCGATGGGCTGATGATTGAAGTGGTGCTTTAACAGCAGCACATGATGTAAAAGCTGATACCAAGTATAAAGAGTCAAAATAACCTGATTGCTAGATCTTGTCCAGGCAACATATGAACAATATTAACACGGAGGCAGCATAGGTTTTGTCAAATTAGGAGTGGGTAATAATTTAATGTTACTGAATATTGAGTGTTTATCAAATCATATTGTGACAATATGATTATATCATGTTATCATTTTACAGAATTCTGCTGTCTGAATTAATAATTACAAATTGTGATTATAAACTAAAAAAAATACTTAATGAGGTTTTTGAAGTGTTTTGTAACACATAGCAGTGGAACACAATTCATTAGACTGAATTATAATTTAACACAGTTAATACTGTGATATTGATTTCAACCATATCATCCAGCTCTATGTCCAATGCAGTAAGCTGCATCCAATTGCCTATTCATAACACAACACCAGAAATGAATGTATCATCTGTCACTGTAAAGTTGAAAATAGTATAATAGAATACAGTAAACTTCAAACAAAATTGAGTGCACTGACCTACAGTACGTGTGTAACACTTAGGTCGTTAACAAGACAGGACAGCACACAACTAAGGCAGCTTGTTCACTCTCTGCTTTAGATTCTCTGTTGCAGCACTTTCTAACCATTATCTGTTCTCCATGTTAGCAAGCTTCTCTGTTTGTTAATAACACTCTGCTTTTTCATATTCTAAAATACCTCATCCTCTAAAGCTCACTAATTAACACATTTATCTCATTTGTTTGGAATAAAGAAATATACTTTAATGTCCCTGTGGGGAAATTAGCTTTGGCTCGGGTCACAGCATTACTGCGCACCAGAAGCTGAAGAGCTAAGAGCTTTCATCTGCACACAGACAGAAATGTAAAACGATAACAGTTTGTGTTTTTAAGGGGGGGTTACATGCTGGGACTATTTCTTGTCGAACAACAGCCTGGTGCAGTGACTCAGGACAGTTTCCTGGAGTCTTGTTGTCACAGTGAGTTTGAGACCAAAACAATTGGTCTCTCCACTCCCAACCTGCCAGCCCTAGCATAGCACATGACCCCTGCCACCCCTAAACCCATGCTTCACCCTCCCCCCCTCTGGCCGCAGATACAGACAATTTGGGAGGAGTTTTGTGCCCTCGGCTATACGTGCTCTAAATAGCCCGGGCACACTAATAAACTTGTGTTGTAATGTTTCTTGTTTGTTTATACCTTGTTTTGAATGTTACTTTTGTACAGACTGTGACAACAAATTTCCTCTACAGAGGGCAATAAAGAATTAATCTGAATCTCACTGACCGCATATGGTAACCTGCACCATGGCCAGACGCTGCACAAAAGCACTGGGTGGATAGATAAACTGTTGTTCCTTAAGAAATAGTTGCAGCATGTAACTCCCCCTAAAATCAGAAATTGTCACCTTTAAATTTCTGTTAGTGTATGAATTAAGCAAAGGAGATACAAAGTGTCTCAGTGAGCTTTAGGTGGTGGACAGAGCCAGGGTAGCTGTTTCCCCCTCCTTCAGGTCTTTATGCTAAGCAAGGCTAACCATGTCCTCACTCCAGCTATGTACTTAATTCAGCAGTGAGACTGATAGCCATCTCCTTATCGCAGTCTCAGAAAGAAAGTAAATAAGCGTATTTTGCAAAATGCTGTACTAGTCCTTTAAACATGTATTCAGCACTGGTCACGTCCAGTTGAAAACTGTTCCCCACTGGTGTGAGAACAATGACATATCATAGTTAAAGGGTCAGCCAAAAGAAGTGAAGGGTAATTGCAGGACAATTATTTATGTAGTTTGTAAAACTGTATCCAAGTTTTTCAAGAGCTCATTTTAACTTCATTACTATGATTGGTAATGAGAGGGAAACTAGACCTAAGATTACCCCCATTCAACACTGTGAGACAACATTTGAACCCACTTTAGAAATAGCAGTTTGGTATTAAAGCTGTGTAGGTTGCAGAGCTGCAATGTGACTGTGATCTCCTTCTTATAGCGGAGGAAATGGGTGTCAGCCCTTTACATGGTTTGTTTGTTTTGGCAGGAAGAATATCATACGTTTGTCAGGGTTTCCCTGGACCTTTACAGAGGCTGAGAACTAATATGAGCAGTGTGCTGGCATGATGCTCACAGTCTGGACTAGGAGAGTCTCCGAGAGTACACAAATGGAAACAAACACAAATCTGCCGTAACCCATAAGCAAATAACTACGGGAACTCACAATAATCCCTCAGATAATGAGACAGTGTGCATTTCACATTTCAGTCAGGCAGATAATCACTTTTTTAGGGGGATAATCAGTCTTTTCTTTGCTGGGAATAATGTTTCTGTCTAATTGGCTGACTGGTGCTACTCTGTTCTACTACTACTCAGATTTGTCCATCTAAGATGAAACACATCAGTATCACTTCTCAACTCTCAGCTCTTGAGTCTGTCTGCCCTGCATGACCTTGCTGTGTGTGCTACCATGTTCACCAAAGACTAGTTGATTAGTGCTTTATATCAGCTGTGTGTTCTTGTTATGCATGTCTTTGTCTTATGTTACTGTAGTTTTGCTTTTTCCCACCACTCTCAAGCATCCCCCCACATTTCTTCATTCTGCAACCTGACAAAGCAGCTAAGGACACTGCTTCACCAATTGTTTTTAATGGGACCTCAGATACAAACTGACTGCTTTACTGGGTAGAAATGAAATAATTATTTCTGAAAATGAATTAGCTTGACATAGAACATGCTGTATGTCTCCTTTAAAAAAAAAAAAAACTCGTAGAATCCCTTTCATTCAATTCATATAGAATCTCTTTAGACTGTATAGGGTCAGATATTAGCATACCACTACTGGCTTGACCACAGGCGTTCAAAGACATCCTTTGGCATTCTTTGAACCATGAAACATTTAAACATTTAGCATTACCAGCATGTAAAACAGCAGCTGCTTCTTGCAGCTTTTACTATTATTATTAAAGAATACATTTAATATTAAATGATACACTTGTTTCTTTTCAACTATTCCACCAAAGCTGCTATCAACAAATATTGATGTAGTATTTTAAGTGGAAAATAAAAAGATTCCTTCCTAATGCGCTTCCAGTGGAAGTGGTGGGGGACAAAATCCACAAAAGACTTGAAAAATGTTAAAACTAACTTTAATTTGCTGAAATTAGATCAAATAATGATGATTGTAACTTATATGGCATTGTAAAATGGCATGTTAGATTTAGGCTTCATTCTCAGGTAGGGAGTTTTTTTTAATAATAGTTGGACTGTCCAACACTTTAGGAGACAGAAAAACAGACTGAGGATGTTTTTATGAATCCTACTTGACCCAGCTTTGCAAGGATAGTTCCAGTTATTTTTGTCCTTGGCCTTATTGTCCAGTATGACTGTTATACAAATGTATCTTCTTCCAATTCCCTGCCAGCACTAGTCCAGACAGTCCAACCATCCCACTGCAGATGCATATCTTTAAATACAATCATTTCATCTCGGTTGCAGTCATGTGGTATGCGCACAATCAGCTGTCATAATGATGTAAAGCGGGAAAACAAAGCCTTGTTGAAAACAAGACTTATCCTTGAATGGGAAGATTTCCTGGTATTCCTCATTTGTGCGTAAACTCTTGATTCATACCGTTTGATGATATTATCACAGAGACACTATGGATCTGCCCGTCTTTTTTCTCTCACTCTCTGCATGTCACATCTCCTGTTATTGAAGTCATGTTTAGCTGCTCTTTCCTTCAGTTCTCAGTGTTGTTTGTTTGCACTTGAAGGGATTCACTGACTGTTTCACCACAGTCCATTTGTCTCACCTGTGGCACTTATTGGCAACAAGTGTCTACTTCAACTTCAGTGGCTTGTTAGCATTGTAAGAATTCACAATTTACTTCAGTTAACACTGACTGGCCTGTAGTCTGAAGCTGGTAGAATAACTTGCTCTCAATAAAAAAATACTAAAAGTAGCTAAAGCCAAATAGTAAAGACAGTGTTTCAAAGAGGACTGAACAGCAGGTGTCCCTTCACAGTGTCTGTGTGCTGTGGTGTGATGTCCTGTAAACTAGCCTAGATCCACTGAGTTCAGGGATTTCTGGTTTATAACACCTCTGTTCTGTAATCCACCTCTCTGACAGGACCTGACAAAGTCAAGGTAAGAGAAAATTCACATAAAATGACAATTTGGCTATGTTATCAAAATTATGTTAGTTAATGCCCATAAAGGCAGTGAATTTCAGATGTGTGTTGGAGAATTTGTTTTGATAGATGTTACATCATGTGTTGCTGAAAAAGGAAATGACGTTTACTTTGTGGATTACGAAAATGTAATACTTAAGACCAAGTGACCGAGATGTTACTCTCTTCAGATTACCAGTAACCATAAGCAAAAAGCTCAATTTCTAACATGAATGAAGGACGCTTGTTGCATGTGTATCACAGGATTCTTTATCACTTCCCTGTTTTTCCAGGTGAAAATTGCAGTATTGCTTTTAACCAATGCTTTTATTTGATCTGACCATAAGGTATTTTAAATGATACTTTGAACAGCTCAACAGTTCATGTAACAATCAACAAATTCCTTCAAATCCTTTTTTACTGCTTATTGCTTCTTAACAGTAATCAAAATTAGAGAGGAAGACTTTAAATGTCTTTGTAAAGGTAGAATTGTTGGCTGAGCTGTTGTATTGGATTGCATTAGATTTTACAGGTGTACCTGTGCTCCCTGTCATGTAGTAGGTGACATTTATTTGAATAATAGACATTGATGTAACAGAGACCTATGTTTATAAATCTTAAGACAGGCGCCCCAGTAGCTCACCTCAAGGCTGAGTCGTTACCCCAGTGGCTGGGGTTCGAATCCGACCCGGGCCCTTTGCTGCATGTCATTCCCCTCTCTCTCCCCTGCCTTTCCTGTCTCTCTATACTGTACTGTCAAAATCAAAGCGATATGCCAAAAAAACCCAAAAACAATTCTAACAAGACATCTTAGATAGATAAAATCAGCAATGTTACAGATTTCATGTCTGAAAAGCGGGTTTTATCTCTCTCTCTTTCTCCATAGTTTGGGAATGAGGCTCAGCAGTTGGAGTGGGCTAAGCGGGAGAGTGAGCGAGCAGAGCGCGAGCGGCTGAAGAGGCTCAGACAGCAGGAGCAGGAAGACCTGGAGCTGGCCATCGCCCTCAGCAAGGCTGAGATGTCCAACGCATGACCTGGAACCCCCACCACACACACATACACACAGCGCGTAGACAGGCAGACAAACATGTTCAGACAGAAGGCACGTCACTGGACTAACTCAAGTGTTCATACAAACTCTGGTCCACACACAGGGCCTGCACCCCCCCACCCCCACCCCCCACTGACCCTGCTTAAAAAACAAGACAACAAAACCGAGGGTCGAAAAGTCATCACTGCAAAACTCTCTTGCTGACATGTAGAGACAGAGAACTGAAGGATGAAGAAGGAGAGGAAGAGGGGCTTGATGGAAACAAACGGATGCACTCTGTATATGCACTATAGTGGCTGGACAGTAATGCGATGGATCCCTTCTCTGGGCTCAGCAGACTAGCTGACCATTGCTGACAGAACACCTCGACAGTTTGAATTTCAGCATGTTTTTCTTCTCCAGCTTTACTCACAATGTGAGGAAAAGGCATATACTGGCATGCTAACAAAACTGTTGCTATCAGTAGCAAAAGAGCAAAGACAAACTGTTTTTCTTCCATTGTAACTAGCAGCAGTGAGAAAAATATCACTACAATTCAAACTGCCAAGGTATTTCTTAAAAGGGATTTTTTTCCTGATATATAGGGGTGACATGGATATATCATTGAGCTGATGGTATAGACTATGTCAGTTAGTATTTAGTGTTGCGTTTCACTGGTAAGAAAATGCTACAGAATGAGGTGTTACATTTTGGTGTTACAAGTATTTGTTTATAGAGGCATATAGAGAAGATGGATTTGACACTCCTCAGGATTGAGAATTTTCAATTCACAATTGTTTTTAGTTTTTTTTTTTCTTCTTCTTTTTTCAGGAAATACTGTCACTAACCCGGACTTAGATAAGAAGTGAGAGGGTTGATATTAGTTGAGTTTTTTCACTTCTGCTGGAAGCTAACTGTTTCCCTCTGCTTTGTGCTAAGAGAGGCTAAACTGTACTGGATGCACAGAAATTAAATTAATATTGAACTTCTCATCTGACTCTGGGTGAGTTGAAGCATATTTCCCCAAATATCAGTTGTCCTTTTAATTTTATAGCACCCCAGGGTTTACCATGAGATTAGAGACTATCAACCAGGCAAAGCAGGCAACAGACAGTCAGGGGCCCGAAGGCTCCAGGTTCACTGTGTGGCACTTAGTTTGTGGTAATTTATTTCATTGCATAAGGAATTAAGGAATATGCTGAGCACCTCTGAAGCACAATGTAAACTGACATAAGGGCCTCAAGGCGCTACTTGCATTATTACCTATTCATGAGGTCCCGTGCTGTGGAGGGGCCCGAGTTAAAATGGGTACTCCTGTTATTTAACCCGTGTCGTTCAAACTCCACACCCCCTATTGTAATACAGACTTTCTGTTATAAATGTATAGTCTCCGAGCCCAAGCTGAGACAACCCCAATGACATCACGATGACATCATCAGCAGTTATTTTCTCAGACTTGATAAAGCTTCTCCAGAGCCACAGAGGACATTATACAACTTCCCAACTTGTTTTTACAAGATGAGTAGTACTGACCAAGACATGTAAACTGATCTTTATGTATAATTTTAAGGTCTTTATTATTGTTCATATTGTGTTTGCATGGTGCATATTCCTAAATAAATGTGTGTTTAATCAAATTACCACAAACTAAACTAACTAACTAATACATACATAATGCACACAGAGTTGGAGAAGGGGGGGGGTCCAGAGTGTCTCTGTTTCACTTTCAGGTGTGAGATAGTCATCCAGGAGAGCTACTCCCATCCACTGGCTCAGTGGCTCCTCCTGTGTGAAATAGAAAACGTTTAACTAACATTAGTCGGATATGTTCACAGTTCACTCTTGTTACATTATGGGAGGAAGGAAAAGGCAACTGCTCTTCAGCTGCGTTTCAAAAACATTATTGATTATGATCCATTACACGGGTTCCCTCTCATGTGACAAGTACCTGACAAATGAAAATAACAGTTTCAAATGTCAGTATATCCTTTGGAGTTACAGTAACAAATTGTACAGATATATTTTCGTTGTCCATGAGTGTGAGATTGTACTGTGGAGAGTTTGCTGTGATGACATGCAGTTCTCTCTCTCCCGCTGTCCAGTGTATATAGATAACCAGAGCTAACTATGCCTCTTCTCGACAGCTGTGCTCTGATCCCAATGCTGTGATGTCACACCACATCCAACAAATGAAAGGCAAGATGAGGGAAATCATTTTTCTACATTTGACTGTGTTTTCTTTTTAGAGAGCAAGGTTTTTAACACAGTTTTTATTTCCTGAGCTGGTTATTATTTTATTATTTTGACATTTTTGTTTTAAAGGTCCAGTGTGTAACATTTACGAGGAGCTGTTGGCAGAAATGGAATATAATATTTATAAGTGTGTTTTCAGTAGTGTATAATCACCTGAAAATAAGAATCGTTGTGTTTTCGTTACCTTAGAATAAGCCGTTTTTATCTACAGAGGGAGCGGGTCCCCTTCCACGGAGGTCGCCATGTTTCTACAGTAGCCCAGAACGGACAAACCAATCACTGGCTCTAGATAGGGCCTTTCGCGTTTTCCGCGAGTTCCGTGGCCACCATAGTTTGTCCTACACACTTGGAAGGGTGAGGCGAGCGGGACTCAAATAGTTGCAAACTGCAATTTCACCGCTAGATGCCACTAAATCCTACACACTGGACCTTTTTAAAAAAACATCCAAATTAATGTAGTTAATTTTGTGCTATAATTTGTAGTTGAGTTTTAGTCACTCCAGTGCTCTACAGACCAGCAAGCACAAGCTGCAGAGTGTTTGGGAAGGTCTGGGACTGGCTGAAATCAGGTGTCATTAGGCTGGAAATTGGAAATACTGTGGTTTCTGATGTGTCATAGTTTGATGATCCAACGTGGACTTAACCACTCACCTTGTTTTTCCCTGAGTTGTCCCTTTTACTTGAAGTGGTGACTGATGCTTGTGTGAGACAGACTGAAGTCGACTCTGGAGTTTGATTTCATCTGGACTTAAAAACAGAACAGATTCTGCTGAACTTATTTTCTGAAGACTTTCTGTTTCACTCAGAGCCCCTCTGTTGTAGTTTCAAATATCATGTTGTGTTGTATTTTCTATATGCGAGTCTGTATTCTGTGTGTGTCCGTGACCAATCATATGCTTTAGTTAGTGTTTTACCACGTGCATGCCCTGCAGTCGGATTCTGCACAGAGCACATATGTTCTAAACGTTACTTTAAAGGATGACATAGAGTTTCTCATTTTTCATTACCATAACATGGTAATCATGGGTAGAAGGAAGACTTACACTTGGCTTCGTTAAAGCAAAGCTTGTTGACTTGGTTTGTGTTCCTTATTGAGACCAGTTGTAACCACTAGCAGTACTTTAGTCTCAGAAACATCATGTGATTTAATACAGTGCTGAAATGTCTGAGTACCACAGAGATTTCAATCGCTCTGACTCTAAAAATTGTTGAAGGAAGAAAATTGAAAATACAAACTCTCCTTAATGACTTCTAAGGCAGATGTAAAGGAACAAAAACATGATTTTGTGAAGTCAAAGATGGCGCAGAATTTCTTGTTCCTTCACCAGCAGGAGTCTGCTCAACAGGAGTGCGCTCAGTGACAGCGCACACCTGCTGACTAGATTCCTGTTTGTGAGCGAGGATGAAATCCTGTGTCATGATGAGATTTGATTTGACATTGTTTGTATTGACTTCAAAGGAACTGCTCTCTGTTGCAGTAAATCATGTTTTTTCTTATCTTACACCGGCCTGGTTCATTGTGTTCTGTCTTAAATGTATTTCCCACTATCAGGGGGAGTTTATATTTTCAACATTCTTCCCATAACAAATGTTATGAATGCGTATTTTATTCAAATGTCTAGGTTCCATCAGATATCCATCCAGGACTGTGATACACAATATGATGGTCCTGGATCAGGGCTAGGTCTCTGTCAAAGGCTAACAAGCTGCATCTTGGGTGAAACTCCAGGACAAACAAAATACTTAATGCTATAGGTCCATGAGCACATTGTGGAAAATTGAAAAAGGATTAACTACTAAGATAGTAATGAGGAGGTCAACAACATGACTGAAATATCTAACATTTTGTTTCCATCCCAGATATTATACATGTGTGGAACTGCCTTTCTGGGGGTAAAAAAGCAAAAAAAAAATCTGTGTAATGTCAAGTCACCCAAATTGGACAGAAATGCTCAAGTTAAAGTTGATGTGCAGCCACTGATTCTGCCAGATGGAAATGTGAACTGCCTCTCCTGCCATTTTTTGTCTTATTTACATATCGTGAATATTTACTTTGCTGTAGCTGTTACAAACTGTGTACCTGTAGGGAGCAGTGTCCCCGGTACATAGAGCCTCTCTAAGCTGTACACGGCTAACCTCCTGAAGAACTTCATTCTACTTCTGAGCCATGAAACACATTTTGAATCTTTGTCATGCTCCTGCCACACTGTAGTGAGAATGTTACTATATGAAGAACTTCATTACATCTGTTTTCATTCCTCATTGAAACCAAAGGGTAGCTTGTTGTCAGCTCCATTAGTTTTGATAAAGGATGCACTGCTTTGCTAACAAGGTATTTTAAGTTATGTTATACCTAAGGTATGGCTGGTGTTATTCTATATTTTCCTTATTTCCAGCTACAACTTCTGAAGACGTAAATCTTTAAAAAGAAAAGTGAGGTCAGAAATATATAGTAATATATATATATACAGCTGGGCACTGTAGTTTTTAGTGTTATGTTAATGCTAGCATGAACATTACATTACATAACCTGCTGCGAACTGCCAGCCGTAAACCTTTAGTTTTATATGGAATGCCATTGCTAACACAGTCATTTCCAGTTAACTAAAGCGTCGCCTCAAAAGTGTCACCTTAAATTTGGTCTCAGCGTGTCTGTGGTGTTTTAATCACAGCCAGATGGCTCAGCTGCATTTTGAAAGAAAAACCCTGTGAAACGTGTGAACAGCAATTTATCATGTAGAACAGATCTGAGTGTCACAGGATGCAGTGGTACTCTCTGCTTTGGGAGGAGGGTTGGGCAACTTGTCATATTTTCACACAGTATAAATAGCAACATTCAGGAAGCAGAGGGCTTCATAGATAGTGTGGCAGTTGTCATGTGAAATGCCAAATGCTGCCTATAGTACCCCCCAGAAGCAGAACCTAGAACTTGAATATTAGAAAACCTTGACAAAAATCAATAAACACCAGTTGCATGTACTGGCTTTTCTGGAGCTTTCAACCACATGTCAGTGGTTGAAAGCTCAGGAAAAAGGTTTTTTGTCAACTTTTTTTTCTAAGGTCAAGATTGAACACACTCAGATAGAAACGCTGTGTTCACGCCAACACAACCACTGAGAAGTAGGGCTGGGTATCATTTGGAACTTTTTGATACCAAAACTGAAATCCCTTTTTCCAAAAAAAAAAAAAAATACGCCCATTTTCTGAAATGTTAAATGTATGTACAAATGTAAATTAGTCTAAAATTAGTAGAATGAAATCAGGAACTATTTAATCAAAGAGTCAGTTACAATATTACAAATCTGAACAGATATTTGATGCCAACTTATTGTATTTTTGACACTCACTGCTACAGACACTTTTCGATGGGTACCAAAAGGAACTGATACTGGATACCCAGCCTACTGTGAACTGTGTGTGAACTGTGTGTGAACTGTGACCCTCCATCTGTTCTTCATTTGTTTCTGTCCACCTCCCTCCGACCCCAGCCCGTCTGCAGTGTACTGCTTAGAGTTCCAGACCGTTACCGTCATTCATACTGTATTTGTCATCTGATACCTCCATTGTGCAATAGATAATGTTTATTTTTATTGTTTTGTGTATCCTGTGAAACCAGTGTGATGTTTTTGATATGTAGCGTACGTTTTTAATATGATTATTTATGCATTCGCAGACAACCACTCTGTCCCGACTCTGTAGAGGAAGTTCATGCTTTGATTTCATTCCATTAGCTGCAGAATCTACAAACCTTTCATTCCAAAATGCTTTTTTTAATCTATTTTGGGGAAAGAAAATGGTAACACAATGTTCATTTCTCAATATTTTTTAATTATCAGCAAAGCTAGTAGTTAAAATCTTTATAGGATGACAGCTGAGAAATATCAAGATTTACAACTTAATAATTCAATAGTTTTAATATTCATGTTATTTCTCTCTCAGATTTCATTTTGGTACGAAGTCTTTGAATTCTCTCTTTTTCTATTCATACAGATGCTTAATAGTAAGCAGCCAAAATTGATTTTTTTGGGGGGGGGCTTGTTTCATTCTTTGTCCACTTCACTTTTTTCTTCTCTGAAGCTTGTTGGATTTATTTTTTCTGCCTTCAACTGCCCTTCCTCCCATGTAGGCGAAATAATCTGAGCTGTCTTTATTAAGATGCATACGATGTGTATACAGTCTGTATAGTATCATGTCTGTTATATTTGTCTTATAAAAAGTCAAGACAAAGAAGAAAAAGTAAACTTGAAAGGGAACCATTTGGAGGATGGTTAACACTAATAGAGAGGAGAGAACAGATGCTGGTTTATTTTGAGCAGTGATCCTCTGTACATGGTCTGTACTGTTTACTAGAATAAACATTTCAGTTAAATGAGAATGGACTGCTGCTTGATCTGTTACAGGTGACCAGTTGAAGATAATTACATGTAGACCAGTAGAGCTCAATTCTGAAAGAGACAAGGAAGATTTAGAGTTGAATACTGCAGTAATTTAATGTTGCACTTCCATAAACCACGTGTGAGATTAAAAAAAAAAAAAGAATGATCTAAATGAAGCAGGCCAAAATATCCTGACTTTTAGTACCTAGTACGGGTCAAACTCCAAAAATCTGAATCCTACATTTACCATAATGCAGCTCGGCATCTTTTCATTTGACCCTCCCTGCCTTTCAAACTCGACACCCCCAGTTTGTAACACAGGTTTTCTGTCATAAGCTTGTAGTTTCCCCCATTGTTGCAAATACACAGAAACAGCACAAAACACAACACAACAGTGTTTGTGTGAGCAAGGTGTCTGTCAGCATCCGAGGCTGTTTCCTGCTTATGGTGGCAAGTGGTGAGTGTGTCCCACAGTTTACTTTGGTAAGGTCCTTACACTCCATCCCGTATCTGTCGTTCCAAGAAACTCTGAAAGCTTTTGCTGGTTTTGCTCTGGACCAGTTTCCTCTTCCTGTTTTGTGCCACAAAGCAATCCAGCAGGTTTCCCACCTTCCCAGGTAGTACACGCTGTAAACTTCAGTACACCCAGTTTCTCACTGAAGGTTGTGTTTGTTTGTAGTAACCAGGGCTGAAATAATTGAGTCTGATCATCGTCTCGAGTTCAGTTTAGAGGCGTTTTTCTCTCTCTCTTCATCTTGGACAATGGGTCTCTCTTATTATGGTCTTTGGTCTTGACAGAGTCCAGTGTACTGTTTTGTTTTTTTTGTCTTTCCTGCCCAGCATGAAACCATAGACCAGCATGTCTTTGCCATGTTATCAATTATCCTCATTTTAGACGTGCAGTTTTGTGCACAATTTTGGGGAATAAACGCTTGTAATATTGTGCAAGAGTATTCACTTTCTAATCTTGATTTTAGCAAATAATGAGACATTTAGGCACATTCACATTGTTTCCTGCTCCGGTCATATTTCAAACTTTTCTAAATCCAAAGGACTGTACTGAGTGATTGATCACATTTGTCTCTCACTATGAACAACAGTAAGACAACTGTATGCGGAATATTTACAAGCCACTGTTTTGTTTCTCTGGACTGGGCCTTGACTTGATGATAACTACTAAAAATGCTGTACATTGCACTCACCAGAGTGAGATCTGGGAACACAGTGGCTTCACTTAAAGGAAGTCTGACAGGTCAGACGATCATACGGGTTGAAACAAACCGCCAGGTTAGCCAAACTTATTTCAAAGAGGAAACAAATATTAATATTATTACCCAGACTGTCTGTTGTTAACATCCATCGCAGTTTGCAGACTGGTTCAGCTTTGACCAACCACCAAGGCTGGGTTACCAACCTGGCTAAACTGGCAACTGACCGGCCCCAGAACTCCAGGGCACTGAAAGCGAATTTGTGTTCTAATTGTATTGAGAATAATACATCACTAAAGAACATGATTAACTGACATGATTAAGCTGTTAGTGTGGATTGTACTTTATTACCTGATCTCTTCAGGCCCTGTCTTGAGGATCCCTTACATTGTATTTATTCATTTAAATGTTATATTTTCTGTTAATTTGATCTACATGATGGTCTAAATGCTCTTTCAACAAATTCCCCATACTGCAAGGAATATAATTCATTCATTTTATTTGAATTTAACCCCATTTAAAGACGTAGATAGAAGAATATCAGGATCAGCCTGAAGAAACCCACTACGTGTAACTTGTCTGCAGTTAGAGAAGTAGAATGTAAACTCTTACCAGGTCATTAAAATCACCAAATAACCAGAAACAATACTGAGGATATGATCTAGGGGCCCTAAATGGTAGCTACGGGCTTAGTTGTGTGATGCCACTGTTCCCAGTTCTCAGCAGTGTTATCATAGCTGATAGAAATGATTGACAAAACAACAACAAAAACACCCACTTTGTAATAAACCAGCATTATCCTTTAAATCAGCAACTGTGCTCTTACATGTAATAAGACAAGTTGTATAGACATCTTGTTCTCTGACAGACTGTGAAGCAGACCAGGCCTTGCAAAGAGCTTAAACAAAACCTGCAGTAGCAGCTCCATCCCTTTCAGACAGCCACAATGTGCAGTGAATTACACTCAGCTACATTTCAAGGATATAGCCGTGCAGTGTGAAATGAATGCTGTGCAAATACAGTGGCCATTTCTGGACATATTAGCTGAAACTCAAGCAATCTGCTATGTTAGCGAATGCTAACTGTCTCTGTATGGAATAACAGGAAATTCCTTGCTAGGTTTGTGTTTACCCTATGGTAATGGAGAGGAGGAAATGAAAAGCCTGTTGGCTTTTAACTGTGAATGTGGGTCAGAGAGAATTGGAGGATAAACGTTGGTTTGCCCTCGCACTAGTTCGGTATCTCTTTTCTCATTCTATTCTCTGTGGCTGTGCTTTCACTTTCAGCCTCATCAGCACTGCTACACTGTCCTGCTACACTATTTTCAACCTGAAAACACATGTACTGTGTGTGTGTGTGTGTGGGGGGTGTTACTGCCCGAGGACCCTGCATATACACATGGTTGAAAATAATGCCGGCAGCAGCGCTATTGCTAATTTAGTCTGTGTTTGTCAGGTCTGTCAGTACCAATCACCACCATTTGTGTGAATTCCCTTTCTGTTCACGAAACTCATCCCAAACAGGCTCCTAGCTGAGGATGAGCTCTGGTACGGGGGGGGCTACTCTAAATAGAGAATGGATTTAATGCTAAAATGATAAGAAATCTTATGGTCATACAAAACAAGCAATATGAAGTAAACAATTCATTGAAAAAAGAATCAAAACTTTAATCAAAAATGAAAATAATCATTTGTTGCAGCCATAGTATTACAATCAGGGCTATCCACTGAGGACCTCGAGGTCACGTCCTCAGAATAGCATGAGGGAATTTAAGGGCTTTTAACAGACGGAGGATGAGTTCACCCTAATTTTGTAATTTACACCTGGTGTTGGCTGATTCTGAAAACTGATAAATATGCCTGATTTAGGCCAAAACATAAATTAAAGGGATTTCGTATTTCTCCACCAAATGTTGAAAAAAAAGTTTTCCAGACTTTTTGGCGGCTAGTCAAAAAGGGGTATTTCTAAATAAGGGGGGGGGTACTGTATATTCTACAGGTAAGAACTTACTCGTGGTGGGTGTTTTTAGGCTGATTCCAGAATGCCAGTATTAACACACAGTATATTTAAATTGGCAGCTTTTAGGTCATTGACAAAAAGGGGCGTAAGGTACGCACATCCAAAAAACTTCTACAGGTGCTGGATCAAAAAGCAAACTAAAGGCAATTCGTATTAGTACAGTGTCTGTTTGAGTCTTACTTTTAGGCCATTAAAATAAGTAAAGGGTTCAGTAGTCCTCCATCAGAATTTTATTCTTTGCACAGTAGAGAGGGCTTAGAAACACAATTTAGACCTTCATGTTGAGAAATAAAACGCGTTATCTTATACGTTTGTATTTCCTAGAAAGTTTTCTGGAAAAAACGATGGAATCTGGTACTAATTATTGGGGAAAATAGAGGCAAAGTTCTGAGACAGTTGTTTGAGTTACAGTTAGTTATGTTCATAAGCCATTGTTGATTTCCAGAGGAATTTCCTTGAGGGAAGTACTGCATTTAAATAAAACTTGCATAAAATAAAATCAGTTACGTTTTAGAGACTGACTCACGACCTCAGAATGTCTAAAATCCTGGCTACAGTTCCCGTCAGTGTTGTTGTTGGTACAGGTTTACAGTAAATTAACCTTTTTACATGATTAACAAGGAAACTTCCTTGTCTGTAGAGAAATCTTTTATTTTGAATACAAGTACTTCACCACTGAATGCACATGTATTCTGTTTGTCAGAGGCTTTTCACTTTTTTAGAATAAGATGATTTAGTTTATGTGGTTGAGTTGTTCACATGAGGTTACTTTTCACTTATACTCTCATTACACCTACTAACCATCAGCATGGTAACATTGCCATTGTGAGCATGTTGGCATGCATTTAGTAAGCACAGCCTCACAGAGGTGCTAGCATGGCTTTAGACTCTTGTTCATTTTAACCGTAGTCCTGCTTTTCTCTGCAAAGTCTGTGAAAATCTGATCCGGCTTTCCAAACAGAAATCACCTGACCAAACACCAGATCTGTTTGAGATATGAGACACATGCAAATCTGACTTCAAAAATATTTGATTTCATCTGTTTACACAGAAATGATACACAGCCACCCGCTGGCAGAGAATCACACAGTTTTTTTTTTAATAAGAGTTCAAATCCAACCCTGCACACAGGCAGGCAGGCTGCATTCAATCAACCTTGGCTGAAAACTCATTTAATCCGCTGGTGAAATTTCAAACTGGCCTAAAAATTAGTTTCATACACACACACACACACACCAAAGGGCTGGTGTGTGTGTGTGTGTGTGTGTGTGTGTGTGTGTGTGTGTGTGTGAACCTCCGTCTGCAAGGTATTTAGTTGAGGACATGTTGCAACACACACCTACTGTATCTCGTTTTCATGGCAATCACATGCCTGGGGGAGCGTGTTTCTGTGTGTGTGTGAATGTGTTACAATCCACAGGCTACACTGGCTGGAAGCAACAAGTCTGTTAGCAATTTGAATGCTAACAAAAACCAGTTTGGTTACTGAGCTGAAACCAGGCTAGAGGGTAGGTATTCACCTGAAGTCATGTACACACACACACACACACACACACACACACACACACACACACGCAGAGGGAGGAAATCTTTCCTGACTTGAGTTGATTGAAAGCAGTTGTGATCACAGCCTGGTCGATGTGATCAGCATAGAGGGAGGGATGACAGAGTCAGAGCAGGATGGATGTAGAAATGAAGGGTCTGTTATGTGTGTGTGTGTGTGTAGAATATGCATGCAGCCTAAAATCCCAGCTAAATGACTCTTTCCACATGTTCTGATCTGGTCTCGCTCCAAGTGAACACATTTCCGACAATCAATATTCAGTTTCTTCACAGAGGCTTTTGAAACACAAACTGAAAGCTACATTTTTAGAGCAATGTTTTGAGTGACCTCAGCGGATCTTTCCTCAGTGAAAGCCAAGAAAATTAGAGCTTTCCCAACCCTTCAGCAACACGCCCACACCTTCAGCTGTGGACTAAAGAATTAATGAACTTAATGATGCTTCAGATATGTTGCATGCGGTAATGCTTCCCAGTTCCATACAACATAGCAACTAACAAATTTAAAGGCAGCTAGATGTAAGATTCTACTGTAGAATCATTTACAGTCAGTTGCCAGTTTATTAGGTTCCCTTAACTAAATCAGTCTAATCCAACAGCCTTGCATTAAATAATACCTAATACCTCACAGTAATGTTCAGTTTGTGTGGTCATTTTGGAGGCTGTACTTATAATAGTTTAATAGAAATAGTTTTAGCTCGTCTTTTTTACCTTTACATAAAATGTGTGATGCATCGTTTTTCTCATTTTTTCAATCCTTATTTTACAAGTATACTGTATATACTGACTTATCTAACAAAACAAAACTGGGACTCCAGTTCAGTGGGTTAAAAGTGCAACTGCAAAGATAAAAGTGAAAAAAAGAGTTCTTTCCGTGTTATGTCAATGGGAGCAAAATGAACTTGTTAGCTGCTAGCCATATCTCTCCTTCATCCTCTCCCTTCCCTCTCTGCCTGTGTTCCCTCTCCCTCACTCCTTCCTCACCCTAAGGCTCTATGAGTAGATTAAATAGAAAACCGTAGGAAAGGTCCGAAGCCAACTGAACCACCTCCCTAACTCAGTAAAAGTGTGATGAGGCGTTCAGGGACTGGATTCCAGCAGGTGTTTCCTGCTATCCCAGTAGATGGCATTGTCCTCCCATAAATAGAATTCCCACTTGTTTTCAGACAGTGCTGGGCACCTGTGGCTCTGGGAATCCATTCAGATAAGATTTTTCCAGCTAAGACTAATGTTTCCCAAACAGCTGATAAAGCTAGTTGCTTCCCTGAATTTCACTAGAAAAGTAGTTTTACAATTTTCCATTGAATATTACCTCAAGTCTCCTCATTACTAAAACAAGCAAGCTATTTCTCAATATGTGAAGATCAAGTTGAGCCTTAAAAAATATCAATGCAAATTTTGGAGTGCCTAAATCCTCAGTGGCCTTGTGACCCAGTGAAACACTGCTAATCTCCACCTCTCTGGTATCAGTTTGCTCCGCACACTTATGGTTTTATGAGTGTGTTATGTTGGAGTTGGAGAAGAATAGGCTGTTAAACACTCTGGAGGGGAGATAAACTGTTGCACATGAGCTTGTGAGCATGTTTACAGCCTCTTGCTAACTGAAAATATTAGCTTTGGATAGCGGGGTAGGAGGGAGAATCAGTGAAAAAGTCACTTCTTGCAATCGGAATGGGGAAAATGCTTCACTGTGGGAATGTCCCGTTTGAGTTTTATCCCTCAGGTTTATAGATTTGAGGTGGAGGAGTTGCTGAGCCGAGCGGTGGTGCGACACTCACTGGACGTTTGTGTGGAATGGTTCATGTGCGATCAGGGAACCAAATAAAAGTCCTTCAATCTCAATCGAGTGAACTGAGCTGGAAAAGAGCGGGGCAGCAGGCCGGGCTCTGTCCATGTTCAATGATGTCATGTCAGAGAGGAGAGCAGCCATCAGCTGTCTGGAGGCTCTCCTACACTGATAAAACAACACACACTGATACAGTGGCCTCAGCCTCTGTCAGTGTGTGTTGTTGTCTGATCGAGACAGAGGTTAGGTTGGAGGATTTCACCTGCTGACGATGGCTTCAGTGTGGCACAGCTTTATGTCACATGTGGAATTTCACCCGTGCTGTCTACCCATCAGTGCTGCTTATCTGATGAGGATCTCTGTTCCAAAGTCTTAACCACTTAATCTCTGACCTTTTTTTGACATTTGACAATGACATTTACAAAATTCAACAGCAGAAACAGCGCCCCTGTTGCTCTTGATTATCACAGACCTCACTGTCAACAGTTTTGGAACTACCGAAGTCCCTGACACTGATGTTACTGACGTTCTTTTTAAATGTAATTGTACAATGCTGTGAGC
The DNA here is from genome assembly GCA_027580175.1 of Siniperca scherzeri. Classification (NCBI taxonomy): domain Eukaryota; kingdom Metazoa; phylum Chordata; class Actinopteri; order Centrarchiformes; family Sinipercidae; genus Siniperca; species Siniperca scherzeri. The sequence goes on from CM050859.1 coordinate 2,490,596, forward strand.
AGAGGCAGAGCTACTACTGACGACACCAAAGTCATGTTTGATAATATTTCTGGGAATTTGGGAGTTTAATGACATGAAAAAAGTTTGCATTCTACAACTGCACACACATTACACATGTAGGAGTCTGATTCGGATTTTTAAACTAAATGTGTTAAAACTGGACAGTTTTTAGGAAAAATAAATAATACATTTAAAATGTTTAAATAAAAAGGTTTTAGTATCATCAGTGGAATACACACAACCCCGTGCAAAGAAGCAACAGAAACAAGAGACAGCACTGTCAATATTGGGAGATATCATTTTGTTTTCTCAGGTGAGCGGGATTGTGATGGAGGAAATTTGGACTCATGACCTCCATATTAAATCTTGGCTATGGACCCGGCTGTCAGCACCACAAAAGAAATTCCATTCACCTGCATCTTATGGAGTGGAGGCAGAAATCTCAGAGACAAATACCTGCTGGGCGAATAAACCTGAACTATCTGCATGGGTGGATACAATTAGAGGTAAGTGAGCAAATGTTTCTTTGGAACTTGGATGAAACGACCCTTTAAGCTTAGAAAGGAACTCACCGCTATGATAGCATCACATATATATAACAGCTTGTTTCACTGATTAAAAGCTGCACCTTTCCAGCAAATGGAAATGGTTTTGTGCATCATTTTATACACACAGTCTTCAGGAGCCATCACACAGAGTTGTTTCATACACAACACATGGCTGCATATCTGAGAGAACGCAGAAACCAACATGTAAACCATCTGACCTCTCAGTTCGGAACTTCCCACGCTCTGCAGCGGCAGCCACCCTCCTGTACCCAGCTGAAAAAGTGAAATGAAAATGTTAGATTTTTCACTTGAGTAAATGTACTAATGATAGAGACGGGGGTTCCTCTTTTCTCATGGTGGCACGGGGCCATCCTGGAGGTGACACCGAGATGTGTGGCCTTTCACAACCAAAAATAGACACAGGCCTTCTGACTGCTGCACCAGTGCAAGTATGAGTTTCCTGAGCAAATATCATCTCTGTGTTTGTTAGTCAACACAAATAAACCACATGGCATACCTGCATGCTACTTCCAGCTGAGTATGATTATAATTTCTTATTTTCCTAATTTTGACCATCATTTATATCAGTTATGATAGAATGGTGATGTGATGGATGTTTGCAGTGGACAGTTTGGGTAATAATTTTACCGTTCTTCTTTGTTTTCTTTTCCAAATAAGTTTGACTAACCTGGAGGCTTGTGTTCGACCTGTCTAATCGTTCTGATGAGTTCTTTTTAGGGATGTCACGGTTGTTATCACCAATAGTTACTTAATAAGATCAGTCAAACCCTAAAACCAGGCTGAAACACTGTAGCAGTGCATGGCACCTTTAAGGCCTCGCCAGGTACAGCGCGTCATTTGTCCGCATCGAAAGGCAAACGAGGCTCTGCCCTGAATGGCCACACTCGAAGATGGGCTGAAAAGTCTGCTGTCAGAGAGGGAATTGGAAGTAATTGTACAAATGAGGATAACATTGCACCCTTTGAGGCTGCCTCTCCTCGGAGGCGTCCATAGTGTTGCACTCGGTTGTTCACATGAAAAGTGACAGAAGTAGTTGTGTGAAGAATGAAAAAAGAGAGCTCGAGAGAGAAGTTCAACCCCTGCCTACTTTCAACCGACCGATCGCTGTGTGAAGTCGGCATTGCTGTCCGAATGTCTGCTTCAGGAAGCTACAAAATTCATCAGACACCTTCGGAAAGGGGGTTTCAGACGCTAACAGACGATTCAGCAAACACTTCATCTGAAGCACATCGAGGCCTCCTCCTCTCTCCTTCTGCCTCTGTTTTCACTCCCTCTAACAAAGTGCAGGGCAACATGATGAGGTCCATCAGAGCTTTATTCAGAAGTGACTTGACTGTACTGGAATGCACACATGATCAAACTCTTTCTATCTTCCCCCTCGATCACCTCTGTCATGCTCTTGTGGAGTTTGACGCAAGTCGTTTTCATATAAATAATTTCCATATTGTGGCTCTCTATCACTGACTCCTGATGTAACACAATAGTGATTCGGCCCACAGCCCTGTCGTTATCGTTGTCATCTCACCTGCTTTCTAGGAGGGGGAAAAAAACTGGCTCGCAGGAATCACTGTTTCATGTCTTTTCTTTGGAATTAAAATATTGCATGTGAAATAATAGATTGCTGAGCAGAGTGTGCCACTGTGACTGTTGATAGAAAAACAGGATACAAAATCCTCCTCACATGGAATAACAATCATGTCTTTTCCCCACCATTCATCCCTACAAGCAACCCGAAAGCTTCGGTCCTTCGAGCAGATTTTTCTCCTCATTTTGCTGAACTTTGCTTTATTCCAGCGGGTCTTTTCAGTTTATTTGAGAAAGGGTTTCTCTTTCTTTTCACCCTTCCATCCCTCCCACTCATTGTGGTTCACCCCTATGGCCCGACGCAGCCTCCATCTATATCGAGCCTCTGTAATTATGTCAGTGTAATGTTTGTATTTACAGGCAGCTGCCACAGCGCTCTGGCACCCGCTCTGTCCCAGCTGGGAAGCATCGGTCTGATGCTGCAGGCAGGGCTCTCAGGGCCCGGGTCCGGAACGAACCAGCTTCTGAGGATGGCTCACCTGGTGATGGCTCACCTGGTGATGGCTCACCTGGTGATGGCTCACCTGGTGCTAAACCTCTAAACTGTTACAGTTTAGAGGTTTAGAACCAGGGTTAAAACAAAATATTCTACATGTCTTGTGCATCATTTTATATGCATTACCCCCAAATTTAACTTGATATTTTGGTATCTGGTTCAGAGGTTTAGGGAATTTTATTTTAAACTCCAAAGTCTAGGAAAGCGGGGACATTTTTTTTTTCTATACAAAATCATGTTTTTCTGGACCTTGTTTTATTTTTTTTTAAATTAAAATAAAACAATCTGAACGGAAAGAAGAAGAGTTAATTTGCAAAAACATATAAGCACCATTCTTAAAATGAACACCAGTTTGATTGATATTCTCCTGAGTGCACAGTAAAAAAACTGGATTTATGAAAATGTAAAAAAATTGAGATATGTTATCGAAACAACCCAACACCAGTTTGATTGATATTCCTTTGAGTGTACAAAAAAATATGTTTTAGGAAAATAAATTAAAACTGAGTTAACTGTTTTTGCAAATGAACCCTTAGCTGATCTGGACACAACCTGCGAGTATATGCGACCCAAACAGCGTGTTCCAGGGCAGTGGTACCCAAGCTTTTTGGCCTGTTACTCTTTACAGCAAAGCAGTCCCCACTCACAACCCCATTACAGATTGTGTGTGTCAATGAGCAGTTCAACCAGTATTATGTTCACCTCTCAGATTGTTTCATTTTAATAGTTTTTAGTCTTGAAAAAATAAAATTCTCCAGTATTTCAGAATCAAAAACAACAACAATGTGGTTAATCATCTTGCGACCCCTCAGATTTGTCTTTGGGGGTCTAGACCTCCAGGTTGGGAACCACTGTTTTAGGGGGTCACAGGCCAAATCTGAGCTTTTAAACTATCAACGTGTGCGTGTACGTGTGGATTCACATCAAACCAGGTTTTATACAAATGCCAACCTTCTATCCAAATCGTTAACAATCACACTCAGGACTCAGAAATCATGTTGTTCACTAAGTTTAATATGTACATTAAAATAAACTATTTACATTATATAAAAAGATTCTATTTACAAGGCAGTACATTTATTCAAGACACAAACAAACAAGTCTTTTCTGCCAAAGACTGTCTAGCCCTTTGTCAATCAGGTGGCACTGAGATGGCATACACTTCTGTGAGACTTCCTACTGTGAGACCCTCACTTTAAATGCTAGCAGGCAACAGACTCACAGACACAACATTCTATTCAAGCCTTCAAGGAGGACAGAATGAAAGGTAGTTTTAGAACAAAACATTGTCTCAAAGCTTATTTCACGTGCTGTTTACACTTACAATATAACACACAGAATAAAACTTTGATTGTCTTTTAGCCAGTGGAGAATATGGCACTCGTAAGATGTGTAATAATGTGCTATAGAAGGCACTAATGGTGAAAACACAAAAATATCATTGCTCTTCAAAGGATTGTCTGCTTCCAGTTGCTTCAATGGCATGTGCCTGACATGTTGAGTGGAATGTTCCTTTAATTTGTTGTCTATATAAACAGCATTCCATACAAAAAAGTAGTACCAGCTACATAGTTTATACAGCAAAACTTTTGTCCAAACAGAATGAATCTGTTTCTGTCATATCTGGTTGTATTTCCTCATTGTTTTGTGGTTTGTTTGTCTCAAAAATAACATTTAAATAGATATTTTCTTTACAAAATATAATTTGAGGGCATCTCATCTTGATGCTCCTTTTGCCCCAATGAAAAATCACTATAAAATTCCTATAATATACTTCCTATAGGTATTACAGTGTAGTCAATAGTGGCCTCAACATATGGTATGGCAGTTTATGCTGTCCACTATAGTGGACTATATGGTACCACTATAGTTAATAGGAACTTGCGTCTATATATGTGCATAGCATCCTTCTGCGGCTGATCTTAGGATTATTCTAGTTCTTTTGATCCGGTTGATGCGGTGCAGAGAAGTCCTTGTCTGCTCCATTTTTGTCCTTCAGGACTTTCCTCACATGTGCCTCTTCATGTGCAGGGCGAGGTGGTCGGACCGGGAGAAGGCCCGTTCGCACAGGTGACACTGAAAGGGCCGGTGTCCGGTGTGCTTCCGGAAGTGACGTGTGAGCTCATCGGAACGAGCGAACTTCCAGCCGCAACCCTCCCAGTTGCAGTGGTATGGTTTCTCTCCTATAGACACAAAAACAGCCGTGGGTGACGTCATAGTTTGAAGTAATGACGGGATGGATAAATAAAGCGTCCACCACAGTCAACATGCAGATCTTACCTGTGTGCGTCCTGTGGTGCGCCTTTAGGTGGGAGCTCTTGGTGTAGGTCTTCCCACAGCCGGTGAAAGTGCACGTGTGTGTCGCAGTCCGTTTCCTCGGCCAGGAACGGCGACCCCTCTTTGGTTTGGTGTCCATCATTTCCAGCGGGGAGGACGGCGGGGTGAGCAGAACCCGCTGGCCGGCGACCGGCTGCTGCTGCATGCCCATGGCCGCGTCCTCCCCGAACATGCCGGGGAACTGGTGATGGTGGTGCGCCCCGGGGAAAGGGAGCTGCATCCGGGTGTGCGGGTGAGGGAATCCCCCGGGCGCGCTGCGGTGGTGGGTGTGGAAGCTCTGTGGTAGCGTCAGAGAGGTGGAGTTGCACATGTGGGGCTGGTGGCACTCGGAGCTCATCAGGTCGTCCGGGCTGAGCGGCGGCGTCATGCTGCCCACCGCGGCCTGCGGGGAGTTGGCCAGCCGCGGCTGCGGCTCGTATGACATCATACAGGAGACGTTCCCCTCGTGCTTGATTTTGGTGCAGCTCTGAGGCGCCAGACCCATAACAGGTCCGTACGTGTCCATGGAGGCGGGCTCCACTTTAATGCTCGGATGCTCTGGGAATAAATCCTGAGTGGTGTGGAAAGGCGCGGAGCTGATTAGGAATCTGCCCTGGATGCTGGGACTGTTCCCGGGGAGGAAGCTGGTATCTACGTCGGAGCGAAGGAGCTCCGCCATCAGGCTGTTGAAGGGCGGCGGAGGGCTCATGTCTGGGACAGAGGTGTAATTGGCCGGCTGCTGGGGCATTCCGGTGTGTTGCTGCTGCTGCTGGTGATACACGGACACCTCGGACTCCTGGAGCCGAAAGGACTCTGCCTCCGTCCCGGCGGCTGGCGCACTGTCAGAACCGGCGGTGTTGGCGAGAATAAACTCGAGATCCAAGAATTTATCCAGGTCCTCTTCGTCTTTTCTGCCGAGGCAGCTGCTGTCCATGTTGCTGTTCATGTCGCCCTTCCACCTCTGGAGCGAGGATAAGAGAGCAGAATTAGTTTGTTTCAAAATGTACAACAAAAGATGTTTCACAGCTTATTCAGATAACTCATTACATAAAATAGCTCTAAAACAGTGCACCAAGACAGGGCTGAAGATGACGAAGAAACAGTATAAAACATAATTCAACCACAATTGTAGTGCCTAGAAACTTAGCAAAATTCCAAACTTTAAAAAACTTATATACATACTAATATGACAGACTGATACCAGCAAACAAGTGCATTCAGTTATGTGATGCAGTCAAAACATCGCACATCTGTATCCAAAACAAGTGTAAATATATAAACAGCGATACTTACATCTTCCCAACATTTCTGCTTTTGGTTGGCAAATGTAGAGATTGATGGTAAAATGGTCCCACTCAAGGCCATTTCCATGCGTTAGTAAAAAAAAAAAGTAGAACAATCTTCCTTAAATATTGAGAAAAGACACTTTCTCTGATTTAAAGCAAATCACCAGAGTGCGCTGAGTCTCCAGAAAAAGTTACGGAGCGCGTCGCTTCTTCTGTCGTCCGATGAGCTGCTGCCCCTCACTCATGTGCAGCTGTGTGTCTGAAAGGAGCTGACTTTCTTATAAATATTGTTCGCAGCATAAATCAGACCAATGCGAGGCTGGGGGAAGGAAGCGCGTCCAGGATGGGAACGCTGCGCACCGGCCAGCCCCTAAATTTAGCCTCGGTATAAAAGTCCCGAGTTTTCCTGCGAGTCAGAGACAGAGAGGTGGTGAGAGAGTCAGAGTAGGACTGGTGCGGAATGCTCTATCTGCTCCACTGCGGGCAGCTACTTAACCTTCTCATGAAGAGGAGAACCCGCCCATTCGTCAAACCTGGCCAACAACTGGCAGGGCAGCGAGAGGGACCGCCCCTATACCAGCGCCACTAAAAGACATAGTAAGCAATTAACACGTTGTTGAAAAAAGAGCAACGAAACCGATACCAAAAGGGCACGCAGGCTTTACACAAAGAGGAAGAGAGATGCTGCAGGTGGTATTACGCATTTGGGTACGGTGCGCTTTTACGCACACAAATAATGCGGCATTCTTAACGATAATTATCGTGTTCTAAAACGGTTTGCTTCATCTGTTTATTTGTTTACTATTTAGCTGGGCATATGACAACATGTACAATTCTTGTTGGTAAATAAAAATGCTGATCCTTAAATGTGAATCTTCTTTCTGTCTCTTTTGTCAGAACATGATTTCAATTTCAGTTTATTTATACAGCGCCAATTCATAACAGAAGTTATCTCACTGCACTTTTCCTATAGAGCAGGTCTAGACCGAACTCTTTATAATATTACCCAACAAATCCCACCATGAGCAGACCGAGAGAGCCCATGCCTCCCTCCGATCATAATTGACTCGGATCAGACACTTTCCTCACAAAAACTCGTCACTCCTCGGTTCCTCCCCAGCTGTCATGCCCGGAGCAGCGCAAGTGTTTCCCAATGGGGGAAGAAGTATTCACATTCTTTACTTAAGTAAAGTTGTAATACCACAATGTAATAATAGGCTACTCCATTACAAGTATAACTGCTACACTGAAAATGCTACAGAAGTAAAAGTATAAAGAAAATATACTTATAGAATCAAACGCAAAAATACTTATTACTGATGCATTAAGGTTAAGCAGCATTACACTTTGTAGTTGAGCAGATTTGAACTACTTTATACAGTTTTGTAGTATCATTTACTGTAAAACAATGCTTTTCATTTTATACGTCATATAGGTTTTTAAAAAAAAAATCTTTATCTGCAATGTAAATGATAACTGCACAGCTGTCAAATAAATGTGGTGGAGTAAGAAGTACAAAATATATGAACAGCATCAAATGAGTACTTTCAACATTTTTCACTTATTTCATGTTCTTTATGAGGACAGCATCCAGTTTGTTTGTACTGCTTTGAGCTGTACTGATTTTCTCTCCCATGACTGGATTAACCTTCTAGAGGGACCCAGGGAAAAAAATAAGCTTAGGGCCCCAACCTGTACTTTAGTGACACCCAAAAATTATTTAGCGATATGCCGCATGTACGTTTTGTCACAGGTAGACAAAATAGTTAATAGTTATTCTTCATATATGTTACAATCTATTTCTAATTTTGTCATCATGATTGTCCATACTGTAATTTCATTATGTTGGTCTGTTCTGTACACACAACATCTATTGTATATCTGTCTGTCGGGGAGAGGGATCCCTCTCTGTCACTCTTCCTGAGGTTTCTTCCATTTTTTTACCTGTTAAAGGTTTTTTTTGGGGCAGTTTTTCCTGATCTGAATTGAGGGTCTAAGGACAGAGGGTGTTGTATGCTGCACAAACTGTAAAGCCCCCTGAGGCAAATTTGTGATTTGTGATATTGTGCTATATAAATAAAATTGACTTGACTTGACTTAATAATTCAGAAAAAGGCCAAAGGGAGCCTTATTGGATATATACACTGAATATCGTATCTCCCCCTCAAGGACTGAACCAGGATTTTGATATTAGACCTTTTTTATAATGTTCTCTTTCCTCTTTTTGTTGAGCTTTTTCATTGATGATTGCTTATCATCAGTTGGTCATGTGTATTGACATTTGTTCATGTTTTGTTTTTATTGTTAATTTGATCAATGTATTGAGTCCTCTCTAAACATGTTTACAACAATCAGATGTCCAAATCTACTTTGTAGAATGGATTTATTATATTTATTCATTATATGACTAAATTCAGAGGATCTCTAAGTATTAGATTGCTCTCTATTGATTTATATGTTGATATCTCTGAGTTTTATGTTGTAAATATTATAAATAATTTGAAGTGTACATGTAATAACTGATGGTAGGTCTCAACAAAGGATTCACACCTGTGTTGATGAACCTTCTTGGTCCCATGCTGAGTATTACCTGATGAAGACATAATGTTGAAACATTGTACTGTAGCTGTAGTCAGTCATTTTTGGGAGCATCCATTCAGCGTGCAGGAGCCTTTTTTCTTGATATTGTTTTTTCATTTTTGCCAACACACCTGTGAGTCCTAATGTAATATTTGGATGTGCATACCCTACACTGTTGTAATAACTCAGGACCAACCTTAAGGCCTTTATAATTTCATGTAATAATGTGCTTTAGTGATACATAATCCCAAACAAATCAGTCTGGGGCCTTTTGGGCCCCTGAAGATCTGGGGTTGCCCACTTTGCCCCAATCATCATTCTAGTTCACGTACCATGGAAATAAACCCGCATGTAATGTAATAAAGCTTTTACCTCATCTGACCTGCAGATCTCTCACTGTCTTCACTTTATCTGTCTCTTCCTTCAAAACAAAATGTAAATCTGCCATCCTGCTGACATATAGCATGTTTCTTCAGTATGTGAACAGCTTCACTAAATCCTTTAATGACTCGTGAAGAAAAAAGACAGATGTCAAACTGATAGCAGTCTGCACTACCAGTTTGCCTGTGTTGGAGCTTCTCCTTTAATAATGACAGATGTACAGCCAGTTGGCAGCAGACAGAGAAAGAACAGGGGTGTGTCGTATAACATACTGTACTTTTACAGTGTTTTGCCCTCTGGTGAATGCAGATTTGAAATTCTAATTAAAGGCTGACTGGTTCTTGATAGTTGCCCAATAATTTTTGGACGTCTGGTAGCCGTTGGTGATTTGGTGGCATTCCATTGTAGTTAGTTTGAGTAAATGTGCAGCACGTTACACAGCACGTGAAGATGTGCAGCATGTACCAACAATATTGCCAGCCGCGACAGCGTTTCACCTTGTGAGTCTGTGTGTGTGTGAGTGTGCCATCATGGTAAAATGTGGTCCTGGAGACACCTACTGTAAAGGGAACTACCACAGAGGCTGTTTTAAGTAATTTGCCAGGTGTTTATATGTCTGTGGACAGATTTTCACAATGCAATAGCGTCACAACCATGCAAGATGCAGTCACAAAACTTTACAGGTGTGTAGTTGAGATCAAAATTAAGCTGGATACCTGCCAGCTGATATCACAGCAGCAGAAGGAGGACATGGATGTAATGAGAAAAACTGAATATGGTGACCCAACCTCCTTATGCTGACTGAGTCGCTTAGTGGTGTTGTTTTCCAGGATGATACTGTTTGTGTGTGTGTGAGAGAGTATATTAGTAAAGTGTGTTCATCTGAATACTTCTGATGTGTGGTAATCAGTATGACTGGATGTACTGACTGTGAGACTCCTTGTTCTGTGGTTTTCACTTCCAGATTCAGGCAGTGATATGTAGCACCGAAAGAGAACATACAGAAAAACAATGCAAATTCCACATAGAGATTTAAAATAATAGTAATGGTAGTGGTAATAATTTTAATGTTAATAACAATAGGAATAATAATGATAATAATAGTAATAAGACTAATAATTATAGTAGTGGTTGTCAAGCAGGAACATGGGGGCAGTAGGTATCTTGCAATCATAGATCCAGACTCTGCAGCTCCGGAGGCAGAAATACCTTCTGAAAGCGACAGAAGGAGAGAGGAGAGAGACGAGAAAGCACAGAGCATACAGATGGAGAGGGAGAGGAAGAGAGAGGTGCATCATGGGGAGTCTCCTGGCAGTCTAGGCCTATAGCAGCATAACTAAGGGATGGTTCAGGACTCACCTGAGCCAGCCCTAACTATAAGCTTTATCAAAGAGGAAAGTCTTAAGCCTACTCTTTAATGTGGAGATGGTTTCTGCCTGCCAGATCCCAACTGGGATCTGATTCCACAGGAGAGGAGCTTGTTAACTGAAGGCTCTGGCTCCCATTCTACTTTTGGAGACTCTAGGAACCACAAGTAACCCTGCATTCTGGGAGTGCAGTGTTCTAGTCGGGTAATAGGTAACAGTGAGTTATATGATTGACAGCTGAGGCCTCAGTGTGATCACTGCATGCATTCCCAGTATTGTTTTGATGGTGCTGCAGAGGATGATTCAGACATCACTTTTTGACCCAGTGATACATTCAGCCTATCTTACTGTAACAAGCAGCTTTACAGTCAAACATTTCAGCAACAGCTATCAGTGGGCTGACATCCCTGTGATGATCTGCTCTTATCAGACTGGAGAAACCACTGTCATATGTTCTCAGAACTCTCCAACATTTTGAGAAATCCATGTTCTATCTTACCCAGAGTCATAACTGTGTGTCCATGGATGTATTAAACAATGGATGATGATAATATCTTGGTACGGCTCCTGGTTGCTTTTGAATGTATATTGGACCTAATGGACCCCCAGCTTTACTGCTGTTTCTTTTGAATGGATGTGTAAAAATAAGTATAATGTAAGACATACAATGTAAATTGCCACAGAGTCTAGCACTGTTCTTGGAGGCATTTAAAACAGAGATAGGTCCATGGGCACATGTTTCACTGTTGACTGAGGCTAGCCCTTTCTCTGCTTCCAGTCTCTGTGCTAGACTTAATACATCCTGGACCAGTGTGTAAAATACCGTATGATAACTGTGGGGACCCGTATCATGTGTTTAATCACCAAAACAGGCCTATGTCAGTGACTCAGACCAAGTAGCTATACAACAACACCTTACAATGAAATATAGGAATAGGGAAAAAATGTCACTGAAAACATTTCAAAGCAAGTTTAAGAATGTGAGGACATTTCCTGAAGTGCAGTTGTGTAGATTTCTTTAAAACTTTCTTTTGTGATATAAGGACTGTTTAAGGGCTTTTTATATTTTTTACTTTTGATGAGTAAGGACTTAAAGTCCAACAAACATAAATCAATATAATAAATTTAAATATTTAAATGAGACATTTTTTTCAACTTATTTATTTATTTAATTATTATTTTTAATTATAGCCAACTGCACCAATATCCATGCCAGCAGTTGTGGCATCAGCAAGATCTGCATTAGCTGTCTGTTCACTGTCTGTCACATTTTCTGGGCTTTCTCCTCACCATCAGACATCCTGGAATAAGATTTTTGGGTTTTTGTCCTTGATGTTAAAATAAAGGAAAATTGCAGCATTTCTCAACCTGGATCTTATTCTCATATTTGCGACCATTCTGACTATGGGTCATACTAACTTTTCAATTCCTCCTTTGTAGAGATTTGAATCCAACCCATAAAGTAGGATTAGCTATTGTACTGTAGCTAACTGCATAGGGATCCACTTCTGGGGAAACTTTGCCAGCTAACCAAACTAGCTGTGACCAGTGTTTGATTTATGTAATAGTGAAGTTTATTCAGAGAGTTTTAGGAGGCTTGTGCTGCTTGCTCCTTTATACTTAGTTTGCTGGAGGTCACGTTTCCCGCAGTTGCAAAGTTTGAACGACCCATAGTCAAAATGGACACAATGAGAATAAGACCCAGGTTGAACAATATCGGAAAGTTTTTTTTAAGGGGTCAGAGACCCCCTGTATTTTGCATTCTCAATTTGTCAGACTGTTCCTTTAGTAAAGTGGCCTGAAATATTGCAGTTTTGTACAAAAAGTGGGGGTAATTTCAATACTAAGATTTATTACATTTTACAGCCGTCAATCTATTTAGCTCACTCATCAGTTCATTCACTAGAACATTGTGTCTCATGTCCTGATCTTGATGTCATATTTTCAACTTAAACATCTTCAGGATTTATATCTGTAACCATAAATGCAGAAAAATAATAATTATATTTCCTATTTTGTCTATCTTTCCTTGCCAGCTGTGGCAGTGTTCTGATGCTGCCTGACAGTGAAAACTGTAAAATACAAACCAGGACTTTCTCTAACAGAACATGCCACTTGTTCCTATCATCTAGATATCACTGCCAAAGCCAGCGCTCCGCCTCTGCTATCAATTTGATGATAGATAGCATTAGATAGCAGGCATCTACATGCTTCAACAGTTGTTCACCAGATGAAAAGCAGCAGCTCTCCAGCTCTGACACACTGCTCTCAGCTGAATGTTTGTCTTCTTCCTCTATTTCCTCCACCCCACTCACCTCATGTCTCCAATGACTCTTCCACTTTCATCTCCATCTCCATCTTGTCTCTCCTGTCTTCTCCTTCTCCAAACACACTGATTCATGGCTCAGTAATTGCCCATGTGTGCTGGAGTTACCTGTGTCTGTGCTGATGGTGCTGTAGCAATAACTGAATACATATTTAACACATACTCTCCCCACAAAGCAGGACTGCACTGTTTGCTCTTTTTCTACCAGTTACTTTTTTGCACTGCACTAAGGCGATCTGATCCTTTAATTGAGACATGAACAGCAAACCTTGGACCTGTGCTGTTTGTTGTTTGTGCTCTCTCAGCCAGCAATGAAAGCTGTACTCAACATGCTGAAAGTATTGGATTTTACATGGAAATGTATGCATACATTTGAGTTTGAGAGGCTGAGTCTGTGTGTTTTGGCCTTTTGTCACACTATGATGGAGCAGTGTATGGTTTCCATGTGGAATTAAGTCCTGACTGGCTGGCTGGGTGTTTCTCTGTGCGAGCCTCAGGTTCCATGTCATTGTTTAAACTGAGATTTACATCATAACACAGCAAGGCTGATGGGCCTGGCTGCAAACACATGGCTTTTAGAGGAGTCCAAAACGTACTTTTTGAGACTCATTCCCAAATGAAAACATTCAATTCAAAATGGGCATATACAGATAGATACAGACATTTGAAAGGCTGCAGTAGTGTCAAATTTTCAGTGGGAAACATTAATTAGATGATTGGCTGAAGTACTGTGGTCATGACTTGATGTCCACACTCTGGGATCAACTGTATATATACTTTTTTAATTCAACATGTCTGCTTGCAGTGAAAATGTCACCAATCCTGAAGTAAGTGTTGATATTTTGCAGGTTTACTATGTTTTTATTATGAAAATATTTTTGAAAATAGTTTATGTTGTATGATCTTAAATTCTCATCCGCCCTGTTCTGGCAATTTGATCTGAAATGTTTGTATTCCCGAGAATACATCGCCCAAATAGGGACATAAAAACAATGATTCTCAGTGTAGTTTTGAGGCCTTTACAGCCACGAAATCAATAGAGGCAAAAGTTGAAATTGATTGTTTTACTTATGATTTTACTTTAATAATAATAATGACAGTATTAGTCACAGAGCCAATAACAACAACTGTAGTAGCACTTGTCGAGCATGAACATGGGGGCAGCAAGTGGCCCACAACCACAGATCCAGTCTCTGCAGCTCCGGAGGCAGAAATACCTGCTGAAATCGACAGTAGGAGAGAGGAGAGAGACGAGAAAGCACAGGACTAAGGGAGAGAGAAGATGTTGAGTTAGTAACATGCATTAATGGGATAAAAATGCATACAGATGGAGAGGGAGAGAAGGAGAGAGGAAAGAGGTGCATCATGGAAAGTCTCCCGGCAGTCTAGGCCTATAGCAGCATAACTAAGGGATGGTTCAGGGCTCACCCAAGCCAGCCCTAACTATAAGTTTTATCAAAGAGGAAAGTCTTAAGCCTACTCTTAAATGTGGAGATGGTGTCTGCCTCCCGAACCCAAACTGGGATCTGATTCCACAGGAGAGGAGCTTGATAACTGAAGGCTCTGGCACCCATTCTACTTTTGGAGACTCTAGGAACCACAAGTAACCCTGCATTCTGGGAGTGCAGTGTTCTAGTCGGGTAATATGGTATTATGAGATCTTTAAGATACGATGGTACCTGACCATTAAGAGCTTTGTAGGTGAGGAGAAGAATTTTAAATTCTATTCTGGATTTTACAGGGAGCCAGAGCAGAGAAGCTAATATTGGAGAAACATGATCTCTTTCCCTAGTTCTTGTCAGTACACGTGGAGCACCATTCTCGATCAACTGGAGAGTCTTAAGGGACTTATTCGGGCAGCCTGATAATAAGGAATTGCAACGGTCCAACCTAGAAGTAACAAATGCATGCACTAGTTTTTCGGCATCATTTTGAGACAGGATGTGCCTGATGTTTGCCACTATGAGCCACTATGTGCTCTAATGATGAGGAAAAAGGAACACACCAACAAAAAAGACATACCTATGATAAGTATAGGTATATAGATAGGAAGGATATGTGGGTAGTTAGCAAGAATTTGAAGTAGTCAGGCTGCACTCGCCGAACTGTATGGTAAGTATCTCAACCCTATCGCCAAACAAGATATTATATAAGATATATAGGATTATTCTTCAAAACTCTGGATTACATTAAATGCCAACTTATTTTTTTATTTATTATTTACATGCTAACATACATAACATGCTAAATGCTAACATTTTTGAAATTCTCACTTTTGACAATATCTGCACATGGCAACTACGGTGTGGTTAAGGTTAGGGAAAGAGCATGGTTACGCTTAATAAACCTTGTACCAGATTTAGCTACTAACTACTTTCCATCTGCATCTGTATTGGACAGACTACTACCTGCACTGGCACTGAACCTTGCCTCCTTTGGAGGTAAATCAGGTGCAGAATCATCAAACATGGATGTAATTCCTAGGATACTGCGCTGAGTATCTGTATGCAATTCAAAGAAAGCTTGCAGGATGTGCTTCACTGCACAGATCCTCATCATGTGTAAATTCAAAGTGAGTCCACTGTCAGCATTGTTAAAAGCATTGACAAGCATTGACAAAATGCTCAGAACGGCTTTTCTTACCTTCCACTACCAATGACATTTAGGCTTACCTTGGAGTGTTTCCACACTAAACAGTTTAGTTATAATGGTTTTAAATTGCTCTATGCTTTTCAAATGAATGTTTATATGAAAGTTTGAGACCAATCTTATGATTAATAACTTATAATATAATATCTTAAGTTGCTACTTAATTTCACTCACATTTTGAAATACCCTACATCCTATACTTAAATGGGTAATGTATACTAGGGGATACAAACTTAAAAAATAAAAGTCATATATTGTAAAACAAATCATGACATTGGGCTATTTGAGCCCTGTTGATTTGGGAAATAACAATGACTCAGTTTTATTTACTATTTCTACGTTCCTGCCCATTTAAGGATTATATGCCTTTTAGCTGCATGTCTTTTTAATAGTTCAAATGTTCATTTAGATTCTAAACCAGTCCAGTCCTGTCTTGGTATAGATATACCAAGAAAGGTACAACTAACATACTTGCCTTCTTCAAAATCATATTTTTGGATTGACAGCCTCTCATGATGTTAGCCTTGACAGATTTACATATTTGACTGTATTGTCTGTCAACACACAAAATGGTTGTAACTAATACCTTTGTAATGTCAACAGGTGCAACCAAATGCACGTTTGGACAACCAAATGCAACACCATGAACGCCTACGAGGAGAAACTGTCTGAAAGTGTGCAACATTATCCTCATTTGTATGATTCCTCAAGTTGAGACTACAAAGACACCTAAAAGACGCAGAGTTTTTGGAATGAGATCAGGGAGGCTGTGGGAGGAGGCTATGACAGCAGGCTTTTCAGCCTGTCTTCAAGTGTGGACATTCAGAACAGATAGAAACACTTTTGTCTTTAGACATGGTCGGCAGACACATTATGTGACATAGTTCATTTCAAGCATATTGAGGCGTTAATTGCTGAGGATCTTGGAACATGGTGACACTGAAGTCTGACGGGAAAAGAAAGAAAAACAGTCAGACAATCAGACAGGTCAGAAACAAACCAACAGTTTATCCAGATCATCTAAACCACTTTATTTGGAGGTCAAACTGAAAGTGAGCACACCTGAAATGTCACTATGGTCTGTAAACTGTGATGGATGTTTACAACAGTTTGGGTAATAATTCTAACGTTCGCCTTATTTTCTCTTCCAAATAAGTTTGACTACCCTGGGGGTTAGTCTTATCGTGTGACGGCTCATGTTTCTTGACCCATCTGACTCCTCTGTAGTGATGTCACCATGTTCCTAGATCTCATCGGCAACAATTTGATAATCAATTATTAATCATTTAAATAATTTTTTAAGCTAACATTCCAATCATTCTTTGGTTCCAGGTTGTCAAATGTGAATTATGTTTATATCATTGTATATTCAATATCTTTGGGTTTTGTTGGACAAAACAAGATATCTGAAAATGTCAACTTGGGCTCCAGGAAATTGTGATGATCATTTTTCAATATTCTCAAACATTATATAGTCCAATTGAAAAAAGAAAATAATTATTAAACTATCCTTTACAGAAGGCTTGTGAACGTAGTGTTACACATGATGCAAATCACAAATAGCAAATAATCAAAAAGTATAAAGCTGTTGTGTGTTTTAGATTCTCTACAACTGTTCTTCCATTGAGTGCAAAGCCAGTCCTGTGTGAAGGTTACAAAACATGCTGAAAGCAGCAATGCTCTGTTAAAAAAGCACAGTGTGCAATGAATTCAGCCTGGCTTACAGTGTGCCGAGGAAAAGTATCAGTTGTCCGAGGCTTATCGGAATAATGCGTTTCTGCTACGAGCCTTGATTTCTTATTGGAAACAGACGGAACTTTCTCCCTCTGTCAAAGTTATTGCAGCCTGTTTGGGGATAAAGTGGCTCTCCTCAGCGCACATAGTTTATGTCTTTGTTAAATTTCTTGGAAACACCTGCTTTCCTCTGCACGGCAGGAAAGTGTGCGTGTGTGTGTGTTCTGCGTGTGTGTGAGAGAGAGAGAGAGAGAGAGAGAGAGAGCGGAGGCAAGCTTCTGGCTGAGGCAGAGCAGTGTTGAATCAGAGAGTGAGAGTTTGAGACAGAGAGTGGGCTCTTGCCTCAGCTTATATAGGCGGGTTATTTTTAAACCCACACCCCCTTCCTTATTCCTTATTACTGCACTTCCTGTCCCGCTCGCTCAGGAAGCCCACTTGGCTGAGTTTCCTGCCGGCACGGTGTGCCGACTTGGAGGGAACCGAGGGAACGATAGCACTGAGAGGGTCAGATACTGGGGGCGAGAGACATAGAAACAGAGAGGCAGGGAGAGAGGGAGAGAAAGGAGGAGGGGGGAAGCTGGCACTTGTTCAGAGTCTGACATGCAAAGACCTGGGCCTCCTCCAGCCCTTGTTAAAGTGCCGCTCTGGAATACCTCAGAGAGAGAGAGAGAGAGAAAGAGAAAGAGAGAGAGAGAGAGAGAGAGGAATCAACACAAAGAGAGAGACACTGGTCAGGTCTGAGAGGAGATGAAAGAGATGTGAAGCAGTGATTCTGTAGTAGGAACCAATGGGCTTGAGGCTGAGTGCCACAGACAGGGTAGAGAAGTCGGAAAGTAGTGACAGAGGGACTAACACATTGTCTATACATTGACTATAAGAAAATTATAGAGTAATGCCTTATCCTTTAATTTAAACAGGTAGTCTCATTTAGACCAAAGTCCAAAGTTCAACAGACATATATTATATAAGACGGTGTCATGTGCAAAATGTGGATTTGATTTGTTTCCCTCTTTGGAACTCATGTGGTAAGTAATTAGAAGAGAAAGATATGATATTAGCTCATATTGGCAATTTTCACTTTGCATTTTTTTATTAAATTATGCTATTAGAAAGCTAACTACCTCTTAATTTATTCTAATGCATGACAGGGATTGTAGCACCCAAAAATGTAATAATTTCCTGAAAATGTAATAGAGCCTAAAACGTAACTTGATTGAAAATGTAATAAAACCCAATGATGTAATAACTTGACCAATAATGTAATAAAATGTCCTGACTGATAACTGTAATAACGTTTTTTCTTCTTTACTCAACGTAGCATATTCATAGAATTAAATCTGTTCCCGTCGCTACCACATAATATTAAACAAATAATAATTGTGGTATAAGCTATTGCAATTTTGCACCAATAGGAGGCATAATTGAACAAACTGCAATAGCCTATTCCACAATTGTTATTTTTAAAATCAGCCTTATTGTCTTGACAGGCACTCAGCAGTTGTGTTATTTTCCCGTGCTTGCCATAACAATTAGCCTGTGCACTCAGAAATTTGACAGTACCATTCTCAACGCAAGTGATGCTCACTTTGCCTTATCAGGAAATAAATCACCAGGTGTGTAAAAATAATAATAAATAATAAAACTTTATTTATAAAGCACTTATCAAAATAAAGTACAAAGTGCTTCACAAAAAGAGAAATAAAATACCACAGTGAATAATTAAATATAAAAGAAATAAAATACATTAAATACATAAAAGCAATAAAATAAACAGACAGCTCAGGTAAAATCAGGATATGCTTTCTGCTAAAAATGTGTTTTGAGAAGTTTTTTTTTGCCACTGTCACCAAATGCTTGCTCATGGTGGGATTTGTAGGGTCTCTGTAAATAATATTATAGGAGTTATAAGAGTACGGTCTAGACCTGCTCTATAGGAAAAGTGCAAAGAGATTACTTCTGTTATGACTTAGCGCTATATAAATAAAATTATACTTAAGTCAAAACATTGGTTCTTAAACTTTTTTTGTTAAAACTAGAAAATCCGTGATTGGAACCCCCCCACCATAATCCATGGGGGTGAAATTGAGTAAAAGTCAAAAAGTTTCTACTTTTAAATGTACTTAAGTATTAAGGTCAACTTTTTCTTAATTTCAAATTCAATTTGAAACCCTTTTTAAATCCAGAAATTTCATAAGATCAGGCGACGCACAGGAGACACCTCATTCAATAAGAATTACTGTTGACTCAGATGAAAAAGAACATTTCATGGAGACTGAATAGACTTTTTTGCCTTTATCACTCCCTTATGTAATGTTAGACATCTTCTGGAACAAATGAGAAAGAAAGTAATTGAGATCTATCAGTCTGGAAAAGGTTATAAAGCCATTTCCAAAGCTTTGGGACTCCAGCGAACCACAGTGAGAGCCCTTTTGTTCTTCTTCAGCCATTCAGAGACCCCACAACAACATCCAAAGAACTGCAGGCCTCACTTGCCTCAGTTAAGGTCAGTGTTCATGACTCCACCATAAGAAAGAGACTGGGCAAAAATGGCCTGCATGGCAGAGTTCCAAGACGAAAACCACTGCTGAGCAAAAAGAACATTTAGGCTCGTCTCATTTTTGCCAGAAAACATCTTGATGATCCCCAAGACTTTTGGGAAAATACTCTGGACTGACGAGACAAAAGTTGGACTTTTTGGAAGGTGTGTGTCCCATTACATCTGGCGTAAAAGTAACACTGCATTTCAGAAAAAGGACATCATACCAACAACTGTCTAACAAAAACTCCGGCCATCTGTTTGTAACCTTCAAGCTGAAGTGAACTTGGGTTCTGCAGCAGGACAATGATCCAAAACACACCAGCAAGTCCACCTCTGAATGGCTGAAGAAGAACAAAATGAAGACTTTGGAGTGGCCTAGTCAAAGTCTTGACCTGAATCCTATTGAGATGCTGTGGCATGACCTTAAAAAAAGGCAGTTCACGCTCGAAAACTCTCCAATGTGGCTGAATTACAACAATTCTGCAAAGATGAGTGGGCCAAAATTCCTCCACAGCGCTGTATAAGACTCATTGCAAGTTATCGCAAACGCTTGATTGCAGTTGTTGCTGCTAAGGGTGGCCCAACCAGTTATTAGGTTTAGGGGGCAATCACTATTACACAATACATGAGATGCCGGCTCAGACGTCCCCCGGCCAAACAAGGTCTGCGTCAGGTGTTGGGGAACCAGAGCACTGAGATGAAAAATGGGCTACTGGAACAAGATGGAGATGGACGAGATGCGATAACAGGGCTCTGTTGGAATGCTACTACTCCAGTAACTCTAGTCAGAGGGGTTACATGCAAAGGATGTGGGAAGAATGGTTACTTCGAAACCCACAATCAAGGCTTACAGTGAAGCAACTAGTCGCTCAGTGTTCCAACATCCACAAGCGGCAACTGCTATCACAACTTGAGATTGACGAGATACAACACAAATGCTACGGCAAGGGGGAGCCAGGACAACAGGTCAGAGGGGAGCCAACGGCGGCTCCCCAACTGGAGATTGGGTACGAAGCCCCAACAAGTGCAATCACGCTGAACGAGGCAGCGACTGACCTGAAAGATAAGATCATGGCGAGAATGAATGCAAGGCAACCCCGACGCCAATTACAACGGCTAAGTGAAGTACCATCAGAAAGTCTCCTAGAAGATGTGAATGCAGCATTGAGTGCGATCCCTACCACAACCATCACTGAAACCAATGAGCTGATATACACCTCAGCAGCAGTGATCCTCGAGATGCTTGGCTATAAAAGCAACCATGGGAGCCATGAGAAACAGTACCCACCATGGAAACGAAGGCTGGAGGCTAAAATCAAGGAGGCACGGAGAGAAGTGAGCCAACTGACAGAGGCCGAGAGAGGTGCAATGAGAAAGCAAGTACCCAAGAAGTACAACCAGATGCCCATACCTGAAGCACTCGAAACTGCCAAACAAAGGCTCCAAGCCTTGGCCAGCCACCTAAAGAGGTACACGAGAGATAATGAAGCCATAAGAATAAACCAGCTGTTCGCAACTCAACCTGTGAAAGTGTACGCTCAATGGCAGGGTAATAACAGCAGAGGAGACCCACCAAGGCTGGAAACTGAACAGTACTGGAAAAGTATATGGGAGAAGGAGGCATCACACAACAGCAATGCACAGTGGCTGGTGGCTCTGAGAGAGGACCACAGCAACCTCCCTGAACAGAATCCAGTCACCATCACAGCGGCAGACATCCAAGAAAGAGTCTCAAGTATGAAAAACTGGACAGCACCGGACCCTGACAGGATCCACACCTACTGGCTAAAGAAGCTCACTGCACTCCACGAGCGCCTAGCAGCACAAATGAACCAGCTGCTAAGGGATGGGATGCACCCTGAATGGCTTACCGAAGGGGCGTACAATCCTGATCCTGAAGGATCCCGCAAAGGGTACAGTCCCATCCAACTATTGGCCAATAACCTGTCTCTCCACAACATGGAAGCTCATGTCAGGCATCATCGCGGCTAAGATAAGTGAGCACATGGATCAATACATGAGCAAAGCACAGAAGGACATCTGCAAAGAAACCAGAGGAGCCAAACACCAACTCCTGGTTGACAGAACAAGACTGCAGAACCTGACACACCAACCTGTGCACTGCCTGGATTGATTACAAGAAAGCATATGACTCAATGCCACACACATGGATCACTGAATGCTTGGAGATGTACAACATCAACAGGACTCTAAGACACTTCATTGCAAACTCGATGAGGCTGTGGAAAACCACCCTTGAGGCCAATGGCAAGCCACTTGCACAAGTATCAAATGTGGCATATACCAAGGAGATGCTCTGTCCCCACTGCTGTTCTGCATAGGTCTGAACCCCCTCAGCCAAATAATCAACAAGACTGGCTATGGATACCGACTCAGGAACGGGGCCACCATCAGTCACCTCCTCTACATGGATGACATCAAGCTATATGCTAAGAGCGAGCGGGACATCAACTCACTGCTCCACACCACCAGGATCTACAGCTCTGACATTGGGATGTCATTCGGGCTTGAGAAGTGTAGTCGAATGGTGACGAAGAGAGGGAATGTAGTCCACACAGAAGGGGTCTCACTCCCAGAAGGAACAATAACAGACATTAAGGATGGTTTACAAGTACCTTGGAATACCACAAGCAAATGGCAACCTCGAAGAGGTAACAAGGAAAACAGCAACTGCCAAATACCTCCGAGTAAGGCAAGTCCTAAGAAGTCAGCTCAATGGCAAAAACAAGGCCCAGGCAATAAACAGCTATGCCCTGCCAGTGATCAGATACCCTGCAGGAATAATAAGGTGGCCAAAGGAAGAGATACAGACCACAGACGTTAAGATACGAAACCTCCTCACCATGCATGGAGGGTTCCATCCCAAATCCAGCACCCTGAGACTGTACGCTAGCTGTAAGGAAGGCGGCCGTGGACTAGTGAGTGTGAGAGCCACTATCCAGGATGAAACATCCAAGATCCACAAGTACCTCAAAGATAAGGCCCCAACAGATGACGTGCTCAGTGAATGTCTCAGGCAATGGGGAACAGAGGAAGAGGTGCTGGAGGAGGGACCATCATGGGAGGACAAACCCCTACATGGGATGTACCACCGGAACATAGCTGAAGTGGCTGATATCAAGAAATCCTACCAATGGCTAGAGCGGGCTGGATTGAAGGACAGCACAGAGGCACTCATCATGGCTGCACAGGAGCAGGCCCTGAGCACCAGAGCAATAGAGGCCCAGATCTACCACACCAGACAAGACCCAAGGTGTAGGCTGTGCAAAGAGGCCCCTGAGACAATCCAGCACATAACTGCAGGGTGTAAGATGCTGGCAGAGAAAGCATACATGGAGCGCCATAACCAAGTGGCTGGCATAGTGTACAGGAACATCTGCACGGAGTATGGACTGGAAACCCCGAAGTGGGAAACACCTCCAAAGGTGGTAGAGAATGACCGAGCCAAGATCCTGTGGGATTTCCAGATTCAGACTGACAGAATGGTAATGGCGAACCAACCAGACATTGTGGTGGTGGACAAACAGCAGAGGAAAGCCGTTGTGGTTGACGTGGCAATACCAAGTGATGGCAACATCAGGAAAAAGGAACATGAGAAACTAGAGAAATACCAAGGGCTCAGAGAAGAACTGGAGAAGGCTTGGAAGGTGAAAGCAACAATAGTGCCCGTGGTCATCGCAGCACTCGGGGCAGTGACCCCCAAACTGGAGGAGTGGCTACAGCAGATCCCTGGAAGAACACCAGATATCTCGGTCCAGAAAAGTGCAGTACTAGGAACAGCAAAGATACTGCGCAGAACCCTCAAGCTCCCAGGCCTCTGGTAGAGGACCCGAGCTCGAAGGATGAGACCACCCGCGGAGGGTGAAGGACGAAGTTTTTTTTATATCTTTATTATGATATATATATATATGTATGTATAAAGGACAGTTGCACAATATAAATATAGATATAATTAATTGCACAGGATAATAAATAAATATGGTTAAAATTTATTTTCACCCATTTAACGATTAGATATTTAAAATCTGATTACACAATGTGTTTACCATCCCCATAATCTCCCCAGTGTACTCTCAATTCAGTATTTACAACTTCCAATCCTTTGAAAAACACTAATATTTCCTATAAACTACAATTTTTTCTCGTAAGTACATTTTGTTTTAAGCCTGTTTTTCGCTAGTCAAAATTAGTATCCCAATTAATCACAGACAACGTGAATTACAGATGCACCTTGCTAACCTAGCTAGCGCTAGCGTTAGCTATTGACTTAGTGTTTGCTGTGCACCCCAGCTCCATCCCCTTGACAACAAAAAAGTTTATTTCTCAGAATCGAAGGAGAAATAATCTAAACTGATAGCTATAACATTAACATATTTTATTGTTGAATTATCAAGGACACTTTCGTGTTTTTTGTGGAGAAATGTTGAGGATATCACTGAAAGAAAACCTTAACATGGGAATTAACAATGAGGAAAATACTTCCGGGCGGAGTGTCCTCGGTTCTCCAATAGGACTGATGCTCACAGCGTCTTATAGCGCCGCGGTCAGGTTAATATTGGAGTGAATGGACGGCCGAAGCAGTACCTTGTGGGTCTGTATGAGATGCCAAGGGGCATGACAAAAGGTCGGTATTTGATGACCTGGGAATGAGAACGGTTGGGTGCCTATCAGACTGCATTATGGACTATATTAATTTTTGCACGAACAACATTATCCCCACAAAAAACTATCTGCTGCTTCCCTAATAAAAAGAGGTTGCGTGTTGGGGAGGCGGCATTATGTCTCAGCCTACTCAGGGGTTTCTGAGGCCACAGCAGGATGGTCACCCCTCATGGACTGTGTAGTTTAATGCATCTTTGCCTGGTAACAATGTACCACTTGCTATCTGAAATTTCAAATTCTACATAAAGCCTAGAGTTTACATTTCCAAACATAAAATCAGTGTCAAATGTTGGGTTTTATTACATTTTCGATCAAGTTAAGTGCACATTTTATTACATTTTCAGGCGTTATTACATTTTCAGCTGGCTAAAGTTGAGTTTAAAAGGAGTCCAGATAGATAATGTGAAACAGTCATGTCACTACATTTATGAAAATGAACATTTATGAACATGTGTTATGACAAATACTACTACCTGTTTTGAAAAAGATCTTTCATGTTTTAATAAAATGTATTATAAAAATAGCTCTCTTTTGGCGTACCTTTCACTATTATTATTAAATGTGATTTGTAAGTAAACTGTAAAGAACAAAAATTACCCCTTAGAGTTTTAATATAATATTTTTTAAACCTGAATAGTTAACAAATTACACTGTGAGGGAGTTAATTTCTAGTACTGCAAACTAGTGTGGAGAAAAGCATACCCTTGTTGGTGTTGACAAGTGTTAAATTTCAACTAGAGCAAGAGACAGTAGTAACCATTGTAGTTTCAAAATGCCAACACTTCAGTTATATTAACACTCTGTGGTTTGGACCCATATGGACACTTTTAAATTGTTGACATTAACTCTGATAAGGTTAATTTTTGCTTGCTGATTTTGCAGTGTACTTGTGAGGTTTATTAGTTAATAGGTCAATTAGGATGGATTTAAACTATTAGCTTTACATGAACTGATTTCTACTTCCACATGAAGTAGAAATCAGTTAATGTAAATAGTTGCTTCAGGTGCAGTTCTTGTAGCTGTAGCTGTGTGCTTTTCCAACAGCACCCTGTTTTAAATATACATACTTCCACATAATCCACTGAGAAGATGCCTAGTTCAACCACAGTCTTCAGCTGTGTGTTTGCTAGCACCTCTGCTGTAGTAATTGAGAGGTTAGTGCCTTGCACAAGTGCAGCATGACGGCAGTTGCCTTTAGTCATTAACACTCCCCCAGTTTCACAGGTGGTAAACCATCAACCTTTATGGCCACAAGTCTGATATTTAAACCCCTCGACTTCAGCTGCACTATATGTCTAACAATTTCCTTTGTGGCAACACTGCATGTAAAGTGCACCCACAATGCATCATAGAGCAACACAGGCATGTCATTTATATACACCATGTACACTATTGCATCCCATTACATCATACTTATTAAATCACATCAGCAGCAGGCCTGAATAACACAATGTGTTATGACATGTCTTATAGTAAGCTATGAATATGATACAGATGTGTAATGACATTGCTGTCAGAAGTGTTTGACATATTTTCACATATTACACCACGGTATATTTATGATGATGACAATACACTCATTAGGAAGGATTATATACACCTTATGTGAGCAGAATGTCAAGTGATGTGTGAGGGCAAACTCCACTGTTGAAATGGGAATGGAGGAGAAAACAGAAATCAGAGGAACTCTGGTAGGAAAAGGAGGGGTAGGATTCCATGCATAGCTGTGGCCCTAGTTGGACCGAGCTGCACTTCTGTTACAGTGGAAAGCTGGAGCTTATAGGGAATCTGGAGAGTACGGTACAGTTTAGGTAGAAACATAAAAAAGGCATAATTTTTAACACAGAGTGTAGTTTTAAAAAATATAATCCTTGTAGACACAGCACATATTGACACCAGAGCTTTCTGTTTTCAAACTGACTGACTGCTAAAAACACGTCAGTCAGTCGCACTGGGTTCTTGTGAGTTTCTGTTGTGATTATTTATGCCATCACTTAAAGAACTTGCCAATAATCATAATATAAAAGAAACATCATTTGGAGTAGAACTGTGCTTTGTGTAGAGAGATATATGTAAATGTGAGTGTTGTTAGTCTATGCAGACCGAAAGCCCAGGAGATCAACTTTCAGGAACATTTTATTTGAGGTAGAAAGATAAAAAAAAGTCATGAGAAAATTAATATGGGAAAATTGTTCCTTTACACAGCAAAGATCTTATTAAGGACCCATTTTACACATATTTCATTAAGGTTCAGTTTATTCATTCATAAAAACAGAGATTACAGTGGAAATATATACCCACCAAATAAACCAGAGATAAATACAATGACAAGTATGCATTTTCTTGCCAAAAAAAGAAGTTTGTTCAACAACTCTACTGTGAGTTCAAGCTTCCTTTTTTACATGGCATCCCTAATAAAAAACTGGCTCGGATCGTCACAAATACTGTGCTTTAAAATTGTATTGATCTCTTTAGTTCTACATGACCAGAACAGCTGTCAATTTACACTTAATACACAGAGGTGATCTATTGGGATCAATTGTGTTCATAACACAAGGTGTTCTGTGTTGTCTGTGCAATATCCTATATACAAAGAAAAAAGACTGGGAGGCCTGAATATATTCCTCCCAATCATCTTCATAAACGATGATATACAATATACATATTAGAATACAATATGTCCATTACAGTTCTTTGAGCTATGATGAAAATATGAAATAAAACCTTTATTCAATGTGAAATTAATTATACACCTCTCGACTGGTCCAAGGAGCGCCATATCGTGTGTTTACTTAACATTTGTATTGATATAGTGGAGGGCTTGAAGATAAGCAAAAACTTCTTATTGTGGAAATCCAACAGTATTTTGAACCTATTATCGTCAAACAAGTCTCCTATCCAGTGCTTAATTTGTAAATCAGGAGGTCCCGGAACACAGAGAGGGTGCTGTTCTGGCAGGTCAGGGGGAGAGAAAAAGTCACAGGACGCATCAAAAATCTACCGTGCCTGGAGCACATTGGACAATGCTAAAACTAAACAAAACTGCCATCACAAAGAAAGCATCATTTATTTACATTTATTAACCAGAGCATTCACAATAATCACTCAAAATCAGCAGGGTGAGGCGCATGGTCTCTCTCTCGTTGACTGTCCCTTCACTTCCCTTTCGTTTCCCTTCTGTCTGGATTGCTACAATGGGGGGATGGAACTAGGGCAGAAATTTCTATTTACAACCACGATAAGCAAGCAGGCTAAGAAACCCCAATAAGTGACATGTTCTGCCTGTCTATTGATCTCCTCCACTCCGTTTCAGTCCTATGGACAGCTCTGCACCTACACATGTGCCCGCTAATTTAATTAAACCAGCACAAATAGCACAAATGCCCACTTGCTTAACTGTGCCAAAATATTTAGACACCAAAAGGCATTAAACCACTTGCCAGCATACAGTGCTATTATCGCCACCCTGTTGATCCGCCAAAACGACTTTGGCCTGCTTAGGGTCTGACTGACCTACTGGTTTGAAGAAATTCAACAAATTTGATTGTTTTTTTGACATTATACCAGTTTCCTCCTTGTTGCTGAAGGTATCCTAACTCTAACTGCAGTAACATTAGCTCAGCTGACGTGCACAAAACTCACATGCGTCACTGCATGACCTGACCTGAAAATAAAATTATTAAAAAAATTCATTAAGTGTGCAGATACTTTTTTCATTGAGTTTTAAAATCAGATTTAAAATGCATCCAAAATAGGCAAACAAGCGATTTACATGTAACTTTAACAGGAAAAAAGAGAATGACAGAACAGATAACATTAAAAAGGGGCAGTATGTAAGAATTGAGACTACTCTTCACCTGTCGAAATCATACTCCAAATAAATAGGGGGCATCACATCAGGTCACAGCTGCAGCTAACTGTCTTTAGCACAGTTAGCCATGCAACTAACTTAGCAATCCTATTAGCTGACTGATCACCAGAACCAGAGTCGGGTGAGTGGGCAAGGGAACCGGATCAGCAGCCTCCCAGTGAACACGGCCAGACTGGGATCGAACACAGTTTGACGACTAGGAATATAGTACAGAAGTGATTTACAGCGGCTCTGACCAGGACTCTATCATCCGCATAACGATGGAAGTTTATGGAGTGTTTCTTAATAATATTACCTAGAGGAAGCATATATAAAGGTGAATAGAATCAGTCCAAGCACAGAACCTTGTGGAACTCCATGACTAACTTTGGCGTGCACGGAGGATTCATCGCTAACATGTACAAACTGAGATCAATCTGATAGATAGGATTTAAACCAGCTTAGTGCAGTTTCTTTAATGCCAATTAAATGTTCAAGTCTCTGTAATAGGATTTGATGGTCAATGGTGTCGAATGCAGTACTAAGATCTAACAAGATCAACAAGTACAGCGACAAGTCCATTGTCCGATGCAATTAGAAGGTCATTTGTAATTTTCACCAGTGCTGTCTGTGCGCTATGATGCACTCTAAATCCTGACTGAAAATCCTCAAATAAACTATTGTTACATAGAAAGTCACACAACTGACTGGCAACTGCTTTCTCAAGGATCTTGAGAGAGAAAGGGAAGATTAGATATAGATCTATAGTTGCTAAAACCCCTGGATCAAGAGTGGGCTTTTTAAGAAGAGGTTTACAACTATTTTAAAAGGACTGTGGGACATAGCCTGTTAAGACAGATTGATCATATCCAGTAAAGAAGTGCCAATTAAGGGTAAAACATCTTTAAGCAGCCTAGTTGGAATGGGGTCTAAGAGACAGGTTGATGGCTTAGGTGAAGAAATCGTTGAAGCTAGTTTTAGAAGGTTGATAGGAGAAAAGTAGTCTAAATATATATCAGGTTTAACAGTGCCAGCTGAGGGCAGGATGTGATGGATTGTCTCCAATAATTAAAATTTTATCATTAAAGAAGCTCATGAAGACATTAATACTGAAGGCTATAGGAATATATGGCTCAATAGAGACTCTCTGTCAGCCTGGCTATAGGGCTGAAAAGAAACCTGGGGTTGTTCTTATTTTTCCTCTATTAATGATGAGTAGTAGGCTGCTCCGGCATTATGGAGGATCAGCATCTTTCCTATATGTTTTAAGACCATCTTGCCAGACTAAACGAGATTCTGTCAGATTGGTGAAAAGCCATTTCCTTTTAAATTTTCATGATGTTTGCTTTAATTTGCGGGTTTGGGGGTTATACCATGGAGCTAACCTTCTTTGTTTTATTATCTCTTTTTTTTTTTAGAGGAGCAATAGGGCTGAGTGGCGTTCGCAGTGAGTCTGCAGCACTATCAACAACATGATAAATTTGGGAGGGACTGAAATGAGCATAGAAGTCCTCTGATATATTGACACATGGCAATGAATTAAATGCAGATGGAATAATTTCCTTAAATTTAGCTACAGCACTATTAGATAGACATGTAGTGTATGGGTTTTTGAGTGAAATTTCGAATTTCAGTTCACAGGTAAACCCAAATGCAGGGGGAAGTAGTTTGATCAAAAAGGTAACTTTAATGACTTACTGAAAGTGGTAACAGAAGCAGGCAAGGCAACACAAAAAACTAAGGGCAGCTGTGAAGTCCAACAAAGGATAAGTCAAAGAGTAGTCCAGTAACAAAGGGGGTAAAGCAGGATTACGGGGAGAGACACAGGAAACCACAGGACAGAAGGAAGGCACATGGACTAAATACACAAGAGACTAATTAACTGATGCAACACAGGTGACACAGAAAACAGGCGGGAAACTAAACAAAAACAGGAAGTACAAACCACATGAGGAGAGGTGAGTATTACAAAATAAAACAGGAAATGACTAACACAAACCCAAAACCATAACACTAATGGCGTGTAGTCCAGTAATAGGAGTTAAAAAGTTATTAAACAATGGTCCAATAAAAAAGGATTCTGTGGAAAGACTATTAAATGTTGAAGAAGGTCGAGGATGTGGTTCAAACAGTGCAATGTAGACTGCAGTACTAAGACTATCATTATCAACGTTCACATGAATACTAAAATCACCTACAATAATTACTTTCTGTTTTAAGGACTACACTTGATAAAAACGGACCAGGAGCGTGGTACACATCTGATGCAATGGATTTAGGATTTATTTTGACCAAACCAGAGTTGGTGATTGTTGGAACAGTGGAAAGACTTAACCAAGATAAATTTTTATTTTATTTTGTTTCTTTGGAGTTTGAATGAAGTGTGTATTACATTGAGTTAACAAGATGAGTTAACGTAATTTAGCTCAAGAGAGAAATGTGAATTCAGAAGGTGTACGGTTGTATTTTGCTGTTTGATAAGGAAAATAGGTGTAAGAATATTTCATTTCTTGACATTTTGTAAGTTTATTTTGTTCACTTATTAAGAGAGCTTGTGTAACGTAGTGAACTCCCCACTGGCACACATCTATAACGTTACTCTATCAGTGTTGCCAACTCTTGTCCAATGAAAGCAGCTAGCACTAGCTCCAAAAGTCACTAAAAGTTGCCAGGTGACGCCATACTTTCATTTTCATGTTGATGACGTCATTGCGCTTTCCTTTGCATAAAGCTTAGTGGTTGTGTTGGTAGACATATGTATGTAGACACCGCATTAGCTGCGCGAGCCGGAATGCGACCATCCCATCTCACTCCTCTGACTGCTCCACTCCAGCACTGGACAATGATCCCCACTCTTCCGTGGCTTGGCTCCATCATCACTGGCACCCCGGAGCATGAAGCCGTTTCAGCTAAGCCTGAAGATCCGGGGCTCCTCATGGGTGCAAAACCCAAAGCAATGGACATTTCAACTCCGTGCCAAGCCCCAGTGGATGCACAGTCATTCGTCGGCGGGGGTGGTGAGAAGGCTCCGGTGAGCTCCACACCAACCGGAGCACTGGACTGTAGCCTGTAAGGACAGACATGGTGCAAAGCGCCTGCCTCCTCCACCTTCACATCGGGACCTCCTGCGGGCCAACAGGTTTGACATCCTGGATACACAGGACTTTCCTCCACTGGAGGGACGCTCCCTTTTTCCAGCGGTCAAGTCTTCCTCCTCCTCTCGCCTGAGAGGAGGAGGAAGACTTTACTGAAAGAGGCCGTGATCAGGAGAAGCTCTGGGGGTCTCATTCGTCCTGAGACGGCAGAGAACTCCTCTGCTAAGGAGGACGCCGCCCCCTTGCCGCAGCAGTCCCTGGCCAGGGACAGCTGATGGAACTCGGCAGTCTCCACGATCACCGACTCTGCCTCCTCTCATCCCCCCAACTACGCTGATTGTTGGAGATTCCATAGTGAGGAATATCTGCTTCGTTAATGCGGTCACACGCTGCTTTCCCGGAGCTATGACCCCCGACATCCTCCAAAAGCTCCCCGGACTTCTGGCTGCACTCCCGACGACTATCACGAAAATCATAGTCCATGTTGGCACCAATGACACCGCCTGTCAGCAATCGGAGCTGACGAAAACAGACTTCATGTGGTGGTTTTGGTGTTGACACTTCCTGTTTTATTTGGTAGTATTCTTCTTCCCTTGTGTGTCTTGTGTTTTTACTTCCTGTCTGTGTTTTCCCTCCCTTGATTGTTTGCACCTGTGTCTCGTTGTGTCACCTCCCCTTGGGTATTTAGTCTTGGTCTTTTCTTTGTTCTGTGTCGGATCATTGTTGTACACATGGTGTTGTTCCTTGCCAAGCCCGTGACTGTGTTATCTTGGATTCTTTGTTCTCCTGTCTTGTTTGGATTTTGGATTTTTGGATTTTGGATTTTGACTGCTCATTGCCTGTCTGCTCACCTCTGCCTGTTCTTGCCGGCATTCCACCCAACAATAAACACGGTAATCATCCAGCTACTTTGGCTTCCTCGTCATCTGCTTTTGGGTCCACTTCTCTACCTCCATACAGCACCTCGCCTCACGACAGAATGATCCGACCCAACATGGACCCAGCAGGTAATAACCTGGAAGTAGCATCCTACCTCTTAACGCTAGCTAACAGAGAGATTCTGCTAGGGAAACATGAACAATTACTCCAGACTCTGACAGACAGCAGAAAGGCCATGGTTTCCCAAATAGCACAGCTAACCCAGCAGGTCTCCCAACTCACCACCCAGCTCTCAACAGCCGGCACCACCTCGCCTACAGATTCCGGTCACTCTCCACCACTCCCTGTCTCTGCTGGATGGCGGCAGCCATCGCTCCCGGTCTCTGCTGGATGGCTCCAGCCATTCCTCCCTGTCTCTGCTGGATGGCAGCAGCCATTACTCCCTGTCGCTGCCGCTGGATCGCAGCCGCACCTGTCCTCGCCTCCGCCGCTGGATCGCAGCCGCACCTGTCCTCGCCTCCGCCGCTGGATCGCAGCCGCACCCTGTCCTCGCCTCCGCCGCTGGATCGCAGCCGCACCCTGGACTCTCCGCCGGACCTCAGCAGCCCCCTGGACCCCCTGCTGGATCGCAGCCGACTCGTTTCCCGGCTGGATCGCAGCAGTTCCCCGAACTCTCTGCTGGATCGCAGCCGACTCGTTTCCCGGCTGGATCGCAGCAGCTCCTTACTCCCAGGCCTGAGGTTCCGAAGACAGCACCATGTCCGGAGGTCCAGTCGCCAGTGCCATGTCCTGCTGCCACGCCGGCTCCAGTCCCTGCTCCATGTCCAGCCGCCTTGCTACCGGCTCCAGGCCCAACCTCCTTGCCGCCCTGTCTTGATGTCCCGCAGTCGCCAGCCTCCAGTGACTCTCCGCCTTCGTCGCCGGCCTCCGGAAGGGTTCCGCCTTCGTCGCCGGCCTCCGGAAGGGTTCCGCCTTCGTCGCCGGCCTCCAGAAGGGTTCCGCCTTCGTCGCTGGTCTCCTGTGACTCTCAGTGTTCGCCGCCGGTCTTCTGTCTGGTCTTTGGATGGTGTCAGTCTCCATCACAGACCTCAGGAGGTCAGCTCCGAGGTCCCCAGCTCCGCACCTGTCCAGCCCCCGGGCCGTCCGCCCGAGGTCCCCAGCTCCGCACCTGTCCAGCCCCCAAATGGTCTGGACAATTTGGTTTCCCAAATTGCACAGCTAACCCAGCAGGTCTCTCGACTCACCACCCAGCTCTCGACAGCCGGCACCACCTCCCCTACAGATTCTGGTCACTCTCCACCACTCCGTGTCGCCGCTGGATGGCAGCAGCCATCGCTCCCTGTCGCCGCTGGATGGCAGCAGCCATCGCTCCCTGTCGCCGCTGGACCGCAGCCGCACCCTGTCCTCGTCGCCGCTGGATCAACGCAGCTTGCGCTCACCGCCTTTGCCGGACCGCAGCCGCACCCTGTCCTCGTCGCCGCTGGATCAACGCAGCTTGCGCTCACCGCCTTTGCCGGACCTCGGCAGCTCTCTGGACTCTCCGCCGGACCTCAACAGTTCCCTGAACTCTCTGCTGGATCGCAGCCGACTCGTTTCCCGGCTGGATCGCAGCAGTTCCCCCGGACCCCCTGCTGGATCGCAGCCGACTCGTTTCCCGGCTGGATCGCAGCAGTTCCCCGAACTCTCTGCTGGATCGCAGCCGACTCGTTTCCCGGCTGGTTCGCAGCAGTTCCCTGAACTCTCTGCTGGATCGCAGCAGCCCCTGGACCCCTGCTGGATCGCAGCAGTTCCCGAACTCTCTGCTGGATCGCGGCCGATTCCTTTCGGCTGGATCGCAGCAGCTCCTTACTCCCAGGCCTGAGGTTCCGAAGACAGCACCATGTCCGGAGGTCCAGTCGCCAGTGCCATGTCCTGCTGCCACGCCGGCTCCAGTCCCTGCTCCATGTCCAGCCGCCTTGCTACCGGCTCCAGGCCCAACCTCCTTGCCGCCCTGTCTTGATGTCCCGCAGTCGCCAGCCTCCAGTGACTCTCCGCCTTCGTCGCCGGCCTCCGGAAGGGTTCCGCCTTCGTCGCCGGCCTCCGGAAGGGTTCCGCCTTCGTCGCCGGCCTCCAGAAGGGTTCCGCCTTCGTCGCTGGTCTCCTGTGACTCTCAGTGTTCGCCGCCGGTCTTCTGTCTGGTCTTTGGATGGTGTCAGTCTCCATCACAGACCTCAGGAGGTCAGCTCCGAGGTCCCCAGCTCCGCACCTGTCCTCGTCGCCGCTGGACCGCAGCCGCACCTGTCCAGCCCCGGGCCGTCCGCCCGAGGTCCCCAGCTCCGCACCTGTCCAGCCCCCAAATGGTCTGGACAATTTGGTTTCCCAAATTGCACAGCTAACCCAGCAGGTCTCTCGACTCACCACCCAGCTCTCGACAGCCGGCACCACCTCCCCTACAGATTCTGGTCACTCTCCACCACTCCGTGTCGCCGCTGGATGGCAGCAGCCATCGCTCCCTGTCGCCGCTGGATGGCAGCAGCCATCGCTCCCTGTCGCCGCTGGACCGCAGCCGCACCCTGTCCTCGTCGCCGCTGGATCAACGCAGCTTGCGCTCACCGCCTTTGCCGGACCGCAGCCGCACCCTGTCCTCGTCGCCGCTGGATCAACGCAGCTTGCGCTCACCGCCTTTGCCGGACCTCGGCAGCTCTCTGGACTCTCCGCCGGACCTCAACAGTTCCCTGAACTCTCTGCTGGATCGCAGCCGACTCGTTTCCCGGCTGGATCGCAGCAGTCCCCTGAACCCCCTGCTGGATCGCAGCCGACTCGTTTCCCGGCTGGATCGCAGCAGTTCCCTGAACTCTCTGCTGGATCGCAGCCGACTCGTTTCCGGCTGGTTCGCAGCAGTTCCCTGAACTCTCTGCTGGATCGCAGCAGCCCCTGGACCCCTGCTGGATCGCAGCAGTTCCCGAACTCTCTGCTGGATCGCAGCCGACTCGTTTCCGGCTGGATCGCAGCAGCTCCTTACTCCCAGGCCTGAGGTTCCGAAGACAGCACCATGTCCGGAGGTCCAGTCGCCAGTGCCATGTCCTGCTGCCACGCGGCTCCAGTCCCTGCTCCATGTCCAGCCGCCTTGCTACGGCTCCAGGCCCAACCTCCTTGCCGCCCTGTCTTGATGTCCCGCAGTCGCCAGCCTCCAGTGACTCTCCGCCGTCGCCGGCCTCCGGAAGGGTTCCGCCCGTCGCCGGCCTCCGGAAGGGTTCCGCCGCCGTCGCCGGCCTCCAGAAGGGTTCCGCCGTCGCTGGTCTCCTGTGACTCTCAGTGTTCGCCGCGGTCTTCTGTCTGGTCTTTGGATGGTGTCAGTCTCCATCACAGACCTCAGGAGGTCAGCTCCGAGGTCCCCAGCTCCGCACCTGTCCAGCCCCGGGCCGTCCGCCCGAGGTCCCCAGCTCCGCACCTGTCCAGCCCCAAATGGTCTGGACAATTTGGTTTCCCAAATTGCACAGCTAACCCAGCAGGTCTCTCGACTCACCACCCAGCTCTCGACAGCCGGCACCACCTCCCTACAGATTCTGGTCACTCTCCACCACTCCGTGTCGCCGCTGGATGGCAGCAGCCATCGCTCCCTGTCGCCGCTGGATGGCAGCAGCCATCGCTCCCTGTCGCCGCTGGACCGCAGCCGCACCTGTCCTCGTCGCCGCTGGATCAGCGCGGCTTGCGCTCACCGCCTTTGCGGACCGCAGCCGCACCTGTCCTCGTCGCCGCTGGATCAGCGCGGCTTGCGCTCACCGCCTTTGCGGACCTCGGCAGCTCTCTGGACTCTCCGCGGACCTCAACAGTTCCTGAACTCTCTGCTGGATCGCAGCCGACTCGCTTCCGCTGGATCGCAGCAGTCCCTGAACCCCTGCTGGATCGCAGCCGACTCGTTTCCGGCTGGATCGCAGCAGTTCCCTGAACTCTCTGCTGGATCGCAGCCGACTCGCTTCCGGCTGGTTCGCAGCAGTTCCCTGAACTCTCTGCTGGATCGCAGCCGACTCGCTTCCGGCTGGATCGCAGCAGTTCCTGAACTCTCTGCTGGATCGCAGCCGATTCCTTTCCGGCTGGATCGCAGCAGCTCCTTATTCCCAGGCCTGAGGTTCCAAAGACGTCGCCATGTCCAGAGGTCCAGTTTCCAGTGCCATGTCCTGCTGTCCCGGCGCCATGTCACATTTCCCCGACACCAAGTCCTGTGGCCCAGTTGCCGGTCCCATGTCCTGCTGCCGCGCCGGCTCCAGTCCCTGCTGGGTCGCAGCAGCCCCTTGCTCCAGTCCCTGCTGGATCGCAGCAGCCCCTGGCTCCAGTCCCTGCTCCATGTCCAGCCGCCTTGCTACCGGCTCCAGGCCCAACCTCCTCGCCGCCCTGTCTTGATGTCCCGCCGTCGCCGGCTCCACGCCCTGGTATCCCGTCGCCCTGTCTTGATATCCCACCGTCGGCGGCTCCACGCCCTGGTATCCCGTTGCCGGCTCCCCATCCTGACGTCTCATTGCCAGTCCCCGGACCCGCTGTACCGCCATTGGTCCCTGAGTGGATGGTCAGGCCTCCAGAAAGGGTCAGTCGCCGGCCTCCAGTGACTCTCCGCCTTCGTCGCCGGCCTCCAGTGACTCTCCGCTTTCGTCGCCAGCCTCCAGTGACTCTCCGCCTTCGTCGCCGGCCTCCGGAAGGGTTCCGCCTTCGTCGCCGGCCTCCGGAAGGGTTCCGCCTTCGTCGCCGGCCTCCGGAAGGGTTCCGCCTTCGTCGCCGGTCTCCTGTGACTCTCAGTGTTCGCCGGTCTTCTGTCTGGTCTTTGGATGGTGTCAGTCTCCATCACAGACCTCAGGAGATCAGCTCCGAGGTCCCCAGCTCCGCACCTGTCCAGCCCCCGGGCCGTCCGCCCGAGGTCCCCAGCTCCGCACCTGTCCAGCCCGGGCCATCCGCCCCAAGTCTCCCACCTGGCCCTTGAATCCCTCCTCCGGACCCCCTCCGCCCGCCGGGATCCCTCCTCCGGACCCTCCACCCACCCGGCTTGATTTGGACTGTTGTGAACTTGTTGTAGAAGGGAACGTCCCCTGTTTTTGACTTGTTTTGTTTGGGATGTCTGGGAGCCGTCCCTTGAGAGGGGGGTACTGTGGTAGTTTTGGGGTTATCACTTCCTGTTTTATTTTGGTAGTATTCTTCTTCCCCTGTGTGTCTTGTGTTTTTACTTCCTGTCTGTGTTTTCCCTCCAGTTTTGATTGTTGGTCCTCCCTTGATTGTTTGCACCTGTGTCTCGTTGTGTCACCTCCCCTTGGGTATTTAGTCTTGGTCTTTTCTTTGTTCAGTGTCGGATCATTGTTGTACACATGGTGTTGTTCCTTGCCAAGCCCGTGACTGTTATCTTGGATTCTTTGGTCTCCTGTCTTGTTTGGATTTTGGATTTTGACTGCTCATTGCCTGTCTGCTCACCTCTGCCTGTTCTTGCCGGCATTCCACCCAACAATAAACACGGTAATCATCCAGCTACTTTGGCTTCCTCGTCATCTGCTTTTGGGTCCACTTCTCTACCTCGATACAGCACCTCAACACACGACAATAATACCTTTTGAAAAGTTCCAATCTGGCTTTTGTCAACACCACAGCACTGAGACAGCCCTTCTCAAAGTCACTAATGACCTTTTAATGAATGCAGACGCAGGCATGTGTTCAATTCTTGTGCTGCCTTTGACACAATTGATCATGGCATTATTTTAGACAGACTGAGGCACTGGGTGGGCATATCTGGCACTGCACTAGACTGGTTCTCATCTTATCTGTCCAATAGGAAATTCTGTGTCAGCATTAATAACTTCATGTCATCCTTTTCCCATATCAAGTACGGTGTGCCTCAAGGTTCAATTCTGGGACCAATACTGTTCTTATACATGCTTCCTTTGGGTGATGTCATCCGCAGACATGGTATTTCTTTTTATTGTTATGCGGATGACACACAGTTGTACCTCCCTGTCAAGCCCCCTGACCTTAGTATGCTGAGTTCTCTGCAGGACTGCCTGTCTGACATAAAAACCTGGATGTCGATAAATTTTCTGCAGCTCAACTCAAATAATACTGAAATCCTTGTTATTGGGCCCCAACACATCACTAAACAAATACTGCCATCCACTGCTAACCTGTCACAACATATCAAGCCTGTTGCAAGAAACCTTGGTGTTCTGTTTGATAACAATTTATGTTTTGAGCAACATATCACTAAGCTTGTCCAATCATGTTTTTATCACCTCCGAAACATTGCAAAAGTCCGATCTATTCTAAATCTTAGTGATGCAGAAACTGTTGTACATGCTTTTATCTCCTCACGCCTTGATTATTGTAACAGCCTGTTCACTTGTCTTAATCAAAAAACTTTGACACGACTGCAGACTGTACAGAACTCAGCTGCCAGGCTGTTAACCAGGACCAAGAAGTACGACCACATAACACCTGTTTTAGCTTCTTTACATTGGCTCCCTGTTTGTTTTAGGATTGATTTTAAGATCTTATTGATTACTTTTAAGCCTCTTCATGGCCTGGCCCCAGATTATATTTTAGACCTTGTAATCCCTTATGAACCTTCACGTAGTTTGAGATCTTCGGGCAGGGGTCTCCTGTCTGTTCCTGAGTCCAGGTATAAAACTAAGGGGGACAGAGCTTTTGTTATCAGGGCCCCGAGGCACTGGAACAGCTTGCCTGAAGAAAATAGGTTGTCTGAGTCAGTGTCTTCGTTTAAGTCTCTTCTCAAAACACATTTTTATCTGAAAGCATATCCTGATTTTACCTGAACTGGCTGTTTATTTTATTGTTTATTTTATTGCTTTTGTGTATATTGTGTTTTATTTCTTGTGGTATTTTATTTCTCTTGTTGTGAAGCACTTTGTACTTTGTTTTGATAAGTGCTCTATAAATAAAGTTTTATTATTATTATTATTATTATTGGCCGCATCCGCCTCTTGCTGTGATACGTCAACGTTCCCACCATATTGGACCAGGCAAGACTCGCCTAGGTCTTGTTGGGTCTTTGTAAATAATACTATAAAAGAGTATAGTCTAGACCTGCTCTATAGGAAAAGTGCAATGAGATAACTTATGTTATGAATTGGCGCAAAAAAAAAAGTTTTGTCTCCAGTTATTTAATCTCGAAAGTTATTTTAGGCACTGTATCAACGTTAGCCTTAGCGTTACATGAACTGAATTACTTACATGGTGGAAAAGTATTCATTGTGAAGCACGTCCTGTGAAGCTGATTGGTTAATTCTTGTCACATGACCATCGGTGCTGCAAAGTTGAGATTTTTCCATCTCGGCGCGTCGCAATGAATGCGTGCCACGACAGCGTCATTTTCGGTTTTTAATGCCGTTGTCGCGCGTCTCCATTGAAAATAATGCATTGTGCACGCAAAAGACTGTCACCACTGTTCATTGCAACTAATACCCCAACAAATGTCTAAATTTGTTTGTTATCCCACAATACTAGATCTCAAATACAGTTTGTGGCTTGTTGCCTTGTGTCCACATGGACACAACTTTACTGAGCACCTAATTTAGTTGGGCTAAAAGATCACTTTACTGAGCACCTACATTTAATTGAGCTAAAAGATTTCATTTTAAAAGTAATACAAATATTGATAAAAAATTGTGAGTAGACTGTATTTCATTCCAAAAACATCTGAATTGTTGTTTTTGTTTGGTATCATATTCCCATTAGAGTCATTCCAGGATGTGTTATTGCACAGCTAACTTGCATCTTTACGTATATTCTAAAATCCACTGTATATCTTCCTGGATGCTATATCATTTTTGGCTGTTGTGTCAGTTTTTATCAGTTACCATAACCATCTATAAATAACGTTATAGTAAATGTTCAGTTTAACTAATCTCACACATCCGACAACCACCAACAGGTTTTTGAACTACAGATGTAAACTTCAGGGTTACTAACCAATCCCAAAGTTGAGACTTTCTGGCATCAGTGTTTAAGATTCTCCAGAAATATTGGGATTGTGCTGTAAAGATGTACAGTAGATATCAACAAAGACACATAATTATAGACAGGTTGTTGAAGACTCACTAAAGTGGAAGAGCACCTCTCTAGGAAGTAAGTAAGGATCACACACACAGTGAAAAATCTACCAACAAATCAGATGCATAATTTTTCCATCTCTCTTTGTGGTTCCTCCTCATGGACTGAAGGAAGAACTAAAGTAGTACAAGTTGGCCCAAAGATGGCGCTCATACCAAAATAGTGACGTCACAGTTACCCACAGCCACCCTGTGGTGAACTAACAAACAATTAACAACAGATGACACATTTCCAAATAGAGTTGCATGATCAATCAGCACCATCTGTAACAAAGGACAGATAGAGACGATTGTCCGAGTGTTAGATGTTTGTTCATCACATATAAACAAAGCATTGATTAGACAACTATTTTGTTTTGCTCTTGCCTCTTGTTGAAGCCACAGTCAACAGTTTGATGCAACAGATAACACAACCTCTGTTTACCCATAGACATTAAATTCCAGCAGACCCAAATCTTTCACTGAATACATCTGCTATATGATATTTGTCTGATAGCCTCTGTGGAAGTGTGTCCCAGTTCTATAAAACATACTTACAATCAAAAGTAAACTCTGCACTAATGTTGAGAGTGCACTATTTTTGCAGTTCATATATAAGAAATTAATGTATTTGGTACTTACAGGAAACCACAGGTAGCACACATCACAGGACCCATCAGCCTTGTCACACTCAATTTGGCTTTGGATAGAAAAAAAATAAAAATAAATATCAAGCTTTGGAAGAGCTGTAGAACAAAAGAAGACACTACTGAACAGCCAGTCAGCATTACAGGATCCAATATAGAAAGCTTACAATCACTTTAAGAATGAGGAGTGTTGTGTGTCTCATCTTCCAGGCTCACTGACCTCATGTTCTTGTGTAGTCTTCCACAGACTCCAGCGCTTATGTCTGCCATGACATGGATTTTGCAATACTGTCATTACCGTGATAAATGTTTTAGCATATTAAAACTAATGTGATTTACTGTGGCTGTGATAACATGCAGAAAACACGTCATTAATATGCACATTGCTAATATTGGTGTTACAGAACAGACAGGCAGGGGACACCGAGATGGACAAGAATGTTCTTTATTGGATAACAGCCAGAGAGAGTGGGTATGGAGAGAGGGAAGTGTGAAGGAGGGAGATCGCTGGAGAAGGGAGATCGTTGGAGAAGGGAGATCGCTGGCGACGTGACGTATGGGGGGCCAAACTCCTTCCAGAGGAGTGTTGTGAATCTGCCTAAAGAGTCAATGATGGTCTCGTCTTGATCCCATAGTTCTCCTATCCAGCGAAATGCTGGATGGACTAGCCGAAGAACTAAGAAAGACATCTTGGATCGATAGGTAGGAAACTCGTGTGGATACCACTTAAAGATTAGGCAACTCCTCACCAAAAATTCCTCGCAGTCTTCCGCTGCGCCTGAGAAGGTCCCTAGTGATTTCATCTCGCTTTCAGGTGAAGGATGGGTGAGGAGATATTGCCGAACTAGATTCTCCAGGTCCAGGAAGGGGCCATCGGGACTCAGGGCTGTCATCCTTACGGTATGGTCCGACCTTCTGTTACAGAACAGACAGGCAGGGCACACCGAGATGGACAAGAATGTTCTTTATTGGATAACAGCCAGAGAGAGTGGGTATGGAGAGAGGGAAGTGTGAAGGAGGGAGATCGGGCGTAATGCCGAGTCGTGAACGAGGTCGGACACATACTGAGGTGAGTGCAGGGCTTTTATGCTGACTGTGATTGGGAGCTAATGTGGAGCAGGAGTGTGATTGGGAGCAGGTGTGGATCATTAGTGGGTAGTGGAGCCTGGAGTATCCCTGACAGTTGGCTGTGTGCACGCTGTGTGTGTGTGATGTGTAGGCTTATTAAATTTTATTGGTTTTGTGTGGTAGGAGGGGTGGCTGTCATGCACCCATATATTCATATTCTGCTGAAGAGCACAAACAGCTTGTGTGGCGATGATGCGATTATTTTTAAGGAGGATTTGCATTTTGTTTAAGTGTGCTTAGTTGGTTTTGGTGATAACTCTCACTCCCACACTGTTTGCTCGTTGCATTGGCTGGTTAGCTGGTCAGTTAGCATCTTTTTTTTTTTTCAGAGTTGGAATTGTCATAGGTAACTTTTGAGTAGCTACTATCGGAGAGGACAAGCTGGGCTGGTAGTTTGCTTTTTTTCCCGCCGAGGGAAGGGGGGTCAGAGGACCAAGGTTTCAGAATCACCGTTCACTATTAAATGTAATGGTTGGAAAACGTCAGCCTTTGCTTTTTATTTTCTCCAATACTAAGTACCTTTGGTGTGAATATGATAAAATATTGTTATTTATGGTGGAGGGAGGGTCATGCATTTTCCCCCAGTCACTCAGGGAGGCTCAAGGAAAAATATTGTTAGCTCCAGGGAGGGCCAATGAGGGCCAGTACAAAGCAGGATTAGCTTCAAAACTGAAGCTGATGGATCGATACCGACTTCAAACTTGGAAGCTGTAAGTTTAGCTATTTTTATATTGCTTAACTGTTTATTTTGCAGGTTAGCCTGTTGAACTTGGCGTTAGCATGTTATGGGGCTAATGTGGCTAGCGTCTATTATCCCACAGGCTGGGACAATGTTGGACTAATGTTATAATATTGGGGGACGGTCAAGAGAAATTGCGTGAATGTCATGTACTGGATAGACATGTCCCGTTGTACACTGACTATTGTACTTATATAATATACTTTGGGTTTTCTGCCAAATAAATGCTATTGAGATGCCTAATCCTACCCCTTGTGATATACATTTTAGGTCATATTGCCCACCCCTATGAGGCATCTCTGTCTTATTGATACCTTACTGGCTTCTACTTGTTTGTTGACTCCATGTGTACTGTAGCTCAAGAACCTTACAATGATGGATCTTGATAGCACTCCATCTGGAGTGGGGGCGAGTGCCAAGTAGGCAGTCTTTATATGTACAGGTGCAAATTTTCTTTTAACAAGTCCGCAACAAAGTTTGTCACAGTGAGTTCTTCTTTGAATGCACTGTCCATGAGTTCCTTTGATCTGTTGCTATTGAAATTAGGACTGGTGCCAGGAGGATAACCTCTCTGTGAGTGTCAGCAAGACTAAAGAGCTGATTGTTGATTTTGGGAGGAAACAGGAGAGGAACTACTGTACCCCCCTCTGGATCAATGGGACCCCGGAGGAGAAGTTGGACAGCTTCAGATACCTCGGTGTCTGCATCACAGAGGATTTATCATGGTCCTGTCATGTCAGCACCTTGGTAAAGAAAACCTGTTAGTGTCTCTACCACCTCAGACGCCTAAGGGACTTCAGGCTGCCCCTCAATGTGCTAAAGACTTTCTACACCTATACTGTTGAGAGCATCCAGACAGGCAGTAACACTACGAGGGACTACCTGGCCCTGCAGAGGGTTGTGCGGTTAGCTTAACGCACCATCCGATTTCAGCTCTCAGCCCTACAAGACATTTACTCTTTACTTTAGGTGCAGGACGAGGGCTGAGAGGATCATAAAAGATCTTCATCACCCCAACAACAGACTCCTCTCTCTGCTGTGGTCAGGGAGGTGCTACTGCTGCCTCAAGCCCAAAACAGAGAGGATGAGGAGGAGTTTCTTCCGCCAGGCCATCCAGGTCCTGAACCAGTAACATAATTTATAACTCAATATTATAATTCATCCAGCTGCTACACACTGCATATGACATGTACCAGTTATATTGTTTCAATTTTCTGACACTCATACATGGTCAAACTGTTTAATTGTTTCACAGTTTCATTTCTCTGAAACATACGGATATATTGGTAATTGTTTCTTTCGTAAAATGTTATTTATTTGGTTTATTTTATTCTATAGTATTCTATTCTAGTTTTTACTATTTGTTAGTTACTTTCTGGAGCTAGGCACAAATTAATTTCACTACATGTTGTACTGTATTGTGTATGTGACAAATAAACTTGATTTGATTTGGATTTTTAACAATTCTGTCATTACATCCTCGACTAATTGTAGCCACTCCTCTGTGATGAGATCTTTGTCTTCGACAAGTTTAACTTTCCTGTCTTTATTCAAGAGTATGGTTTTTCAATTTGAAAGCATGACTCATTGATTTCACGTTCAGATGTTGTAATGGTTTCCCTCAAAACCCTGCCCTTGCACTCAATAGCTCCTGCTTGCGCTTATATTTGCTTCTGCTCAAATTGTATGCTTGCACTCATATTGTTGCCAGCTCCATTTTGAGAAACATGAAGTTAGCGACATCAGCGACCATAGTCAAATGTATTCCTGGGGCCAGAGCGGGTGACATTGAATCTTATTTAAATTTATTTATTCACGTCGGCAGTAATGACACCCAATTACGCCAATCTGAGGAACCTAAAATGAATGCTGAGTTGGTGTGTACATATGCAAAGACATTGTCTCCATAGTTTTCTCTGGGCCCCTGCCAAACCTGACCAGTGATGCCATGTTTAGCTGCGTGCCTTGTCAAGGTGGTGTCCTGCAAATGATGGGTGCTTTGCAGATAATTGGCGGACTTTCTGGGGAAGACCTGGTCTG
The DNA here is from genome assembly GCA_027580175.1 of Siniperca scherzeri. NCBI lineage: Eukaryota > Metazoa > Chordata > Actinopteri > Centrarchiformes > Sinipercidae > Siniperca > Siniperca scherzeri. Next base: position 2,535,541 of record CM050859.1, read on the forward strand.
ATTAGGAGAGATGGCATTCATCCCACTTTGGATGGAGCAGCTCTCTTATCTAGAAATCTATTATCTAGAAGTTTATTAGTGGACCAAAAGCATGACAACTCAGAGTTGAGACCAGGAGGTAGAATTGCAGTCCTATGATTCTCTGCGCTTCCAGAGCAGTTACCCACCCAAAACCCCATAGTGACGGTGTCTGTTCCCCCGACCACTTAAATTAATTAAATCAAATGTTAACAGAAGAGGATTTATACATAAAAACCTAAACAAAATTACCACAGCTGAAATAGCACAACAAAATAGGAGAACTAATGAAGCGATTTCTGAAGAAATTGAATCAATGGAGTCTGGTGGGCTGTAGCTACCGTTTGTTTTGGTCTGGCCGGTTCTTTAGTGCAACAGTTAGTGGCAGTGAATGTCGCTTACAGCAGTGGTTCCCAACCTTTTTTGTCGTACCTCCACAGCCCTATCAGATGGGCCTAAGAAGATAATAAAACAAAGAAGGTTAGCTCCATGGTATAACCCCCAAACCCACTTATTATAGCAAACATCACAAAAACTTAAAAGGAAATGGCTTTTCACCAATCTGAAAGAATCTTGTTTAGTCTGGCAAGATGGTCTTAAAACATATAGGAAAGCCTTCCATAATGCCAGAGCAGCCTACTTCTCGTCATTAATAGAGAAAAATAAGAACAACCCCAGATTTCTTTTCAGCACTGTAACCAGGCTAACAGAGAGTCACAGCTCTATTCAGCCTCAGTAGTAATGTCTGCATGAGCTTCTTTAATAATAAAATTTTAATTATTAGAGACAAAATTCATCCTATCCTGCCCTCAACTGGCACTGTTAAACCTGATATATATTTAGACTGCTTTTCTACTATCGACCTTCTAAAACTAACTTCAATGTTTTTTCACCTAAGCCATCAACCTGTCTCTTAGACCCCATTCCAACTAGGCTGATTAAAGATGTTTTACCCTTAGTTGGCACTTCTTTACTGGATATGATCAATCTGTCTTAACAGGCTATGTCGCACAGTCTTCTAAAATAGCTGTAAAACTCTTCTTAAAAAGCCCACTCTTGGTCCAGGGGTTTTAGCCAACTATAGATCTATATCTAACCTTCCCTTTCTCTCTAAGATCCTTGAGAAAGCAGTTGCCAGTCATTTGTGTGACTTTCTAAATAACAATAGTTTGAGGATTTTCAGTCAGGATTTAGAGTGCATCATAGCACATAGACAGCAGATCTTAGTGCTGCATTCGACACCATTGACCATCACATCCTATTACAGAGACTGGAACATTTACTTGGCTTTAAAGGAATGATCAGATCGATCTCAGTTTGTACATATTAACGATGAATCCTCCATGCATGCCAATCTTAGGTTCCACAGGTCCTGTGCTTGGACCAATTCTATTCACTTTTTTTAATATATACTTCCTTTAGGCAATATTATTAGGAAACACTCCATAAACTTTAATCGTTATGCGGATGATACCCAATTAAATCGATCAAACCAGAAGAAACTGAATGGTTGGCTAAACTTCAAGCATGCCTAAATATCTAAAGATATAGTTACTCTAGATGGCATTGCCCTGGCCTCCAGCACCACTGTAAGGAATCTCAGTGTTATCTTTGATCTGGGTTTGTCCTTTAACTCCCACATGAAACAAACTTCAAGGACTGCCTTTTTTCATTTATGTAACATTGCAAAAATCAGGCACATCCTGTCTCAAAATGATGCCGAAAAACTAGTCCATGCATTTGTTACTTCTAGGCTGGATTATTGCAATTCCTAATTATCAGGCTGCTCGAATAAGTCCCTTAAGACTCTCCAGTTGATCCAGAATGCTGCAGCACGTGTACTGACAAGAACTAGGAAAATATTAGCTTCTCTGCACTGGCTCCCTGTAAAATCCAGAATAGAATATATAATCCTTCTCCTCACCTACAAAGCTCTTAATGGTCAGGCACCATCGTATCTTAAAGAGCTCATAATACCATATTACCCCATTAGAACAATGCGCTCCCTAGAGTCTCCAAAAGTAGAATGGGTGCCAGAGCTCTTCAGTTATCAAGCTCCTCTCCTGTGGAATCAGGTCCCAGTTTGGGTTCGGGAGGCAGACACCATCTCCACATTTAAGAGTAGGCTTAAGACTTTCCTCTTTGATAAAGCTTATAGTTAGGGCTGGCTCAGGTGAGCCCTGAACCATCCCTTAGTTGGTTAGTAGTGCTGCTTTTGGCCTAGACTGCCAGGAGACTTCCCATGATGCACTGAGCTCCTCTCTCCTCCTCTATCTGTATGCATTGTTATCCCATTAATGTATGTTATTAACTCGACATCTTCTCTCTCCTGTAGTTTTGTGCTTTCTCTCCTCTCTAATTCTGTCACTTTCAGCAGGTATTTCTACCTCCGGAGCTGCAGAGTCTGGATCTATGATTGCAGGCCTCCTACTGCCCCCATGTTCTGTTCGACAACTACTGCTACTATTATTATTATTAGTCTTATTATCATTATTATTCCTATCATTATTATTACTATTTTATTAATATTATTACCATTACATTATTTTTAAATTCTCTTTCTCTCTCTCTCCCTCCCCCCTCTACCAACCCAACCGACAGTTGCAAATGCCCGCCCACCCTGAGGATTTCTGCCTCTTAAAGGAATTTTTCCTTGCCACTGTTGCTGTGTTTGCTCATGGCAGGAACTGTTGGGTCTCTCTAAATAATATAAAGTGTACGGTCTAGACCTGCTCTATAGAAAAAGTGCAATGAGAACTTCTGTTATGAATTGGCGCTATATAAATAAAATAAATAGAATTTTGAATGTCCTGTGTTCCAGATTCAGCTGAAGGGCTGTGCGCTCGTGAAACGTCTGCTCTCAGATTTCTCCTCTGCTCTCAGATTTTTTTGTGCAATAACCCTGTCAAAATTCCCCAGCCAACAGAATGCCATGTGTAGTGTTGACCAAGGCTTTATTATATGTACTTCTTATGCTCTTGGAATAAAAGGACAGTTAATATACCCTACCAGTGCCTGTACTTTTTTTTTTTTTTAATATAATAACTACACGGGTCTCCGGCCTCCGAAAACGATGTCACCTTCATGACTCAGGAGCGGGAGTCTAGTGGATTGCTGGCCAGCATGGACCACTAAAGTAAAGGACCTCAAGCACGTTTTTTAAAGGTGAAATCAATGAGTCATACTCTCAAACTGAAAGACCACGCTCTTGAATAAAGACAGGAAAAAGCACCAAATTATTCATCTCACCCTTCATTTCTTGGCATTGTTGTTTGTTGTCCTATTAAAAATCTTCTTCTTCGATGATGTCTTCAAGCCAACATTCATCTCAACCTACTCTTCATCACTAAATTTACTGTTTGCCAGGTAGCAGTAGTTAGCCCATGTCTTTCATCATGGCCCAGGAGACCAGCATTCGAGTCCCTTCACAGACCTGCATTTAATGTCCACCACTTCATTAACCCATTAACAAAGTAACACTAACCATTCCTTAACTAGTTTATTTATCTTAATTGTCGTAGAAAGCAAAGTATTTTAAAATCCTAGGCATTAGAAGCAATATCATCCAATATCGACATTCTTGTCTAGTGATAGGGTTGTGTTTCTGTCAGGTTTTATCAGTTTCAAGGGCCTATATAATCTGTTTGCTGGGAAAGAATTTTTAGGTGAAGTCCTTTTTTTATGCTGTCTTGACCCCAAACAAATAAGGCCAAATATCTATTCTGTGTTAAGCTGTATCATAAAATTTATATCAGAACATTGGCACTAGTCAGTGATTTCTGGAATATTATGGAATGTTGAGGAGTATTACAGACAGGATGAGTAACATTTTGCTTTCTCTGGATGTTGTGCAATATAAGGTAATTTAATATACAGGCTAAAAGCATAGTATTTTTTCAACTTGTTTTGCTTCGAAAACGAAGCAGCGAGCAGTAGTTCAAAGCAACACTTCACCTGACTTGAAAACCCAATATTAGTCATTATCAGTTGCTTCTTGAAGTTTGACGTCATTTAAAAAAAATACAAAAAACACCTCTTGTAGCAGTTGGTGGCCATGTTAAAGGGGAGTTGTAAAATATTGTCTGTTTAAAGGAGAAGAATGCGAAAGGTCCTATCTAGAGCCAGCGTGTGGTTTGTCTGTTCTGGGCTACTGTAGAAAGATGGTGGTTCAACATGGCGGACTCCGTAGAAGGGGACCCACTCCCTCTGTAGATAAAAACAGCTTATTCTAAGGTAATGAAAACACAATGATTCTTATTTTCAGGTGATTATACACTAATGAAAACATACCTATTAATATTATATTCCATTTCTGCCAATAGATCCTCCTAAATGTTACACACTGGACCTTTTTACAAGAGAGTTTTTAGAAGGGAATTGATTAAAGTGCTAGGGGCAGTGAAGGGCTGTGAGGTCACTGCTACCAAGCTACTGGTGTGTGTGGGTGGGGTACAGGAGTTTGCGGAAGCAGCAGAGGAGCTATTGGTTCTTAACATCATTGGAGTTTTAACAACCTGGATACTGTTTCAACCATATATATACACACACACACACACACACATACACACACACACACACACACACACTTGTGTACATGTTTGTGTGTGTGCGCATGCATGCATGCATGCATGCATATGTGTGTTTACCAAGGCTGGACTACCAGCTGGGCAAAGCTGAACTCTTTTTCTAAAAAAACAAACAAGTCCAGAATACTGCAAATGTGTGTGTGCAGGCATGTGCACATACTGTATGTGTTGACTGGCTATATGTTCATCCTATTGGTTGAGTTATACCGAAGAGAAATAAGTAATTTATTAGCTTTTAACACTCCACCAGTAACATCACACACCCACATACCCACTCTGAAAGCCCAAACACACACAAGCTGGCTGATAGCAATTGTTTTCATACTTCAACTAAAGGTGAAGAGTAACAACTTTGTTCTGGCTTCATGAAAACCGACCTAATTTTCACTCTCTTGTTTCCTCTCTTGTTTTCTTTAGTTGCTTACCAACAGTGGATGTAACTAAAACAGAGGTAGATCACACTGTGGAGGAAACTTGCTCAAGGAAAATCCCTGTGTTATTAAAGGTTATTTTCAATGTCTCTCGATAACCACACATCACAGTAAACCTTGCCATTATGGTTTGAATTAGTTACTGTGTGATAGAAGGCTACTCAGTAGAAATCATTGTGTTTCCCTTGTAAATTGGTTTGGGTTGGATTCATATAAACAGCTCACTTGCTAGACAGAACATTGATATTTAATGATTCTGCAAAACCACAGATTAAGTTAAATGACATTTTGGACCATTAAATGCCACTGTTTTAAAAATGATTTATTTCTACAATATCTATGCATGTAATAAACAGTATGGTTAAGATACTAGCTGGTGAACTTTGAGCATTTAGCAGCTAAAGAACCAGATATTTTCCCAGGAGTTGGAGACAACAGATATTTGTCATGTGGACAGAAACATGACTCCAAATGAATGCTTATGTTGCTTATGCTGTGTGTTGGATGTAAAGTTGTGATGTTTGCAATAAGAACTTTATTCAGTGATAATATGTCAGTGTTGTGTTTACAGCTTTTCTGCTGCTCTCAGGTGGACAGAAAAAAATTCAACTAAAACACTTGATTAAGTTTAGGGAAAGACTTGGGTTAATTGTTGATCTCTGAAGGGAAGCAAACTCCCAACTCCAGCATGAAACTCAGACATGCAGACATGCCCATTTACCACCCCAACCTCTATGCCTTTTATTTTCACCACATAGGAGTACTCTGCTACCTGTATTGGCACTGAATGTAGTTATTGGATGTAAATTCTGTGCTGCAGAATGTTAATTCCTGGGTCGACTAGGCTGATTACTGCATTGATATGAATGTTCAACTAAGGTCAGTGTTGTTGTACAAGACTGTCCTCAGCAGAAAAACGCCAGCATCTGTCATTTGCTCGAATGCTTAACATGACCAATTTTTTTGTTTTTGAGAGCCAGGCAGAACAGCGTTGTTCTACCGCTGAAAGTGTGTGGCACTGAAGACTGTGTTTCAGAGACCTGTGTGGATCCTGCTTCCTACCAGCAGTTAACGTTGGTTTCCTTCAACCATGATCACAATCTTGCCCTAACCTCAATCAAATATTTTTGGTTGCCTAAACCTAACTAAAGCTAAACCATAGAGGTGGCAAATCAGAAAATGCTCATATTAAGTTGTAATGGCCATGTGGGTTTTGGAAAGCACTGTTGAACTATGTTGACCTACTGATAGGGGCACTAGATCAGAAAATGCTAATATGGATTGTTTTCGGAAGACAAATGACCTGTTTTGTCATTTAGGCATGACTTATTGAATATGAATGTATTTCTTAGGGAGACTGGGCTGACTTATACATTGATAATGTAGAGTTTAAGCTTTATGTCGTAATTCTACAATCTATAAAACATGTCTAAATTTGTTTCATCCTGAAACTATGAGCCCTGACAGTCATGAGTCTTCCTTGTGTAGAGTCTTGCACAGTTTCCAGCAACACAAGTGCATTACAGTTAGTATGATCCTGAGTTTGCAGTGCTGCTCATCAGTCTGTTGCACTCTGTGCGTTATTTTACCAACAGTAAGACAGACATGCTTCTGCTGAACACTAGAGAATCCTGGCAGGCAGTATACACACATACAGTATATACACACATAGTTTCTGAGCCTGGTTTTACTTGTACCAGGAGGACCTGGGGAGTTGGAAAGCAGCAAAGAAGAGTGTCCAGAGGATTGTTAGAAGAGTAGATTATAAGGTTCAGTTGAAATTTTCTGGAGCTGAACCTCAGTTGGAAGCATTTGGGTAAACTCTAACATCCTAGACAATCTCTCTCCCTCTGTTTCTCTCTCTTGTTCTCTCCCACCCCTTCTTTTCCCTATCTCTTTCTGAAGATGCCAAAGCCACAGGATTGTTGCTGGGATGGCCTGCCAGAAACCCAGTCTCCCTTTTTATTGAGGGACAGGGATTGCAGAGTGAATGCTTACAATGCAGGACTGACTTTTTGGAAAGAGAAGAAGAGAGTGTAGAAAAAAAGAGAGGAAAATAGGACAAGGGAGAGAGAGATAATGTGGAATCAGAGACAGAATAAGGAGCTATCAAACAGACACAGATCAAGACAGAGACAAACAGAGATTGCAAGGCCCACAGGATTTTCATACACAACTCTTAACCACAAACTCAGTCACACTCTAACATGTCTCCTTAAACTGTGCCAGCTGTCCAAATAGTCTGTCCTGGCTGCAGAACAGGTTCTCCACTGTACTCCCACTTTGAACTCCCTGTTGTACCAACACTGCCCTTACTGATCGCCAGCATTTTCAGACCCGGAAAACCAAGATTCCCCACCACAAATTACCTAAGCATTCCTGTGCTGGGTTCTTCAGCCTGGACCTTTTAGAGGTTCATTCATTCCATCATTTGACATTAAACTTTTGCATATTTCTTTGCATAGTGTAGAGAGATTTTCTGCAGACAGTTTTACTGGAACTAAGGCAACCTCTCTGAATCAAAGGTACAGTGAGTCCCAAATTAATGAAGCTCTTGGTCAACAGAGTACTGTAATCTACCAATGTCAGACAGTGATTGATCCTTTGTCAAAATTGGCTGTCCTGTGGCCAGTTACCTGCATAAACAGCTAACCTAGAGATTAGAGTGATTTTTGAAAGCATTTTCTGAAATTAGCACAGGTTGAATGTATGTCCTTCGTGTAAAAGGGGCATATGTGTCATGTCAAGTCACTCAATCCAATGAGACCCAATTTCCACCTGGTATAAATATGTAATCTGTATCTGGATATGCTTATCTGGATAATAACATTTTCAGTAGTCTTGATAACTAGGTTAATGTTATCTATTCTGTAAGAAGCTAATCAGAACCAATGCAGAAGCTTGCTTGCAGTAGTGCTGCCACTCTCCCATATTATTTTTTCTTTTAGAGAGGAAGGGCTCATCTGTAACTTTTTGACAGGCAACTTGAGAAAGCAGGAAGAGGTGGATTTAGGTGACCTTTCAATTTATTGGGTTTTCTCATAGTAGTCACACATAGTCACACTGTACAGATTAAATTTACTCCTGGCTGAGATCCAAACACAATGCAAGCCAGACCATCTCCAGATGTGGTCTTCCTGATCTGATCGCATTCCAATTGCAGTGTGCTGAGTGCATTGACAACTTGAATTAACGTGTTTTTCCTGATCCAGAAAAGATATTCTGGGGGAGGTCAGGACAAGTCATATCATTTAACCTGAGATATGATTTACTCATGTCAGTTATGTAACATCTAGACAGGTCTGAAGAAGTCTGAGAGAAGTCAAGACAGTTACATCTAACTGATTATTCAGTCAAGGCATAGAATACCACACTAATAATAATACCATTTGCATTACTCAGTGACATTAATATCTTCCAAGGTCTCAAACCAAGGAGGAAATAAATGCGAAGTAGATCAGGCACTGCCATCGTGCCTCTGTCTTCTCCAATAGCAATGATAAACACCTTAACCTATCCTCATAATTGCGAGATCAAGATCTCGTAATTACGAGATAATTTTCTTGAAATTATGAGAGTTTTCTCGTAATTATGAGATACAGAAATCATTTGTTGCATTGTGAATGCAATGCACTTCCGTATCATTTATCCGTCACCCAGCTGCATTTATTTGTTCAAAATAAAAGACATAGTATAAATATATGTAGCAGAGTGGTACACTTATAAACATATATTTTCCATTTAGGTTTAGAGTAGCTCTCAAAGTTGTTTAAACGCTAAATCATGTGTTTAAGGTTTTCTTTTGAGTGTAACATTGTTTTGTTACCCAAGTAAAATGTAAAGTAGATTTTATTTGGGCTGCCAGGGTTTCACTTGCTGTTTCAGACTTTTGTCACAGGATTGCAGCATGGAGTAAGATTATTATTACTCTGCCAAGTGCATCTTCAGGACTGTCTGCACGAAAACAGAAAGAAATTCGGAGAATTGCATGGTGGACAGTGCTTTGACTCCATCTTGTAAAGTAGTAGCTAAATATGTATGTGTAAATACTTTAAAGAAGTTATCTGTCAATATTTGAACTGGCTGGTTTGATTTAGACGCTACTGAAGTTAATGGCTTGAGCTGTTGACGACCGTGTTCTCAGTTGCATATCAAGGTGTCACGGTTTGACAAGCAGGGAACAGGGAAATGACCCAAAAGCAGATAGTGTAGACTAGTGCAGGCAGTTCAATGATTTATTAGCTTACTGACATATACAGGTAGGCAGACCCACATTCAGCCAGTCCCTCCTGCCCTGCAATAACCCCTTTCCCGCCTTTCCTCATCACCTGATTGCCCCACCTATCTACACACCTGTTTCCACTCTCCCTCATCAGCCTTGCAATTACTTGGCCTACTCCGCCCACTCCGCACCTGCAACTCATTCCCTCATTAGCCACTCACCACATATACTGGTGCACTTCCTTTGTTCTTGGTCAGTTTGTCCCAATTGCAATGTTGGCTTATGTTTTTGGTTAAATTATCTGTATTTGTAGCCATACTGGGGATGGGTGGGGCTTAAACAAGACATGGGTGGTGCTGAAAACAGAAGTGGACCGGACTAACTAGAAGTTGCTAATTTAAGCCTGAAATTTATATGGATTGATCAGAAGTTACTGTATTTATTAGAAAACTATTTACAGAACAGCCTCAGAATTGCGCTTCAGAGCAATATTTTTGATCACAAAAAAAAAAGAATGTAGTACATTATCTGTACCGGATACTCATTTCAGCCGAGAGCTCACTCAACCCCACGTTCTGCCTTAACAATCTGCATGCATCACTGTGTTTTATTTATTTATTCAGTTTTATCATTTATTTATTTTCTCTGGCTGTTGTGTCGCTTTATGGGTGTGGCATGGGTACAAGTTTGCCAACTGGACCTGTGCAATACACTGGAAGTTAAAAAAACATCATTCAAACTTTTAAAAAGTTTTCACTATCGTGTTTTATTTGCTTGCGGCATATAGGATGAATATTTCTCATCTCCAGCTTGTTATAGAAATGGTCGGACACAGACCCAGCTAATCTGACATCGGAAAGGTGTGGAGGGAGGGGGTTTCAACCATTTGATTAGCATTTGGATGGCATATACTGACCCCTTTACTAGCTTTATCCAGAGCTTTCAACAACAGTTAATAATTTGATAAAATAATCTTAAGTCTTACTTGAAACTATGTATTTGTGAGTTTGGCAAGTACAAAGCAGAGTGATTTTGATTGTTTGATATCTTCCATTATTTTCAAATGTGATTTCTCAGGAAACCATTGTACTCAATTTCACACACATACCCCGTGTGTTGTAACCTTTTATCTTAATGGGATCACTTTTTTTTTCTCTGTGTAAAACTGGCCGCACACACTTACAGTACATTCACAAGGTGTGGTCTTTTTCCCATATAAATATATTTTAAAAGCCACTACAGAATGCACACACACACACTTCTGTTGAACATATGCTCATTGGGTCAAAAACTTTCTCTAACCTTCTTAGTATTCATGATCTTTTCATATATGCATTCAGTGATTTGGTTACTTTCTATCACTGATACAAAACAATGGGCCTCATGCAAGAACTACTCATACGAACAGATTTGTTCTTGTTGTTGAGGGCAGGATGTGATGAATTTTTTCTTAAGTTAAAATTTTATAAAAATAATTCCTACATGAAACTGCTCACAACAAATCTGTGGATTTTCTTAAGTAACCGGGTCATGATTTCTGGAAAGAGACATGTTTTTTTTGTTTCCCGCTTTGAGCACCACAAGCTGAGTGCCATATAGTTCAATTATATTGAAAAATTGGCAGACACCAAAACAATCTACATGGATAAATAGCACTACAGGAAAGAGGAAAAATATGTATTTTTGACATTGGGGTTAATTGTCCCTTTAAGAGAGTTTGGTGAATCTGACTTGGAACATTTGTAAAGTAAAATAAAGGATCGAATGAATTTCTGTTTTCAGTCCCATTGTACATGCAGGCATGCAGCTCATGTTAAAAGAAGAAAAAAAAACCTTTTTGTTAACTCACCAGAATTCGTTGCTAGCTGTGATGTGACAGTTACTGGTGATAATTTCAGATGAAGAATTGAAAGCCTTTTTTTCCACAGCTTGTTTAAAAGCTGTGTTTTTCACTTTGACTGGTGGTGAGCTTGTGGTCGGGTGCTGATCACGCTCACGGTTGCTGGCTTCACAGTGTGTATTCACACTTCACTAGTATGATTTTGATTAAAAGGAACAGAGGAAGGCCCCACGTGTGTGTGTGTGTGTGTGTGTGTGTGTGTGTCTGTCTGTGCACATGTGCATTCAGGTATTACACTGCAAATTTCTGCACACATTTCAGAGAATTTGTGTGTACATATGCGGTGTGCAAGACCACGCGCAGGTTTAATTAGCATAGCTGCAGCAGGATATGTGGTCTACAAACCACAGGAGAGGTTTTATCACACACTCCTCTTCGCTTAGTTAATTCTGGTTGACACCTATGCTCTGCAACACACATCACCCACAGATGTAGGTGATATAATTCACAAGTAGTTACACAGTAGACAAAAAGACAAAACCTTTCCTCAACAAACAAATTTTTGCAATGTTAGATGAGAGGATGGGTGTCAGTTTCATCTCTGTGGCCATGTAAAGAGAGAGGCCCAGTGTTTGGCCAGCTTACCACAAAGACTGGAAGCAGGTAGAAGCTGCTAGCATTCCAGCATGATTATTCCAACCTTAAAGCTACTTAAATGGGAAATTTAAGGGAACTGGATGTTAAAGGATTAAACACTTGCCTTTAGATGCGGTCAGATGACACGTATTACAACACATTTCATCTGAAGCATACTGAGGCCCTACATCTCCATCTAGAGAGAAGAAGCTCAATCTCACTATAAGATAAAAAGGATACTCCAAAATGATTTGAGACTTTTTGAAACATGTATGTAACATCACTGTATGTATGGGTGTAGACTGGAGAATTACATTGAAGTTTTGCAGCATTACTCATAAAAAGTAACTAATTGAGACAAGTTTCTGTCCAACAAAATGCTCACATGTGATTAAAAGGACAGCAGTTCTTCAGCCACTATATAGTAGGACTGGGTATGGAAGATCAATATGCTTTGAGTATGTGTCTATAGCACTGAGTAGGAGAGGCAGATATGAATAAAATCTTATATCATGGTATATGTAATTTTATATTGCAATATCGATGTAGTCAGGATATAGTAAACTTTCTGGCATCTCAATTGAGGAACTCTTCATAGATAAAATAACCAATGGGAATGCATTTGTTAATCAAGTCAATTCTTATTAATTGACAAATTGCATAATATTGCCATAAAGCAGTCCTGCTCATCTGCAACATTGCCTGCAATGGCTAAGACACCCAGATATATAAGGGCTAGCTACCAGGGGTCGGCAACCCATGACCCACAGCCAACATTGGCAAACAAAGCCATTTTCAGTGGCACATGAGAAAGCAAATACTATACTACAATTTTGACACGTTACTAAATATTACATTAGTGTGGTCCCATAATTATAAGCTGCTATATTAGATTAGTGATAAAAAATTAAAACAGCATGATGAATTAATGTTGACATGATATGTTAAATCTGCATTTACAAAAAACAGGGCACAATTCATGCTGAGTGGTCAAAGAGGAGGCCACATTTCCCTAATTTGCTCATGACATGGCAAGCAAATCTAGCAGCCCTTTTCAGTATAGTTGGACAGTGGACTTCGCTTTTCTTGCAAGAGAAGGCCAAGTTGTATGCATTTTGCTGTGAAAATATAGTGTGTCGAATGTCAAGTATAAAACCTATTTTTTAAACTAAGCATGAGAAAAACGATGATCTCAAGATTTTCAGCAGTACAGGCCAGTGTTTCTTTTTTGATCAAGCCAGAAAACTTTGAAGAGAAAAATCTGGCTTTCCCCCTATTTGAGTGGGATCAAGGAGTTGGACATACAGAATACTGAGTTTCAGGCATCTTCACTGTGGACCTCTAAATGCACAGAGCACTGGAAAACGCTTGAAAATGCTGCAGAGGACCAAGGAGCATCCATTGTGGCATGTTGGAAGAGTTGGGGATTAATCTCCACATTCGGATCTACCTAAATGTGTGAACGGATGAGTTGACAAATTTCTGCATGCACTCAATGCAATAGCACATACAAATGTGTCCCCTCTCTTGACAAAAAAATGTACTAAAAGAGAGTTAAGGGTTGAACATTGTTACACTAAAAAGTGTAAACATTTAACAGCCCCAGTTACTGCACATTTCTTTGAAATTAATCACACTCCTCTCCTCGATATACAGTATAGGGATTGAGAAGGTTAACTTGCCAAGACGTAGTGAGGACTTGGATTCTCTCATGTTGAGGCAAGAGGCAGCCTGGATCTTAAGGTTAAAGACCATGACTCTCAGCCTCAATGCAGAATTTGACCTTAGCCCATATTTACAGTATGTTTTTGCTTCTTTGTGGATCTAGACCCAATTGATAGCTTGTCCTCTATGATTTTCTGTGTATGCTGCTTATATATATACACTTAGAGGACAATGGTAATAAACATCTTTGTCCTTTTTTTTTTTTTTTTTTACTGGTTTGTAATCATGTTTTGCATGTGAGACCCATGAATATGTTACTGACTGGGATACAGTATCATGGACTATTTTGAATGTAAGCACTAAAATGTTTCCTATTTGAATTTTTACCCTGTATTTTGTGTTTTTTGGTTTTTAGATATTAGATAGATGGACATGTTTTTGTTGCAGGCCTTTCTTGGTTATGCAAGGCCTATCTAGGGACTCTTTCCTTTAAGTTGATTGCCCTGAGAGCTGTCATTTGAAACACCTGTCCTACTAAGTATAAATGTCAGTCAGGTGACTGTTGAATTTTATTGTGAAGAACATTTCATCTTGAAGTTGAAATAAATGATTGCACAGTATATTTTGTCAAGACCAGAATGGAGTATCAGCTATTGTATTGAAAGATTTACTGTGCAATACTCAGCTTGGCTGCTGCTTGTCATCTGAGTTGCCCCAAATGTCACTTTGCATATCATTATTTTAAATAAAAATCTTGTTGTTGTTATTTCTGCAGTGAGATAAGCATTTGGGCGACTGTGGAGCAGCTCTGCTAAGAGACACACCAAGGCCAGTTCAAGTTCAAGTTCAGCTGAGCTCAATTCATTTTCAGTGCGGTTCAGCATGCTGAAAGAAATATAGCACTGAGAGCTCGCAGACGCCCCTCTAACAGATATTTAAAGTATAATTGAGTGTTTGGTGGATTCAGAACTGTAACTCAAGGGCATAGGTTAGGAAACCTTCAATATTATAGTGGTTAGGATAGAGAGAAAAGGGGGTGGGGGTGGAGGGGCTGTAAATAGGGATTTTTCCAGGGTGGTCTTTTCCCCTACAGTCCAAACACAAGAACACACACACACACACACACACACACACACACACTTATGTGCACCATGCATTCAGGCACCACATGCTCACAGATACACAATTACAAATCAGCTTCACACACACACACACACATATACACATATACTAGAACATTGCAGACACATGCACAAACATAGATACACCCCACACATCAGAACCGGTTAATGCATGCAGACAAAAGTACACAAGCTGCCAAGTGTATATATATTTACAGACCATGAACTCATAGATATTCACACACACACACACACACACACACACACACACACATAGATTCACCCCACACTCACAGACACACTAACTCACAGATACTGTTACACAATACAGTAAGTGTATGTTTTTGGTTTTGTGCCATGGAACATTTAGGCTGGCAGAGGGGCATAATAGTGGGTAGCAGGGTACTGCTGCATGGTAAGTCACCAGACACTGGAAAATACCAGTTGGGTCTGTCTTTGTTTGTCTAAGTTGGGACAAAAAGGAAAGCATGGATGGTTGTGATGCTTGTGTGTCTGGGAGGCACCACATGATTGTGTCTTTGTGGTGTGAGGTGGTTGTATGTCTGTGTTTGTTTAATCTGCAGAGAAATAAGAAAAGGAAGGTAAGAGAATGTTGTGGAGTTTGGTGCCTCTCTGTCTTGGAGGCTCCATGTAGCTATCTTATCTGTATACACACTGAGATTTGTGTTTGTGGCGTAAGGTGTTTTTATTCTGGGATTTATCATTACAGGGCTCAAGGTGGCATGATATCTGGAAAACTACTGGGTGATTTGACCAAACCTGGACTGTGATACCTTTTTTTCCCCATTCAAAAGTGCATTTACAAAATGGATCAAATTTAAAAAAGGTACTGTATATTGTTGTAGAACTTTAGACTACAGATAGAAAACCTCACGATAAAAGAAACAGTCTATGCAAAAATACAGTGTGGAACCGAGGTTAGTTAAAAGAAGTCAGGAAGTGTGGTGGAGTTTATTATAATGTATATTATAAAGAGCACGGTCGAGACCTGCTCTATTTGAAAAGTGCCCTAAGATAATGATTATGATTTGGCGCCATGTAAATAAAATTGAATTCAATTCAGTTGAGTATCAGTGCATTTACTTTAGGGCTGAAACGATTCCTTGAGTAACTTGATTTCTAAAAATCATTGACTCAAATTATTTGCATTGAAGCTTCGTTTAATCCATATAACTATATACAGCGCACTGCTTCAGCATCTTAGCAGAAAGCATCCAGTCCACAGAGTGGACCCAACACAAGGTATATGAAGGCTAGCAAAGAATGTAGGCTACGTTAATTATGGCTATATGTAATGGCTAGTTAACAATGTAAATCAATGTGGTGGTTAGTTATAATGTCCCTAAGTTAGCTAGGTTTTGTTAAAGATATTAACCACAGAAAATAAAAAGCTGCAGTAAATTTGTGAAAGCCTGAGCTTGTTACGGTTACAGACAGGCAGTGGACACAGAGGTGGACAGGAATGTTCTTTATTAGATGATAGCCAGGAGTGGAGTGTGGAGATAGGGAAAGTGGATATAGGGAGGTCACTGGAGAAACCACAGGAGACTGAAGAAACCACGGAGGACTGGAGAAACCACGGGAGACTGAACTGAAGTGATCTAGCAGTGGGTTGAGAAGTCCTATGTCTGAACGAGGTCGGACAATGACTGAGGTGAGTAGTGCGTTTTTGTACCGGCTGTGATTGGGACTGATGGGGAGCAGGAGTGTGATTGGGAGCAGGTGTGGGTGATTACTGGCTGTGAGGCCTGGCATATCTGTGACAGAACCCCCCCTCCACGGCCAGCTCCCGAGGGCCAAAAACTCCCTCCCCCGACGCGGTGGCCTGTCCACCACAGGGAGCGAGGCGATCTGGGGAAAAAGTCGGAGTCTGGGCAGGCTTGGGAACTCAGGCAGACGGCTCGGGGGCTGGCCAGGCGAGGAGCTTGGACCACAGTGGAGCTGGTCACCTCGGGCGGTCGGCCCGGAGCTTGGACCCGGGTGACGCTGGTCACCTCGGGCGGACGACCAGGAGCTTGGACCTGGGTGAAGCTGGTCACCGCGGACGGCGGCGACGGCTGGGACCCTCTGGAGGCAGGTGGCGACGGCTGGGACCCTTTGGAGACCTACCAGCAGGACGGGGAACTGGCGGCTGGGCCTCGAGACTGGAGGCGGCGGCTGCGATCCAGCAGGGACCGGAGGATGCGGGCAGCTGGGAGGCAGAACAGATGAGCAGCTGGGGAGCGGAGAAGTAGAGGATGAGAGGATGAGAGGCTGCTGCGGCGGCCGCGGAGCTGGGACTGGAGGTGGCGGCAATGGAGCAGGTGAGCCAAACTCCTTCCTAAGGAGCGATACGAACTGGCCAAACGATTGTGTGTCTGCCTTACCTTTCAACCAGATGTCGGTTGCCCAGCGGAGCGCCGGTCCGTGGAGCCATGACACAAAGAAGGCCACCCTGGATCGCTCGGTGGGGTACAGGTGTGGCCATAGGCCGAAGACCAGGGAACACCGCAACACGAATCCCTCCTAGTCATCCTCCGAGCCGGAGAAGGTTTGTAGCTGCTCAGTCAGGCTGAAAGCCAGACAGGTTGCCGGAGGGTCTGAGGAGGCGCTGATGGGTGTGACTGGCGGTGGATGGGAAAGGAGATGGCACCGAAGAGCATCCTCCAGATCCGGGAAGGGGTTGTCGGGGGAGCTGGCTATCATCCTTACGGTTAGGTCCGACCTTCTGTTACGGTTACAGACAGGCAGGGGACACAGAGGTGGACAGGAATGTTCTTTATTGGATGATAGCCAGGAGTGGAAAGTGTGGAGATAGGGAAAGTAGAGAGGTCACTGGAGGTAAGCAGGGACTGGAGAACCACTGGAGAAACCACGGGAGACTGAAATGAAGCGATCTAGCAGTGGGTTGAGGAGTCCTATATCTGAACGAGGTCGGACAATGATTGAGGTGAGTAGTGTGTTTTTGTACCGGCTGTGATTGGGACTGATGGGGAGCAGGAGTGTGATTTGGAGCAGGTGTGGGTGATTACTGGCTGTGAGGTCTGGCATATCTGTGACAGAGCTTCATTCATGTTATTTATTATTATGATAGTTCCTGTCCATTCATTTTTGCCTCCTACAAATGCCACAAAGAAGAGAATAAAGGCTTACGTTATGCCTAAGCTGTAGTTCAGTTGAAACTTGTAGTTCTGAAATTTAAGTATATATATACCTTTTTTAAAGCAAAAGGTGTTTTTGCATTTCAGAATTGTTTTTCTTTAACACTAGAAGTGCCAGAATTCCAAACTTACTAGAATTGCCGTAAGCGTTTTTTTGACCGCTAGATTCCAAACTCTATAATCTCTAATGATAAATTACCCAAATGGGAGATTAATGCATTTATTGTGTTAGGATATCTTTTAAAAAACAAATAACACCAAAATATACATTTAATAAAGTTTAATTATACATTTATCAATATTCATATCATCGCATATAGTAAACCGTAATTATTGCATACGCTATATTCACACCAGTGTCACCGACTCCCGCTTTGCCTTCAGCCCATTGGTGATGCCAATGCTTGTGTGCACGGAGCTCAGCAAACATACATTATTCCTCGGCTTTCCCTGGTAGATGGTGAGCGTCGCTTCTACACATTTAACACCTTTTGTGCTGAACAGCTCTGCTTGCTCTTTTGCGGAGGGGGGCGACTCATGCTTAGTTTTCCCCAGGGTGCCAACCAGGCTGGTCTTCTTTGCCTGTAAGGCGGTGGCCAGTTTCAGAGAAGTGAAGAAATTATCTGGTAATATTTCTTCCCTTACCCAGGAATGGCTCCCCAGTTCAGCTCCACACTCTCTCCCACGAGCTGACCTCTGCTCCGTGTCTCCTCTTATCCCAGAAACAGAGCTCCGTTCAGCATGTATTTTGAATTGACATCCGCAGCCAGCCAAAATTGTCAGGTCATGAGCTGTCACTACGGTGCTGATGTGCCTCAGCCACAGTGCAGTCCCTGATGTGCTTCAGCATGCCATCGTCAAACACACACAAGAAGGCCGTGAGCCGTGTGTGCTGTGGGGCCAGCACAATAGAACAATAGAATAGCGCGAAAGTCACTGCGGTCAATATGACCGTGTATGGCCGAAATAGGTAAAAATGATCATATGAATCATATTTTCTTTGCCTTTTGTTTAATTTATATAAAACCTATTGTAAATAAAAATACAAATACTTTCGTCGTGGCCGTTCTAGTGTTAAAACCCAGAATGTAATATGGCACTTAAATGCACTAAATGGATTTAATTTTGACAGATAATATTGTATGCAATTTTTAAGCAATAAAAATAGATTTTTCTAAAAAGGAAACCAATTAGTTGTTCATTTTAAGAGATGTGTTTTATTTTCTCTTTTGTATATTTACTATTGCTCTTTAATAAAGCAAAAGTATTTCTTATCTGATTACTCGATTAATCGATTAACTCGATTACTAAAATAATCAATAGTTGCATCCCTAGTTTACTTGCACTTACTGTGAGTAAAAGGGTTACTGTCGGCTTTCTGCAACAATCTGATTTCTTCAACATCATGCATACAAGAATACAAGTTTCTGTAATCAGGGTAGGGGATTAGAGAAATTAGATTTTTCCAACTAGATTCCTCAGAAAGCCGTATACATGTATCTGGAAATCTAATCGGCTTTTACATGTGAGCATGTGCAGGACAAAGACTTCAGACAGAGAAAGTATTGATGTAACAGCAGAGTAGTGGGATGAAAGTAAAGATAATTACATCCTCCTATTCTAAATAATTTAATTCCGACACACATCATCTGATTTCATGCCTAATCTGATTTCTCCCAGTAACCTGGTTTCTTGTGTGCATGTAAATATACTATGTGTTGTCTCTGCACTGAGAATCGCGTTTTGAGGCCAGGATTAGTTAGCTCAAAAAGAACTACTTCCTACAGTATGTTGTCTCGTCCAACCACGTTAGAAGGCAAAAGTGTTTATAGCAACATTCTAAAGCCAGGTGAAAAGCAAAAGGGAATAATCTTTTAAATACGTTGATTATTTCAGACAGTCTCTTCTGGCAGGGGAGAAGGTGTTTTAGACACTGTTTTACCATCGGTCAAGTACCTTTGTTGGAGAGTAATAGTGCCTTTACTCCACTGAGACCAAGCAGAACATCTGGTCATGTCTGTGAAAACGGTTTATTCTTTTCCACCTAACTTCTTATATGATACTAAGGTTGTCAAAAGTATCAAACTTAGATACTTTTTCGTGTTTAAAACGATACAATCTCCGTTACTTTTACAGTGGTGTGAAAAAGTTTTCGCCCCCTTCCTGATTTCTTATTTTTTTGCATGTTTGTCACACTTAAATGTTTCAGCTCGACAAACAAATTTAAATATTAGTCAAAGATAACACAAGTAAACACAAAATGCAGTTTTTAAATGAAGGTTGTTATTATTAAGGGAAAACAAAATCCAAACCTACATGGCCCTGTGTGAAATAGTGATTGCCCCCTAAACCTAATAACTGGTTGGGCCACCCTTAGCAGCAACAACTGTAATCAAGCGTTTGCGATAACTTGCAATGTGTCTTTTACAGCACTGTGGAGGAATTTTGGCCCACTCATCTTTGCAAAATTGTTGTAATTCAGCCACATTTGAGGGTTTTGGAGGGTCATGTCACAGCATCTCAAGATAAATTCAATGGTTAAGCAGAGCAATGTAAGCTATTTCTCTGTCAAGTAGAAATCTTTTTCAAACACCAAGTGGATGATTTTGATTCTGAAAAAATGTGCGTCTCTCATGTCACTGTTAACTGGCAAAGCGATCGAGTGGGCTGTGGCAGTCTGGGAAACGGATCAATTGTTTCAAACATCCTATACATATTTCGTTCAACAACTCAGAGACGTGTTTGAATATCCAGCGGAAGGCAAAGATGTTTCAACACAACTCATGCAGTTAACTCAAGGCCGCCGATCAACTGCTGATTACGCCATTGAATTCAGAACGCTCGGCGCTCAGAGTGGTTGGAATGACGTTGCACTTAAGGCCGTGTTTCAACATAGTTTGAATGTTGAAGTACAGGCAGAGCTCGCAGGCAAGGGAGAAAACCACTCTTTCTCTGAATATGTGACACTGGCAATCAAGATTGATAATCTCATGCGCAATAACCCTGCTAAATCCAAGTTACCATCAATGAGAACCATGTAAACCCAGCAAATGCCCAGATACCCAACACAATCCTACCTACTGCTCAAACCAACCTGGAGCCCATGCAGCTAGGAGTTACAAGGCTTTCTACGGAAGAAAGATCACGACGGCTGATACATAATCTGCGTTTTTACTGTTGAGAGGCAGGCCACATCAACGCCGTATGTCCACTAAAAGCCCAGAGGAACACGCTAGCACACCCAACGCTAGCAGCCGGGTGAATGTTGACAATCTTTCGCTCCTTACTACCAAATCTCTCACTGCCATTGTCAAGATTACTACTGAAAATGATTCTTTTGAATTCACAGCGTTGATTGACTAACGGATCTGCAGTGAATTTAATCCATCAAGACCTCAATAAAAACCATCATACCACCATATATATATATATATATATATATATATATATATATATACACAGACCACAGACATTAAGACGCGAAAGCTCCTCACCATGCATGGAGGGTTCCATCCCAAATCCAGCACCCTGAGACTGTACGCTAGCCGTAAGGAAGGCGGCCGTGGACTAGTGAGTGTGAGAGCCACTATCCAGGATGAAACATCCAAGATCCACAAGTACATCAAAGATAAGGCCCCAACAGATGACGTGCTCAGTGAATGTCTCAGGCAATGGGGAACAGAGGAAGAAGTGCTGGAGGAGGGACCATCATGGGAGGACAAACCCCTACATGGGATGTACCACCGGAACATAACTGAAGTGGCTGATATCAAGAAATCCTACCAATGGCTAGAGCGGGCCGGACTGAAGGACAACACAGAGGCACTCATCATGGCTGCACAGGAGCAGGCCCTGAGCACCAGAGCAATAGAGGCTCAGATCTACCACACCAGACAAGACCCAAGGTGTAGGCTGTGCAAAGAGGCCCCTGAGACAATCCAGCACATAACTGCAGGGTGTAAGATGCTGGCAGAGAAAGCATACATGGAGCGCCATAACCAAGTGGCTGGCATAGTGTACAGGAACTTCTGCACGGAGTATGGACTGGAAACCCCCAGGTCAAAGTGGGAAACACCTCCAAAAGGGGGTAGAGAATGACCGAGCCAAGATCCTGTGGGACTTCCAGATTCAGACTGACAGAATGGTAATGGCGAACCAACCAGACATTGTGGTGGTGGACAAACAGCAGAGGAAAACCGTTGTGGTTGACGTGGCAATACCAAGTGATGGCAACATCAGGAGAAAGGAGCATGAGAAACTAGAGAAATACCAAGGGCTCAGAGAAGAGCTGGAGAAGGCCTGGAAGGTGAAGGCGACAGTGGTGCCCGTGGTCATCGGAGCACTCGGGGCAGTGACCCCCAAACTGGAGGAGTGCAGTACTAGGAACAGCAAAGATACTGCGCAGAACCCTCAAGCTCCCAGGCCTCTGGTAGAGGACCCGAGCTCGAAGGATGAGACCACCTGCGGAGGGTGAAGGACGAAGTTTTTTTTTTTGTCTAAGTAACGGAGATTGTCTCGTTTTAAACACGTGGTATTGAAAAAATATCTAAGTATCGATACTTTTGATAACCTTAGTTTCATATAAGAAGTTAGGTATTTACATTCTAATGTGGTTGGACATCACACCATACTGTAGGAAGTAGTTCTTTTTGAGCTAACTAACTCTGGCCTCAAAACGCCCCCCTCGTGATTGTTAATTATGTTGTCAGATGACTGGACAAGTGTGAAAAAATTATTTGATTGAGCATCATAAATCCTACCTGTTGCATCAAGACCCTCAATCAATCATTACATATGTGTAATTTAGATACGAATACATACTTTTACCCCAATTATTTTAACCCAAATTTGCATAAATGGCTTAATGTATAAGGAAAAGCTATGACTAAACCAGGGAATAGAGTCATTCATTTGTTTGGGATACACTAATGCGATAGCTTACAGTTCTTTTGTCGATTCTCAGTGCAGAGACAACACATAGTATATTTACATGCACACAAGAAACCAGGTTACTGGGAGAAATCAGATTAGGCATGAAATCAGATGATGTGTGTCGGACTTTGAATTAAATTATTTAGAATAGGAGGATGTAATTATCTTTACTTTCATCCCACTACTCTGCTGTTACATCAATACTTTCTCTGTCTGAAGTCTTTGTCCTGCACATGCTCACATGTAAAAGCCGATTAGATTTCCAGATACATGTATATGGCTTTCTGAGGAATCTAGTTGGAAAAATCTAAATTTCTCTAATCCCCTACCCTGATTACAGAAACTTCATTCTTGTATGCATGATGTTGAAGAAATCAGATTGCTGCAGAAAGCCGACAGTAACCCTTTTACTCACAGTAAGTGCAAGTAAACTAGGGATGCAACTATTGATTATTTTAGTAATCGAGTTAATCGAGTAATCAGATAAGAAACACTTGCTTTATTAAAGAGCAATAGTAAATATACAAAAGAGAAAATAAAACACATCTCTTAAAATGAACAACTAATTGGTTTCCTTTTTTGAAAAATCTATATTTTTATTGCTTAAAAATTGCATACAATAATATTATCTGTCAAAATTAAATCCATTTAGTGCATTTAAGTGCCATATTACATTCTGGGTTTTAAAGAAAAACAATTCTGAAATGCAAAAACACCTTTTGCTTTAAAAAGGTATATATATATATATATATATATATATATATATATATATATATATATACACACACACTTAAATTTCAGAACTACAAGTTTCAACTGAACTACAGCTTAGGCATAACATAAGCCTTTATTCTCTTCTTTGTGGCATTTGTAGGAGGCAAAAACGAATGGACAGGAACTTTTATAATAATAAATAACATGAATGAAGCTCAGTGTTACGGACAGAAGGGCAGGAGACACCGAGGTGGAGACACAGAAGTTTTTATTAATAAAGGTTAAACAGGCAGAGAGTTACTGAGTAGGTGGTGGTTACTGATACCGTCCTTTGTAAACTGTGGTTGGAGATCGGGAACAGGAAGCACACGCTGGAGCTTGGAGATCACAGGACAGGCGACAGGGACACAGGTGAGGAGACACACACGGGGATAGGATTGAGTCAGAAGGCGTTGTCTGATATGGCGAGGAATAACGTCCATGTAGAAACGAGACCGGACACTGACTGAGGTGAGTTGGGTGTTTTTATACTGGGGTTGATGTGGTGCAGATGAAGGTCAGGTGTGTGATTGGAAACAGGTGTGTAATTAGAATTCTGGAGAGTGAGTGCGTTGTGGTTGTGGGGTTGTGGAGCCTGGCGTGTCCGTGACAGTACCCTCCCCTCCACGGCCCGCACCTGAGGGCCAAGGACCCCGACGTCATCTGTGTGGAAGGCGTCAAGTAGAGAGGGATCGAGGATGTCTGTCGTGTCTGGGGACCCATGATCTTTCTTCGGGACCATACCCCTCCCAGTCCATCAGGTACTCCAGGACGTCACCACGGCGCCAGGAGTCCAGGATCTCATTCATGTGGTAGGCGGCTCCATCTTCCAGGATGAGCAGTAGGGGGGGCTCGGTAGTTGCGCCAGGCTCTGTGGAGACATGAACAGAAGGGTGGTGAGGTTTAAGTAGGGATACGTGAAAATTAGGATGGATATTGTATTGTGCAGGTAATTGAAGTTTATACGTGACCGGGTTTATCCGTTTGATGATGGTGAAGGGGCCAATGAATCTGGGACTGAGCTTTCTGCAGGGCAGGCGCATCCTGATGTCTCAGGTGGACAGCCAGACCTTCTGACCATGTTGGTACTCAGGTGCAGTAGATCGTCTGTGGTCGGCTGTTAGTTTGCGCCTGCAGAGCGCCCGTTGGAGTTGATGGTGGGCTGCGTCCCAGAGCCTCTCACTCTCTCGGAACCAGTAGTCAACCGTGGGCACCTCTGAAGGTTCCCCCGACCACGGGAAGAGAGGGGGTTGGTAACCGAGTACGCACTGGAAGGGAGTGAGTCCAGTGGTAGGCTGGCGTAGGGAGTTCTGAGCGTACTGGGCCCAACCCAGGAACTGGTTCCAAGAGTCCTGGCAGTCATGGCAGAAGATACGCAGGAGCGCCCAATTTCTTGGATCTTCCTTTCGGTCTGTCCATTTGTTTGTGGGTGGTAACCAGACGAAAGGCTGACGGTCACACCTAGGAGCGAAAAGAATGCTTTCCATACCCGTGAGATGAACTGAACATACCAGGATACATGTGTTACACGTTTTGTTGTCTGAAGCGGGTAGGTCGGTGATGAAGTCTACTCCTAGGTGTGACCATGGTCGGTTGGGAGTGCGCAGTGGACAAAGTTTACCGGATGGAAGATGGCGTGAGCTTTTTGCGATGGCACATTCCTGACATCCCTGTATGTACCTTCTCACATCCCTGGCCATATTTGGTCACCAGAAGCATTCTCGAAGCAGAGAGAGGGTTTCATTGACCCCGGGGTGACCAGTGCCCAGAGATGTGTGGGAAGAATGGACTAGGGCAGTGCGTTGAGTTCTAGGGACATACTGTAGGTTTGGGGGGCAGCGTTGGGAGCATTGGTGGAGGCATTGGAGGAGTTTGGGGAGAATGGTTTCAGGTTCGTCAGGGAGTTTGTCTGGGGCATATAACCGGGATAGTGCATCTGCTTTACCGTTCTGGGAGCCAGGGTGATAGGAGATGTTAAAGTTGACATTAGTGAAGAAGAGGGCCCAACAAGCTTGATGGGGGTTCAACCGTTTGGCTTCCCAGAGGTACTCTAAGTTCTTGTGATCTGTTAGTACTGTGAAGGGATGTTTAGCACCCTCCAGCCAATGCCTCCATTCTTCCAGGGCCAGTTTGATGGCTAGGAGTTCCTAGTTGCCGATGTCATAGTTTCTTTCCGCCGGGCTGAGTTTCCGGGAGAAGTAGGCACATGGATGGAGTTTGGCTGGGGTACCCTGTGATTGTGACAGCACCGCTCCTACTCTGGTGGTAGAGGCGTCCACCTCTACCGAGAATGGTCGTTCTGGATCAGGGTGAACCAGGAGCGGTGCACTGGTGAATGCTTCCTTCAAGTTTGTGAAGGCCTCATGGGCAGCGGGTAGCCAGGACAGAGACTTGGGCTTGTTGCGGAGGAGATCACTCAGAGGTTGGACTATGCTACTGTATTCTTGAATGAAGCGACGATAAAAATTGGCAAAACCCAGGAATCTTTGTAGTTCTTTGATGGTGGTAGGTGTGGGCCAGGTCTGAATGGCTTCGACTTTCCCCTCGTCCATCTGGATGCCACTGCTACTGATGTTATAGCCGAGGAACTGCTTTTCACCTGGCTTTCGAATGTTGCTATAAACACTTTTGCCTTCTAACGTGGTTGGACGAAGGTACCGTACTGGTGTACTGAGACGATCTGGCGATGGTTGCATGGTAGAGCCGGGTAGATATACTGTGGGGTTGATTAGGTGATGAACGTCAGGTGTGCCGGTGATCAGCAGCAGGAAGGAAAACCAGAGCGCCCTGCCCAGGCCCGTACACACACACACACACACACACACACACACACACACACAAAGAGATGAACAGAGGACAAACAAAGAACACAGGGAGGGGAGAGCAACACTTGAGTACATAAGGATTGGAGGAGAGATGTGGCTAACTATGACACTAGGACTTTTTGCCGTGGTATCGAAAGAGGTATTGAGTATCGTTTGATTATACTAGTATTGTATTGAAGTTTAAAATTCTGGTATTGTGACAACCTTACATGATGCAGTGTTCCACAGGGTTCTATAGACGATTCGAACATATTTTCAATGTACGTGCTTCAACTATGGCGTGAACTTTAAGTGTCATTATAGATAATATAATAGATAATGAAATTCTACAAAGCACACTGACTGTGTTATGAAGATAGATTTTTTTCTAACTCAGGAGTATCGCAAAAGTCACACCATGTCTTGCACTTTTTGATGCAGAAATGGATTAATGCTTTGGTTTTCTCACATCTTGACTATTGCAACGCTCAAAAGCACATAGGGTGACTGTGGATCCCTGTGTCTTTTAGAATCAATTTTAAAATTATATTTACAATTATATTACTAGTTTACCATGCTCTGAGCATCATCATACTTACTCTAACTCAGCAGAAAATTACACAGAAAAAGAGATACTAAAATACCTAAACTACCTAGTCATGACACACCGAGAAACACACATGTACAGTGCAGAGACTCCAGTAGCAGTCTTGTTTAGTGGTGGGTGTTCCTCACACCACTCCATTAAGCTGCCCTTCTCCTTTCATGCAGCCTGTAGACAACCTGTTTTATTGGTGGGGGGTAATTACTTGCACACAGACTCTCCGGTGTTGAGACACACACACACACACACACACACACACACACACACACACACACACACACACACACGCACACACCTAAAGACCAGATCTTGTACATACACACAGGCGCACAGCCTGCCTTGATAGTGCTTGTAATTAGGCGGTGTTCTCTACAGGGGTGGTGGCACACGGCAGCAGCCTCTGAACTATAGAGGAAAAAAGCCTCAGCCTTATATTAACCCACTCATCACCAGCTTTGTTTGATGCTTACACACACATCAAACAATGTTCAGGAGGCTCTTTTATTTGCCTACCATCATTATTATTATTGGTTTCTTCCTTCTCCTGTTTGCTGTCTGCATCTTACAGCAGATCACTGTCTGGATACAAGGATGACAAGTGTTGCTTTTGCTGTAGGTGTGATGTCACTATTTACAGAAACAGAATAGGTATTTGAATGTGATAAAAACCACAGGTCAGTGTGATTTCTGTTATCCTTAGTCATTGATGATGCAATCTTTGAACTACACAGCTACTTTGATAATGAGGAACTGTATAAGAACACTGGGGTGCTGAACCACAGTATTTTTGCTTGGCTATGCTTACTGTGTGTCTTTTAGAGGCGGTGTGCCTGCATACAAAGTCAAAAGAAAAACACGAGTGGATGAGAACAGAAGCAAATTTTCTCTAGGTGGCAGGAATTGAAGCAAACATGCCTCCACGTAGGTTGAAAATGTTAACTTGAGTGAAAGGTTTTTGCTTATTGCAAAACTTTGACTGAGGACAAAAGAGAGAAACTAAAGGAAAATAATTTAACTGGAATTCTTTGAGTTCTGATCAAACATGGGCTAAAACTGCACATACACAGTCAGTTAGTACATTGTTAGCTAGTGTTGGGATTTACAATGGTTAAAGGGAGGCACAAACTTGTGTAGGTATGATCAATTAATTAACTGGCTTTGGTGCTGCTATTAGCTGGCTGTCAGTCTGTTGTAGACAAGCCAAGCTGGGAAGAATTGTGGTTCCACTGTGGAAGCGTCTTTTGCTGTGCCGTGTCCGCTTGTAGAGACTGGAGAAGCCGGTCGCTCCGCCTGTGGTTGTTCTTACAGAGTTAATAGCTCTACGTTAACTTGCTTCGTGCTCCTGTTAAAATGTGACGTTAGCTGGCAGGCTTTGTGTTTGGCAGCAAGTGGCGCTAAACTTTGTTTTAGAGATCTAGCAGGCTCTTGTGTCGCTGCAGTAAGATCAAAGTTTGGTTCTGCAGCGTGTTTCTGCTCCAAGTAGATTACACAGCGGTGGTAGCAGACAACTGTAATGCGTGCTGGAGGCGAAGCCAGGAGGAGAGAGGTCAGGTGGGTGTCTGCTGGTGAGCAGGCAACACTGAGAGGGAGACAGCCATGGCTGTCTGCCGCAGTGAAGGATTCCAGGAAAAATCAGAAATACTTTATTGATCCCCGAGGGGAAACTCTTTTGTTACAGCTGCTCACTATCACGTCAGTGCACACAGGGATAGAAGTTCTAAGCAAATCAGAATATAATACACATAATACAGGCAAGATAAATTAAGTACCAAGTGGTTATAAGTATAAAGTTAAAATTAAAATAAGTGTAAAGTACAAAGTGGATTTACCGGTTGATGATACAGTGGTGTGAAAAAGTGTTTGACCCCTTCCTGATTTCTTATTTTTTTGCATGTTTGTCACACTTGAATGTCTCAGATCATCAAACAAATTTAAATATTAGTCAAAGATAACACAAGTAAACACAAAATGCAGTTTTTTAATGAAGGTTGTTAAAATCCAAACCTACGTGGCCCTGTGTGAAATAGCGATTGCCCCCTAAACCTAATAACTTGTTGGGCGACTCTTAGCAGCAACAACTGCAATCAAGCGTTTGCAATAACTTGCAATGAGTCTTTTACAGTGCTGTGGAGGAATTTTGGCCCACTCATCTTTGCAGAATTGTTGTAATTCAGCCACATTGGAGGGTTTTCGAGCATGAACTGCCTTTTTAAGGTCATGCCACGGCATCTCAATAGGATTCAGGTCAGGACTTTGACTAGGCCACTCCAAAGTCTTCATTTTGTTCTTCTTCAGCCATTCAGTGGTGGACTTGCTGGTGTGTTTTGGATCATTGTCCTGCTGCAGAACCCAAGTTCGCTTCAGCTTGAGGTCAAAAACAGATGGCCGGACATTCTCCTTCAGGAGTTTTTGGTAGACAGCAGAATTCATGGTTCCATTTATCACAGCAAGTCTTCCAGGTCCTGAAACAGCAAAACAGCCCCAGACCATCACACTACCACCACCATGTTTTACTGTTGGTATGATGTTCTTTTTTTGAAATGCGTTGTTACTTTTACGGCAGATGTAATGGGACACACACCTTCCAAAAAGTTCAACTTTTGTCTTGTCTGTCCACAGAGTATTTTCCCAAAAGTCTTGGGGATCATCAAGATGTTTTCTGGCAAAAATGAGACGAGCCTTAATGTTCTTTTTGCTCAGCAGTGGTTTTCGTCTTGGAACTCTGCCATGCAGGCTATTTTTGCCCAGTCTCTTTCTTATGGTGGAGTCATGAACACTGACCTTAACTGAGGCAAGTGAGGCCTGCAGTTCTTTGGATGTTGTTGTGGGGTCTTTTGTGACCTCTTGGATGAGTCGTGGCTGCGGTCTTGAGGTAATTTTTGTCAGCTGGCCACTCCTGGGAAGGTTCACCACTGTTCCATGTTTTCTCCATTTGTGAATAATGGCTCTCACTGTGGTTTTCTGGAGTCCCAAAGCTTTAGAAAAGGCTTTATAACCTTTTCCAGACTGATAGATCTCAATTACTTTCTTTCTCATTTGTTCCTGAATTTCTTTGGATCTCGGCATGATGTCTAGCTTTTGAAGATCTTTTGGTCTACTTCACTTTGTCAGGCAGGTCCTATTCAAGTGATTTCTTGATTGATAACAGGTGTGGCAGTAATCAGGCCTGGGTGTGGCTAGAGAAATTGAACTCAGGTGTGATAAACCAGTTAAGTTATGTTTTAACAGGGGGGGCAATCACTTTTTCACACAGGGCCATGTAGGTTTGGACTTTCCCTTAATAATAACAACCTTCATTTAAAACTGCATTTTGTGTTTACTTGTGTTGTCTTTGACTAATATTTAAATTAGTTTGATGATCTGAAACATTAAGTGTGACAAACATGCAAAAAAATAAGAAATCAGCTAGCTACAGCTAATGGCTAATAGGGGCACTGGCGGTTCATGGCGAACAAACAGAATGCACATGAACAGTCCAATGCAAAAACTTACTTTGGGCACCACATACAAATACCATAAGAAAGAATTGTTGACACTGCGGTCTGTACCTCAGTAACAATTTCCTAAAAACACATATATTCTTTTTATATATAAAAAGAAGAACTGAACAACTCTGTGTGCGCAACTCCTTACATTATGTGACATACATGTAACAAGTTGCTCACGTCCAGTGCGGTCATGTCATTCTATTCACTCCATGGGCGAGGGGGCTGTAACCTCCATACATGCAACACTTACAAGATCAGTCAACACTGTTTGAATACAGGTTACACTTTCAAAGCACATGACTGACCTTACCAATATGGTATTGGTAATATGGATGATACAAATCCTCTTAGATAATTTAAGAATATAGAATGGCAATAATAATGTTGGGATTTACAATGGTTAATGGGGAACCAAATTGTGTAGGTGCAAGCAAGCGACTAGTGGTGGCGCCCAAAGTCCAGCAGAAAGCACTCCACACCTGGGAGGAGAACTGTGGACCACATTCTGATACTAAGTCTTGAGGAATGCCATGGAGCCAGAAAACATGGAGGACCAGGAGTTCAGCTGTTTCTGATGCTGAGGGCAGTTTAGGGAGAGGGACAAAGTGAACAGCCTTGGAAAAATAACCGTGTTACCTCCAGATGGGGGAAGACCAGCGACAAAATCCACAGCAATGTGGGACCAGGGTTGGCTGGGCATGGGCAGAGGGTGCAACAGACCGGTGGTAGGTTGGTGGGAAGCCTTACTGTGGGCACAGACGGACATGAAAGCTCAAGTATCTTGGGACATGGAGGGCCACCAGCAATGTTTCAGGAACGTTAGGGTGCGATGAAAACCAGGATGACACGTGTGCTTAGATGAGTGCCCACACTTGAGGACCTGGGATCTAACAGGATCAGGCACAAATAGACGATTAGGTGGTCCCATTCCGGCTTCTGACCACTGTCTAAATCTCCCCTGTAGCAGCGGCCACCAGACAGGATGGAGGGAGAATGGGTTCAGGCTCAACACCAGACTTCTCAGGATCTGTTTGAGAGAGAGCATCAAGTTTAGTGTTGGGGGAACCAGGATGATAAGTCAGTGTGAAGTTGAACCTCTCGAGAAATAAGGCCCAATAGAGGTGGTGTGTGGCTGGCAAGGAGCAGAGGTGGCATGTAGACAATGGCTAGTGAAGACACTGGCACAAAAAGAGAAGATCTCATTATCCATAAAACACAGTAAGAAAAATCACAAAAGGCACACTAGAAAAGAGGTTTTGGCCAAGAATATACCACATAGTCAGACGGAACAATCTAGCCTACCTCTCGAAGCAAGATTGGTCAATGCCATGAATGATAGGCCTGGCTATAGCCTTCCATAGATTGTATTCCACCTGACCTACACAATCAAAACAAGTGTTACAAGTTACACCACAGAAAAAGAAGCAGCAACTGCGTTTAAGATCTGAGCTTACAAACTATTAACCTTATGCTTTCAAAACGTGACATGTCCAAACTTTTGCGCACAGAATCAATTAAGAGGAGGATTTTCAGTAGCAAAAATATTTATAGTGGGAAATAGGCTAATACATTATAATAAAGTTACACTCCACGGCAGCAGCTTTGAATAAACAATTATCCTATCCTTGCTGCAGTCACGCTGTCTGTTATTGCCTACTCTATAAGTGGCCCTTGCGGGGCCTTGCGCGAGGTTCGTGGTGATGAAGGATCGCATCAGGGCATATAGCCTATGTCCAAAATAAATATGTTTGCATGTATGAGAGAGGAGTCAGTCTCTTCTGGGTCATTGTGCTGCTAAAGACCACTAGTCCTATTCATTGTACAGCTAGGTGTTGGTTGAAACACTTCTCAGCATCCTCTGCACTGTGGAATCGGTGCTCTGTCTGTCGGTGCATGAAGCAAAATACATTGGGATGCCGAAGGGAAAACTTTATGCCCCTATGGTAGAACCTTGCCTTGACTGGATTGAACATGGCCCTCTTTTTAGCAAGTGCATTACTCAAATCAGGAAAGATGAAGATCCTGTGCCCCTGATAGATGAGTTGTCCTTTCTTCCTTCGTGATCGTCAGGACTTGCTCCATCTGTTGAAAGCGAAGAAAGCGTATGATGATCGGCTGTGGTCTTTCTCCTTCTGTCGGCTTGGCCCTGAGTGTCCTGTGCGCTCTGTCCAGCTCCGGTGGTGTCTTGAAATAATCATCATGTAGCAGGTCGACTAGAAACTTGGACATAAACGCAGAAACGCTCCTCCTTCGTAGCCTTCTGGAAGCCCTATTACACGTAAGTTATTGCGGCGGGAACGGTTCTCAAGGTCATCGGTCTTCTCAGTTAACTCTTTATTCTCTTGCTGTAATTTTTCCACCTTTTTCTCCAAGCTTGTCAGTCTATCACTGTGGTCAGTGAAGGCTTCCTCCATCTCGGTGAAGCAAGGTTCATAGTCATATGGATTGGTTTATGGGTGCGAGGGAAGCTTGCATTTCGGAGGAAATGGCAGCGCAGGTCTTGAAGATTGAAGTGCAGAAATAAACAAGACCCCCTCTGTCTTGGCAGCTGGTGCAACCATGCTGATAGCTAGCACATTTGCTCGAGCCATAGTTTTCCCTTTTTGAGTGGTTGCTTTGTTTTTCCCCAACATAGCTGAACCTGTAACTATCCTAAAGTTAGTTTACTTCACTGCAGTTGTAAGTTTTCATGGTTGGTGGTATATTATGGACATATATTGAACTATAGGCTCAGATACTCTCCGCACATATGCCCAGTAGGCGATTTGAAGGGGGACGAGGGGGGATGCCATCCCCGTTGTTAGCAAAATTACCAAAATCTGTCCCCCTTGTTAACCTGCTCAAAAAATGCCCTGTGCTTTCTCTTGTAGTGGCGCTTCACATTGCTGCTTTTAACAATCACCACGGTCTCAGAACATGAGACATACTGTTTTTGAACAGCCTGTGGGAAGATGTAGCTTGGAACATGTAAGAGTCTGTACATTCTTGATTAAAAGCTCTGTTGTTACTGTCTACCTTTCTCTTTTTAGAGCATGCATGTGAAATTATTTCTCCGACTCGTCTCGTCTCTACTCTCCCTGTGTGTGTGCCTCACTCACTGACTTGACTCGCATGCACAGATTTGATTGGCATCACGTGAGATGATTTAAAATACATGCCATAAAGACTAGAAAAGCTGCGCCACTTATTAATTTAATAATTCTCACCAATTTATCGATATTCTCTTCAGTAGACGAAAGAGAAAGTGTGGCAGCAGCATGACAGATGCCAGGTCTGAAATGAACAGAGACTGGACCAAAAGTGCCCTTAAATGCTCATAAACCTTTTTTTTTTTTTGGCTGTTTTTATAAATAAAACAAATCTTTGGGAAAATTTCCTAGCACCTCTTTCTTCCCTTGTATTGAACACGCCATTTTTGGTGGGTGTAGCAACCACCAAATTTAAAATGAGATATTTCCATCCCTGCCTGGCTACCCCACACCCAAGAGTAAAAAAAACTGGGCAGTAGGCTACAGTACATTAGATAAGCAGTGTTCCTGGCTCCAAAAAGCACAGCTAACTGATTAAGCAATGCTAATTTATTGCTTGTGTCCCCATTGTGACATCATGAAGGGCAATAATTCTACACTGTGCTTACACTCATTTTATAATTAAAATATATATTTTTTAAACATATCTTTTTTATCTTGCATTTTTATGTTGCGGTTGGGTGGTTCAGGGGTCCTGGCCGTAACAGTCATATACAGTGCCTTGCGAAAGTATTCGGCCCCCTTGAACTTTGCGACCTTTTGCCACATTTCAGGCTTCAAACATAAAGATATAAAACTGTAATTTTTTGTGAAGAATCAACAACAAGTGGGACACAATCATGAAGTGGAACGAAATTTATTGGATATTTCAAACTTTTTTAACAAATCAAAAACTGAAAAATTGGGCGTGCAAAATTATTCAGCCCCTTTACTTTCAGTGCAGCAAACTCTCTCCAGAAGTTCAGTGAGGATCTCTGAATGATCCAATGTTGACCTAAATGACTAATGATGATAAATAGAATCCACCTGTGTGTAATCAAGTCTCCGTATAAATGCACCTGCACTGTGATAGTCTCAGAGGTCAGTTTAAAGCGCAGAGAGCATCATGAAGAACAAGGAACAAACCAGGCAGGTCCGAGATACTGTTGTGGAGAAGTTTAAAGCCGGATTTGGATACAAAAAGATTTCCCAAGCTTTAAACATCCCAAGGAGCACTGTGCAAGCGATAATATTGAAATGGAAGGAGTATCAGACCACTGCAAATCTACCAAGACCTGGCCGTCCCTCTAAACTTTCAGCTCATACAAGGAGAAGACTGATCAGAAATGCAGCCAAGAGGCCCATGATCACTCTGGATGAACTGCAGAGATCTACAGCTGAGGTGGGAGACTCTGTCCATAGGACAACAATCAGTCATATACTGCACAAATCTGGCCTTTATGGAAGAGTGGCAAGAAGAAAGCCATTTCTTAAAGATATCCATAAAAAGTGTCGTTTAAAGTTTGCCACAAGCCACCTGGGAGACACACCAAACATGTGGAAGAAGGTGCTCTGGTCAGATGAAACCAAAATTGAACTTTTTGGCAACAATGCAAAACGTTATGTTTGGCGTAAAAGCAACACAGCTCATCACCCTGAACACACCATCCCCACTGTCAAACATGGTGGTGGCAGCATCATGGTTTGGGCCTGCTTTTCTTCAGCAGGGACAGGGAAGATGGTTAAAATTGATGGGAACATGGATGGAGCCAAATACAGGACCATTCTGGAAGAAAACCTGATGGAGTCTGCAAAAGACCTAAGACTGGGACGGAGATTTGTCTTCCAACAAGACAATGATCCAAAACATAAAGCAAAATCTACAATGGAATGGTTCAAAAATAAACATATCCAGGTGTTAGAATGGCCAAGTCAAAGTCCAGACCTGAATCCAATCGAGAATCTTTGGAAAGAACTGAAAACTGCTGTTCACAAATGCTCTCCATCCAACCTCACTGAGCTCGAGCTGTTTTGCAAGGAGGAATGGGCAAAAATTTCAGTCTCTCGATGTGCAAAACTGATAGAGACATACCCTAAGCGACTTACAGCTGTAAATCGCAGCAAAAGGTGGCGCTACAAAGTATTAACTTAAGGGGGCTGAATAACTTTGCACGCCCAATTTTTCAGTTTTTGATTACACACAGGTGGATTCTATTTATCATCATTAGTCATTTAGGTCAACATTGGATCATTCAGAGATCCTCACTGAACTTCTGGAGAGAGTTTGCTGCACTGAAAGTAAAGGGGCTGAATAATTTTGCACGCCCAATTTTTCAGTTTTTGATTTGTTAAAGTTTGAAATATCCAATAAATTTCGTTCCACTTCATGATTGTGTCCCACTTGTTGTTGATTCTTTACAAAAAATTACAGTTTTATATCTTTATGTTTGAAGCCTGGAATGTGGCAAAAGGTCGCAAAGTTCAAGGGGGCCGAATACTTTCGCAAGGCACTTTAGCTTTATTAAGCTAAAGCTTCTCCCTTTGTTCTACTATATTTCATACACTAATTTTGCCATGGTGGTGCTTTTAGATTATGGCTTATTGTTTGTATGAACTTGAGTAATGAATGTTAGAACACTTCTCAGGTAATTTAGAGCAAAACCTGAAAGATACTACAGTTGTGCTCCTCTGCTCAATTTGTTTGACAGTGAAAGTAATTTCAATGCAATAAGAAACTGAACTGAATAAGAGTAATTTCAAAATTGGCCATATTTGTGACTTATCTTGTGTGAATCTATGTGTTGGCACTGACATTATTTCCTACGTGATTATTGTTAGTATTAAAATGTGCAGATTTATATTATAGTCTTAAATTATTTTGTGGGGGCATGCCCCTGAACCCTCTAAGCAGGACTATGACTCATGGCCCTGCCCTCCCTTAAAACAACAATAGTTGCTACAACGTCATAAACATGCGCACGTATGCAGTTGCCATAATGCTTTAGATACAGTGCTAATTACTAAACCTATACCCGTCAATTCCGCCAACAGTATATCTTAAAGACATAGCAGGTGTTTATTAATGAATTCACTAAAATACCGCAATTATGTGTAACATAATAAATAAAGGCAAGTAATACAATAAAACTGAACATATTAAGAGATTAAAGTGCAAACACAGACAGTGACTACCTACTGCATCATGAGAAACAAAATAGTGTTGAAGTCAGTTCAAAGGAGTTTATTTTGCCATGGAAAATTACATTAAATTCAATTCAATTTTATTTATATACACAACAGAAGTTATCTCATTGCACTTTTCCTATAGAACAGGTCTAGATCATACTCTTGAACTTGATCAACTCTTAAACTATTGTTGCTTTTGTTTATCTGATGTGTTTTTTAATGTGTCTATATGCTTGTACTGTATCATGAATTGCCTCTCAGAGTCAAGTTTTCTAAGTCTAAGTCTAAAACCCCAAATAGTTTGAACTGTTTGGGGCAGCAGTACTGGGAGCCAAGCATCAGCCCGTTCTGAATGGGCATTTGTTCTGAACAGGCACTGCACTAGTTGAGCAAACTCCTGATGAAGATCGTGTGCTACAGTTGAAAGCTCCAAATAAAGCTAGTCAGTGGACCTTGAGTCAGTTATTATTATTTACTTATTTTCTTTGTCTAACTGGAGGTGTGGACTTTGAAAGACAAGGTTGTTTTGATAAATTGTAGCATTATGGTAAATTGTAGGATCCAGTGTTTTTAGAAACTTGACTCATTTTAGGGACTAAATGTCAAGATATCTTTACCTCTGCTGCTTCATAAACCTTTATCAGAGCTAATTTTCTATTTCAGGATGTTGCACGATTTTTCTTTATTGAGACAAATAATACTATAAAGAGCAACGTGACATCCATTGACACCAATTTCCAGTAGCTTCTAGTATGTACAGACACTAACATACTGAGGTATGTCTGATTGATGGCTGCACTTCATTATTTTATCATATTAATTATTGTGTTCATAAAAGAAAGTTTGCATGTACCTGACTCATGCAAAGCTCACTTGTGTATCTGCAGTGCTTAAATTAGGTATTGAAGTGCAATCATAATTTCAAATGTGTGGGAAATCTCTATATTACAGACACATTTTTAGATGTGTGAGAACTTTAGTTGTTACATTCATTATTTCAGATGTGTGGGAGGCTCTCACACCTTTCATGTTTCCTTTCTGAAGTACTGACAGATCACAGATTATTTTGTCTCTTACTAAAGCTGCTGTAAGCCTAGACCTGATTTTTTTTTCTTCTCAACAGGCCTCGGCCGTTAAAATCAACAAGCAGCCTGAGACCAGCCGGGTGCCGCCCAGATAGAGGCTGAAGTCACACACACACACACACACACACACACACACACACACACAGACAAACGAAACTTACATTTTGACATAAAGTCGTTTGGTCTTTGTTTGAGAGAGACAGAGGGAGAAAAAGACAGAAAGAGGCAGAGTCAGTGCAGAGCAGAGCAGAATGTCCTCATGTCTATTAATTATTATCACTGAGGTCACAACTCCATTGTTGTAAGAATGATATAATCTTGAATTCATAGCCATGACAGCATGGTGTGCATGTGTGTGTGTGTGTGTGTGTGTGTGTGTGTGTGAGTCCTGGGTGATTGATTACTTCAGTAGACTTGTTAGATGTATTAAAGTTGCAGCTCATGTATTTATGACCTCACAGTAGAGTTCTTCACAGATCCAAAATGTTGGACCCAATCTGAAACGGACTGTAGAAAACCGACCTGAACCCAACATGAATAAATTAATAAAGAAGAGATGCCTCATCTGATGGATAATTAGACCCAACCCAAAATGTGGTTGACCCAAACAGACCCTATAGAGAGATAGATAATAGAGAGAGAACACAGACACCAGCAGCAGCATGATGTGCTATCAATTAACAAGCAGATGGGGTAGAAAAGAGCAGCAATAATATAGCCTAATAATAATGTCCTACAAACAAAATCAAAGAAACTAATTCCAATAATAATGACTTTATAGATATAATTGAAAATCACCCCCTACACCAACAATAAAACATTCTGTGGTCAACTGTATTATAGATAGACAGAAAATAATACATTTCTAACAAGTTTAATATTAATTAATATCAGGAGCATGCTTATTTAATTTAGGTTACTCATTTCCTAGAATAGTTTCTCCCACGGTGATTATGACGTACCATGTGTTAACTGCCCAGGATAGACTTTGTGCTCCGGGGCTGAAGTTGTTGCTACCTTCAGGGTTAACCCCCTTCACTTTACTTAGCAGTTAGCAAGCAAAACAAGGGAACTTGGTTCTGGTCTTGATGAGCTGTAGCATTTCTTTACTGACAAACTGTAGCTTGAACTGTACATTCAGTGCTACATTCACAGTTACTTTGCTCCGATCGCCAGCACCTGCCTGCTCTCAGCTCAGCCACACCGTCATTCACTCTATGTCTCTCACTTGATCGCATGCTCGCTACGCAATGAGTTATTCCTTAAAGCCACTGGAAACCCAAATCCACAAAAGCCTTCTAACAATGTAATTATGGTCTTATGTACATAATAGGAGTCGAAAAATTGTCATTTAAGTTTTTGTAAACTTTCCTGATATTGGGTTTGAATTGGGCGTGGTTATGCTCTGATATTTATGACGAAAATTACACAATTAATTCTGCGAACCATTACCATCAATCATAAAAAATCCGCATCAGTCTTCTTTTATACAGTCTATGGTTTTCCCACATAAACAGTTGCAACAAAACCTTTCGGCTCCCGCTCAATCTGCCTCTTTCTGAGCCAACTCAGCGCTACTCAGCCTTTTGCAATTAGCTAGCTAACCATATATCGCCCATATTTGATCTAGCGATCTCTCTCTCTCCCTCTCTCTCTCTCCCCGCTCTTTACCCCATCATGTTTGTTTGTGCTGTCCCTGGGTGCGGTGAAGATGATAACGTGTCATTCTTTCTTTTTCCAACAGCGGTGGACTCCGCTGGTAGAGGAGCACCACCCTCACGAGGGTTAAAGCCTACAGACAATTGTCACCCGGGTGACCATGGTCACAGGCAGCCATTCAGCTATTTACACCCGACGTGAGCATCGTGTGCGGGTGATTATTGGTGGCTGTGAGTGTTTAGTTTAGGCCGCGGGTGTTGCGTGTCAACCGAGGGCAGTTATTGGCAGCCGCGGGTGTTAAGCGTCGGGTTTAGTGCTGGCCACAGATCATCTATTGTTAGCTGTTGTATGGCTACTAGCTACAGAGCCATCATTTTGCATTGCATTGATTCATAAGTCAGAACAAATAGGAGCATCTTAGCAAACTTTGCCAGTGTATGTTAGCTGTTCTACTCAGGAGTAATATGGATAGAAAAGCCGGAGTAATATGAATAGCAAGCAACACTCAGTGACCAACTGAAATGAAACATTTTCAGATGGCAGGGCTTCTGCTTCGACCTCTGATTCCAAATCAGATGGCTCAAACATGTAGGGCTGGACTATGCTTATTATGTCTTGCGCCATTGCTGTGAGTGACTGTTGCCATGAAACATTGTTGACATAGGTGGGGCCTGGGAGATGTCAGTCATACTGAGGGAGATGTCAATCAAAATGTGACGTTTATTTTCACTCAGATTTTTGTGGATGCTTAATGAGATGCTCAACTTTGATATCATATATGCATTTTTACTATTTCTAGCCAAATTTCCCGTGGCTTTAAAGAAGCTACTCTTACAATACACATGATCAGAGCTGATACTGAGTATGCGCGGATCCATTCGGATCTACTTGGGTATAAGACATATTGACACACAGACCCGAGACTGCTACGGGTAGCAGTAAAACCAGACCCTACCATACCTGATA
Source organism: Siniperca scherzeri (assembly GCA_027580175.1). NCBI lineage: Eukaryota > Metazoa > Chordata > Actinopteri > Centrarchiformes > Sinipercidae > Siniperca > Siniperca scherzeri. The sequence continues at coordinate 2,575,706 of CM050859.1, forward strand.
ATATACCAGAGTAATTGGGACCCAGTCTGTCTCGGGTCTACTCTGAACCGAGTGCACTCGTAAAGACCTCTATCTTACAGGTCATACATATGCTGATTTAGCTGGTCTTTATGATGCTGTGTAACTCCAGGTAGAAATTAGTAATTCGGATTTATTCAGTATTCCCGAAGCTAGTCCAGCTGGGATCCAATCATCTACACTGCTTTATTTGGAGGTCAAACTGAATTGAGTGCACACAACTATGGTTCAACTATGTTGAGTACTGCAGGTCAAAGTTGAGGCAGGAAGTGATTCTGTAAACTGTTACGGATATTTACAATGGACAGTTTGGGTAGTAATTTTACTGTTCACATTCTAACCTGTTGGTTTGTTTCTAACCTGTCTGATCATCTGACTGCTTGTGATTCTTGGCCCATCTGACTTATTTTGTGTCATGTCACCATGTTCCCAGATCATCTACTGATTGAAATGATGGACAAAACTACAGAGCGATTCAAGTTGTAATAAACTGTAATTATCCTTTATATTTAGGATCAAAGCTTCATGGGTAGTGAGAATACAAGAGATTTTGAAGTGCAGCCCTGAAAGTCAAGTACTAAGTCAAACTTTTTTGGAGGATCACTATGCATTGCGGTGACAGAGAATAAAAACTGTATTGCAAGAGATTCTCATGATCAGGTATTCAGATATGAGAGCAGATATACATAATGTGTGCAGTTATGCAAATGTGCATTGTAAACAGATGGAGGTAGAATACAAACACAATCTATCCATTACATTAGTCTGTTCTTGCTAACATTTCTTCATCTGTAAACACTTTTGCACAGAACTGCAGTTGATGGTCATTTTACCAAACAGGTGATTAGTAGAAATCAGAAAAGATTGATGGAGGGAATTGAAAGGATAATAATAAATTGGACTTATCTCTGTCCATCATCATCTGATCTGTTGGCTGCCATGTAAACACTGTACATTCCTCCGCAGACATGTCAGTTAGACACAGTCCCCGTTCCAACACACCAGTACAGTAAGACCTTAACAGCACAACCCAGTGCACATTCACAAGCGAAACATTGATTTGTCTCAGGATGAGTTGATACAGCACTGATTCAAACCATGAAACCGTTAAAAGTGACTTGATATCGATATTTTGAGAGGAACGTATCACTCCCCATTGTTTTTAGGTGGCTTTGATTTGTTTCATAACTGATTCTGCATTTTCTACATTTTCGTAACCACCTTGGATTACAACCCACCCAGTACTTTCCAGACTTAGACTGTCAGATTTAGCAGCAATTTATTTAAATTGTTGGATTGTCTCCTTTTTTTGCAAAGCAATGACTTATCACCTTCACGGCTGATGCAAACCAAGCTGACAGCACTGAAACCAACTGTGATGCATAACTGCTGTTTTCGTTTAAATTCTAAGAGGTGAATAACAAACATCAGAGGTGTTTTCCTCTACACAGAGTGAGTAAAACCACATCCTCCAAGGTTGCACTTACTCAGTTGTGCATGCATACAAGCTATGCCTACCAGCAAGAATGTGCTCTGTGTGTGTCTGTGTGTGTGGGTGTATGTGTACGTGTGTAATCTGTTTTTCTGGATGTATTGTGTTAATGCTCAGGCCGACCAAACCTCTCACCAGCAAACCCCAGAAAATCTCAGAGATCACAAATGAGCTGCTGTGACATTGCTGCACAAAGCCTCACTGTAGCTGTGAGCACAGCAACGTCCAGCATGTGACACTTACAGGCCCCTAAAACCATGCTACATTTCACTACTTCAGCTACAGAGGCTGTCATTTGAAGATACTACCTCAGTCATCACTGTCATCTTCAAATAACTAATCTATTGTATTGTGTTTTCAGAAAAGTGCTGATTTCTGTTTCAATCTTTCTTCTTCTTCAATCTAGTCTAATTTATATATGAGGTATACTGTGAATTTACATGGTTTACATCAGCATGAAAACATGTTGATTTTATTTTACTGCTTAAGGCAATAGTGTACATTCTTTTGCCTCATTTTCCTGTATATCACGATGGCCTTCAGCAACCTTGTGCAACCTATGTACAGTACTAATGGTCATGTACTTACAGTATATATTTATGTATCAGGCTTAATGCTCATTTTCAAACCTCAATTTGAAAATCACCCCCTATTTGGTGTTTAGTAGTCTAAAAAGTGTGTTAAGTGAGCAGTTACAGATGCCCAAATGCGCCACACAATAATTGAGATATTTTTTCCCCCCACAGCTAGCATAGTTTCTGTAATTTTGGATGTATTTTTGATCATTTTAAGGGTTTTGTTTCATATGTATTGCCTATTTTATTGGTCTTGTTGTCAGGTGCATCACTTATGATTGGCCTTCAGTGATCAAACAGTTAAGTGAGTTAAACAGTTTTATTTTATTTAGAGGCTGGGCGGGCTCCTAAGCTTACTGTCCTCTTGGAGTATGTGTTAGTTTTTTAAGTGTTGTACTGAAGTTGCCGTATGTCTTTCATATGTTGCCTACTGTGACTTGTATCTTTTTTCTTATTTGTCACTGCTCAAGTGCGACCAAACTAGTTTCCCCTCTGGGGATTACTACAGATATTTAAATAACTAATTTCTACATGTATGGCTGAAGTATGACTGAGGTTACAGAACAAAAAGCCCTTGGTCAAGGTTAGGGAAAGACTGTGGTAATGTCAACACTGAAGACTAAGACAGCACACACACACATTGCTAGTGTAAAAGACAAACACTTTCACATAATCTCATTTAACACCCAGACCTTCACACATCAGCAGAGCCTATCACTCAACACACAGTGGACTAAGGTGGTAGCAGAACCTGCTATCAATGAACAGAGTTTATGCTAAAATGGTAGCAGAGAGCTTATTAACAGTCACATAGTGCCTAAGCGTCAGTATGGACCATATCACTCAACATATCGTATGTTATAATGCTATGCTATGACTGTATGCTAAGGTGTTGGCTTGAAGCTGGTATCACCCAACACACACCCAAGTATACTTATTGAATTGTTAGTATGGAGTCTTCAGGTTGGATCAGGCTTGACCTCCATCCAAAACTGGACCGAACTGGACAAAACCAGGTCTGGTCTGAAAGGGACTATGGCACAGTCAGTCAAAATATGGTCAGCCCAACCAGACCGTAATAGAAAGAAACCCGATTAGACTGAATATAATTTGGACCCAGCCCGACTCAAGTCCTGGGTAGTAAGGGCCTCGATTATTAGAATCCCATGAAGACTCTATTGAATGACAACTATTATTCAACAGTGTATTTTAAAGTAGCACGAGACCTATAGTTACTGTGTTTTTTTACCAACTTTTCCCATTTCAAATGTTTCTTTTAATGGCATGCTCATTGTTGCTCAACACAGAAACACAGTAGTCTCTTGGATAATGTGATAGGTTTACAGGGTTTTTCCTACGTGACTACGCACAACACTAGCATGATCAGTCTGCGTACAGTTAGGGCTGGACAATATGGTTTGTAAATAATATCAGGAAGGGGGCAAACACTTTTTCACACCACTGTACAGTTTGGAAATACACCTTGTGCCATACCAGTAAAGTTTCTTGAGGTGGACTGTGTAACAGCTGTAGGGAGGGTTATATAACAATATCACTGAGAACTGGAGTTGTGGTACACACTGGTACTGAGATAGATATACAGAGAGAGAGAGAGAGAGAGAGAGAGAGAGTTATTTGGCCAAGGCTTTCATGGTTTAATAGGGGGGACTGGAATACAGAGGAGGGAAAGAAATGCAGAAACTATGTATTACTGCACTTGTGAGGGCCGTCATTGAAAGTAATCTTAACTGGAGTTTTCCTTAAAGGAAATCTCTGGTTTATTACAGCTTGAGTCTTATTTTTGTAGCTTTGTTCATCATTTGTATCAGTTAAATCCTTGTACTCACTAAGGAAATTCCTGAGATCTGAGAACATGAAGACATCGCTGAAAGGAAGTCTGACAGGTCAAGACACAATGTTATTATGACTGATACAAACAATATGGGCAAATAGGAAAATAAAATCCAAGTTTGACAGAATAGTCTTCTAGTCAAGGTCCACTTGCTAGCTTTTTTTGTCAAACCTGTCTCATGGTCTTCATTGGCGAATGGAGTTGTTGGCTCAATTACCATAACCTGAACAAAGTATTGAACTTTGGTCATGTGATAACAGGTGATTGTTTACAGGGGGAAAGGGTAACTCCTATCTCTGTTCAAAGATGGTCTCTGTTGGCAGATGTCAATGTCCTCCATGAGCTTTCTCTGGCCATCCATTGACTCCTGGTTGTTGACCTTTGACCCCTCTCCCAGTCTACGCTGTTTCTGGTTTTGGAGGGGATCTCCACGTGACCAAAGTTCCATAATTAGATTGTGTGATGACAAATGAGCCAGTTCCATATGCTGATGAGGACTGAGGTTGAAAGCTATGAAAAAAGCTAGCAAGTAGACTTTGAGCTAAGCTTTTTTTGTAAAATTATTATTTCCAAGGTTAAAAATCATGCTCAAAAGTTGTAATGTATAATTGGAATTAGGGCTGGGTACTGAACTGAAAATGCCTTGTCATTCTGTACCAAATTTCGAATAAAAATCTCATCAGCGTCAGTGCGCCAATAAGCATACAGCATGCTTGTACCAAGATCTAATAATGCTGGTGATTGGCTGTCTAACATTACATGTTGAGGCATACAGGAAAAACACTACGTTACGCCCAGAGTCTGGGCTCACTGTTTTTGTTTTTGTTTTTACCGTCAGCTGCTTATCTGCACAGATAACTAAGTGAACTTTGTACACGGTGCTTGTTAGTGAGCCAGTGCAGCTAACTTGTATCTGCTCGTCAGCGAGTCCGTTCACCACACCGGCACATCCTCTCCTCGCCACTGTGGAGTTGGATTACCTGAAGCCAAGGCAGAAAGTTTTTCTGACAGCAAACATGGTGTTGCTTAATGTTACAGAACGGCAGATGGTTGTCAGACCCGGGTTGTATTGTAAAGTATTGTTGAGGAACCGGTATCGAAGTCAAGGTACCAGTCGATACTGGACAATACCCAGTCATAAATGGAATTCTTTAAAAGTAAATCTTACCCACAATCTACTTGCAGAAGTGAAAACTGGCAAAGCTTTCTCACTTTACAGGTTTTCCTTAGAGGTCCTTAGAAGATACAAAGATACACACACATCCATCCCTCTGTCTGTTATCAGCGCCATCTGTTAGACCATCCACTGCTACAGTGTTTGAGGGTGATCTTACCTGCTGCTCAGAGTTCACAAGGTTAGCCTGACTTAGATTTGGTTGAATTGAGTCAAAGCATGCTTACAGCTGCTGAGGTGACATGCTGTCCCTGTGAAGTTGCAATCTTAAGATGAGACAAAGATGTTACCACTTTCAGACTGTTTAGTGGCTTGTCGTGTGTGTGTGTGTGCGTGCGGGTGCTGCATGTCCAAACATACTATGAGAACCACTTGACTATATAGCCACAGGTGTTTCTTATCCGTTAGACACATGAACCCTCTGTGTGCATCTCCTGTATATGAGCCTGTTGTTTATATAAACAAGCAAGCACAAAGCTCGTGGTCGCATAAAACCCTGAAACATGTTTAGATGTTAGAGGGAAACATCTGGTTACGCCAAAGCTAAAGATCTAAAACCAATAGAACAACCTGACAATAGGGGAGAGGACAGAGTGTGTTTGAGAGAGACAGAATACATGAGGCATACACATGACAGTGTGCTTGAGTTTAAATGGGTAAAAAATAAAAAAACAAAAGTGCAGTGACTGGAATCGATGTCTCACTGAGATGTATTATGGGATGCATGAACATTAGGGTTAGATCATTCTTGTAAGCTGATAATGAATTTTTTGCAATGATCAGGAGCAAAAAAGAAAAACATTGCTACTTTTGACTGAGCACTTTGTAACTTTGTTTTTGAAAAGTGTTGTACAGATAAAGTTTATTATTATTATTATTCTAGAAAATTTTTGACACTGTTTCAATAATAAGTGCCACATCACATAACATAATTTTATGCGTGTCAATTGACACTTGAAGCACACAACCCATGCACTGCACAGACAGGAGAACTAGTCAGGATACAGTAGTCAGGGTGTGTTAAATGTGATAAACTTGCTGCTGAGAGTTGACAAGCATCTTTGCTGGGAAACAGGACAATGGCACCCCCTGATGAGCTGACTCATGTTAATGTGCTGGTGTGCGGGCTTACATAGAAAATATTGGGTTTGGGGGTTTTGATGCATGTGTTGCTACATAGATGTCATCAATTTGTGATGCATAGCAGTAATGTAAGACAAGGTGTTTTGATTTTAGAAAATTTTGTATTTTGTAAATTCTGTATTTGGCGCGAGAACAACTACCAATCAGAAACAAGTACATTCTGTGGGCATATCACAAGCTTTTTGTGGTGTACCACTTTCCCCTTTTCTCTGTAAAGTTTCTCTGCACTGTGATCCTTATCACTGCTGAAGCTCAAATTATTCTTTCCATTTCCACATAGCCTCAATACCTCCCCTCTGGAAAACAACCACCATCATACCAGTACCCAAGAAACCCTGTTCTTCAAAACCCAACCGGGTTCTTCAGAACCCGACCGGTCGCACTCACTCCAATAGTCATGAAATGCCTGGATTCTGAACACCATCTTGCCAGCTATCAGACCACAGCTGGACCCCCACCAGTTTGCCTATAGGGCCAAACAAGGGACAGAGCATGCTTTGGCATGTCTCCTCCAACATCTGGAATCACCAGGAAACCTCGCTGCAATCCTTTTTGTTGACTTCAACTCTGCCTTCAACACAATTCAGCACCACCTGATGAAGAAGAAACTTCACCATCTCAACATCCCTCTACTCTTCATCCACTGGGTTCACAATTTCCTTGGCAACAGACCACAGGCTGTTAGAACTGGCACAGTAACATCATCAGCTGTCATCCTTAACACCGGAGCCCCTTTGTGCTGTGGCTTCCTTTACACCCCATACACAAATGACTGTACCAGCCATTCACCCATCATCACATATCACAAATACTCTGTAACACTGCTATACTTTGACTACTCAATGAAAATAACCGTTACAGACTTTCAAAACTCTATTTCTCACTTCACACGATGGTGCACTGATAACTACCTGCAGCTGAACATGGACAAAACAAAAGAACTGGTCATAAGCACATCAAAGACACCCCACACTGGAGTGAACCCCACCTCCATCCATGGTAAGACAGTTGAACAGGTGAGTAGCTTCAAATATCTTGGATTCATGATAGACAATAAACTCAGTTTTGATCAACACATCACTTCTATCCATAAACAATCCCAGCAAAGACTCCATGTCATTCGTAAACTCAGATCAGCCTGTTGCCCCCCACCTCCCTCTGTTGCTTTACAAAAGCATAATTCAGACCATCCTGCTGTACTGTTCTTCCTGCTTCTTCACCATGTTTACCATCTCCAACAAACACAAACTCACTGGCATCACACATACTGCCTCCAAAATCATTTGCCTTCCCACACCCAATCTCCCAGACATAAATCACAGAGCCATCACACGCCTAGCACTCACAATAGCAAATGACACTGATCACCCGCTCAATCAACACTTCACATTACTACCATCTGGTCAGAGATACAGAACTTTAACATGGAGAAGAGCTTGCTTCAGCAGGAGTTTTGTCCACAGCAGTTTCTGCCATAGCAGCCCTGAACAAAATGCCTCACTGAAACTCCTGTGAGCTGAGTTTCCTGAATGTATATATGAATATTTTATGTATTATTTATTTTAATAATAATTATTATTATTTATGTCTATATCTTTATGTTTCCGTGTTGTACTGGCTGTGAAAACAAATCTCCTTCTGGGACAATAAAATCTAAAAATCAAGGTTGTTCGTGCTCAATGTATATTTTATCATCTGCCCATGTCCATGAGGGGTGTGTAGCCCAAAATGTATGTGCATTAGAGGTGGGTGATATGACCTAAAATTTATATCACAGTATTTGTTTTTTGTTTTTTACAGTGACCGTATTATATCATGGTATTACAAAAATGAAAGGGATACTCCACTCAAAACATGATTCCACCTCTTTTCCCTCTATTGGCAATGTAAGGAAACATATCTTAAGAAAGAAAAAATGATTAAAACGTTATGTGTTTATTGGCTCCAAATAGGAATGAAAATGAGGTATAGGCCTACATGTGTTTAGGGAGGAGTAGCCTGCCCCATAATGTAAGTTAATTAATAAATGTAATGCGATTCATTCTCAGAGTTGGATAAGGGGTAGGATTAGGCATCTCAACAACATTTATTTGGCAGAAAACCCAAAGTATATTATATAAGTACAATAGTCAGTGTACCATGGGACATTTACATACGGCAACAACAGACACACATACAGCAGCACTTGTGGTCTGCCTCTGTCACCAGATTTGTTACACATTCTGAAACATATTACTGGAGATTTTCGCATCTCATTCCTACTGCGGTGAATATGATTGTTAAGTGAGCACTACATCAAAGCCTCCTACCAAAAAAGAAATTTAATCTGCTGTTAGGTGAACACAATGCATGGACGTGTACAGGAACCAGTTAGTTTGAAAACCAGTTGGGACAAACATCGTCCCAGCCTGTGGGATAATAGACGCTAGGCACATTAGCCCCAACATGCTAATGCCAAGTTCAACAGGCTAACCTGCAAAATAAACAGTGAAGTAACATAAAAATGGCTAAACTTACAGCTTCCAAGTTTAAAGTTGGTATCGATCCATCCTTGAGCTTCAGTTTTGAAGCGAATCCTGCTTTGTACTGGCCCTCATTGAGAAAGCAGTCTGAAGTAAAATGGTTAACTTGGCACACACATATAAGAGTGTTCTGGTTGTTGTGGGGACATTTCCATCAAAAATAAAGTGAATCCACCGGGTCTTCACTTCCTCGGATGTTGGGAGTAGATTAGACTTTTGTGTTGGTTTTTGCAGCCAACAACAGAGAAATTGGTGCGCTTTGCGTAACGTTACCTTCCACATCTTCATGTACAGCGAGGAAAATATTAAGTTACTGGATGTAACTCCAGTTCTATGAATACGTGTGTAGCCCTCAACCTGCATGTTATCGCAGCCACAGTAAAGCACATTAGTTTTAATATTCTAAAACATTTATCACGGTAATGACGGCATTGAAAAATCCATGTCGTGGAAAAACGTGACACCGTTGACGGTGACGAAACTGGTATACCACCCACCCCTACTGTGCATAATATACATTTGGGCTGTATGCTGTGACTGCCCATGTGTGGGGAGGTTGTAGACAGCCATGTGCTTCCTCTGAGATATTAGCCCACTTCTCTTCACCTGCCAGTTTCCCCGGAGTGGCATGATATGTACTGAGGTTCATGCTGTCCATGTTACCCCTGCACCACTCTTGTAACTCTTCAGTCATTTATTTCCTATGTTTCCCAGAAAACCTTTCCACAATTCCCAAGGTTGAGCTTGAAAACAATGCTCTACAATGGTGCAGTGGTACCTAAAGATCTATTTTCTGACACTTTGTATAGAGCTTCAAAGAGTGTAAAAGGTTAATTGTAGGTACAGTACACAAAGAACCTTTTTCTAGACTTATGCAGAGCCTTTTTTAGTGTATTGGGGGAAAGTGTGAAAGAGCCAGAAGGGAGGGAGGGAAGGTAGCAAGTGATAGAGAGAGGTCAAAAGGAGTAGAGGAAGAGATAGATGGGATAGGGGATTGCTCCATCGGTACAGTGAGAGTGTTAGTGGCACCAGTGAGGTTGAGGACATCTGCTTTGTGTTAAAGAGTGCACTGGGCCTCTCACATGATGAAACCCAGCCTGGCGCTCAACAGCACAGTAAGATACTGCCATTGGTCTCTCTTCCCCCTCCTCCCCCACCAGCCAATCAGGAGTTAGCAGACCCTGAGGAGACGTTACACCAACACTGCAATCCTTCCTCCTCCAGCCCTCCATACTTAGGTCGCTCTCTCCTGCCTTTATGATGTATTCACTTCATATGGGAATTTCCTTCTGAATGTCTTAATGTACAGTACACTTTACAGTTGAACTTAGTAAATAATATATTTTGCATAAACACTTGTCCCCCCAACTACTTAGCGCAACAAGTAGTTTTGTCTTTTCTTGGTATATGACCACACAATGGCATATGTAATCAAAGTCATTTTTGTTCCTGTCATTTCAAGTGTATATGTCATTCCATTAGCTGGATAAAATGTGTTTGTTTCGATGCTGGTGAGAGAAATAGTGACCAACACCAACTTTTTAACAATAATTCTGGAAGTTGTAGAAAATCAAGCAAGCAAGATTTACTGCAAGAAAGCAGACTTGAACAGTACTTTCTAGTATAAAGCCTTGAACAGTATATACAATTTCCTCATAGGACTTGAATGCAACATTAGCTGGACAACAGCTGTGTGGGTTTCCCCCTCTATTGCCTTGACAACCAGAATTCCTCATAATAACAAACTGGTGAACATTTTTTTCTTCCTTGTTTTCCCTCTTCTGGATCTTACCTCACTTTCTATACTTCTGACTTTTTTTTTTTTCATATGATCCCATGACTGAATTGTTGTGGCTCTAATGATAGTTACATTGCTTCTGAACATAGGTGTCATTGGATAGAAAAATTTAAAAGGTGACATATACTAAATAAAATGTATGTGTGCTTGCTTACCAAGCCAAAGACAGTAGTTTATTGCTAAAAACTTTCTAGGTAGTGGATTATATTTCAAAAGTGGTAGTTAGAGTGTTGCTACATTTTTACTATGGTGGTTACTCAGATGTTACCACTAGACTATAAAGGGCAAAGGGCATTGGTAGGCGGGGCAATGATGACCAGTTTATTCGTCATGGGGAGCAATTCTCAGAGCTGTATAATGTCATCTGTGGCTCTGGAGGAGCTTTATCAAATCAAATAACCCCTGACAATGCCAAATTGATCAGAATCAGAATCAGAAATACTTTATTGATCCCCGAAGGGAAACTCTTTGTTACAGCAGCTCGCCTTTACGTCAGTGTACACAGGAGAAAGTACTAGCAAAAAATATTATACACTACACTATAAAACAGGTTAGAAAATAAATTAAGTACCAGGTGGGTATAAGATAAAATAAAATAAGTGTGAAGTACCAAGTGGGTTTACCGGTTGATGATGATAATACGGTATAATAATACAATGTAATAATATAACTAATACGTAGTAGTGCATGTACTGTCGAGTTAAGTGTAGCCTATTAAGATTATTATGAGACGGTGGATATTGCACAGCAGTAATGGAGATATGAATAATATCAATATCAATAAATAGGAAAAACTAAATATTGCACAGGAGTATTACACAGAATATTGCACAATAATGGCAGAAAAGTATGGCAGAGATGTAATGATCAATGTCCAGTTTAATGACTTAGGGTCATAAAGACTAACACTTAGAGGAAGGAGTTAAAGAGTTTGATGGCCACAGGCAGGAATGACGTCCTGTTGCGCTCTGTGGTGCTTTTTGGGGGGATGAGTCTTCCGCTAAAGATACTCCTTTGTTTGACGTCATGGAGTGAGTGGGAGACACTGTCCAAGATGGCATGTAGCTTGGCCAGCATCCTCCTCTCTGACACCAGCGACAGAGAGTCCAGCTCCACCCCCACAATGTCACTGGCCTTACGGATAAGTTTGTTGAGTCTGTTAGCGTCCGCTACCCTCAACCTGCTGCCCCAGCATGCAACAGCATACAGGATAGCAATGGCCACCACAGACTCATAAAACATCTTCAGCATTGTCCGGCAGATATTGAAGGACCTCAGCCTCCTCAGAAAATAGAGGCGGCTCTGGCCCTTCCTGTACAGAGCTTGAGTGTTCTTAGCCAAGTCCAGTTTATTGTCCATATTTACTCCCAGGTACTTGTAATCCTCTACAATGTCCACACTGACCCCCTGGATGGAAAGCAGGGTCACTGGTGCCTTGGCCCTCCGTAGATCCACAACCAGCTCCTTAGACTTTGTGGCATTGAGCTGCAGATGGTTCTGCTCACACCATGATACAAAGTTCCCCACCACAGCCCTGTACTCAGACTCATCACCACCGCTGATACATCCCACCACAGCGGTGGTGGGTGTCATCATGGTTATCTTGGCTTGGGCTTGGAGACCAAAAGTTTTTAACAGAAAGCCTGCGTAACAAAGTAGGAGTGTGGAGTCTGAGAGACGTTGTTGTTTATCAGGCAGAGAGGCCTAACAAAAAAAATGCTATTGAGTTGCATCATGGGAACTGTATGATCTAGCGTTTTTGGAACTTGATCCATATTGGAACTAAAAGGGTTAGGATATCTCGGCTTCTCCTGCATCGACTTTGACATTAGTCCCTCAACTTAATAGAAGTGCAATACACAGAGAACCCCTTTAGGTTCTTGCTAAGATATTTGGGCTTGCTAATTACCTATTCCCAGGTGGTTGCTAGGCTAATCAAAGTGGTTGCTAGGGAGATGCCAGGGGGTTGTTCACTGGTTGCTAGAATATTTGGGTGGTTGCTCAGAAGTTACTAGGTGGTTTCTGCAGTGATGCTAGGTAGTTGCTTACACCAGGATTCCACCGGGCACGGCTCTATAACGTTGCGTCTGTGAGCCAGTTTTGTTCCATCCTCCAAGCGGCTTTATACTCCACTGGGAGCGTTTCAGAAGAGGTTTGCCTGCCTGACTTTGTTGACTTGTTGATTTGGTCCTTTTTCCTAAACTTTTGTACCATGGGTAAGTAGGCTACGTAGTGTGTAATGTTTTCTATTTTTGTATGTTTTAGTTGTGTTTTTTGTTGATATACGACAGGGAGTCTGCACAGTGTGTTTTATTTTGAAAATTGACCGGATTCTCTGTGCTGTTTCTGTGTCTGACTTCCTGTCCGGATAATCTGGTCTGTGCAGCCGCGTATTCACTGTGGAGCAGAGCAGAGAGCTGCTTCTGGGACGCACTGCGGCGCATTTGGTGGGATCACAGGCATTGTCTAGCACGGCCACGAACAACTCCAGCGGCCACGTCGCAGCTGGAGTGCGATTCAGCCATGCCCGGTGGAATCCAGGCTTTAGTATTTGCTAGGGTTTTAGAGGTGGCTACGGATATTGAGAGCAGGTTGTGGGATGTTACAAGGTGGTTGCTGTGGTGTTCTTGGTGGTTGCTAGGGTGCTGCTTGGTAAAAGTGGTTAAAGTATTTAGAGTGGCTGTTGTGGTCACTACAGGTGTTTTCTAGAGCAGTCATAGATAGTAGTAGTCAGTATTAGTGGTGGTAGTTGTGGCTGCAGGAGTAGTATTAGTGGCAGTAGTTGTTAAGTTTTATTTAGGTAAGGTAATGACCAGCATTGACAATAGACACTATAGCTCTGTGCTTGCTGACTGGAACACTTTATCAATTTTATTAGCTGCAGTTGTGTCTGCCCTGCTCTATCATGCGAAACAGGACTGTCAAAAGTGTAGTGACATCACTTCTGGTTAGTAAACGTGGTGAGCAAAAATATGAAGTGCTTTTTACAGCGCAAATTTTCCTGATGCCACAAACATGTCATGTTTTCTATGTTTTGACTTGCAAAATGTTGATTGCCAGTGTTACTAATTATGTTTTTTGTTATGTATAGCCAATTCTATATTACTGCAGTCTTTGTCATTGCTATTTCAATGCTAACTATTGTTTGAAACTCAACTCAAACTCAGTTTAGCAAGTCAGAAATGTTTATTTTGTGATTTGCTGGAAGGTAGGAGACATTTTAAAATCTAACATAACATATTGGAAAATAGTTGGCAGCAATATAAAGTATATGTGATTTGAATTGTTTATGTCCCAGCTGTGGAAATTGTTACAGATTGTTTTTTCACCAAGCATCTTAGTCTTGGTATTAGCACAGTTTTCATTATCTCTATTACTTTTTCCTCTCTTTCCTTTTTTCCAAAACATTGCATTGCCTAGCTATGTCCATCTCTTGCTCTCCTCATTTGCTGTGTTACATCATTTCTGCTTTCAGTCTGACGCTGTCACTGAGGTCAGTACAATCGCAATTTTATCATCACACACACACAGCTGGGCCTTAGCTCATTCTCTCTAGTGGACGACATTGGGTCACTCCCTCTTTGTGTGTGTGTGTGTTTGTGTGTCCGTTATACTCCCTCTGTGGTCAGAGCAGTGTGATTTAGTGCAGTAATATATGTATTTCCCCTCAGTGACAGATCCTTGATAGAGCTCTGAGAAGGCAGGAGTTGACCAACCCTCAGGATCTTAGACAAAGCCAGGCTGTCCATCTTTTCACAGCTTTTTTTACAATTCCACCAAGGAATGCTTGGATTTCATGAAAAACTATGAGGCAGGGGGATTTTATTTATGCTCCATGTGCTTTTAACGAAATTAACACTCTTGTAAACATACCAGGGTGTGAAGCTAATGCTTAGGCAACTGGCCATTGAGTGGAATGGAGTCATATTTTCATCCACTGAATAGCCGAATGGAATACTGAATAGAATCAACTGACTATCGTCGATAGTGATTGGACAGTAGGTATTCATCTGGTGGCAAGTGTTTATTTAAAAACCACATTGCAACCCAACATTTTCATTAAACACTGCAAAGCAGACAAAGATTTTAGAGTTATTCCTTTTCAGGATCATGGGGGACTGAAGCTGAATCCAGCAAACTGTAGATAGAAGGCAGAGAAACACAGCAGATTCTAACAAACTACTGCTGAGGCTGATGAACTACAGCTGAAGCTGACAAACCGGTGAACCTGATGAACATCCATCAGCTGAGTCAGATTTTTGACCACATAAAGCTGACCCTGACAAGGTGCTGGCCTAAAATGCCAGTCTATGACAGGACTAAAAAACATTCAACAAAAGACATTCATATTCAGAATTACTAGCTAATTATTGGCCATGCTTGATTCAAATCATCACCTGTAAATTCTTTGAGGTACTGTGATGAAATAAACACAACAGGAACCAGCAGTTGTGATTTGCAAGAGGTTCTTGTATTGAAAATGACTGCATCTGCAAAGAAACTTCACTTTACTGGGTAGATTAAAAGATGTCAGCGTGTGTATTTGTGTATTATTATATATGTGTGTGTGTGTATATGTGGAGTATGCTACAGCCCCAGCTGCATCTGACCACAATGGTAGGCCACACCTGCCACAGGGCTGTGACAAGCCTGGTGCCCTTGTATCGAAGTCACCCTGCGGTCTAGTAATGGGGACATGAACCTGTGCACTGCTAGGTGGCAGATAGATGGCACAAATCTGCAGCAGAAATCTGCAGATAAAAATGCTGTGATAAACATAAACACAAACATAAAAGCAGCTGTTGTTTATTACTAAAAGGAGAAGTATGAATTCACATTCCCACAAAGCATTCTCAGAGGACATGTAATAAGTAAAATAATAATAATAATATAAAATATTTATAATAAATAAAATAAAAATCAAATATTTCTGTTAAATCTCTGAAATATACAGTATCTAGTTCATTTAAGTTATAATTCTGTAAAAGCAGGTGTGACTTTACGC
The DNA here is from genome assembly GCA_027580175.1 of Siniperca scherzeri. Classification (NCBI taxonomy): domain Eukaryota; kingdom Metazoa; phylum Chordata; class Actinopteri; order Centrarchiformes; family Sinipercidae; genus Siniperca; species Siniperca scherzeri. The sequence goes on from CM050859.1 coordinate 2,591,285, forward strand.
GAAATGTGGTTGCCCTAATTTTGTAATAAAGAGCACGTTGTAGTAGTTTTTGTTAAAAATGCAGAACTGGTTCACATCTGAAAAATGCCATGTGAAATCTGAATGATCTTGATTCAGGGCATTGCAGGCTAAAGCAAAGGAGAATTGAATTAAAGGCAATGTATGCACTTAAATAAAATAAATTAATGACTTGACTGATTAAAGTTATCATGTACATTGAGACTGTGAGCTTATGCAGCAAGTTGTTTTTCAAATCAGTAATGGCATAGAGAATCCGGTATGATCTTCCCTATGTATAATCTAAGATGACCTCCACATGCATTTGAATTTTCTGGTACATCTATTGGCAAGATAACACCACTTCCCTCTCAGAGTTCCTACACTCTGAGTCCCTATGTGTGTGTTTTGTGACTGAGTGACTGAGTGAAAATGGCTGCAGTGCTCAGTGTTGAGTGGGTCTGAGTCCAAACGAATCCAGCTGAAATGTCCTCCTGTCACACAGAGATTTAGTCACAGTCACAAAAAATATACTTTGACTTCTTATCACAAGTGCTGAATCATCTTACACATGTGACGTGTTTCTGTTTAACACCCTGCTCAGTATATAGTATGAAGGAAACCTGGGGCTGGTTTCAGTAGTGCTGTATAAATTACACTGGTCTAAAGCCTTAAGTTTGCTCTTAGATGAGTGTGTTTGACTGTTGCATAAAAACAAAACACAGCAAATTTTAGGCCTTATGGACTTGTGAGAGTCTCACAGCTCTTTTTGCCTGGTATCTTTACGCACTGGGTCTATTTTTACTGGAACAGCTTGCATCTGTGAAACATTAAAATTAATTTGTGAATGCATATAAATACTCATATATAAAGACAATTCACATGAAATGAAAAATATAATATATAATTGAATTATACATTTCGATTAGTTTGACTTTACATACATAAAACAAAATCATTTTTTTGTTCGTTTGTTTGTTACGTCACAGTTTACAAATAAGCTATAGCCCTATATAATACAAAAAAAAAACACACAGAATTTTCTAACAAAACCAGCAGTGGTGTTTAGCGGTAATATATAACACACCCCACCTACATTTGACTGGACTGAACTGAACTGTACTGTGACTTGAGACAATTGAGGTGTTCTCCACTAGGGGACTACTATTTTAAAGATCATGCACCCAGAACATGTAGATATACTTATTTTCCTAAACATGATTAAGTAGCTATAATTTAAAACATACCTATTTTATTTGCATATGAGTCTAGTGTTCTGCCTGGGCCAGCTATGTAAGCCATAATTACTGTCCCCTTATGATGCTCTTTATTGTGCAGTGAGAGACATGGCATGGGAATTGTTGGGTCTCTGTAAATAATATCATAAAGAGTACGGTCTAGACCTGCTTGATAGGAAAAGTGCAATCAGATAACTTCTGTTATGACTTTGGCATTATATAAATACAATTTAATTGAATTAAATTGAATTTTCTCTTTAATCATATCTGTGAGTTAAACATTTTTTGATTATATCTGACATGGTGTTATACATAATGTAGCAATCAACACATGGGTGTTGGTGTGCGTTGTAATGCACACATGCATTGTCTATACAACCAGTGATGCCACATGCTGTGACATTGTATTCAAAATAGATTTCTTCCCAATCCACGTAATCCCCCTAGAATCAAGTGCATTATATGATTACTCAATCTGTGAAAATACAAAAAAAACAAACATCCCTAGTTACTATGTTGGAGTGAAAAATGAGAAGGGAAAGACTTTTTACAGACTACAGGAACCTTGTTCTTGCTTCACTCACTATATTTTCCGGCAAGTTGTACTTTAAACTGACTGTACAAGCTCAAGTTTTCTGCTGGAGTAAACAGAGCTGAGCACCATCACAGCATCATGTATAAAGAGAAATAGTTAGAAATTAGTTTTAGTCATGTTTTGTCATGAAAAATAGGTTGTCAACAATCAGAAATCAGAATCAGAAATACTTTATTGATCCCGAAGGAAACTTTTGTTACAGCAGCTCGCCTTTACGTCAGTGCACACAGGAGAAAGTACTAGCAAAAATATAATATAATACATTATAATACAGGTCAGGACCAGGTGGGTATAAGTATAAAATAAAATAAGTGTGAAGTACAAAGTGGGTTTACCGGTTGATAATGATAATACGGTATAATAATACAATGTAATAACATAAGTAATAAGTAGTAGTGCATGTACTGTCAAGTTAAGTGTAGCCTATTAAGATTATTATGAGACGGTGGATATTGCAAACATTTTTGATTATATCTGACATGGTGTTATACATAATGTAGCAATCAACACATGGGTGTTGGTGTGCGTTGTAATGCACACATGCATTGTCTATACAACCAGTGATGCCACATGCTGTGACATTGTATTCAAAATAGATTTCTTCCCAATCCACGTAATCCCCCTAGAATCAAGTGCATTATATGATTACTCAATCTGTGAAAATACAAAAAAAACAAACATCCCTAGTTACTATGTTGGAGTGAAAAATGAGAAGGGAAAGACTTTTTACAGACTACAGGAACCTTGTTCTTGCTTCACTCACTATATTTTCCGGCAAGTTGTACTTTAAACTGACTGTACAAGCTCAAGTTTTCTGCTGGAGTAAACAGAGCTGAGCACCATCACAGCATCATGTATAAAGAGAAATAGTTAGAAATTAGTTTTAGTCATGTTTTTGTCATGAAAAATAGGTTGTCAACAATCAGAAATCAGAATCAGAAATACTTTATTGATCCCCGAAGGGAAACTTTTGTTACAGCAGCTCGCCTTTACGTCAGTGCACACAGGAGAAAGTACTAGCAAAAATATAATATAATACATTATAATACAGGTCAGGACCAGGTGGGTATAAGTATAAAATAAAATAAGTGTGAAGTACAAAGTGGGTTTACCGGTTGATAATGATAATACGGTATAATAATACAATGTAATAACATAAGTAATAAGTAGTAGTGCATGTACTGTCAAGTTAAGTGTAGCCTATTAAGATTATTATGAGACGGTGGATATTGCAAACATTTTTCATCATCGTTTTTGTTGATGACACTGTAATCAATGAATTCGCTCATGGGAGTGAGGTAAATTCTAGAGGTGTAACGCAAAGCTACTATCTGTATCTGTTTATGTGACAAAAATATCTGTATTCAGATTTATACCAAAAGTGGGCGATATACCTAAAGTTTTTTAAATGGTCTAGTCTGCTTCATTTTCTGTTTTATTCGTTTTAGTCATTTATCTATGAAAAAACATGTACCTGAATTAACCAAATAAGAAAATAATAATAAAATGTGATGAAAAGAGAAAGCTAGGTCCCTAACTTCAGCTCCTCAGTTTCCTCTCTTCTGTCAAGTTGCAAAAGGTGCCAGGCTTCAATACTGAATCATGAGGTAAAAAACACCTGTGGGACACCAGTCAGCTTAATCCTGCACTGCACAACTAATCTGCACAAAACCAATTTGTTTACATTTTGGCACATCTGCATCATGAAAAGTCCTGCTGCTTTGGCTAATTGTAGTTCCTGTTCACACTGTACAGACAACAATCACCTGAGAGATCATCGGAAGATTGTGAGACTTGATCTGAAGAAGTTATAAGGAGCGCCTTTTTTCTATAATTTCTAAAGGGATTTATGGACGTCTATCCCTGATCAACATCGGAGATCCTGACACCACTGTACAAAGTGAGAGAGAGTGGTAAGAGAGCATACAGTAGCACAATGCAAATTCCACATAGAATTTTAAAATAATAATAATGTAATGGTAGTGGTAATATTAATAAAATAATAATAGTAATAATAATAACATAGGAATAATAATATTAATAATAAGACTAATAATAGTAATTGTAGTAGCGGTTGTCGAGGAGGAACATGGGGGCAGTAGGAGGCTCGCAATCAAAGATCCAGACTCTACAGCTCCAGAGGCAGAAATACCTGCTGAAAGCAACAGGAGAGAGACGAGAAAGCACAAAGAGAGAGAAGATGTCGAGTTAGTAACATGCATTAATGGGATAAAAATGCATACAGATGGAGAGGGAGAGGAGGAGAGAGGAAAGAGGTGCATCATGGGAAGTCTCCCGGCAGTCTAGGCCTATATCAGCATAACTAAGGGATGGTTCAGGACTCACCTGAACCAGCCCTAACTATAAGCGTTATCAAAGAGGAAAGTCTAACCCTACTCTTAAATGTAGAGATGGTGTCTGTCTCCCGAACCCAAACTGGGACCTGTTTCCACAGGAGAGGAGCTTGATAGCTGAATGCCCTGGCTCCCATTCTACTTTTGGAGACTCTAGGAACCACAAGTAATCCTGCATTGCAGTGTTCTAGTTGGGTAATAGGGTACTATGAGCTCTTCAAGATATGATGGTGCCTGACCATTAAGAGTTTTGTGGGTGAGGAGAAATATTTTATTCTGGATTTTACAGGGAGCCATTGGAGAGAAGCTAAAACTGGAAAAATAAGATCTTTTTTCCTGGTTCTTGTCAGTATGCCGTATATGTGCTGTATCATTCTGGATCATCTGGAGAGTCTTAAGGGACTTATTCGGGCAGCCTGATAATTAGGAATTGCAATAATCCAGCCTAGAAGTAACAAATGCATGGACTAGTTTTTCAGCATCATTTTGAGACAACGTTACGTAAGTGAAAAAGGGCAGTCCTTGAAGTTTGTTTCATGTGGGAGTTAAAGGACAAATTCTGATCAAAGATAACGCTGGGAATCCTTACGGTGGTGCTGGAGGCCAGGGCAATGCCATCTAGAGTAACTATATCTTTAGATATAGTTGTTTGGGGCCAAGTACAATAACTTCGGTTTTGTCAGAGTTTAACATCAGAAAATTGCAGGTTGTGAAACTTTGCCTGCCTCATAGTTTTTCATGAAATCCAAGCATTCCTTGGTGGAATTGTAGAAAAAGCTGTGAAAAGATGGACAGCCTGGCTTTGTCTAAGATCCTGAGGTTTGGTCAACTCCTGCCTTCTCAGAGCTCTATCAAGGATCTGTCACTGAGGGGAAATACATATATTACTGCACTAAATCACACTGCTCTGACCACAGAGGGAGTATAACAGACACACAAACACTTATACACACACACACACACACACAGAGGGAGTGACTCACTAGAAAGAATGAGCTAAGGCCCAGCTGGGTGAAACTCCCATGGTCTTTTGTGATTGTACTTACTGTGTAAAGCCTGGAGGGAAACTTCAAACTTTATTTGAAGAGTACCATCAGCACCATAATAGCATTAGCAATAGCATTCTTGGCACTTAGAAATGTAGGTGTAACAATATGAATCATATTCATGATAAATCTAGAATGACTGTTGAAGCTGCAGGGCTTTTGCAAATTAGCTTTATAATGCTATGATGAAGTAATAACATATAAGAAGTGCTATATTGTGATTAATGGTAACAGTTATGGTTAAGCCTTGGATTTTAATTCTAAAACTGTTGGCCTTGTGCCATTAATTGACTGTTGCTAAGCAACAAGCACTGTTAACAGAAACATGCATAAATGTAAAGATGTTTGAGTGCTGGGGGTGTAAGCAGTCATGGAAAATCTCTCATCTAATCCCAACACAGGCTGAAAACAAATGTTGCATAAAATGGTTCTAATGTGCTCATAGTGTGTGTTTACAGTGTGCAAATGATGACTTGTAATGAGTAATCAGCAACAAACGAGGCGTTTCTTCAAACCTCTTCGTTTTGATCATGTGTTTCCACTGACCCAAAGTTGCAGGAATGTAACTGTAACCCAAAATACTCAAGCATGAAAATGGACTCGTATGCTGCTCTTCATAAAATCTGCATGGGAGCTCAGAGAGAGTGAACAGATAAAGAACAGGTACTTGGCCATGACCTCTGACCTCTGTCTTTCTCCCTGTCTCTTCATTCTGTTTTGTTCTTTATTTGACTACATTTGTCATTTATTCATCAGACGATCTCTTAGCAACACAGTGACATTACACCCATCAAAGAAAACCAGTTATTTAATCCTCCCAGAGGAAAACAGAACAGAAGCCAACAGTTAACCTACATATCATCTGCATTTGGAATACACATGCCTTCCCAAGTATATTGATAAATTCAAAGGAAGCCAGGAGGATGCTGGATGGTGGAGAGAGGTCAGGAAGCAAAAAAGATGGATAGTAAGAATCAATCATTTATTAACCCAGTGGTTCTGGTTCTGAATTTGATTCATATAGCAATAATACACATACAAGGGTATGTGTCAATATAATGTCAATATAACAAAATTCACTGTAAATATCTCAGGAGAGTCCTAGTTGTTTATAACAGTCTAGAAAGTTGCAAATTTTAGTATTTTCCATTTGCACAGCAGTTTGAGACGTGAAAAGCAGCACCAGTTGTTCTTGGTAATGTTATTTCAAACAATTTTAGCTTGGCTCATTTTGTTGCTAGTTTCTACATTACTGTTACCAATGACTACGTATGTTTCCATCTACCTTCCATCTACCTGTGCATTTTCAATTTGCAGTTTTGCAAAAAAAAAAAGAAGTATGTATTGGAGGCCCGGGGAGGAGGAGACTCAGTGTGGGGGATCCATCTCTGGAGTAGAGTCACCCAAGCTGATTACGGACAGTACCTGGAAAAGGAGAGATGGGAGAGGTATGCATGGGATCAAATAAGAGGGAATGAAAGAAGGGAAGAGAGGATCAATGGATGCGAATAGGGATGGGCAGAGGGAGGCAAAGAGTTGGGGGGTAAATGGATGAGGGAGAGGGAAAGGGAGGGTAGGTCAAGAAAACTGAGACAAACTGGACAGGATGGGTTGACCAGGGATAAGTAGACAGGTGATTAGAGGTGTGGTTGAGGTGTGGCCCTGCTCCTGAACCTAAGTTAACTAGATAACTTCATTAAGAATGATAACAGTAATGTTGGCCCACCCTAACAAGTGAAACAAAACTTACAGGAGAGTGAGGGAAGTGTCAGTCAAGCCTAGATCGTACATGCCCACACAGTCCTGAAAAGAGGTCTAACTAGGCAACATAAGTGAAAACACCTGTGTGGGTGACTATGGGTTTTAAAACTTTTAAAGGACACATAACTAGTGTGACAAAGGTTTGGTTATGGCCTTCACACCTGGATCCATGCTTACATAGGGGTGACATTAAACGACAGAAGGGGCCAGATGTATAAAACTCACGCAGACTGTCCTCCCCAAAAATACGGTCGTATTGGTCATCTGTGCAAGCAGAGTATTATGACCCGTATTTATGTTTATTGTTAGGTGGCAACCTCTAATGGCCGTAATAATTATGACGGGAGCAAAGGATGAAGTCAGTTGAAGTACTATAAAGAGCGTAGGGAGGAGGCCAAACATGTTGTCAAGGTTGACCAAACACAGGACTTTCACCAAGGAGACCGCTGTTCATGTCCCGTGTTAAACCAAAAGTCAGCGTTACATACGTAAGTTAAGTAACATTAGTAATTTAGGTCATGTGACGTAACTTAAGTATCTAACATACTTATTTTAACCCAAACCATGATCTTTTCCTACGTAAGTTACCAACTTATGTCATGTGACTTACTAACATAACTTAACTTATGTACTAACCCAAACCATGATCTTTTCCTAAACCTAACCAAACTGTGACTGTTTCACACTATTAACCACGTGTTTATTATTGTTACCATGACGACAAAGGTCTGGTACGCCTGTTGCTGGTACTCTCCAACGGTCATATATGTCATTTTGGGAGTCATTGGCAAACGACCTATTCTGTCGTTTAGGTATTAGGATGTGTTGAACTCACGTGTACACACAAAGACAGAAATATGCATACACATTATTTTCGTCAGATTTATAAAACTACATGTATGTCTGGTTCTGTTTTATAAATCTCAATCATTGTGGAACTGGGCACACATTCACAAGCCTCATTTCCACTCCCACGGTTAGCCATAAATGGATGTAGAAACGCCTTTAATCACCCGTTTGCATATCAATAATTCTGCAAACAACAACCTAAATAAACAATGTTTTACAGCAAGGTTATGTGTCTCATCTTATATTTCATGAAAGAAAAGAAAGAAAACTGTGTAAATAGTAGTTTATGCGTGGGAAATGGCTTATACATCATTTATACATCTTGCCCCGGGGGTCTCCAGAGCCTAGAAGCTGGTGGTGTTGGGGAAGACAAGGGTGGAGCAGCAAAAAACTGCAATGGCAGGGAAGCTATGTCAGGTAAGGTTTTAAACACAACAGAGAGGCCGTTTTTGGGAAAGGCATCAGATGGTGATGGAAGTCCGGTGTGAGGGGAGTGTGTGTCCTGACTGAACTTTACACAGAGTTTCACTAAGCAACATAATCAGTCAAAGAAACATAAAGCTTATGTGACACACAAGATGTATGTACCCTGGCTGCACTGACACATGCTTCATTAAAGTTATTTCTATAAAGAAAGCTCTCTCTATGTATCATAAGGCTGGGTGCAACTTATTTCTTCTGTAACGAACCATGAGGCACTGTGGTAAACTACATCTACTGATAGTAAAAGAGGTAGTATGCAACTACAAAACATACTCCTAATCAAATACAGACAGGGCTGTGATTGTGAGTGTTTTTCTTGTATTAGAAACACACTTAGTTTGTGTAAACAAATCAGTTTTTTATGGTCAGTTACTGTGTAAGATGTTCCACATGGAGCCCAAAGGTGCCCTCTTCCCATCCCCCTCTGCTTTACTTTCTTTACCCACCACCTGCCATATAAAGAATCCTGGAACATACCAACTACACACATACAGACATAAAAATGACACAAACAATGTGTAATTCTTAAATGGAGTACTGCCACAATGTTGTGAACAGAGAGCAACATGCATTGTAAAGGTACATCTATACACACCATGGAAAAAGTAAGCAATGAATGGTTTAAGTCTTATATCAGATCAAATAATTTTGCTTTAATTTCGGGAGGCACATTGCCAGTAGATCATTTCCACTATAGATATCTACATGTGCATACTGTCATGGAACTTAAAGTAGCTGTATAAGTCTAGTAATGTTTTATATTTTTCTTGTCAACTAAGTGTGTGTGCAGACCAAGGACGTAACAGCCCATTTGCTGCCCCTCTATTGGAAAATAGTTTTTTTATTTATGCTTCTGTGCTTGCATAAATATGAGTAGCCCATAATTGCTTAAGTTAGACTAAATAAAATCACCACATCATCCAAACATTTATTACTTTTTGATAGGCTTGCCTCTGCGGGACACAGAGATGGAGCGGCCCCATGCCTCCTGTCATGTGACATTGTAACATCCAAACTTGGTATTGTTCTTGTGTTGTCAGGGCTCCGGCAGCTCAAGTGAGTCTTTTGAAGTTGTGGTAATGACTAACGACAAATGGTATAACCAAAGGGATGCCCTGTGAACAGTGCCCAAAATAATAACATAAACAATCTTAAAAATATCAATTGATGTCTCACACATGGAATAATTTGAGATTTGTTTTAAAATGTCAACTATACACATAGCACAAAAACACCACACTGGGGCTGAACATGAACAAATGTACACTACCAGTCAGAGTTAGAGTACATCTGCTTGATACCTGAATATTCATTGTCCATTTGGGAGTATGGTGCTCAGCCTCTCCAGAAGTGCTGTAGCAATGTTGTCGGAAGATGGTAATAAACTCGAAACACCGCTGTCGGATACTATTGGCATTGATGTAGCTTAGCTCAAGCACCAGCTGGCAATGGCTGGAAATGTCGTCTTGTCTGCTTGAATGGCGATAAAATCAGCGCTCTTACTTCCTCCAGAATGTAATCCTTTAGCAATGACAGCATGCAGTCTTTGACTGCCTTTAAAACGGTACGTTAGCAGGTGCTCCACCAGCACACTGTCTAGGGAGGCAACAAAATCCACCAATGCCCTGAAAATGCCAGGGTTGTCTGAGGAGTCAGTCTTGTCATGCCCTTGCAAGGCTGACTCAAAAGCCCCACAAAACTTCACACACTTCACTTCGATTATTTTGGATAAAATGTGCCTGTTTTAATCCACCTCCTCACTGTGTTTCCTCACCACAATCCTGTTGCTGCCGTCCAGCTGCGTAGCAATGTTCACTCTGCCTAATATGGCTAACGTTAGCTTGACAGAATTATTCATGTGTGCCCTGGTGTTCTCATGTTTTCTTAATTTCTCAGACAGGTGCTTCATATCTCTCACTCCTGTAACTGTCCATGCTGGATGTGTATTTGTAATTAATAATAAATAAATACATTTGTAATTTATTATTAAAATTATTAGTAAAATATAATAATAATAATAATTAATAATAATAATAATAATAACGCACAGCTTGTCACATTTGCGTCATGTCGTGCATTACTGCATTATATTATGCTATCACATGAACCAATCTTAGCTAGCTGGCTAACATATAGGCAGGTAAAGTATGGGGGTAAATCGGTGTCAATATTATTGTAAATGCACAGACTATGAGTCACAAATATATAATACAATTTGTAAACTACAAATAGAGTCAAAATCCACAAACTCTTCATGTGTTATGGACAGAGAGGCAGGAGACACCGATATGGAAACAGATGTACAGTATGTTTATTGGATTACAGCCAGAGCAGACAGGTACAGGACAGGAGATAGGGAATCCCACTTGAGTGCAGTGGAATGGAGTGGATACCTCGCTGGTGTAGGATGGAGTGGATAACACGCTGGAGTGAAGACATGCTGGAGTGGAAGAACGCTGGAGTGGAATGTAGGGGTTATGAAGAATCTCATGTCGAGTCCTTTGTTCAACGAGGTCGGACAACTGGTTGAGGTGAGTACTGAGCTTTTATGCTGGCTGTGATTAGGTGCTGATGGGGAGCAGGAGTGTGAAAGGGAGCAGGTACGTGTGATTAACAGACGGTGGAGCCTGGCGTATCCGTGACATCATGATCCACCAATAAATTCAAAATCCACATACTCTTTATGTTTCACAAATGTAAAACACGATCCACAAACAAACTCTTCATGATCCACATATAGAAGTGACTTGTACTTGAAAACCAGAATTTGAATAAAATGCAAAATGATTTGTCTGCACATGTGGGTCATATTCTATTTGTAGATTGTTTCGCATTTGTTTTCAGAATTTTGACACTACTGTTTTGCTGTTTTAAAAGTTATAATTTCTACAAATGCACTCTTCACAATTTGCAAACAAACACAGTCTAACTTGTATTTTCAAACCACTGTTTCAAGACACGCTTACAAGTTCTGTGTAATGCTCAGTGTCAAATCTATGTTTGTTGATCACAGTGTATTTGTGGATCACTTCGCATTTGTCTACAAATCATTTTGACACTGTTTTTTCACGGATTGTGTCAATAGATCCACAAATGTAGTCAGCCAATCAGGGGCATTGCTTGCTATGTGATGTCACGGCTCCTTAATAAGCATTTCAAAATAAGAGCTGAAACGTGTCAGAACTAAATTGTCTTTTCCCTCAGCTATCACTGTGTTTCTGCCCATTATTTTGTCTCGTTTGCTCAGTCACCAGCCGCCACATATTCATCACACACTGGCAGCTGATCCGGTGTTTCATATGTATGTCCTTTTTGCAAGAGTAATGTAGCCTACTTCCTCAAGATACCCCATCAATTTTATTAGTGCTCTAAGTGTAGTGTGTATTTGTCCAGCAGGTGGCATGTACTTTATGTGAGTCAAAGGCGCCAGTGCAGTGCTTCTGCTCTTCGGGGAGTAGGCCGTTAGAACCGCAAAAGACAAGCCATTGAGAGTTTGTGCTTAGCCTATGTATTATAAGTACCTACCTACCTTTCAGGGCTTGAGGCAATACACCAAACAGCCATCCAACTCAAAATATGATGTTTGTGTGTTTGTGTGTGTAAGCACTTTGGTCAGATGTGGTCAATCAATGATCCCAAACCTAAAATAGCTTTTAATCATTTCCCCTCTTGGGGGAGGTTTTAAGTCTCAGAATAGAATAAAAACTTAACTAGTTCAAGAATATAAATCAAACTAGTTTAAGCTTCATCCTGAAGCTGACCCAAATTTATCAAGAAATCAAATCAAACTTTATTTTGTTTATTGCAACATCAAGAAGAAGGAACACGAGAAGCTTGAAAAATACCAAGGGCTGAAAGAGGAGCTAGAAAAGATGTGGAGGGTAAAAGCAACAGTGGTGCCAGTGGTAATTGGAGCACTTGGGACTATGACCCCCAAACTGTGTGGCTCCAGCAGATTGCAGGTACAACATCTAAAGTAAGTATATATATATATATATACTAATTCTGACACTCATTTTCCAGAGGGAAGCAAAAAAACAGTTCACCCATTTAAGCTAATATAGGATAACTGCAGTGCTGGAATTTAACTAAGTACATTTACACAAGTACTGTACTTAAGCACATGAGGAACCATAGGGTAAGTTAGAAGTTTTGGCCTACTCCTCTACTAGCACATCTGTCACCTGTGAGTGTAAGCTAAAAGCTAATAATGACATGTATATTAATGCAAAAGATGAACACTGCTGAATTATTAGAAATACCTTAGCTTGTTGGTGATATCAGGGCTGTGGTGGCTCTGTTGTATTTTTGTAAATGAGCAATGACGTAGGCTAACATAAACATTTATTGCTGTTCTCAGTCATTCTGTGTGTCTGTCTGCATAATACCTCTTTACCTGAGTTTTTTCGTCTCCTTTTACAGCTCCAGAGAACAGAAATTCATGAGGAAAAAGAGAAACTTTGAAATCCTTTTTTAAGGAGGGAATGACACATGTTGGTTCACCCTTAATTACAAGAGCTGCATCAGCTACTGGTGTGGAAACCTGTATCATAGATTTAAGGTTTACTTTAGTGCTGCACTAACAATCAACATGTCAAATAAATACATCATTCTGCTGTACTGCTGGTACAAATTACAAAATGGAATGTGGAAAGTTTTGTTTAAATTCAATTTAATTTATGTAATACCATTTCATTATTTTTGATTTCTCTCTTTCAGAACTGGATTGGAAACTACAAAAGGTCCAGCGAGTACTTCAGACATTCAAGTTGCATTCATCAATGTAAGACTGCTGTGTGAAAAGAATCAGGTCATTTACTTCACACATTATGTTGGACAGATTGTCTCTGTATGAATGTAGTTAAAAAATAGTGTAGACTCTTAAGTGATAAGTTTTCTGTGCATCCATTTTTTTCCTCAATGAACGCTGTTAAGGGCAGGTGGTCCACATTAGGGGAAAATATTTTCAAGAGGCAGCAGCACTGAGGGTACTAGGGCAGGCAGATGAGGGACCTCAAAAATTAAAAACCGTTAGAGGTTTGAAAGACACTTAATTTGCCCAGTGGTATCATTATAGTATTAAATGTAAGGATGATTGACATTAATGTGATTCAATTCAATTTTCTTTATATAGCGGCAGTTCATAACAGACGTTATCTCATTGCACTTTTCCTATAGAGCAAGACCTGCTCTATAGGAAAAGTGCAATATTATAATATTTACAGAGACCCAACAAATCCCACCATGAGCAAGCATTTGCGACAATGGCAAGGAAAAACTACCTTTAGCAGGCACAAACCTTGGCCAGAACCAGACTCAGTGGTTCGTGGCCATCCGCCGCTGCCGTGTTAGGTTTTGAGAGAGAGCGAGAGAGAGAGAGAGAGAGAGCCATAGGAATAATAATGACAGTATTAATAAGTCAATAACAACAACTGTAGTAGCAGTTGTCGAGCGGGAACATGGGGACAGCAAATGGCCCGTAACCACAGATCCAGTCTCTGCAGCTCCGGAGAGAGAAGATGTCGAGTTAGTAACATGCATAATGGGATAAAAAGTGTTCTAGTCGGGTAATATGGTATTATGAGATCTTTATGATACGATGGTACCTGACCATTAAGAGCTTTGTAGGTGAGGAGAAGGATTTTAAATTCTATTCTGGATTTTACAGGGAGCCAGGGCAGAGAAGCTAATATTGGAGAAATATGATCTCTTTCCCTAGTTCTTGTCAGTACACGTGCAGCAGCATTCTGGATCAACTGGAGAGTCTTAAGGGACTTATTCGGGCAGCCTGATAATAAGGAATTGCAATAATCCAACCTAGAAGTAACAAATGCATGCACTAGTTTTTCGGCATCATTTTGAGACAGGATGTGCCTGATTTTTGCAATGTTGCGTAAAAGAAGCCAGAAAGAAGAAGTTTGTTTCATGTGGGAGTTAAAGGATAAATCCTGACCAACAATAACTCAGAGGTTCCTTACGGTGGTGCTGGAGGCCAGGGCAATGACATCTAGAGTAACTATATCTTTAGATAATGTGTCTCGTAAGGTGTTTGGGGCCAAGTATAATGACTTCAGTTTTGTCAGAGTTTAACATCAGAAAATTGCAGGTAATCCAGGTCTTTATGTCCTTAAGGCATGCTTGAAGTTTAGCTAACTGGTTAGTTTCATCTGGCTTGATTGATAGATATAATTGGGTATCATCTGCATAACAAATAAAAAAGTTAATGGAGTGTTTCCTAATAATATTGCCTAGAGGAAGCATATATAAGGTGAATATAATCGGTCCAAGCACAGAACCTTGTGGAACTCCGTGATAACTTTGGCATGCACGGAGGACTCACCGTTAACATGTACAAACTGAGATTGATCTAATAGATAGGATTTAAATCCGCTTAGTGCAGTTCCTGTATTGCCAATTACATGTTCCAGTGCAATTAAAAGGTCATTTGTAATTTTCACCGGTGCTGTCTCTGTGCTATGATGCACTATAAATCCTGACTGAAAATCCTTAAATAAACAATTATTATTTAGAAAGTCACACAACTGATTGGCGACTGCTTTCTCAAGGATCTTAGAGAGAAAGGGAAGGTTAGATATAGGTCTATAGTTGGCTAAAACCCCTTGATCAAGAGTGGGCTTTTTAAGAAGAGGTTTAATTACAGCTACTTTAAAGGACTGTGGTACATAGCCTATTAATAAAGACAGGTTGATCATATCCAGTAACAAAGTGCTAACTAAGGGTAAAACGTCTTTAAGCAGCCTAGTTGGAATGGGGTCTAAGAGACAGGTTGATGGCTTAGATGAATTAATCGTTGCAGTTAGTTGAAGAAGGTCAATAGGAGCAAAGCAGTCAAAATATATATCAGGTTTTACAGTTGTTTCTAAGGTTCCTGTGTTTGAAGATAAATTTGTACCGGTTGATGGCAGGACATGATGAATTTTTTCTCTAATAGTTAAAATTATATTATTAAAGAAACTCATTAAGTCGTTACTACTGGGAGCTATAGGAATACATGGTTCAATAGAGCTATGACTCTCTGTCAGCCTGGCTACAGTGCTGAAAAGAAACCTGGATTGTTTTTATTTTCCTCTATTAATGATTAGTAGTTAGCTGCTCTGGCATTACGGAGGGCCTTCCTATATGTTTTAAGACTCTAGATTAGATCTTGCCAGACTAAACGAGATTTTTCCAGGTTGTAGGAATGCCATTTCCTTTCAGGTTTTCACAATGTTTGCTTTAATTTGTGAGTTTGGGGGGTTATACCATGGAGCTAACCTTTGCTTGATTATCTTCTTTTTTAGAGGGGCGATACAATCAAGTGTCGTTCGCAGTGAGCCTGCAGCACTATCAACTAGATGGTCAATTTGGGAGGGGCTGCGATTTGCATAGGAGTCCTCTTATATTGAGACATTGAATTAAATGCATATGGGATTGCTTCCTTGAAGCCACAGCACTATCAGATAGACATCTAGAGTAGGAGTCCAGTAATAACAGTTCAAAAGTTATTAACTAATGGTCCGATAATAAAAAGGACCATTAGTTAAAGGATTCTGTGGAAAGACTATTAAATGTTCAATTTCAATGTCGTATACCAGAACAAGGTCAAGGGTGTGGTTAAAACAGTGAGTGGCTTCATGTACACTCTGACAAAAGCCAATTGAATCTAATAATGAGATAAACGCATCATTTTCAACGTCTACATGAATATTGAAATCACCTACAATCATAATTTTTGATGTGAGCAGAACATTGTGACAGACAATTGGAATGTTTATATTTAGATTCTTTCATCATTTCAAATGAATTCATCCCAAATAAATATTCCAGCTGATTTTTTAACGTAGGGTATACTAAATTAAATTATCTGATGATTTGCATACTCAAAGCATGTAATCCGAATGTGTGTAATGAGCAATTATTAAACAAGGGAAGGCAAGCATACGAGCTGCTTAATCGCAATAACATCTACTCTACATGAAAGAATATGCTCACTAAGACCTAGTCAAAGTCCTGATCTGAATCCTATTGAGATGCTATGGCATGACCTTAAAAAGGCAGTTCATGCTCGAAAACCATCCAATGTGGCTGAATTACAACAATTCTGCAAAGATGAGTGGGCCAAAATTCCTCCACAGCGCTGTAAAAGACTCATTGCATGCTGCTAAGGGTGGCCCAACCAGTTATTAGGTTTAGGGGGCAATCACTATTTCACACAGGGCCATGTAGGTTTGGATTTTGTTTTCCCTTAATAATAACAACCTTCATTTAAAAACTGCATTTTGTGTTTACTTGTGTTATCTTTGACTAATATTTAAATTAGTTCTGAATGATCTGAAACATTTAAGTGTGTCAAACATGCAAAAAAATAAGAAATCAGGAGGGGGGTAAACACTTTTTCACACCACTGTAAGTATGTACGGTATAATAATACAATGTAATAATATAAGTAGTAAGTAATAGTGCATGAACTGTCAAATTCAGTGTAGCTTATTAAGATGATTATGAGACAGTGGATACTGCACAGCAGTAATAGAAGTATGAGTAATATTAATATCAATAAAAAAGGGAATTATAAACTAAAATATTGCACAGGAGTATTACACAGAATATTGCACAATTATGTCAAGTATTGCAGAGATGTAATGATCAATGTCCAGTGTAATGTCTTAGGGTCATATAGACTAACACTTAGAGGGAGGAGTTAAAAAGTTTGATGGCCACAGGCAGGAATGACGTCCTGTGGTGCTCTGTGGTGCTTTTTGGGGGGATGAGTCTTCCACTGAAGATACTCCTTTGTTTGACCAGCACGTCATGGAGTGGGTGGGAGACATTGTCCAAGATGGCATGTAGTTTGGCCAGCATCCTCCTCTCTGACACCACTGCCAGAGAGTCCAGCTCCACCCACACAATGTCACTGGCCTTACGGATAAGTTTGTTGAGTCTGTTAGCGTCCGCTACCCTCAACCTGCTGCCCCAGCATGCAACAGCATACAGGACAGCACCGGCCACCACAGACTCATAAAACATCTTAAGCATTGTCCGGCAGATGTTGAAGGACCTCAGCCTCCTCAGAAAATAGAGGCGGCTCTGACCCTTCCTGTAAACAGCTTGAGTGTTCTTAGCCAAGTCCAGTTTGTTGTCCATGTGTACTCCCAGTACTTGTAATCCTCTACAATGTCCACACTGACCCCCTGGAGGGAAACCGGGGTCACTGGTGCCTTGGCCCTTCGTAGATCTACAACCAGTACTTCTAGTTGTTGCCTGTCTGCCTACCGGTCTGTCCGCCTGTACCTGTCTTTAAGCCACCTCACCCCATTAAACACTGTAGCCATCCGGCTACTTCATCCTCATACCGCTTCCTGGTCGTCTGCATTTGGGTCCACATACTGCACCCCATACGACAATAACGGTGCCGACTAGAGGGAGTTAGTTAGCATGCAAAGACTCTGTCTGTGTGGAGCCTAACATAAACTAACATCACCTTAGCGTGTGGCTACCAAATTAACCTAACAGATAAACACATCACAACAAGAAATCCTCAGAAAAACACATCAGTACATGTACATCATTAACTAACTACTAGCTGGCATTCAGTCTGTTGTAGACCAACCAAGCTGGGAAGAATTGTGGTTCCGCTGTGGAAGCGTCTTTTGCTGTGCAGTGTCCGCTGGTAGAGATCGCAGGAAGCCAGTTGTTCCATCTGTGGTTGTCCTTACAGAGTTTACAGCTTGGCATTAACTTGCTTCGTGCTCCTGTTGGCATGTAAAGTTAGCTGGCAGGCTTTGTGTGTGGCAGCCGTTTGCACAGAAATTTGTTGCAGAGATCTAGAGGCCTTCGCAGCGCGTTGGTAGATCAGTGAGCCACACTGTTGCACTGGGTGACATGTCCTTTAATTACCATGAACATACACTGTACTTTATTTTGACCAAGTTCCACATACATTGTCCTGCAGCTGGGTTTAAGAATGCACAACAAGAAATTAAAAATATCAACAGAAATTCAAATGGCCATGTCCTGTATTATTACAGAATCTTGAGAACAGGATGTCTTGTAGAAGGGCCCTGTGTCAAAAACTAGTTTTAATACCTTCATTATTTAAGTTCATTTGTTAACTCTAAGGTGACAGTGTCAATAAGGGCCCACGGGTCATTTTTGCCTAATGGCAAAACGTGTCTCATAAGGAGAGGCATACAAACTCTCACACACACACGCTGCTGTGTGACTGCAGTGAGTGTTGTACATGTGTCAAGACCACAAAGTAGAACAGGGAGGTTGGTAAGGATTAGTCAGTCAACCAGTTAAAATTCCTGCTAGCCAGGTGGACCTCTATAAAGTGTTACACAGACACCTGTTAATCTGCGCTGCTTTCCACTCAGCCTAGGCAACCAGTACACACACACACAAACACACACACATTCCACAGCACCCCTACACACTGCTGGTCGCCTGCCATACAATAAGAACATCTCC
This sequence comes from Siniperca scherzeri, assembly GCA_027580175.1. NCBI lineage: Eukaryota > Metazoa > Chordata > Actinopteri > Centrarchiformes > Sinipercidae > Siniperca > Siniperca scherzeri. The sequence continues at coordinate 2,610,078 of CM050859.1, forward strand.
CTGTGCGCCTGTATAACTGAGTAACTGAGTTTTATACAGAGTGGTTTTGCAAGATTCAAGCCAGAAACATGATTGAAATACCAGGAAAGGGGTCCATTTTAGGAACGTTGCATGGACTACACAGTATGTGAGTGTATATATATATATATATATATATATATATATATATATATATATATATATATATATATATATATATATATATATATATATCTTGTGTGTGAGTGTTTTCATTAGGACCTGTAAACCCCACGTTATCTTTAGTATTTCCTCCATGCTCAAAATGGAGACTAACTCAAGTTTCACACGCTTTCATCTCTCTCTCTCTCCATTCGCTGTTTTAGATTGGGCCTGTAAAAATATCAGAGAGGCTAAGGAGGGAAGTGAGTATATTTCAGGCTCCGTCACCCACTCAAATCCAAACTATGGTCGAGGAAGGTGTTTTTTTTGAGCAGTCATGGAAATAATTTTTTTGTAACTATAAACCACTGGGAACTATACTGATGGAGGTAAAACATTTAAATTCATGATGCTCCCCAGGACTAAAGAAAGCTACTTACCAGACTTTTTATCAGAAACCAAGAACTTAGATCAGTTTGTGTAAAAACTTGTGGTTGAATTACTGTTGTATTATATCAGTCATTAATCGAGAGAAGCAAAACATGACAAGACATAACAGAATGTTATAACAATTACTTCAAAATGAGGGAGAAGGAGATATGAAAGGATGATTATACTTTATTACAACTTGTGTATGGAAAGTGCGCATGCGCCAACGTGCATGCTGCCTGTTGCCATTGCTCCGTCTCATCGTCTTACTTTTTCTAACTTTCTAGCTTTCCTTTTTCTTTAAAACTTGAGTAACATTTGTGTAAGTGTAATTTAAACTACGCTCTTTACAAAAATGAGAGTATAGTGTTTTGGCATTTTTTTTCGCTGTGAAGCTGCTACTCTGTCAGGGCACAGCTGCAGAACAGCTGTTTGGCCGCATTGTTTACACCAGGGAACAGCTGATCACGCTGAAGCCGAGCAGCATGGCACCCAGGACAACCGATGTCCTCAGTGAGATCTGGAGGAGGACACACTGAGGATGCAGAGGTGGAACAAAGCCGCGAGGGAAGAGAGAGGGGTCCAGACAAAAGAGACTTAAGAAGAAAGAGATTTAAGCCGTGTCTGCCTTCTCTCGTCATGGACAATGTGAGATCACTGGTGAATTAAATGGACAAGCTAACAGCGTTAGCCCGGAATTAGACGGAGTTCCGTGAGTGTAGTTTGATGTGCTTCTCAGAGACATGGCTACACCAGGATATCCTGGATCATAACGTTTCCATCGACGGCTTTCAGACTGTTCAGGCCGACAAGGATCACACAGGGTGGTAATTGGAAAGGCGGCAGGCTTGCTGTTCTGGTCAACAACAGATGGTGTAACCCTGGTCACGTTACTATCAAGAAGAGTATCTGTAGCCCGGGCATTGAACTGTTAGCTGTAGGACTCATTATCTGCCACGTGAATTCTCACATGCCATTGTTGTGGCTGTTTACATCCCCCCCTCTGTTAACCCGGCATAACTAGCAGCACATCTCCAGACTCAACAACCGAGTGCACTCATATTAATCTCGGGTGACTTCAACCATGTCAGTGTTTCAACAACACTGACATGGTTAAGGATGCATACAGCTCTTCCCCCCTCCCCCCCTTGGGTAGGTCAGACCACAACCTGGTTCACCTCAAACCCTGCTATGTGCCTCGGGTTAAAAGGCAGCCTGCGACCACAAGGACAGTGAGGAGATGGTCAGAGGAGGCCAATGAGACACTTCAGGGATGTTTTGAGGTTACAAACTGGGATGCACTCTGTGAGCCTCATGGAGAGGACATTGATGAGCTTACTGAGTGCATCCCTGGCTACATTAACTTCTGTGTGGACTACAATGTCCCAACTAAGATGGCCCATTTTTATCCAAATAACAAATCGTGGGTAACAAAGGACATCAAAGACATCCTGAATGCCAAGAGGAGGGCCTTTACCGATGGCAATAGGGAGGAGTTGAGGGCATTCCAGGCTGACCTGAAGGTGAAGATCAGGGAGGCCAAGGAGAAGTACAGGAGGAAGCTGGAGTGGAAACTCCAGCAGAACAACATGAGAGGTCTGGAGCGGCATGAAGAGCATCACTGGCTTCAGACCGACTGGCAGCAGAGGAGTTGAAGGCAGCTTGGACAGGGCCAATGAACTGAATCTGTTCTTTAACAGATTCAACGCACTGGCTCCTGCTCATCCCCTCTAACTCAGGTGCTGTCTGCCCTCAGACTCTTCTGAGTCCACTGCTCCCCCCTCCTCCATCGTCCTGGGAGAGTCCTACTGCCCCCTCAACTGGCTCTCTGGCTAACAGCCCTCTCCAGACTGACGACTCCCCTCCTCCCCCGCCTGCAAACTCTACTGTGTGCCTGACTGCTGACCAGGTGAGAGGACAGCTGATTAAACTCTACTCAAACAAGGCTGCAGGCCCCGATGGCATTTGCCCTGGGGTGCTAAAAGCCTGTGCCCCCCAGCTATGTGGAGTCCTTCACCATGTCTGCAACCTGAGCCTGAGTCTTCAAAGGGTCCCAGTTCTGTGGAAGACATCTTGCCTCGTTCCTGTGCCAAAAATGTCGCGTCCCAGTGGCTCCAAGGACTACAGACCAGTGGCACTGACCTCCCACATAATGAAGACCCTCGAGTGACTGGTGCAGGAACTGCTGCGGCCCATGGTCAGACCCCTCCTGGACCCCCTTCAGTTCACCTACCAGCCCCGGCTGGGAGTTGAGGACACCATCATCTTCCTGCTGAACCGCATCTACACCCACCTGGACAACCCGGCAAGCATGTTGAGGATCATGTTTTTTGACTTCTCCAGTGCTTTCAACACCATCTGGCCAGCCCTGCTGGGTGAGAAGCTGGCAGCGATGCAGGTGGATACCCCCCTCGTGTCCTGGATTGTTGACTACCTGACTGGCAGATCACAGCATGTGCGTCTGCAGCACTGTGTCAAAACTGGAGGGAAAGCAAACAAACACAGGAAGTAAAACTACAAGACACACAAGGAGAGGAACACACAACAAAATAAAACAGGAAATGACAAAACCTCAAACTATAACAGTTATCCTAAACAGACCACACACATACACCTCTAATTTGGCCCTTAAAGACAACCAAACATGGTGGAGAGTAACTTTAAAGCTCCCGCTTCACATGTTCCTTTGTTTCTGACCACGTGGGTTCATGCTCGTACACACGAGACATACGGAGGCAGAACAAAGAAACATACACACATTCCTTTTGGTGTGCACCCAGACCTGCACACACACACACACACACACACACACACACCCTTTGTTCTGTAGTTTAGTGTATTTAGGGTTAGTCTTATTGTGTGGTTTTGCTTTGTTTATCTTTTAAATAAATGGAAGATCTTTGGAGTTTCCCTAGATATCAATTCTCCCTCTTTTTACTTTTGGCAAATTCAATTGAACAAGGAAATGTTTTCCTCAGTTTTCATTTGAACTTATAGACATATAACATACCAGGAGGTGACCGTACGCAAAAGGAAGAACTGGTACTCATGAGCAAAAATGAGAAGCGCTGGTACCTGTGAGTGCCAAATTCAAGCAATGAGTTTTGCTTGAAACCTGGGGGTTTGTTTCCAACCTGTCTGATCTTCTGACTGCTCCTATTTCTTTACCTGTCAGACTTTTTTTATAGTTATGTCACTGTGGTCCCAGATCTCAGCTATTAACTACGACGTCATAATTACTGATAGAAATGATGGCCAAAACAAAAAGATAAGACTGTGTTATAATAAATTGTAATTACCCTTAGCTCCTTTAATAGCTCATATTTCAGAGCATTTAGTGATATAAAAACGGTTGAAAAAACAAAAACAAGAATAGGAGCTAAAGAGAGATGGGCATGTGAGAGGGAACTATTGCAGAGAATTCCACTTTCCAAACACCAGCTCTTTTTTAGTCAGACACGGAAAAAATCCTGCAAAGCCCTCCACCCATAAGCCATCAGTCATCAGTGAAAACAAAACCCAAAACAAGAGGACAAAGCAAAACCCTTAGGCTTGATAAATCAAACACTGTCTAACTATGCAAATTAGACCCAAGACTGAGCCCCCTTTTAAACACTGTTTATCACACTCCCATTGTGATTGTTGTCCTTCTAGCATTGTTTGACTTTTTGTGTACTTGGCAACCTACTTGATACTGTGGGGACATAGTGAGAGCCCTCTCTTTCTCTCTGTAGTAGTGTGTGCATGTTTTAAGCTTTTATCACACATGCGTCATAGCTCTCTATAACTCTGTTAATCTATCCCTGGTACTCCTGGCAGCACCCAGAGGTGCTTTTTCTAACTTAGGACTTGGATGGCAGAGAGTGGAAGTAGGCTGGCCCTGAAACTGTGTAATAAAATGACCTCACACAGACTCTCACACAGATAGTGTATACACACACTCTGACACACATACAGCTGGCAGTGGCACCAGAGTGGATTCTGGATTTCCCCCCTTCTATAATTGTGTTTGCCTGGGACCTGCAGTGATTTCTGAGCATCAGCCACTGGCAGCAAGCGAGTAATCACAGTTGGGTTGGCTGATGAGAGATGTGCGTGGAGCGACGCTCTACTGTGAGGCCTCCAGCTTTTAACACTCTTGAAATAGAGCCAGGCCTGGCTGGATTCCATCCCATCAGCTCTCATTGTGTTTGTTGGATTACATCAGACCGGCCATTAGACGACCACACACACAAGCACGCATGAATATACACGTACACATTCAAAAGTAAAGAGAAAGACACATGCACGTACATGTTAAGAAAAATGTGATGTGTGAAATAAACATAACTCACATAAGGCTAATGTAAAATATACAGTATATGGTCAACAGATTGGATTTGTCTCACAAATCTCTATGGAACAGCATTACATAAATCCAGCATAGAATTAACAGAGGGCACAAATAGGCTAAGAAACAGGCTACAAAAAGAGAGCTAACAGAAACATACTGTTGTAGCAACGCATTCTCATTCCCAGGGCGTCAAATACCGACATTTTGTCACAACCGTCAGTGTCATATAAACACGCACAAGGTACCCTTTGACGTTAGTAGGAGACACCTTCAGAAACAATGTAACATCACTTAAAAGTGTGGTTAGGTTTAGGGAAAAAACACTTGGTTATGCAGTAGGAATGTAAGTTACGTGACATTTAACTTAAATTTAAACTTTAAAGTGTACATTAACTTTTGGGTTCACACGGGACACAAACCCCAGTCTCTTGGGTGAAAGTCCTGACCACTCCAACCACCCCACCTTCTCCTTAAATGGACTTTGTCGCTCTTTACATTACATTACCTGATTTCATAAAGGCTTTCTGCCATCTAATACAGACGCTAAAGTGTACGGTGTGCATGTTTATATTATGCAGAGGGGCGTGGCAAAATGTCTTTATTTGACACTGGGAATGAGAACGGGCTGGTTGTAGTTGTCTGTGGGTCACTTTAAGCCCCGTTTTGCATGTAAAAAGTAGATGGAAATACAGACTGTTTTTTCAAGATTCCTTGTCGCTCACTAGTTGCCTGTTGTGGTTTAACAGGTCATCCACTCAAGAGCTGAACCATTTTCAATTGTATTCCCCATCGACGAAAAAACAAACAAACCCCACAGCCATGTCACAGTGTTTCCCCACCCTATCTACAACGGGTTGCATTCTTTCATTGAAATGCAAAGAGAAGCATTTCTCCTGAGTGGCAAATCTCTGTGTTGTAGCAACCAGCTGTAAAAATTACATCACCACCCACCTGTCAAGAGTTCATTCATGTTTCCCACAGTTAACATCCACAATCTTTCAAAAATCCAATCACAATTGAGCAATTTTTGTTCTACTTTATAATTATTATTTGTCAGACGAGACTGACTGGCACCCCTCTTTAATTAAAACTGTCAAACCCACTACTATGGTGGCCCTGAGGGTCAAAACACAATGATACTTCACAAACCACAACAACATTTCACAAAATATAACAACATTTCACAAAACGTACTTTTTCTTAATTTTGTTTATGACAGTTTACAGATAACTTTTCAGGTTTTGTTTTAAACCTATTTCTTTGAATGGAGCAAAATGAATATAATTATTTATTTCCTCAACATCTTAATGGTGTTTTTATTATGCCGCTAAGAACTATAGATGATATTATCAAAGTTTTTGATTTTGGGACGGTTTACATTTACTTCGGGACGGTTAAAATAGTTTTTCGGGATTTGTTTTTGGTTCCGGGATGGTGGTGAAAAAAACTTAGTCTGGAGCCCTGCTACATAATGTCCTTTTTTAAAATATTCTCTTATGATTTCAATCTCCTCTTCCATCCTTTCAAATTCAGTTTACAATTTGTGCAAAGACACTGCTGACAGTAGTAGGCTAGGCTATACAAACAGGAAATGACATTGAACTGTCGCCAGGGACTTGGGTTCGGTCCAGTCACAAACAAGGAATGTTGTCCCTTCTTTTCCGTAATCTGAAATGTCGTTGAGTTTTCTGAAATGTTGTTGTGTTTTGTGAAATGTCGTTGTGTTTTGTGGAATTTTTTGTTTTGTGAAATGTCGTGTTTTGTGAAGGCAGAGGGAGAAGGGAGTGAGAGAGAGAGAGAGAGAAGGGGGGGAGGGAAGCACAATACAAATTCCACCTAGAATTTTTTAATTATTATAATGTAATGGTAGTGATAATATTAATATTGATAAATTAATAATAAAAAACTACGGGAGAGAGAAGATGTCGAGTTAGTAACATGCAGTAATGGAATAAGAATTCATACAGATGGAGAGGGAGAAGAGGAAAGAGGAGCTCAGTGCATCATGGGAAGTCTCCCAGCAGTCACGGTCTATAGCAGCATAAGTAAGGGATGGTTCAGGACTCACCTGAGCCAGCCCTAACTATAAGCTTTATCAAAGAGGAAAGTCTTAAGCCTAAGCGGAGATGGAGTTTGCCCTCCAGAACTCAAACTGGGACCTGATTCCACAGGAGAGGAGCTTAATAACTGAAGGCTCTGGCTCCCATTCTACTTTTGGAGACTCTAGGAACCACAAGTAACCCTGCATTCTGAGAGGGTAGCGTTATAGTGGGGTAATAAGGTATTATGGGCTCTGTAAGATACGATGGTACCTGACCATTAAGAGCTTTGTAGGTGAGTAGAAGGATATTAAATTCCATTCTGGATTTTTCAGGGAGCCGGTGCAAAGAAGCTAATATTGTCGTTGTGTTTTGTGAAATGTTATTTTGTTTTGTGATATGTTGTGTTTTCTGAAAGGATGTATTTTGTGAAATTTAGATGTTTTGATCCTCAGGGCCACCATACACTACAGTATAAACAGAAGATGTTAAGTTTTATTTATGACATTATTTTAAGAAAGATAAAACAGCACACCTACTGCATGTCTAACCATGCACTCACAATAAGAAACCCAGTGCATGCACACAAGTGATGACACCTGGCCTGCATTCAGCATTCAACAATCAAATAAACACAATACTGTAATACAAACAGTAAAAAACCTCTGCAGCTATAGAGTTGCAATGTGTGTGTATGTTTGAGGAATATTGTTGTTCCACTCTGTCAATTCCTTTTTAAATTTGTTAAATAATATCATGATAGCATACTTTTTCAACATAGAAACTTGAGTCTCCAGGATAATGTAACAACCCTATATTTTTGTGTTATTGCCATCATTTTAAGTCATTTCAACTTTGTTTCTAAGAAATCGTGTTTTTCTGTCAGTTTGGTATGTACGGATTTTTCATTCTTTAAAAAAAATTTCTCAGGCTCAAGTATTTTTTTTCATCTGTTAAATGCACTAAAATGTTTTACCAATAAAGATTAAAAGTTTTTTAAAATGACCCTTATAAGTGGGACGTTTGGGCACTTGCTAAGGGAATAGGATAATTTTGTACATTTAATTAAAGCTATACACAACAGAATAAGTACTTTGGATACATTTTGATTTTGGCAATTTAAATTAATATGGTTATCATTCATATTTATGATATAAAACTGGATGCTGTTTCTGGAATATTGCAATTATAGTGCGATGCTTATTCTTAATCAGTCCTTCAGTTGACAGTTGAACCATAGACAAGTGGTTCTCAAACCTTTTCAACAAATTCTTATTTTCTCTCTAAGCACTTTCATTTGCCAACAAAATCAAGTTTTGCCTCACTGCTCTAATATGCTTGGATTGGGTCCTTGATCAGGTTTGAATTTCTCCCCAACAGTGTGTAGGTCTCATTCTGCCCTCTGTGAAAAAAGACAGCATCATTCAGAGCCATATTTGCTGTTACTTTTCATTCATTAAATAAATAAACAAAGCTTACTAACCTTACATGGCCTCCTCCTTCATCGACGTGGCTTACACCTCTAGGATGGAAGTGTTCAATTCAGTTTTATTTATATAGAGCCAGTTCATACCAGAAGTTATCTCATTGCACTTTTCCTATAGAGCAGGTCTAGACTGTACTCTTTAGAATATGATTTGCAGAGAACAAATCCCACCATGAGCAAGCACTTGGCGACAGTGACAAGGAAAAACTTCCTTTTGTAGGTGTTGGACCCACAAGTCAAATGTTCCGTCGGGAACTGGAAGTTAGCACAATGTATAAGAATGACTATTCTGATCAGAGGTTTCACTCTCTCCACAGTTATCTTCCCACCTTCAGTATAGACAGTTGTGGAATTCTCTACTAAATCATATCTAACAACTATCTTATCAGATAGGGGTCCCTATAGTTAAAAGTGGGGGTGCAAGATTAGTGACACAGGCAAGGGGAGGTATGGCAGGAACATTTTCATTGAATTAAGCCCTGAAAGTGCCATCTCTGCAAATATAGAGCCGTCAATCATGACCAATAAAGCTGCTGTTAAAAAAAAATAGCAATAAGGAAAAATAACATGGTATTCTGATTAATAACATCATCAAGCACACCATGTTTAATTAGGAAAGTAGTTTAAAAATAGGCACAAAGGGCAACAGTGTACTGCAGTTAGAAACTGAGTAGGTACAGTTAGCTGATAATTAGCTTGATCAGCCACCGCCAGTAATCAGTACACACATTTTAAAACATTAACAAACTAATAACTAACAGCAGTCAACATCAGACAACCATATCATACTTTAGCAGTTACCTGGTTTCTGTAGTGGTGACAAAACATTAAAACATATACATATTAGCAATTTAAATTAAACTAAAGCTCCCTCTAAGAGATATGACATTAACAATTCCTTATGTGTCCGTAAAAAAACCACATAACTCTAGAAACACAAGATAAAGGGCATCAGATGTCGATAGTCTTCTTGTTAATTCGCCATCAATATAATCCATAAAGATAAACTGTATTTCCATACATTTGGGATTTTGTCGTTGGTTAGCTGCACTATTTTAGTCGGAGAACACAGTGGGAATGACAGGCGAACTGTTTCAGAAACTACGATTTCTCACTAAAATAAGTGCTGGCTGGAGGATCAGATAAACGCCGAATTAAACACCGACTTATAACACTGTTAATTCACCACCTATCATTTGTGTGACGGTATTTGATGAGTTTTTCGGCCGTTAACGGTATTTGAGTCATTAACACTAACGGCAGATTAGCGCAGATTAAAATACATTTCGAGCCAAAATAAAGACATGACAGTAATGTTACATAACTTGCTAACACACAATATACTGTATGTACCTTGTGTTTAGACTGCATGGAGAAATTAAAACTCACCTGTAACAAAGCATGAATGCTTCTAGTGGGGCACACCAGGGACGGTATGACTTCAGCCTAGTGGTGCAGTGCAGCCTCTGTTGTTGTAATACCCATTTCGGCCACAAAACACTTGAAAAATGAGCCTGACAATTCTCACTTGCCTTTCAGGGCATTTAACTATGGAGCCCCCTAAATGTCACGGCGAGAATGTTTTTGAGGACTACTTTGCATTCCCTCGCAACATGTTTTGCATTCTCTTGCAATACTTTTACGTTACCTCGCAATACTTTTCTTTGTCCATTCCTTCAGAGCCATATATCTATTTCTGCTCAGCTGTTCCCAGCACAATGCAACAGTATATCAGCCTATTGAATTTTACTTTGAACTGGGCATTAAGTATGCCGATATAGTAGCCTACTACTGCTCAAAAGGCATGCATGGTTATGTAATTAGTGAAAGTAAAATTAAATGAATTCTTAGATAATTTCTTAGATCGTACTGCAGTATGGTAATCTGCATGATGCTGATGTCGGTTTCATTCATGAACAGTTACTGTACTCTGTACTGTACTGTATCCCAGAGGGGTTTCACTGAGGAAAAGGGGACGTCTCCAGAGGCAGAATTACAGATGTGCAGTTGAATCTACCTACAAGCTCGTGCTGTATTTGTATGAGTCAAAAAAATCAACAAACAAGAAGGTGACTGAAATGCTGCAAACAGTGTCTGTGGTTCTGTCACAGAGAGCAGACAGCACTGAATCACTTGCAGAGATACATCTGGAATGCAGACCAACGCAAGTTGGGAAGCTGTTTGCGTTTCTGCACAGGCTCCTCTGTTCTTTGCACAAAACAAATTAAAGTAACCTTCAATGCTGAAACAGGTTTTGGTAGAAGGCCTGTTGCTATAAGTGTCCATAAACAATGTTAAATGCATTAACTTGAGAATCTCCACACTACTTTCCATTCCAAATAGACATATGGCTCAGAAGGAATGCAAGAAGAAAAGAATTGCGAGGTGACGCAAAAGTATTGCGAGGGAACGCAAAACTTATTGCGAGGGAATGCAAAAGTAGTCCTCCAAAAAGTTCTCGCCGTGACCTTTAGGGGGCTCCATATTTAACAGATGAAAATGAGCCTGAAAAATAAAAAATTCTCACTTGCCTTTCAGGGCTTTCACAGATAAAAATTATATATTTTTTTCAGTTTCACAGATGAAATACTTTTTTAAAGGAACTTAGAAAAATTATCAAATATGGCATGGTTGGCTCTAAATACTACAGAAGTTATAGTTGACTTCTCTCCTTTACTTTTTATGTCCACAGGCTTGTACCTTTGACTTTTATCAACGAACAAGATATTTTCGAACACAGTTGTTCTGTATTGATCTTTTGTACTGATGATTCAACCAGGAGAGTTTCATTTTTATCCAAGACTTGAAGTGCTCCAACTGTCAGTTACCCAACATTGCTTTTGAAAATCAGCGAGACCTCCCACTTCAAACCCTATAGTCTGAATCTAGCTCAATCAATGAGTGACATTTTATACACACTAGAGATTTCCAGAGATAGGATTTGAAAATCTTTCCTGTGAGAGCTTGTTTTCATCACCTTTAATACAATGTGAGCAGGCTCCTCACATGTCTATGAGTGCTAAGTGATGTGACTCTCCAGGTGGAGTTAGATTTAGGACCAAAACCGCACTTTAATCCCAGTACGACACTGAAGATTTCACAGCTTTTTTCACATCTAGACCACACTGGACCAGGTTCAGATCAAAGCCATTATACCTTGACTTGTCAAATCTGGACTAGATTATCCCAGAGAAGCCAGACACTCTTTAAGACATAGTTTCAGATTTGTGAAACTTTAATTTTATTTGTAAAAATGAAAAATAGGGCGATTTCAATGCTTTTTTCATGCCTAGACCAAATTGGAGGTCCAGATCAAAAACCACTATACCTAGACTTGTCAAATCTGGACTAGAGACTAAAGATTCCTAAAAAACACATTTTCAGATTTGTGAAACCTTTATTCTATTTGTGAAAATGTAAAAAAGGGCGATTTCACAGTTTTTTTCATGACTAGACCACACTGGACCAAGTCCAAAGTGCTTCACAGAGAGAGAAATAAAATATCACAGTGAATAATAAAAAACATGAAGGGCAAAAATAAGATAAGAAGTAATAACAACTTTACTTGAGTAATTCCATTTTATGCTACTTTATACTTCTACTCCACTACATTTTGGAAGCCAATATTGTACTGTTAACTCCATTACATTTATTTGATGACATTAGTTACTACTTACTTTGCAGATTTAGATTATTAATACAAAACATAAATCAAGGAATAAATTATGATGATCAAAATTAGCTCCACCTTTACCACTTGCAACATTATTGATGCTTACACATTAATGCATCACCATAATCCAATTATATAATATAATGTATATTTTGAAATGGGACATTCTGCATAATGAGTATTTTTACTTTAAGTATATTTTGATGCTAATACTTTAGTATTTATGTACTAAAGTACTTAAGTAACATTTTTAATACAGGACTTGTACTTGAAACACAGTATTTCTACACTGTAGTATTGCTACTTTAACTTAAAAGATCTGACTATTTCTTTCCACCACTGTATAAAATGTATATATATATATATATATATATATATATATATAGGTGTAATTCAATTTAAATTCAGTTTTATTTATATAGCGCCAATTCATAACAGAAGTTATCTCATTGTACTTTTCCTGCAGAGCAGGTCTAGACCGTACTAATAGAATATTATTTACAGAGACCCAACAATTCCCACCATGAGTAAGCACTTGGCGACAGTGGCAAGAAAAAACTTCCTTTTAAGATGCAGAAACCTCGAGCATAAGCAGACTCAATGATGGGCACTGCCATGTTGAGATGAGAGAGAGAGAGGGAGAGAAGGGGGGTGGGGGAGAGAGAAGCACAATGCAAATTCCATCTAGAATCTAGGAATAATAATGACAATAATAGTAACAAAGCCAATAACAACTGTAGTAGCAGTTGTTGAACAGTAACACAGAGTCAGCAGGTGGCCCGCAACCACAGATCCAGTCTCTGCAGCTCCGGAGAGAGAAGATGTCGAGTTAGTAACATGCATAATGGGATAAAAATGCATACAGATGGAGAGGGAGAGACGGAGAGAGGAAAGAGGTGCATCATGGGAAGTCTCCCGGCAGTCTAGGCCTATAGCAGCATAACTAAGGGATGGTTCAGGACTCAACCAAGCCAGCCCTAACTATAAGTTTTATCAAAGAGGAAAGTCATAAGCCTACTCATAAATGTGGAGATGGTGTCTGCCTCCCGAACCCAAATTGGGACCTGATTCCACAGGAGAGGAGCTTGATAAATGAAGGCTCTGGCTCCCATTTTACGTGTGTGTGTTTAATATGTGCATGTTTGAGTGCATTGTGAAGTCTCTGGATTTTGACAGACTCTGACTCAAAAAGCAGGAGCATTAAAAACAGAGTTTACTTTGTCAGCAGGCATAACACAGGACACCAACAGCTAAAACAGGTAAAGGGTTAATGCAGGCAGGCAAAAAGCTAAAAAACTAGCATAGTTCAAAAGCACAATTGCAGGCAGGCTGATTCAGGCAAAACAAAAGGGCTGCAATGCTACGAAAGGGAGACATGATACAGTGTGGCAAATGACAAGGCTACTGTGCAGGTCAACAGTATAAACTCTTTGGATAATGGGGTAATGAGGATCATGTCTGCAGGCAGGTGCAAGGTCAGGTGACTGGCAAAGGTAGGAACACTGGTAGGCAGGAGAAGGAGCACAGGGTGTGAAAAAATGGCAGATGTTAGTGGACAGATAAACAACATTAATTAAATGATTTCTCAATCAAATGTTGATAATTGTGATGAAGTATTGACAGAAAGCTTTTCATAAAAATGTCTTCAAAAAGTCTGGAGAAAAACATTGTGAGGTTTAAGAGTAAATTAACCAATTGACCAATCTATGAAGATGTTTTGATTGTTTTTCAAAAAGGTAAAAATAACTTTTCTTCTTTTGTTTTCAAGTGAGGGAGAAGAACTCTACATGGCAATTTCAACTAAAATGGAGAGACATGGACTGTGTCTTAAAGAATCTTTAGCTTCTCTGGGATAATCTAGTCCAGATTTGACAAGTCTAGGTATAGTGGTTTTGATCTGAACCTGGTCCAGTGTGGTCTAGATGTGAAAAAAGCAGTGAAATTGCCCTTTTTGCATTTTCACAAATAGAATAAAGGTTTCACAAATCTGATACTGGGTTTTTAAGAATGTTTAGCCTCTCTGGGATGATCTAGTTCAGATTTGACAAGTCTAGGTATAGTGGTTTTTGATCTGAACCTGGTCCAATTTGGTCTAGGTATGAAGCATTGAAATCACCATTTTTTCATTTTCACAAATAGAATAAACATTTCACAAATTTGAAAGTGGGTTTCAGACAGCTTTAGGGCTTTACCAAAGATGCTCCAACAATGTCTAACAGGCTTTCACAATAGTAAGAGGTGCAAAAAAGCAGAGGATCGGTCGGTCAGCAATGTAAGTGAAGTTTCCCTTAACTTTTCCCCTTAACTGCCAAATCGGAAGCTGTGAATCAGAAGCTAACTTCAGTGTCGTAATCCCAGTCAGGCTTGTATGACATTATATACCAACCCAGTCTCACAGCAGTTTCTGAATTAGTCACGAAATTTAACATATTGATTTGTGTACATGGACACAAATTTCCAATTTTTTTCGTGTCACTCAGAACGACTTTCAAACTAATGTATTTCAGTTGGAAGTATCATTCATGCCTGCACCACGTATTGGCGTTCAGTGATCAGTGCGCCTGCGCAAGCTCCTGCAGTGCAGAACCGAGTACGTCTGTCAGCTGGTGGTATTTAAAGGTAAGACGATTTAAATGAGAGCATTTAAACTGTGATTATTTAGTCAATAAGCGAAAACAATACAGAAAAATAGTTTGAAGGTGACGTGACATGAGTGTTGACGAGAGATAACTGTTTTGCATTACATACTATATTCTCTATCTGCTCCTTCCAATGCTTCATTGAAGCTATATCAAACTCATATTGAGTGAAATATGTAAAACAAGGATGCCGTGTTTATGGCTGCACCGATGTCTTGAGCATAATTTTATAGACATTCCAATATAATTCAGCCTGATATGTTTGGTATATGTTTGGAAGTTCTGTGGGTTTGAACAAAACTTAGTTGCATTTGATCCCACATGAGGAACCTTAGGGTGCAAGTTAAATTGGACTGCTCCTCTACTAGCACACCTGTCACCTGTGAGTGTAAGCTAGAAGCTTACAATGACATTTATATTAATGCAAAAGATGAACACTGCCATATATAGCTATATGGTGATATCAGGGCTGTGGTGGCTCTGTTGTATTTTTTAAGTGAGCAATGATATACACTAACATAAACTTTCGTTTCTGTCCTCAACGTTGAACTTGAAAAATAAAAAGGCACAGGTCTGCCTACCTGTGTAACTGTCTGCCTGTCTGTCGGCCTGCTTGCCTTCCTGCGTAATATCTCTTTACCTGACTTTTTTTGTCTTCCTTTACAGCTCCAATTCCCAGTTGTGTCCCTGTCAGTCCCAGGATTTCTGTGATAAGTTTGTTTTATTACTTACCATGCCAACCCTAACCCCTGGAATGTACAGTAAGAACCATAGCATGCACTCATACATACAGACATAGCAAGCTCACAGTAATTTGAAATAGCTTCATATTAGATTCTTTTAATTGTTTTAGCACTATGTAGTATTAACAGTTTGTGTCTTCATGACTTTGTTGTTTTAAAAACTGTTAGAGCTAACAATCTTACTTACAGAATGCCTACTATGAGTCATCCTCCCTGGGGGTATTCCTCTAACCTGAAGGACATGAGGCCTGTGTACATGAAGGTCATTGTCAACACAGGTTTGTCATTTTACATTGAAAAAATCTTAATATATTTAATATTCTTGACAGCTTAGGAATCAAATCCTATTAAATGTGCAGCAATGATTTCCTATAAGCGATTCATCAAATTTGTGATGTATTTTTAAAAATTATTTTCTGTGCCTGGTTGCTGATTTCACTAATAACAAACATTAGGTTATAGGTGACACACAAGTAATTTTGCCTTTGTTGATATGGTAGTGTTTATAGTAGTCTTTGGTTATATTTTCATTGTATTTCCCTTATTTTATTTGACAGAACAGCTCTGCATCATCACTGTCAAAATGTGTGAGTGTGTACCAGAAGCATGCACTCTGCTAAAGTATGGGCTCTGGCCAGAAGCAGCCGACAAGCCCCAGACAGCCTTTTCCATCCCTCTGCTAGAGCTTTTTGTTTGTCTGTCACTGGAGTGTCAGGATTCTGTTGAGGGTTTTTGCAACAACCTGCGGTGGAGAAACAACCACACACTTGCAGAGGTAAATAAGTTTGCAGAGGTCAGTTTGAAGTCCTGTCTGTGAAGCGAACATTTCAGTTACTTTCATGGAAGACTGACTTGAGTCCATATGGATGTGAAAATTAAAAACTGCATGTGACACCTTCTTCCTTGATTGTGCTACATCATTAATTATCACAACTAAAAGTAAACCTGGAAACATCTAGGATTATACAGTTGCATGCAAAATGATTATTGATCTTTTCTTTAAAAATAACTTCTTGGAGACTTGGTGTGACTTTCTAAATAACAAAAGTTTAGTTGAGGATTTTCAGTCAGGATTTAAAATGCATCATAGCACATAGACAGCACTGGTGAAAATTACAAATTACCTTTTAATTGCAATGGACAATGTACTTGTCTTGATCTTAGTGCTGTATTCAACACCATTGGCCATCACATCCTATTACAAAGACTGGAATATTTAATTGACATTGAAGGATCTGCACTAAGCTCGTTTGAATCCTATCTATCACATCGCTCTCAGCTTGTACATGTTAACGGTGAGTCCTCTGTGCACGCCAAAGTTAGTCACGGAGTTCCACAAGGTTCTGTGCTTGGGCAGATTCTATTCACCTAATATATGCTTCCTTTAGGCAATATTATTAGGAAACACTCCATAAACTTTCATTGCTATGCGAATGATACCCAATTATATCTATTGATCAAGCCAGATGAAACTAACCAGTTAGCTAAACTTCAAGCATGCCTTAAGGACATAAAAACCTGGATGACCTGCAATTTTCTAATGTTAAACAAAACTGAAGTTATTGTACTTAGCCCCAAACACCTCCGAAACACATTATCTAAAAATATAGTTACTCTAGATGGCATTGCCATGGCCTCCAGCACCACCGTAAGGAACCTAAGAGTTTTCTTTGATCAGAATTTATCCTTTAACTTCCACATGAAGCAAACTTCAAGGACTGCTTTCTTTTACCTACGTAACATTGCAAAAATCAGGCACATCCTGTCTCAAAATGATGCCGAAAAATTATTCCATGCATTTGTTACTTCTAGGCTGGATTATTGCAATTCCTTATTATCAGGCTGCCCGAATAAGTCCCTTAAGACTTTCTAGTTGAGTCCTGTTAATGGTCAGGCACCATTGTATCTTGAAGAGCTCATAATACCTTGTTACCCCATTAGAACACTGCGCTCCCAGAATGCAGGGTTTATTGTGGTTCCTATAATCTCCAAAAGTAGAATGGGAGCCAGAGCCTTAAGTTATCAAGCTCCTCTTCTGTGGAATCAGGTCCCAGGTTGGTTTCCGCAGGCAGACATTATCTCCACATTTAAGAGTAGGCTTAAGACTTTCCTCTTTGATAAAGCTTATAGTTAGGGCTGGCTTGGGTCAGTCCCGAACCATCCCTTAGTTATGCTGCTATAGCCCTAGACTGCTGGGAGACTTCCCATTATGCACTGAGCTCGATTGCAACTGTCGAGTTCCTGCTCGACACTACCATTACATTATTATTATTTTAACCCCACCCCCTTCTCTCTCTCCGCCTGCCCCCTTCCCTCTCTCTCTCTTTTAACCCAATCGGCAGCAGTGGATGACCACCCACCTTTGAGCCTGGTTCTGTCCAAGGTTTCTGCCTCTTAAAGGAAGTTTTTCCTTGCCACTGTTGCCAAATGCTTGCTCATGGTGGGATTTGTTGGGTCTCTGTAATTAGTATTATAAAGAGTACGGTCTAGACCTGCTCTATAGGAAAAGTGCAATGAGATAACTTCTGTTATGAATTGGCACTATATAAATAAAATTAAATTGAATAAATCCCCC
Organism: Siniperca scherzeri; assembly: GCA_027580175.1. Taxonomy (NCBI): domain Eukaryota; kingdom Metazoa; phylum Chordata; class Actinopteri; order Centrarchiformes; family Sinipercidae; genus Siniperca; species Siniperca scherzeri. The sequence goes on from CM050859.1 coordinate 2,628,115, forward strand.
AAAGATGGGGCACAAGCCCATACTCCAACACAGCATGATAATCCCCCCAAGGAATGCTTACTTACCTAGCAAGAGTGAAACAGCCATGATTGAACAAACAAGATGACATAATCTGCTAAGAGATAAAGCATAATAAGGCATGACAAAAAGAAAAGCATTTGAGGTTACCAAGAATAATACCTTTTTTTCATGAATGCTTTAGCCTGCAAAAGCTAGGGGCACATGTAAGAGGAATAAGCCGAGGATGACCAGTGGCCCAGTTGTTGAAGGGAAGCTGTTGAAAGACCTTGCATGGCAGCGGAGGTTGCAGCACCTATTCTAAATGAGTGACCTGAATAATGCTTTGGGGGTATGTTACATCTCATAAGCATCTGCTCTAAATGATAGCTAAGCAGAGATTTGGACATGGGATTATTGTCAGGGGTTAGAAAGAGCGGGGCACAATGGTCGGAGACAGGCCTGTTTTTTAAATATTTACACATGGATTTAAACGGACAGAAATGAAAATCAGTGCGAGCAATGATTATGGCACAAGCACCTCCCGCTTTGGAGTGTTTGAGGAAAATACAAAAGAAATCTAGGTGAAAGGTTAAATCTGAAAAGGTAACTACTTTAGCTTGATCGAATGAATTTGAAGAAGTGGTGAATTCCCCGCTCCTTAAAAACCCGTAAATGCTAATATGAAGGAACAATCCAGGAGTCAGTCCACGTAGGGAGAAAAACAACCAAGTCTCAAGACCGAAAGTATTTATGCAAGATAGAGAGTGTAATGGGGAGTCTGTTATCAATGTTAGAGGGGGAAACTTTATAAATACCTTCAAATATCAATTAATGCCTGGGGAAAGATGAATCAAAACATCTAGCATTGACTTGGATACCAGCAACCAGGCCTCTTATATACTGTGGCTTGTAGTTGTTACAGTACAGACAGGCAGGGGACACCGAGATGGAACAGAATGGTTTTTTTTAACCCCAGGACTGGAAACAGGCGACCTGAGGCGGGCGCGGCCATGGCGCTGGGACCAGAGGTGGCGGCGGCGACGGAGCAGGCGAGCAGCTGGAAGGAGGAGCTTCGGTGCGGGCAGGTAGTTGGTTGGTAGACGGGAGAGTGGTCGGTAGAGGTGTGGGATGAGGACTGGCTGACGACTTGACGTTTGACGGGCCAAACTCCTTCCTGAGGAGCAATATGAAGTGGCCAAAGGATTGTGTGACAGCCTCACCTCCTGAGATGGACCAGAATGTTCTTTATTGAATGACAGCCAGATATAGTGGGTGTGGAGAGAGGGATGTCTGTAGGAGGGACATCACTGGAGGCTAGCAGGGAGATCACTGGAGGCAGGCAGGGAGATCGCTGGAGGGAGACAGGAGAAACGAAGTGTTATGCCGAGTGGCACGGAGAGTCCTAAACTTGAACGAGGTCGGACACATACTGAGGTGAGTGCAGGTCTTTTATACTGGCTGTGATTGGAACTAATGGGGAGCAGGTGTGGGTGATTAGTGGATGGTGGAGCCTGGCGTATCTTGGACAGTAGTGCTGTATATCGATGCGATGACAAATAAATGCGCAAACAGTACTGATTGAAAAAGGTTTTTGTGGCAAATTCAGAGAAACATATAGCAAGGCAAGGGTTTTCCAAGCAAAAACATAGAAAGTGGCTAGACCCTTTCTCATGTAAAACAGATTCTGGATATGACTGCAGGGAAAGCTGATTTAATGCGGCAGCATTAAAGCTCCAGACCTGGAGCCAAAGTAACGCCTTAAGTTTTTAATATCTCCATCTCTGAACTTGCCTCTTCTGACGAGAAGTAATCCGAGTGCTGTGCTGAGAAGCAGTCGATTAAATAAATCAGCCTCGATCAGATCTAACTTTCCTGACATTGTAAGGAAAGGTGACAGTCCGAGGAATAGTAGCGAAGCAACAGGTAGATTCGCCATGAACAACCCGCACGGTGACAGATGCGCGCAACTGTTGCATGAACGTACTGAAATCAGAGAGAGAATCATATTTAAACAGACGGCAGTAGGATGATAGGCTAACAATGAAGGTGTGTCACTGTACTATTGGATAGGCCAGCATGTGTGAGAGGAGTGAATGGCAGAATGGTATGAAAATAACTACGCCTTAAGCATGCAGAAGTCTAGTCTTCCTGACTGAACTTACACTGATTGAACTTACACTGTTTTAAAGTAGAATTGTATAAATTGATTGGTGGGTGCAGCTAAGTAACTCAGGTGGATGCAATTTGGTAATTAGGACAGAGCCTCTGTTTTTAAATGGAGTCTGTGTTGACTCTGGGGAAGGATGTTCACTCAATTTTAGCCTTTTTTAAGTATTTTTTAGTAGTATTTTGTAAGTATGGCCAGCTTCGTCACATAGGCTAATACAATCCTTTGCAGCTTGTTTGAGGAGTTAAGAAGTATTTCCAATATCAACTCACTAAAATTTAAACAGGATTTTATTCTCCTATAGATTAAAAACACAGCATTCCCCAATGGAGCATGCCCAGAGCTCAAGATATTTGACACTTAGACTTAGACACTTTCCGGTGCCATTCTGCCACAGGGCTGGGGAGTACTCTGCATGGCTCTGTTGCAGGGCCACCAGAAGTCTGTTGTAAAATATGGAGGTAAGTCCATTTATAAGATTGTGTTATCATTTGAATTTTGAATGGGCTCCAAGTTTTCTTAAGGGATAATGCCTCACATATTATGAATTCACTTGTTATTCCTGTGCCCCAGGACATCCTTGATGTAAATTAATTTTAGTCAGACCTTGTGGGCTGATTTGATGTTTGTGTGAGCTTTCACATTGCAAATGAGATCTATACTCATGTCCTGACCTGTTAGGAATGCTGGAATAATACCTAATGTGGGTGTAAGAACTAGCATAATTTGAGGATTATCACATTCACTCAGCAAAATGTCAGGTTATAGGCATGAATCCTCCATTCTAGCAAAATGCAATTGTGAGTGGTGGGATTAGTTATTGCTCTCAACTAAAACACCTTTTTTCAAATTATGTTTGTACAAATTAAGATTTTTTTTTTGTCAGTTTCTAGAATCTTCTAAATCACTTTTTCTGTCTTACTTTTAGGATATAATGCTGCCACCTTGGCTGTGTGGTTAACAGCCATAATCACTGTGGCTTCTGCCCCAGAATAATTGTTAGATAGGAGCTGTTCATTCATTTTAAAAACGGTTGATAAAAAAGTGGCTCCACTGTTGAACTCACAACTCATCAGCTCCGGCAACAACGGCTCTGGCAACAAGGTGAAAGTCCTGTGTTTTTTTGACCCATCCATCCACCCAGACCTTGTCCCTATGTGCACTTTGTCGCTCTTTATACTACATTATCTGAAAATCTTTTCTCTGACATTTGTGCATAAAATGACACGCCATCTCTGCACAATATAAGTCAGTACAGACTAAATGGCGCGAAATAACGCACGAAAAACAAAAAAGGTATTGTGATAACACGAAATGACTTAAGACATTGGCGTGTTATTTACCATTTGGTGATACCAGGCCTGGCGGAGATCTGCACTCTGAGTGCACTCTTCTAGTTCATTTTTGGTGTTTGTGGGCTAAGCCAATTTTTTGTAATTTGCTTTAGAGCTCAAATTCTAAGTATTCTAAATATATACAGTATCTAGCTGACAGGGATTCCGGGGAAGTTCCAAGGATCAGATTTACTGGATTTATAAAATGATGACACTCATAAATTGATTCCATTATTTTAACAACTTAATCCCAGCAATCCCTCACAATTGAGAATGACTTCCGGATGGGAGCCGAAACGTCTTGATTCTGAAAACAGTGTCCAGATGACTACGACTGAAACCTTTTCTACGATAGAACACTCCTGGACGAATAAGGGACTACACCGTCTTAACTTAATCCCAGAATGCTCTCAAAACAGTGCATAAATACAGGACATGTGAATGGTTTGCATAGCCCTCTCTACAGTTTCGCCAACAACTAGTTGGAATAGTTTTATTATATTTATGTTGTACAATGGGTGTTGTAAAAAATCTCTTCTGGATTGGTTTGATACATTATAATAAACTTTTTGAATGATACATTGTAAATACAGCATGGGAAGTATTACAGTGAGCCTGCAATGCTTTTTCGAACAATGATATATACGGCTATATGATATATAGTTGTTTTGAAGAGTGAATTTTAATGTTTCATTCACAAATATGTGTCATCCTAAACAAGAAAAGGGTCTTGAGCCATGAGGCCTATGTGGAAAGTACAGAAACACTGACAGAGTGCATGAAGATTTTTGTAAAGGTTTTTGATTCAGCTCATTAATGGGCCCCTAATGTGGTGTAAAAAAAGTAGACAATTATTGATAATTATTGTGAAGGTGTGTTCAGCCCATATCAGTAACATACCAAAGGCTACATAGGCTAAACCAGTTGTTCTCAAACTTTTTCTGTCATGCCCCCACTTTAGAGAATGAAAAAGGTTCATGCAGGGGTGCATGAACCTTTTTTCGTTCTCTAAAGTGTGAGACTGCTTTAGCCTATGTAGTTTGCAAAAAGTGGATTTCAATCAAACAATAAAATAAACAAAAGTTTTAGATTCTCAACTTTAGGTCTGCTCAACTGCTGCTGCCACTGCTGCCCCCCCAGCAGTGGCTCTACACTCCGCCAAGGGGGCTCACACCCCAGTTTGAGAACCACTGGGCTAATGTGAGATTCAGAAATGAGACTAAGACTCATGTTTTCAAGTTATAGTAGGCCTACAATAAATGCACATTTGAAACTTAAATGACCCCATGATGTGAAGTTTGCAAAAGTTATTCACTTATTCACATTATAAAACAAACTACATTTTGATGTTCATAATTAACATTTATGTATATTTTTAGCAGTTAGGCCAACACAATTCATAGTTAATCTTCATTATTTCTGCTTAAGTTGCTAAAATAGCTATATTTATGTTTACTTCTTCAAATTATTATTTTATATTAGTTTTTTAATGGTGGGCATGGTTGGAACTCTGCAGTTTGCTATAAATATCTTTTGTGTTTTTGCAGTTAGGCAACACATTCATTCATAAATTAGACCACATTATTTGTGTTGAAAGTCAAGTATTGTTGTGTCTGAAACATATAGACTAGTTTATCCTCCTATTTTTGCTTAATAGTTGCTAGACACAATTTCTAAAACTATGGCTCATTTTGTCAAAACTTAACACACAAAACCCATGGGCACACACACACACACACACAACATGCAAAACATCACACACACTTCTGGAAAAAGCAAATACTTCATCCCAAACTATTTTAACTCTTAAAATCAAAAATGGTATTTTTGCATCAAAACTCTATACACAAAAACATTGGCCTCTATTGTTGTCCAAAAAAAAAGACTTCTAACCTGTGGCCTATTTATAGTGCTCAAGCTCTGATTTCTAAGTGAACAAATTAGCCATAAGTTTTTTCACCTGTGAAGACTGGGTTTGGGTAATCTGTAAATGTGTGTTGCCTTTGAATGGCAGTGTCTTCCAAAAGAAACACAGTTTTGAATGATGTGTCTAATGTAGAGAACTGTGTTTAGTGTTTTACAAAAAGTGTGTTTTAGAATTGCTAAATGAGTGTAAAGCAGATAATGTGCTTATGGTTTAGCGTACCAGGTCAATAGATAGGCTACATGAGTTAGTGGTTTCAGTAAATGTGCCCCATGTACCAGTTTTTTTTGTCTTAACAATCGTGAAAAAAACTGTAATTGAATCTGTCTGTGTTGGGTTATGATGCTGACAAGAAGCTTTGTCAGCGTCATAGACAAGCTTTTTACAGTTTTGTTAATGAGTTCTAACCTGTGTGTGTATGCGTCCAAAATGGCTGCTTGGATCTAAGATGGCGTCAAGCAAAAGAATGTGTGCATATGTCTCGCGTGCATGAGCGCACAAGGTCAGAACAAGAAAGCATGTGTAGCGGAAGCTTTAAAGTTTCTCTCCGCCGGGTGTGGTTGTCTTTAAGGGCCAAACTAGAGGTGTATGTGTATGATCTGTTTAGAATAACGGTCCTGAGTTAAAAGGAGTTAGTTAGCATGTGTGAATCAAAACATTAACTAACATCAACTTTGCATGTGGCAAAAGACCTAAGAGTGAAAACACATCACAACAATAAAACTTAATGAACACATCAGTACATGTACTTCATAAAACTAAACAGTCCTGTGCTTAGCCAAGTACACTGTTAAGCTATGTGAAGCTATATAATGCCCATTTAAGTTACAATACCAGGAGGGAAAACGAGTTGCCTTGAACGTGCTGCTGTTAGCTGGCGGTCAGTCTGCCAAGCTGGAAAGAATTGTGTTTCCAGGGAAAGTCAGTGCAGTGTCCGTTTATGCAGATGGGTGGAACCCGGTCTGTTGTCTGTTGTCCTCCTCACAGTTAGCTTGGCACTAACTTTCTTTCTTTGCTTTTAAAGTTTAGCTGGCAGGCTTTGTGTGATAGCCGTTGGCACAAACTAAACTTGGTTGCAGGTATCTTATGCAGGCTCTCACATTGCTGCGGTAAGATCAAAGAGTTCAGTTCTGCTGCGTGCTTCTGCTCTGAGCAGATTGCACGGCGGTGGTAGCAGACAAACGTCTGCTGCATGCAAGAAGCGAAGCCAGGAGAAAAGAGAGTTCAGTTGGATGTCTGCTCATGCCACACTGAGAGGGAGACAGTCATGGCTGACCCATGGACGCTGTAAGGTTGCATTAAATGCTCTTGGGATTTTGGAATGCTGAGTTCAAATGTCCTTGGGATTTTGTAATACAAAAGAGCATGCAGTTTCCTAATGAAAGTTCAGTTAAAAATCACCCAAATGAATAAATTCATCTGTGGAGTTCCAACACACAATACAGTGGTCTCGCATCTGGACTGTGTGGCAGAGGGTGCAAATCCAATGAGTTTCCCTATATATTTTTCCAAGGACACAAAACACTTGATATATGGATGTGACCATGTAAACAAAATCCCAGAGGATTTGGAGTTGGAGGACAGAGCCAAGGTAGGTTTTTAATCACTGTTACTTATGCAGGAGTCTATTATATGGGGGCATTTTAACATTTTTTAAACTTTTACAAACTATATTTGTATTAGTTACAGCTACACATCCTCTCTATGTGCAAATTGTATCATGCATTATGGCATATGTACTGGGTGAAATAGATTCAAATGTGTGCAATGTGCATATAACCATTTTTATATGTTGAAATTACTTAAAATGTTATTGCTTCATCAGTGAACTGTTTTATAGAAACAGTTAAAGCTGGAGCATTTAAAGGAGTTGAAAAGTTTGAGCATTGAACAGAGGTGAATTGTCAGTTGGAGTGTGAGCATTTAAAGGAGTTGAAATATCTGTTGCAGTTCAAGTTGAAGCACTGAAAGGGGTTGAAGTGTCAATTAAAGTGTAGGCAACGAAAGTAGTTAAATTGTGTACACTATACACAGTGTAAGGACCTATAGTTTACACACCACCTCTGAAAGTGGCAGAAGATTCTTGATTTTCTGATTTGTGCAGCCATCAAAAGGCTCAGAGTAGTAAATGCTGCATCTATAAAATGACTTTACCTGTAGGAGAGACAGTAGCATTCTTTTTTAATGATGTTTCCCCACATTGATGTGTGTGCATACAGGTGATTATGTACATTAAGGTGAGGGTGAATACACATGAGATGTACAAATGCCTATATATCAAATGTTGACCTTTGATAACTACAGCTTGGTGATAATATAAAAGACATTAGACCTGTATTTGCTATATATCAATCCACTTAATATTAGTTGGGTGATACAAACTCATAATATGCTGACACATTCAGTATCTGTGGTAAATAAAGGTGGGAGATTGGAGATTCAAACAGCATATAGCAATATCTGTGCAGTGACTGATATCACTCATACAGGTAGGTGATAAAAAGACTTATAGAGCTTAATCAGTTTCCTGTGATAGTACAGTGACTCATAGTGGTTCAACAACATGGAAGGATATCGACACACTTTTCTTATCAGGCCACTAGAATGAGATGTAATGTACAAATTTGAAAAGTTAATGTGTCAACAATGATTTCAGTGCTATTTTGTAGTAATTAACTGTGTTTTGGGTGGGTATGAATGTGTGTGTGCAGTTATTTATTTGTCTTTGAAGAGACAGAGAATGACACATTTTTATTTTGTTTTACTTCAGCAGAACAGAGTCAAGGACAGAACAAGTCACAAAGAAATTATATTTCATCAAAGCATAGAAGGTATGAGGGTGTGTTATGCATATTCTGCCTACTCGAGCCTCTGGATAAGATGCACAGGTGCACAATCCCTACAATATTATACAGATACTCTGCCTGATATAAGAGAAGAACAGTGTGGATAAATTCATTATATAAATACTGCAATGCTGTTAACAGGAAATAGTATTGGGCATATTTTAATATGTTTTAGTGATATTAAGATTAGGCTATATAAAAGAAGCCTAATTGTATGTTAAGTTCAGAGTATATTAAGCTCACTGTGAGGTCATTAAACCCTACCAGATATGTTCTAAGTCCCTATAAGGATATAATGGGAATATTATACGGGGCCTGACATGATAAAATAAGTGAACAATCAGTACTTAGTGATAGCATTTCCCAATTGCATACTGTCATGTACTTTCATTTTTTCACGCAGTCCTGCTGAATAATATAATACATCTCTTGCTGCCTTCATGAAATATATAAAACATAATCAATGACAAATTTCATGTTTAGGTTGTTGGGATTTACAATGGTTAAGGGGAGCACCCACTTATGTAGGTGCAATCAGTTAATTATGGCTATCAGAATTATCAAAGATAATCATAAATAACTTTAATTAATAAAGTCCTCGGGGGCACCACTCTTCTTAAAGAAGAGAAATGATAGCCAATTAATGGATTGAGTCTCATAAAATACACTAAACTATACATTTTGAACTCAGATTAATAATAAAATTAATAACTATAACCAGAATTACCACCAATACCTAGTAGGTTGAAGGATTTGGAGTTCAACATAGAAGAGGTTGGCAAATTACTCACTCATGGTCATGGTACAGCTGTACCATTGCTAGTGTTTCTGTCTGTCTGTCCTCCTGTGTGTATGTGTGTGTGTGTGTGTGTGCATGTGTATGCTGCAGCCTCGGCACGCAGCCTCCAAGGAACTGCCAATCAGCAGCTGACACACCTGCTACCCATCTACTGCTTCTCACCTGTTCTCCATCCACGATCACACCTGATACTATATCTACCCGGCTCTTCTCACCAGTCTTCGCCAGATCATTCGTTTACCTCAGTGGTATAACTCCTCTGCTCTTGACTACCCTTCTGAGATATTACCTGTATGTTATCAGAACACTTGATTAACCTTTTGACTCCCTGTGCCCAGGTTCACTCATGTCACCTGCCTCCAAGTTGCCCACCGGCTTTCCAGGAGGACCTCACCACAGCTCTCACCTGCCTTGCCTCGGACCACTGTTCCTGCCTCAGCCTGCCTGCTCTTCTCAGCCTCGTGTCTGCCTCCAGTCTACCGGCTTCCAGTATTACCTCCACACTCCTGGTTCCTCATTGTGTTTCCTCTAAATAAATGGAACCTGCTACTGTACTTCCACTGTCCTGTTCGTGCTTTTGGGTCCAGCCCCGGTATACCATTACACACTCTTGTGCAACATTAAAGAAGCCAGCATAATTATGCATGATTATACAAGCACTTATTTAAAAAATAAACAAAGCAAAAACACACAATATAAAGTCTAACTCTAAATACTAAACTACAGAACAAAGGGTGTGTGTGCGCAGGTCTGGGTGCGCGCCAAAAGGAATGTGTGTACAGTATGTTTCTTTGTTCTGCCTCCGTATGTCTCGCGTGCACAAACATGAACCCACGTGGTCAGAAACAAAGGAACATGTGCAGCAGGAGCTTTAAAGTTACTCTCCACCGGTGTGGCTGTCTTTAAAGGCCAAACTAGAGGTGCATGTGTGTGGTCTGTTTAGGATAACGGTGCCAAGTTAAAAGGAGTTAGTTAGCATGCAAAGACTCTGACTCCACTCTGTGTGGAGCATACCATAAACTAACATCACCTTAGCGTGTGGCTACCAAATTAAACTAACGGATAAACACGTCACAACAAAACCTCAGACAACCACATCAGTAACGTCACATGTACAAAAGTTAAACAGTCTTTTGATTAGCTATATACAGTGTTACTCCATACTATGCCCAGTTGTTACGTTACCTGTCTGTGGGAGGGAAAGAGAAGTGGCTTTGGTGCTGCTGTTAGCTGGCGGTCAGTCTGTTGTAGACGAACCAAGCTGGGAAGAATTGTGGTTCTGCTGTGGACGCGTCTTTTGCTGTGCAGTGTCCGCTGGTAGAGCTCGAAAGAAGCCACTTGCTCCATCTGTGGTTGTCCTTACAGAGTTAACAGCTCGGCGTTAACTTGGTTCGTGCTCCTGTTAACATGTGAAGTTAGCTGGCAGGCTTTGTGTGTGGCAGCCGTTTGCGCTAAACTTTGTTGCATAGATAGGCCTTCGCTGTGCTTTGGCAGATCAGGAGACTTCGGTTCTGCTGCGTGTTTCTGCTCTGGGCAGATTACATGGCGAAGCCAGGAGGAGAGTGTTCAGGTGGGTGTCTGCTGGTGAGCATGCCACACTGAGAGGGATAAAGCCACGGCTGTCCGCTGCAGTAAAGGATTCCAGGAGAAAGAGACAGAAGAAATTATTGCTGACCTTTTTATTGGGAAGAGTAAACAGTTGACGGTACGTAAACAGGGCTTCTGTCACTCGCTGTGATGACAGATTAGAGAATAAGCATAAATCAGAGGTATGAAATGGCTATTTAACAACTTTGTCTTATGTGATGTCTCAGCTAACATTAGCCAGTCAACATAAAATTAAATAGGCTATCCTAGTTGTTGTGCTAGCTAGCTAGCTACCTCAATCATTCCAAATGCAAGCCAACTGGCAAACAAACTTAACGTTAATGCAAGCTAATGGTGGCAGACCAGAGGTGGAAGAAGTATTCAGATGCTTTAGCTCTTACTTAAAGGGACTAATACCATAAAGTGAAAATACTCCACTACAAGTAAAAGTCCTCCTGCATTCCAACTTTACTTCTGTAGAAGTACATAAATTGTATTATCAGCAAAATATAGTTAAAGTAAGAGTACTCATAGTGCTGTAAAATGTTCCCTGTCAGTTTCTGGATTAACATTACTGCAGCATTAATGTGTATGTTGCATTTTAATGCTGCAGATGTTTAAGGTTGTGCTCATTTTAACTACTTTATATATTGTTGGGTAGTTTAATCTACATTAATGCATTATGTTCTATAAGATCAGCATGTGTGTAGCATTGCTGTCCTGTGAGAACCACATATCTCTAAAAAGTCATCTTTTCATGAGCTCAGAAAAACAGCCCTATTTTCAGCTTTGTGACAATGCATTTTTCAGCTAATCTAAGAGGGTTTTTAATAGTTTAATTAATTTAAAAAGTAGAAAAATTTTCATCAATCCATAAAGGACCACTTAGTTTTACAAACATTCACATTTAATATCATCAATTAAGATACATGTTTTTCACTCATTCACTGGACAGGAAGGGAATGAAAAAATTGTAATCTGAAAAGTAACAGTGTAAAGCGTGTAAAGCGTGTCATAAACAGTCTAAAGTCATTGTTTAATACTATGGGATGTTTAATGCTGATGAATATTGTATCTTTGGGTGAAGGGTATGGTGCTACAATGTACATTTTGAGCTATTTTCTGTATATGGTGGATATTGGAATGGAGGCCGAAGCAGCAGGGCTTGCGGTGGTCACTGCCCACCCCTAGAACCCCCACACTTATAAAATCCCTGCTCCACTCCTGCATCTGTATACAATAAACTTTCAATGACCAAAACCTGTTCTCTTCTCTGAATGTCCTGATTATGGTGGCCACAGAGAATATGCTCAAACTGGGTTTTACTCTTTGTCCTGCTTCCCTCATTGTCATTCCATGAACAAGAACATGGTCTATCATAGTTGCTCGAATTTCATCTGAAATGACTGTTCTTGTTCTTGCTCTTCCTCCTTCTCCTCATCCACCCCCTCTTGCACATTCTCTTCCCCCATCTGCCTCTCAGATTGTTTCCATCCATTGTTTGTATCAACATTCAGCTCACCTGTGCCACCTGTGCACTGTGAACTGGCTTATATTCTATTCAATATATACAATACAGAACCACCTCATATATCCTGCAAAATGAAGCACTGCATTCAAAAACTACATACAGTAATTAATAAAACATTCAGTGCATTCAATATATGCCTTTTCATATGCATAAGTATAGTGTTTTATGTTTTATATTATGACAAGTTTGACATCATAACACTTTACTTACAGGGCAGCTATGGCTTAGAGGTAGAGCAAGTTGTCCTGTAATTGGAAGATCGGCGGTTCGATCAAAGATACTGAACCCCAAAATGCTTGTGCGTGTTGTGACTGATTAGTTTCTTTGTACTGATGAGCAGTTGGCACCTGCCATCATTGTGTGAATGGGGTGAATGACATGTAGTCAAAGCTTTGAGTGGTTGGAAGACTAGAAAAAGTAGGCGATATGAGGGGGGATGCCATCCCAGTTGTTAGCAAAATGACCAAAATCCATCCCCCTTGTTAACCTGCTCAAAAGATGCTCTATGCTTTGTCTCGTAGTGACGCTTCACATTGCAGCTTTTAATAATCGCCACGATCTCGGAACATATGAGACACACTGGTTTTGAACTGTGGGAAGATTGAACATGTAAGAGTCTGTCCATTCCTGATTAAAAGCTGTTTGCGCTGTCTATTTTTCTCTTTTTAGAGCACACCATGTGACATGATTTCTCCGACTCATCTCATCTCTCCTGTGTGTGTGTGTGTGTGTGTGTGTGTGTGTGAGTAGCCTCCCTCACTCACTGACTCGACTCGCGGGCCGCTAAACCAGTGCCGTAAAGGCTAGAAAAGCTGTTAAAATAGAAACGCTCCGTCAAAATTTTAGAATTCTCAACAATTTATCTATATTCTCTACAGCAGACAGGGGGAAAAGAAAGTGCAGAGCTTGGAGCAAAAGTGCCCTTGAATGCTCAAAGTTTTTTTTTTTGCTGTTCTCACTTATTTTTTCAAATAAAACAAATATTTGTGCAGCAAATTGAGTGTTTATTTGACAATATAACGTAATAATTATACATTATTAGTAAATGTCCCTAAAAATTTGTTCAAGGGGCAAAAAATAGGCTATCTTCTAAAAAAAGTGTGTGATCTACATAACTTTAAGAGTTCTAAATGTGTATTTTTGATTGAATCAAAACATTACATTTCAAAACATTTTAAATGACTTTCAGTAAGGACTTTTTTCAATTAAAAAATGAAACGTGTTTTTCAGTCCTTTACAGTAACAGTAACATGCTCTTGGACTTTAAAACAACAAGCTCACAAACATGATCCCCATGGGAAAATGGAGCGGAACCTACATTTCAGTTTCTTTGGGTTTCTATCAAAATAAATTCACATTGTGCAAAATATTTTCCATTAGTCACGTTTTTCACTTAACAGTCATCTTTCCTTCAAATGCACCTTAAACATTAACTCACAAACATGGTCCCCCTATGAAATAGTAATAGTGTAACTTGAAAAAGTGCATTGAAAGAACCTGAGAGAGTGCATTAGGAGAACCTGAGAAACTTTACCAGAGGGACCTAACTGAAACCCTCTACCTTCAATAATGTCTGTATGGCTTTTAGGCCAGTAAGCTGACCTTGAGATCGTGGACTTTGGGGAACATTTTTTAGTTCCCATCCTCCAGCTTCAGGAAGATCTTCTGGAAAACCTGCATTTCAGTTTCTTTGGCTAGCTTAGTGTTTTCTATCACAATAAAATTACAATAAATTCACATTGTGCAAAATATTTTCCATGAGTCACATGTTTCTCACTTCTTCACAGTCATGTTTCCTTCAAATGCACATTAACAGACTCACAAACATGGTCCCCATATGAAAATGTAGTAGTGCAACTTGAGAGAGTACATTAGGAGAACCTGAGAAATTGAACTGTAAAAGTTTACCAGAGGGACCTAATGCAAACCTTCAACAATGTCTGTATGGCTTTTAGGCCAGTGAGCTGATCTTGAGATTGTGGACTTTGGAGGACATTTTTTTGTTAATGTCCTCCAGCTCCAAGAAGTTCTTCTGAAGTTTCTTTGGATAGCTTAGTTCCATGGCGGTTTGGGTTTAGTTAAGTTAGCAGCTTAGTTTTAGCAAATGCCACACTATTGACACCTTGTCAGACGAAGCACTTGGTATTCCAAAGGTAATATAAGTATTAAAATGTTCTACATACCTGGGAAAACTCAAACAGGGCAGGCCATCAAGCTTTTAAGTCAATCAAAGGTGGTTTCTGGATTACAACTTTACGACACAGTGAGAAGGTTTTTGCCATCTTCTCATTAATGACTCTGTTGTTGTCTCTCTTCTTGTACTCATAAAGAAGCTCCACTCTCTCCTTTTCAAGAGTTCCAATGTTTTGCCTTGAGGATGAGGTGGGAGGTAGGTTACCTCAGATTTCTTTGCTGTTTTCAAGTTTTTTGCTGGAGTTTTATCTGCAGCTGACTTTCTCAGACAGTTTACATTTAGCTCTGGTATTCCAAGGTGTTTCAACTTTCATCTGTAATTTCCAAGTTTGTACTTCTGGATGTTGTGCCAACTAAATAAACCATTGAAGGATACTGGGCCCCTCAAACAAGGATGTTTTTATAACCAGGGCCTCAGCAACCTGCTCCCTTTGTGCACTTGAAGGATAGGTGGTGTAGACAAAGATGGTCTCTGCTAACTAGCAGAGAGCAACATTCTGGACAAACTTGTCCAGAATGTTGGATTTTACTGCAGGATTGCAAAGTAGGGTTCCATCCTTTCTGTAAGCTTCTTTTGCTGTTTGTAGAATGAACTCAGTGTCAAGGGAGAAGATAGGTATCTCAAACTGAGCTGGCAAAGGCACAGAACGAAGGAAGGAGGGGCTCCCTGGAGAAGACAGAATTATGGTATCGCTGGATGCAGTGGAGCAGGAACCAACATCTTCCGATAACTCAGTGCAACTGCTATCAAAGTTCTCCTGGACTCCTTGATCATTTGACGAATCCTGAAAAGAAAGTGCAGAGCTTGGAGCAAAAGTGCCCTTGAATGCTCAAAGTTTTTTTTTTGCTGTTCTCACTTATTTTTTCAAATAAAACAAATATTTGTGCAGCAAATTGAGTGTTTATTTGACAATATAACGTAATAATTATACATTATTAGTAAATGTCCCTAAAAATTTGTTCAAGGGGCAAAAAATAGGCTATCTTCTAAAAAAAGTGTGTGATCTACATAACTTTAAGAGTTCTAAATGTGTATTTTTGATTGAATCAAAACATTACATTTCAAAACATTTTAAATGACTTTCAGTAAGGACTTTTTTCAATTAAAAAATGAAACGTGTTTTTCAGTCCTTTACAGTAACAGTAACATGCTCTTGGACTTTAAAACAACAAGCTCACAAACATGATCCCCATGGGAAAATGGAGCGGAACCTACATTTCAGTTTCTTTGGGTTTCTATCAAAATAAATTCACATTGTGCAAAATATTTTCCATTAGTCACGTTTTTCACTTAACAGTCATCTTTCCTTCAAATGCACCTTAAACATTAACTCACAAACATGGTCCCCCTATGAAATAGTAATAGTGTAACTTGAAAAAGTGCATTGAAAGAACCTGAGAGAGTGCATTAGGAGAACCTGAGAAACTTTACCAGAGGGACCTAACTGAAACCCTCTACCTTCAATAATGTCTGTATGGCTTTTAGGCCAGTAAGCTGACCTTGAGATCGTGGACTTTGGGGAACATTTTTTAGTTCCCATCCTCCAGCTTCAGGAAGATCTTCTGGAAAACCTGCATTTCAGTTTCTTTGGCTAGCTTAGTGTTTTCTATCACAATAAAATTACAATAAATTCACATTGTGCAAAATATTTTCCATGAGTCACATGTTTCTCACTTCTTCACAGTCATGTTTCCTTCAAATGCACATTAACAGACTCACAAACATGGTCCCCATATGAAAATGTAGTAGTGCAACTTGAGAGAGTACATTAGGAGAACCTGAGAAATTGAACTGTAAAAGTTTACCAGAGGGACCTAATGCAAACCTTCAACAATGTCTGTATGGCTTTTAGGCCAGTGAGCTGATCTTGAGATTGTGGACTTTGGAGGACATTTTTTTGTTAATGTCCTCCAGCTCCAAGAAGTTCTTCTGAAGTTTCTTTGGATAGCTTAGTTCCATGGCGGTTTGGGTTTAGTTAAGTTAGCAGCTTAGTTTTAGCAAATGCCACACTATTGACACCTTGTCAGACGAAGCACTTGGTATTCCAAAGGTAATATAAGTATTAAAATGTTCTACATACCTGGGAAAACTCAAACAGGGCAGGCCATCAAGCTTTTAAGTCAATCAAAGGTGGTTTCTGGATTACAACTTTACGACACAGTGAGAAGGTTTTTGCCATCTTCTCATTAATGACTCTGTTGTTGTCTCTCTTCTTGTACTCATAAAGAAGCTCCACTCTCTCCTTTTCAAGAGTTCCAATGTTTTGCCTTGAGGATGAGGTGGGAGGTAGGTTACCTCAGATTTCTTTGCTGTTTTCAAGTTTTTTGCTGGAGTTTTATCTGCAGCTGACTTTCTCAGACAGTTTACATTTAGCTCTGGTATTCCAAGGTGTTTCAACTTTCATCTGTAATTTCCAAGTTTGTACTTCTGGATGTTGTGCCAACTAAATAAACCATTGAAGGATACTGGGCCCCTCAAACAAGGATGTTTTTATAACCAGGGCCTCAGCAACCTGCTCCTTTGTGCACTTGAAGGATAGGTGGTGTAGACAAAGATGGTCTCTGCTAACTAGCAGAGAGCAACATTCTGGACAAACTTGTCCAGAATGTTGGATTTTACTGCAGGATTGCAAAGTAGGGTTCCATCCTTTCTGTAAGCTTCTTTTGCTGTTTGTAGAATGAACTCAGTGTCAAGGGAGAAGATAGGTATCTCAAACTGAGCTGGCAAAGGCACAGAACGAAGGAAGGAGGGGCTCCCTGGAGAAGACAGAATTATGGTATCGCTGGATGCAGTGGAGCAGGAACCAACATCTTCCGATAACTCAGTGCAACTGCTATCAAAGTTCTCCTGGACTCCTTGATCATTTGACGAATCCTGAAATGTTAATGTCATCACTGGTTCAGCAAGAACCACCTTGATGGTGATTTTGTCCTTTATTTCGCCAGTTTCAAGGAGATTAAAAAACTGACCGTTAGAACTGCAAACTAAAATGTTGTTCAATTGCAAAAGTCTCTTGTTCAAGATGCTTCAGTTCCTCTACAGTCTGAGGTATTCCTGAGGACAAGGAAAGCTTGCGTATTTCTTTTTTGCAGTATGACTCTGAGTCTGGCAGACATGATGATTCTGCAGTATGAAAAAAAGATCATTCATTGATCAATCATTAATGTAGAGTACGAGAGAAAGAGTTATGTCTTCAGTAGATAAAAGTGCATTTTCTTTAAAATGTGTTCCAACAGTAAATGACTCATACCGACTCTCATGAGGAGTGTATGAAGAGTTGAAAGCTTTCTCCTGTATGTCTTTAACACTTAATATCTGTGACAATAACTGAAGAATGGGAACATATTGTAAGGTTCAATCTTCCTTCTTGTCCAGAATGAATTCGACAGGCTCAACCACATGAAATTTCTTCTTAAAAAACTGCTGTCTTTTGTAAGATGTGGCAAGAGGACCATCAGCTCTTAAAGCTGTGCTAACAGGGTTGGACTCACTCAACTGTTTGACTAAATCTGAGATGACTAGGTCATCAAGCACACAGTCATGTTTCCTTAAACGTGTGTCTTTTTTATGCCAGGACCTGATAATGAATGACAATTTCATCCTCTTTCAATTCTTCCCTTTCATACTCTCATGAACCGTCATCTGCTTCTGAACACTTGTATGCATCAGAACAATGTGCTTCAACAATATCATCTGTAATATCTTACTGATCTTTTTACGTATGTACAATTTGTGCCCCAAAGTCAATCAAAGAATGTGCTGTGTGTTGTCGGGATCTGTGTGATGCAAAGGTTCCATGCACATTTGTGTAAAAATCGCAGCCTTTAAAGACACAAAGAAACTGCACAGTGCAGTTTCATTTTTCCTAAAATGAACTCCAAGATGTTGGAAATAATCCTTCTCAGTGGAGAAACAAGAAGTGCATAGTTCACAGTTTAAAAAAGTACTTCTGGTGCTGATTTGTCAGTTGAATGTGTCCTTCTCAAATGTGATTTTAGGGCACTACAGGTTTTGAAGGATCAAGGGCAATCGGCATGTATGCCGGGAAGAAATTCACTGTGGTTGTGCCTTAATCTGTAGTGCCTCAAAAGTTAATTTGTTTCAGGGGCAACAAAGGTACAACTCTTGCAAATCCATCCCATATAATCCAGATGCTAGATCTGAGTACATCCAGACCCTGTATGAGGAGCAAATTGGGTGGTCTCTCTGAGGGTGGTGGAACTCAGTTTGGAGAGTCGTCATATACCGGTAACAGTCAGGAGCTCAGCTTCCATTTGGTTGTATTTGCCTCTCTGTCTGCTTGTCCGTCCTCAAAAATGTAAAGAGAATATAGTAGTAGTCAGGTTCAGATTTGATTCTCACAGCCTCATTAGCTTGAATTTTAAATAGGAATATGTGTGACTTTAAAATGGTGGAAGTAAACTAATAACGACTAATAATGACTCTGAACAACTATCAACATATGATGCATACATGTTAGAAATTAAGTCACTATAGGTTTGGCCATGCTGTGTTTAGTAAAAGGGTGAATAATAATAATAATAATTGAAAAAAAATCTTTTTTTTTTTTTACTCTATCATTAATTTTTGAAAGGACTATCAATTTGCTCTGTGAAATGCAAAAAACCAAACTGGGACTTTGCTATCTGAAATGAAAACAACTTTTTGTCTGGCCCATGCACTGAGTTAATATAACTCTACCCCTACTTTCCTCATTACAATACACCAATTTATTGAAAGTTCCATACCTTTATCCAGTGTACTTGTCCAGAGAATCACCTGGTAAGGACACAGTGTTATGGTTAGTAACTGACCAATGCAAGAAACCAAAACTATAGCAAATATCTTAACTATAATTAAAAATAGTTTTCTTCTCTCCACAACCACTGCAGGTGGTTGACCTGCTGATCTGACAGCAGAGTGTCTTCAGTCAGATGCTCCTCCAACTTCACTGTAATAAGGACCGATAAAGAAAGTCATTCCTACCAACAATAATTCTATATAATGACTCCCCTCTCTGCAAGGACAGAGGACCTATATCTGACTGACATTGCACATTCACACACTCTCAATATGCACACATTGCACATCCCATTGTATTTGTATTATATTTGCACTTCTTATCCAGCTACCCTGTATACTTCTGTACATTTCTTATTTTATATATTTTTATACAGTAGCTGGTTAGTTTTTTGTACATAGTATGTACATATATGTAATCCTGTAGGGCAAATGTGCATCGTCAATTGCTGTCCACTAAAAGTGCTGTTTTAGCCACTGACAAAAGGATCTTACTCTTTAACAAAAAGGTCGACCTCTGTAGGGATCCTTTCCATAATGT
Organism: Siniperca scherzeri; assembly: GCA_027580175.1. Taxonomy (NCBI): domain Eukaryota; kingdom Metazoa; phylum Chordata; class Actinopteri; order Centrarchiformes; family Sinipercidae; genus Siniperca; species Siniperca scherzeri. The sequence continues at coordinate 2,647,838 of CM050859.1, forward strand.
TGTCAGACATAATCTGAGCATGTCAGTGGCAAAACAAGCACGTTTTGTGGACATAAATTGAAGGTGTGCAATTGCCCATTAACTTTACATTGTAGCTTGTTTCACCTTGCTTAATGCTGGACCAATTTCAAAGATTGTTGTTCCCATCAGTCACTTAGACACAGAAAATAGGGTCCAGGTTGAAAAAAAAATTTTTGTTACTCTTTAACATTATTCAGGCAGCTCTAAAAATCCATGTGCTAATGTTAGCTTACACTACATGCCTTATTTTATAGCTGCATGCTAGTGTTAGCTTCGAATTGCACTATAACCAACAATTTTATCGCAACTTGCAAAGTTTCAGTTACACGAGAAGCAACTATAGCCACCTACCAGCGTAAGCTTCCCATGGCATTAGAATTAGAAGTAACTTATAGCCACATGCTAAAGTTAGTTACATTACTCCGGCATCTAGGATAAATTCACGTACAACGTTATCTTCAAATTACATGTAAAGCCTCGTTTTTGTACAACAAATCGAAAACTGTAAAGACTGTGGTAACGTACCTAACCAACTACTTTGCTAACTTTATTCTTACCTTAAGTTCAGGCCACGTGTTTCTCTTCGTTTGGAATGCAAGGGGTTTCCAGACCAACAAAACACGAAGGGAAGTTGGAGGAGTCAGCACGGCTCCTCACACTTCCCAATTATTTTAAAAGATTTTTATACTGAGTAAATAAAACAAGGTTATTGTTTTATTTGTGTGTGTACCTAAGACGATTGGCTGGGATTACTTAGATACATTTTTTAAAGGAAAAAATGCACATTGTCTTGTGTTTTGAACAAATGCAGAATAATTCAGAACTAGATATTGTCATGTAAAGATACAAACTTAACATTTTATTGTTAATATCATAGATTTAATTACGTAACATTTACATCCACTCAGATTTTCAGTGCATGCCCCTATGTTCATTGTTCAGTTATCTCTTGGTATTTATCTGTCAAATATCTGTACAAATATTTTTGAATGTTTATGGATCAAGAATATTTTGGATGACTCGTCTTGAACTCGGGGTTGTAAACATAAATTTATCCAATAAAGTATTATTTGTGGCGACCAGCTCACCCCTCCCATCATTTAAAACCGCACTTGACCATTATTTTTAGGTCTTAGTACCTAGCAAAGCAATATCATAGTAGCAGATGTGTGTTGTTATGTCAGTTGGAAAAAACTTCCAAAAGAGTGTGATTGATGTCTAATTTACATTTCTTTCTTGTCCTCCTACTCCTTATCTAACAATGTTCGTGAGAGAGGTGTGGGTCAACTAGACTGTCAATTCAAATGCAGTTTACTGCTATTTCCACAGTTTTTCCTGTCAAGGTCCACATGTAAAGTCGATTCCTTTGCCCTTGTTGTTCTCTGTGTTCTACCCTGAGCGTCCATGGTTGCTAAGTCATGTCCACTACTGAGTGATCAAATCTAATCCCTTAATCTCTATCATAATTATACCCCTCCTACATATTCTGTTTCTCTCATAGACCACATGGTTACAATTAACAAAACCAATTGAACGCAAGGAACTGGGTACATTTGGAGCTCCCTGAGGCTTGGGTCCCCTGGGAGGTTGCCTGCTTTGCCAAGTTGGTAATCCAGGCTTGTCCCCTACCCCGTGCTACACAGCTAAAGTTTTACATGGCCCAAAAAATCCAGTTTCTTCAGCAGAAATGTACCCATGTTAATCAGGTTTCTCTTGCTAATAAATAAATAAAGGAATTTGTACTCTTTGTTTTTTTTTTTTTTTGTACTCTTGCTCTTTTCCATAGATTGTTATTGACTACACTCGATAAAAAATATGGTTGGACACCTCATGGCCTCAAGTTTCAGGTTCAGTATAATGCAGCCATATGGAGGCCAGTGTCAGGGTTACTACAGGACAGTGAGATGTTCTGCAGCACATGTGCCGTACTCCTCACTACTCTGTTTACTTTCCAACCAAAACAGTGATTACACACACACACACACACACACACACACACACACACACACACACACACACACACACACACACCAGCACGTTGACATCGCTATCACCGTCAGCACTTCCCCAAACCGTACACTGGTCCAAAAAACACTGCCAACACACCACTACACAGACCCACACATACATACACACTTTAGGGAGACACACTATCAACAGGAAACATCTTTTGCAGAACAGGAAGTGCTACTCTTTAATTGGTTGGGTGTGATTCTGTCTCAGCCAATCAGGGAGCTCTTATTTTAGGGGTATGTATAAAAGGATAGAGCCTGCTCTGATGATGGTCAGACTGAGGGTGACATTTCTGTGTGTGTTCACAGTTATGACTCACAATTTCCCTTTTGTCTTCTTAACACTGATTCATTTTTTGAATTAAATGTCACATGCAGTCAAAAGAATTTAAAGTTAAAAGTTTAAAGCTGGTGTCACTGATCTAACATGCTTTAACATGAAAGCCTCTAACACAAGCCATCCCCACAGCTCACTTTCATTTGGCTTCATGTTGTGATGTGAGGCTCTTGCTCTACTGTATATGAGTCCACAGCATAGCAGCACAGTTCATGATCAAACTCCAGACTTACTCATGTTGACTGTCCGTTTGATCTTCAATAGCTTTGAAAAGATATTTTAGATGTAACTTGTGATTGGTTAAAGGAACAAATGTATACTGTATGTACAAATGTAAATTATTATAAATGTATTTGAGTTTATATAACTCCAGGCCGAACCCGACTGCTGGCAGAACCCGACCTCTGACTGCAGTGGTTACCTACAGTAAAGGTTAGAGAAGCAGACTTGTGACAGGAAGCTTGCAAATTCAATCTCCTGATCTCCAGGTGGGTAAAGTGAAAGAACAGTAGTTGCCCCTTTCTCATTACTACCACTGGAGTGCCTTTGAGTAATGCCCTAAAAAGATTAGCTGGGCATTTTGGGAAATACACTTCTTGCCGAGAGTAAAATGAGAAGATGGATATCAATTTCATGTCTGTTAAGTACAGAGCTGGAGTCAGGAGGTGATTATCTTATCTTAGCATAAAGACTGGAAACAGAGGGAAACAGCTACCCTGGCTCTGTCCAAAGTTAAAAAAATATCTGGGGCCAGATGTATTTATAAAAGAAGAAGCAGTGAGAACCTCATCCATACTATAGACCAGGCATACAGTTTTCTGCAGATAACTGTGGGTGAAATGATAAGGTGGACATGAAATATAAGATGAGAGATGTAACCTTGTAGTAAAACATTGTTTAGGTTGTTTGCCAATTCCTCTGATTATGTTATTATGCTTGCAGTCTACAAAGCGATGTGTAAAATGTCAAAGGCACATTTATAAATTTAACCTTAACCGTGATTCTTTTTATATACATTTGAGCCATAATTTCCCTGTTAATGATCTTTTAATTTGATCCTAAATTGTGAAGCACTTTAGTGAACGTTTGTTTCAATATGAGCACTATAAATTAATTGCTGCTCATCTTTGACATTTAACAATAATGATTGAGATGTCACTGCTGATAATGTTTTACAGGTACATGTTATGAATTAGTGGTATGGGCACTATAAATAGCCACAGCTGTGCATAATGACAGCTGCTCTAGTGCTATTGGAGAACCATGCTTTTGCAATGCAATCTGTGAAGTTGCACATCTATGCTATTCTTCTCATTGACAGGTCTAATAAGTGGCGGAGCAGGCAGAAGAATTGATACGCAAACGGATGTTTAAGGGTGTTTCTATATCCCTTTATGGCCAACTGGAGGAGTGGAAATGGGGCTTGTGCACATGTGCCCAGTTCCACAATGATTGAGATTTATAAAACAGAACCAGGCATATGTTCGGCTGTATATATCTTACAAGAAGAATGCATATTTCTGTTTTTCGTGAGTACACAGTTTTATGCCCCTGGAGTCTAATGTTATGAAAAACACTTTCTTTCAGCACAGCACTTCTGTGCAGTGTCTCCACTGATGTCCTGGAAACATGATGACGACAAGGCTCAGGGAAGTCATCATGATCGGCCAAGAAAAATTTCCAGCACATACCAAAAACTCAAAAGCAGTGTGTCTTTCCAGAAACAATGTCCAAGGTAGTCAGGATAATTTAGCACACTGAACAGAATTCACTAGAACTGCTTTTTACTGAAGAAATATATATATCCCTATATAACTGTTGACAGTGTATTTTGTGGCTGTAATGGCCAAACCTGCTTCCACACAACTGATTTAAATGTCAGTAACCCTCCTGCTCACCTTAGTTTTCTTCGTAGTTTACACTTAATAGTAAGTAAGTAAAGTTTTAAAAACACCACCACCCACACAACCAAAGCCACACTTATATTTTTATAACAATAACTTTAGTAAAATGTTAATATAATAGTATACTGTTAGTAGTATAGTATTAATATATTCATTATATAATGTTAGTATATTCACATAGTTTCATATAATAGTATCTGTACTATATACCACTAGTATAACATTAATTCCAATTGGACAATACAGCTGTTTAATTTTTGTAGGTTTTGTTCCTTAATTAAAACCTTGTGTAAGAAACTAACTTAGTACTAACTTAGCGTATCAGTAATCAATAATCATAACCATTCATGCATAACAACAAGTTCAACATTGGAAAGTTTACTGTAGCACGTCAACCTTTTTTAAATGTCACGCCCCATCCAGGCTGTGTGAAAAGCGCATCGACTTTATGAAAAGTTGAACTTGTTTCAACAAAAGGTACCCGATATAGTTAAATACCCAGCTATCCAAACCCAAACCTTATCTTATCCCTATTGTCTTCTGTCTTACGCTTCAGCTGCAGAACCTTGACTAACAGTTGAACTGTTATCACTGGGCTCACTGGGCTGCTCTTTCTGCTGCCTTCGGACTCACTAGGCTGAGATGATTGACTGGTAACAGCGCCAAATGAATAATGTTATTTAAAAACATTCTGCTGCCTCCACCTCAAGAGACTTCAACCTCTTCTCTCTCAGCTTTTCAGCACCATCGTTATGTTTTTTCTCTTTTTATTTGTCCACCATGCTTCACTCTTAGTTATCCATGTAATGTCACCCCATAACAGAGATGGGAAAGGGGCGGGGCCCAGGTAAAGTTAGAATCAAGTGGACCAAAAGTAATTGGCTGGGAGAGAGAGGCTGACAGATATGATACCCAACCACAGTGTGCTGTCACCCAGCAGCCCACTCGCCTGGGCCAGTTAGCCACACTGATGCGTAATCAAATGAAAGACGCATTTCTCTCGCTTTTGTTTTTGCAGATGCGCAACTAATGAAGGCATTGAGCCCAAAGGCCGGGGGAGGGGTTTAAAGATGTGATTGGGCCCGCCCAGTGTCAAGAAAAAAAACAATGGGCCAATCTACCTGTTTTATAAGACAGGGATGGAGATCTATAAAAAGGCTTTCCTATAAAGATGGGTTATAGAAGCTGCTTAAAGCAGTCCAAATCTGTAGTTTGGAGAAGATGATTCCAAAGTGTTGGGGCTAAAACAGGGAAGGCACGATCACCTTTTGATTTGAGGTTGGAGCAGGGGATGGACGAAAGGCCGAGATTTGAGGATCAGAGTGGTTGAGAAGTGGAATGAGGGACGAGGAGATTGGTAATACTAGGGGCTAGATCATGCAGAGCCTTATATGTAATCAACAGGATCTTATAGTTTATTCTGAATTTTATAGGAAGCCAATGGAGGGAGGCAAGAACAGGCTAGTTCTAGTTAGTAGCCTGGCAACTGCGTTCTAAATCAACTGTAAACAATTTAGAGCAGCTTGACTGAGGCACGTGTAGAGGATATTACAATAATCTAGACGGGAGAAAATGAAAGTGTGAATTGATAGTTCGAGATCCGTAGAAGACAAGATAGACAAGAATATCTGATTTTACCGATATTTCTTAGCTGAAGAAAACAGGTCTGGACAAGCTTAGTAACCTGATGGTCAGAAGTCATATACTGGTCAAAGATGATACCAAGATTCTTAGCGGTAGATTTGATATTAGAGTGGTTCAATAAACTGATCAACTGCAGTGGCAAAGTTATCAGGTCCACTTAAAAGTATGTTTTGTCAGGGTTTAGGTGGAGGAAATTATGAGACATCCAATCTTTGATGGCAGCTAAGCAATGATGGAGGGCGGACAGTTGATTCAGGTTATTGGGTATGGCAGAGAAATTAAACTGTGTGTCATCGGCATAACAGTGATACGACACGTCTTGAAAGCAGCTGAACAAATGACCCAGAGGAAGCATGTACAATGAGAAGAGGATTGGTCCAAGGACCAACTCCTGAAGGACTCCACACAGCAGGGTAGCTGAGGAGGACACATGATTGTTGATACAAACATTAAAATATCTATTAGTCAAATCAGAATGAAACCAGTTTAAAGCTGTACCAGAAATGCCAACCCGGTTATGCAACCTATCAAGTAAAATGGCATGATCAATGGTATCAAAGGCAGCAGACAAGTCCAGTAGAATGAAAATGGAATATTCACCTTTGTCTGCATGCATAAGAATGTCATTGGTCACTCTTAATAATGCGATCTCAGTTTTATGCTTGTGGCAAAATCTGGATTGAAATTTGTCAAATTTTTGAACCTCAACCAACTTCAGGAAGGATGGATTTTAGAAATTTTGTGGGAACTGTATCACAGGGACTGGTGGAAGAACACATATGAGCTACAGTGTTAAAAAGGAGGTATGAGCAAATTCAGACAGAGAATCCTTCGGTTCACACCATCGATCTTGCCAACAAAAAAACATAAGAAGTTTTCACAGTCATTAGAAGATGAGGTGGGAATGGCAGGAAGAAAGGGATTTACAAGCTGGTTAATAGTACTAAACAAAAATCTTGGAATGTGTTTATTACTATTAATCAAGTCAGAAAAGTAGGCAGCTAGCACATCTTTAATCTGGTTCAGTTTAAACAATAGCTCTTTCATGTGGAGGTGGTGAACTTCAAGTTTAGATTTTTTCCATCTACGTTCGGCATTCTTATATTCCCTTCTTTGTTGTATAATGTAATTGATCCAAAGGTTCAGTAGCTCATTTACTCCATGTTTAGTTTGTTGAATTTTTGCACATTACATTCACATTGCACATCAGCAAACAGACACATGATTTTGTTTCATACACCATCCTCATAGTTTTAGTATTAGTATCAGTTTCTATTTGTAGTGCACACATTTAGTTAACTTCTGTGCAGTCACACTTTAGTTTGCCTTAATTAGCTTTGCCTTAAACTGTTCTAATTTCAATTTCTTTTGAGTTACCAGTGCTGAGGGTTCCACTGCTAGATGGACATCTTGCTAGGCCTGATGCAACCCCTAAAGCAGAGCTGTTAAATACAGGAAGTGGCCAATCAGACAAGTCTAACAAGTCTAAGAATTTACTCTTTTAGTATGTAACTGTGCTTTTTTTTGTCACCTTCAAGTATACTTAAGTGTACTCAATTAGTCTGCGAATACTACTTGAGTACTACTTGGGTATACTTGAAGTGTATATAGTATGCTAAATTGGCACAACCTTTTACAAACTTTAAGTGTACTGAAGTACACCAGTGAAAATCATGATTCGTGAGCATTCGAAACACACTTGCAGTACAATTGTATTATATCACCAGTGTGTTGGAAATATACTTAAAAAGGCATTCAATTGATAGTAGTGGAGACGTGTATTTTGAACACACTGTTATCATACTCATTACTATTATTCTAGCATGCCTCTGTAATTTTTCAAAGAATTTCAAATGCACTTTCTGACTGTATTTAGTACTTTTAAAGTGTGCTATTATGTTACAGTTTTCCAGTTGCTAACAAGCATTGTTCAATACTGTAACCACATTTTCAAAACTCTTCACACAGTCTGCATGACCAGCATGAATGTTGGCCAAACAGTTAATCTCACCTACAAAACTCACTCAGACCAACATAACACTGGCAACAATTCTCATTCAGAAAACACACATTTTATTCACAACACACTGACCTAAAAAACACTAACAACAGGAAGCATTACATAATTGATTAACTTTTCTTTTTTAAAGTTTCAATGATTTTCCACATAAATCAGTTCTTCATATAGAATACTGTAACACAATTTCACTTTATTGAAAGCATTTGTAACACGAATGAATCAGAAATTAATCAAAATTTAATTTTTTTATATGAATATAGTACTTGGAAATTACAGTTTTTTCAATCATTTTCCTAAACTCTTAATGCACCAACACACCTAAAACACACAATTGGCAAAATGGTTAATTTCATGCTCAAAATCACACATTGTAAACTAAACCCCAAAACTAATTTTCAAAATACAATAATAAACTAATACAATACACTATGTCTAACAAAACACTGCAAACATGTTTTAAAATCAAATAATTATTCAAAACACTAACACATGTTCTCTTCCAACAGGAACATTTAGTCAATCATAACACAATGACAAAAAAAAACACTATCATGAGCTAAAATTACAGAAACTACATTATTGTATGTGTCAGGTCTGCCCTTATACAATAGACAGTATATTTCTCTCTCTCTCTCTCTCTTTGTGTTGCTCTATATTGTTCCTTTTCCACACAAGATCAGCCCAAAGAGTCCTCTTTTAGAACATATGATCATGCGATTGAAAAAACCTGAGTGTGGTTCCTAGATGGGAATCAGCTGTGATTTATATATTTGCATAATTGCAATAAGCTGTTTCTCATTAGCAATGGAATAAAATACAGGGAATATATTTGTGTTTCAATTTACAATATGAACAGCTGTTCACTTTGACTTTAGCCTATATAAGTTATGTTTGGAACATGATGTTATCTGTTCTGACATACAGTGTGAAAGCATTTGTAAATTTGACTGTAAAATGACATTGTTTTGGTCTTGGTTGAGCTTGTGTGTAAAAGAAGTTCAATTGGTGTTAACTGTATGCATTTTGTATCAAAGCAACAAGAAATGTGTTAATTGTATAGCCTACAAAGACGGATGTTGTGCTAACCGTGTTAAGAGTTTAGGAAACTTGTTAAATGTATTGAAAAAACTGTCATAGCGATTGTAAAAAAACTATATAACCAAAAGGTGAAAAAAGAGGGAAAGAACTCCAGGGCACATACATTCTACACATTACTGTAACAACATTTGTAGTTGTTCATTATAGTAAATTACAGTGATGGTTCTATTCTACTCTCTCTCTTGCATTTGTCCACAAGTTCTCATCAACATCACATCTGATATCGTCTCTGGCAATGCATCTTGGAAAGTACCTCCTGGAATGTCTAATCCATCCCTGGCAGTCTTCAGGAGAAATGTCTCCACACCCCGCATTCATTGCCTCCAGTAAAGTCATCTGGGCATGTGGATGGTGGTCATAAACCTTCCACCTCCACACAGAAAATAACTCCTCTATGGGGTTTAAGAAAGGGGAGTATGGAGGCAGGTATAATACTGACGTCCTGGGATGTGCTGCAAACCACTCTGTGACTGCAGCAGAGTGGTGGAATGCCACATTATCCCACACAACAATGAAGGAAGGGGAGTTTGATGCCCTTTGGCTTCTCTCCTCTGCTGGCTCAAGTCGAATATGTAGGTCATTTAGAAACGAAATGAGCCTCTCTGTATTGTAGGGGCCAATGAGTGGTTTGTGTAACAAGAAAACCTTCATTGGACATTGCTGCACAAATCGTGATGTTAGCTCCCCTTTGGCCTGGGACCTCCACAGTCGCTCTCTGTCCAATTACATTTCTTCCCCTGTGTCGTGTTTTTTGCCAGGTTGAATCCAGCTTCATCCACAAAGATATAAGTATGTGGAGTTTGTCTGGCTTCCATCTCCATTACCCTCTAAATTGCAAACAGTTTCACAGTAATTGACATTATGCATCAATGTGTATGTACCGTGTTTGGTTACTGAACAGACATCTTACCTGGACATATTGATTCCGGCGTTCTTTCACACGTTCACTGTTTCTCTCAAAGGGTACAGTGTACAGTTGCTTCATCCTTATTTTATGTTTCTCTAGGACTCTGGCAATTGTTGTTGTGCTAACCATATTCACATTTTCAAAAGTGCCATTGTCTGCCAGCACTCTCTCCCGAATTTCCCGCAGTTTTATTGCATTGCTGGCAATTACCATATCCACAATGGCAATTTCTTGCGCATCAGAAAAGATTCTGCCTCTCCCTCCTCTCGAGGGCAACCTTAGGATCCTACAGTAAATCACAACTATTACTGTATTGTAATAGGCTTCAAAATGTCAATATGTGTAAAAATGTACACATTATATTGTATTTTACTGTAATGTATAATTCAGTTATCATTAAGGGATGCTCATCTCACCTGTTGTGTTGTCGGAAAATGCGTACTATTGACGCAACTGTTGAACGTGGCCGATTTGGTTGCACCCTTAGACCAGCTTCTCTCAAAGAGAGACCATGATTTACTACATGGTCAATAATTGTTGCTCTTATCTCATCAGAGATCACCACTCTCGGCCTCCTTTGTCCTCCACGCACTCTCCCTCTCTGAACCGCTCTTCTTTGATCCATATTGGCCAACAGATTCTGTTCCAAACTATCCCCCTTTATACTAAATCATGGTAATGAGACTAAGGCAGAACACCTGGGTGGAATTTCAGCTAAAATTGTAATTAGCTTGTAATGATTATTTTTTTTTATTTTTGGCTATACATATTTTAAAATAATTACTGCATAAATGCTTGGAATTTGCCATCATTCTGTTTTTAATGTGTTTTTAATCATTTTGAATGCAGTGTGTTAGCATTAGAAAATTGTGCTGAAAATACACAGTATTTTGCATGTTGTGGAGTACGAATAGGAAAAGAGTTCCTGAATTTTGAAGTGTGGTCACTGAATGCATTTTGTCTGAAAGCGATGAAAAATGGTTCACAGTTTGGTCTGCATTGACTTCTGTTTTGCTGACTGTGTGAAGAGTTTTGAAAATGTGGTTTCAGTATTGAACAATGCTTGTTAGCAACTGGAAAAAACTGTAATAAAAAATGTACAGTGAAGTTCTATCACAATTTAATAAATATCATATCAATATTAATATAAATATCATAAAGGCATGTACTTTAGTACAAGTATAATATTATCATACTATAATGTAGAGTGGAAGTGTATTTTACCACTGCTTATACTTCAAAACTATATACAACTCACTTGGTGAGAATTTAATTTTTATCGCCATGAACCCTGTTAAGTACGCCAATAATCATCATCAATACTATTTGGAGACCAACAGCAAATAAACAAATGTGCACATTTGGAAAATCAGTCAGTAATGTAGTCTCTGACGTGTGTTCTTTCATTTGGTAGAGGAATTTCTTCATCAAAGGTCATATGACAGATATTTTGAGTTTTAGTGTGCTTCTCCATGCATCGCCCATAGGCTTCAGTAGAACTGGCACCAAGCAGAGCAATAGATGTTGGTATGATGATGTAATGAACCTTCCTTCTTTTTTAGTTTCCTTGAGTCTGGGGGCTCGATTTCAAATAATAACCTCCAATGTATTTGGCTACATTGTGATTAGATGTCGATTACTACCTACTACTAACTACCACAGCGCCGATGGCTCGGTCGATTGAATAATTTATTTTATTTTTAAATTTTTTTTAAAGAATGCTAGTTACAGGTTTTCTCAATTGCTAAAACACTAAAACTCATTGGCTGAACAAAGTTCTCAGTTGCCTGACCTCATTAAGCTAATTGTGCAATCAGTTGTCAATACCTTAAACCATTTCACATGGTAAAACACAATTTGCAGATCTCACTTAGACTTTTCAGCAAAACTCTAAACACATTCTCATTCTCAAAACACATTCTGCACTCTAATGCACATGTCATCCATACTGGTAAACACAAGTGGCAACAATCAAATACAAATAGAGAACACATGTCATTGATTGAACACAACCAATATAATATGATAGACAACCCTACACCAGAGTAAATCTGCTGCAAGCCATGGATTTAGCCTGTGGTGATATAGGTGAGGAATCATGTCAGGGCTGGATACAGCACACAAGAGGTTTCTTCCCCCGTTGCCTCAGGAGGGACAATATTGCTTGTGATGTCGACGAAGTGCTCTGGCCTGACCCAGCCCAAAGACAAGAAGAAGTACATTGATCACATGTTTACTCCTTTGATTTTTGTCCCTTTTAGTATTGTATACTGTAGTACAGTGCATTGTAGGCTGTATACTGTACAATGAACAAATTGTATGGCCCTGAACATTGTGCTTTCCATTTGTTAACAGTACTGACTGCTCAATAGATTTTGACTGGTTGCAGGTTTATATCAACAAAGAACAAGAATTGCAGTATCACAGAGACAAAGGACAAGTTTGTGAGATGCAGGGTACAGTACTGTAAAAATAGGTGTACGAGGAGGAGGAAGAACAACAAAAAATTGCAAAGAGCAAAGCACAGTAGTAATTTCTGATCAATTTTGAGCTACTATGATAGAACATGTTGCCATTCATCAAAAGACAATGACGGAGAAATATTACATTTGTTTTGAGATTAAAAATTTACTTCTCCCTGAGAACTATGTTTTGAACAATGTGTTTTCTGTTTTTTGGTGTATTGTTTACTGCTTGGTAGTGTATATCATTTTGATCACTTTGTTTATGATTTGAGAGCAGCGGTTGATTTTGAACACAGGTAAAACTGTTTTGAGGCGAAAGTTTCATTTTGCGAGAGGAGTCAGAGGTTTTGTAAATAGTGCTTGAAGATGAGGTTTTGTGTTTAATGGTTTCAGAAAATGGAGCAAGGTTTCAGTAATTGTGTTTTAGCAATTGAGAAAAACTGTAATATAATAAAACTTTATTTATTGAGCACTTATCAAAACAAAGTACAAAGTGCTTCACAGAGAGAGAAATAAAATATCACAGTGAATTATAAAATACATAAAAACAAATACATAATAATAACAGCTCAGTTAAGATCAGGATCTGCTTTCCGATAAAAAGGCATTTTGAGAAGAGACTTCAAAGAAGACACTGACTCAGACAACCTAATTTCTTCAGGCAACTTGTTCCAGAGCCTCGGGGTCCTGATGGCAAAAGCTCTGTCCCCCTTAGTTTCCATCCTGGACTCAACAGACAGAAGACCCCTGCCCGAAGATCTCAGACTACGGGAAGGTTCATAAGGGATTAAAAGGTCTAAAATATAATCTGGAACCAGGCCATGAAGAGCCTTACAAGTAATCAATAAGATCTTAAAACCAATTCTACAACAAACAGGGAGCCAGGTGTGATGTGATCATATCTCTTGGTCCTGGTTAAAAGCCTAGCTGCTGATTCAGGACACTGAAGAAGAACCAACTGTCCTCAGCTATCCTGGTGAACTTCTATCGCTGCACAGTAGAGAGCAACTGTGTCACAGTCTGGTATGGGAACTGCTCTGCTGCAGAGCGCGAGGCACTGGAGCAGGTGGTGAAAACCGCCCAGCGCATCACAGGGATTCCACTTCCAGCCACTGAGGACATCCAGAGGAAACGCTGTCTGCGTCGAGCCCGCAGCATTCTTAAGGACTCCTCTCACCCCGCCCAGAGTTTTCTCCTCTGCCATCCAGCAGGCGCCTCAGGTGCCTCTGGACAAGGACCAGCAGACTGAGAAACAGCTTTTTTCCCAGAGCTGTCTTCCTGCTGAACTCTGCCCCCCACTGATTCCACTGTCCCCTCATATACCTTAACTTAAATGCTGCTATATTGATATTGTTTCTGCTACATGTACCACATGTTCATTTGCACTACCGGACTATTTATTTATACATATACTGCATCATCTGCACTCCAGTACTATGTACTGAATACTGCAATATCTTATCTACTGCACTGTAAACTATTCCCATAAATTGCACTACTTTATATTCATTGCACTACTGTTCTGCCCAGTCCAATTCATTATTGTACATATCCATCAGTATACTTCTGTGTATAGTAATGCCATCTGTATGTAATGTCCATAGTACCACTATGGACACTACTAAAATATTTTCATAATACTGCTCTATCATTTATGCATACACTTTATATCCTGCACTTGTTTATTGCACTTCTGGTTAGACCTAAACTGCATTTCTTTGCCTTGTACTTGTACATGTGTAATGACAAAAAAGTTGAATCTAATCTGATCTAATAAAGTTTTGGTGTAACAATCAAGTGTGGAAATACTTTACCCTTTACTAAATATGCAAGCCTGCACCTGGCCTAAATATAAGATTGGATGTGCACACAACTACCCTTCTGTAATACAGTATGTGAAAGCACTGTATCTTAAATATTACCTGCCACCACATAGACAGATCACATATTTGAGAATGTTGTATCCTTTCACAAGCTAATTAAATTAAGAAAGAATACCATCAATATGATGAATGAGCCGATCCTCTGTCCCATGCAATATAATAAAACCATTATCTGCTTGTGGTGTTAATACTATCTAGTTTTCAATAACAAAATGAAATCTACGATTACCACTACTGTAAGAGGACTCTAGTATTGTGAAATTTGGTATTAATGAGGACTGTACAGGTATAAAGCAAATCAGCATCCCATTAGAGACCATTTATTTGTTCATCTGAAGCTGTTAACAAAACTCACATCAAATAAAAATAAATGTCCTGTTTGACTGAACATTGTCTGATAAATGACCAGAATCAGAAAGAAGAAATACAAGTGAAACTGTTGAGAACATTCCATCACGCTGAATATGAAAATCCTGTGGGGATTCTTTAATCTTATTTACATTTGTAAGGAAATTCCTTCTTCGTGTTTTAACTAGCATTGAGCCAGAAACACACAGTTCAAAAATTCTGTTTCACCTCTTTTCAGCCGTTACAGTGAATTTCTCACTGTGGCATGTGTGCAACACAATACAAGGATAATGGTGTGCAGCTCAGGTCCTTCATGTGTGCACAAGGCACTGCTGAAAGGCAGTTAAATACCTATGAAAATCTCATCTACTCTATCTGTGAACATGGGATGATGTGATGTGTCACTAAGAGACTCTGCTGAGGGCTTTAACTACAGAGATAAATTTCAGTGTAAAGACAAAGTCAGTGACCAAACACATATAGCAAGAACAGCTTCAACATTAAAGTTCAGCAAGTCCATGGCCAGATTAACCTGCTAGAGTGTCAGAGGGCAAAATGAGCTCCTATTAAGGGACAGAATGAAAATTATTAGGGTGGGGAGAGGACTGACTCTTACATTTCATTTTATTAAAAAGCAAGACCCTCCCCATCATTTTTAATATTTTCGTTGACCCCCCCCCCTTGACATAGAAAAACAAACTGCAGCACCATCCCCCAATATCTCAAAACATTATATTCATGACAAACATAACAAAGAGGCACAAATAAGCCACTGTCTAATTTTAATACAGATTTGTTTAATAAGTGTACTACCCCCTTTGTCCAGTTGGCAATCCAGCCTTGCTTCTGACAGTGTAGAGGAAGGCTTGGATTGTTAAAACCCAAGACCCAAATGCAGACACCGGACAAGCAGGTAAGGTGAAAAACAAGTCTTTTATTGTTGAGACAGGCAAGGATAGTGAGATGGTGGCTGGCTGGTGTTTGAGCTGAGGTGAGGGGGAGGAATCCAGGAGGAGGCTTGGCAGTAGGAATCCCACGAATGTGAGCTGGCGGGCAAGCGAGGCAGGCAGGCAGGCAGGCAGGCAGGCAGGTAATGTGTGAATGGCATAACGATACGGCCAGGACTGGCTGTCGGTGCAAGGTTCTTGTAGGGAAGTGGCCATGGCTTGATGGCAGGCAGGTGTGCTGATTCCAGATGATGGGAAGGTGTGCAGACAGAGAGAGAGAGACAGAGGGTGAAGGGGAACAAACAGACAGAAGAAAACAAAACACACCAAGCACACATCACTCATACTAAAAAGGCTGAAAATAAAAACACACTCGCAACAGGCAGACGTCACAGGCAGGTGTCACCGAGAGGGGGTCGTGACAGCCTCATGCTGTGTTCAGACTACCAGCGCCAAAGCTACAAAACGGCCAAGCGTGGCCAGCTGCAATGTTGCAGAGTCACCGTTGAAGTGTTGCTCAATCACTCAGTCATTGACGTAGCATAGCATCAGCTAACTAAGCTAAATAACACAGTACCACAGTTAATCATTGTGTGTTTAAAAATGTACCTGGCTGGCATATTGGCACATCCACTGCTGTGGATCTGGCCAGCTGTCAAAGCTTTCAGCTGTCAAAGTTGTTGACATACAGTACAGTCATCTATGATGAATGTAAAATCCTTCTTTGTTTTTTGTACTCGTTGAAATATTGCAGGTGACTGTTGGTGTTACAATTAAACTTTCTTCTACTTGCTAAATCCAATCAGGTCATTCCTTAACTAAAGCTTTTATCTCAACCTAGATAGATAAATTCAGCACTGAAATAAAAATAAAAGATAAAGACCTTTCCTCCTCAAGAGTAATTTTCTGTTGAACTATAACTCCATTTGCTTTTATGAGCTCACCACCTCTTGTTGATAGTCTTATCTGTTGCTGTTGCCTTTAGAAAACACTTGCAGAGCCTTGTCACGTAGCCTGCAGGGTTGGGAGCACATCTCCCAGAGGAAAATGCAATCAGAGATGTTAAATGATACAAATCAGTTCCTCTGCAATACTCTAAAGTCTTTCAATTCTACAGAATCTTTTTAAAAGCAACATCCAGTCCACATAAAGGACCAATAACAAAGTGTTACATCAATACTAAATACCAGAAACTTGGCCTGTAGAATGTAACCTTTCATGTCCTGGATGTAGGCTATTAGGCTTTTCTGATTCTGATTCTGATAAACAAAACAGACGTTATACTTAAGGCTATGTCTAAAGTATAAGTAAAAATACATTTTAATTTCAAATAGAATGTAGAGGAAACACTCTGTATGGGCTGATTAACCCGCTTGAGAGCCCCAGGGCAAAAACCCTGTTTGTGGTAATTTAGTTAAACACAGTTAAACGTATTTAGAAAAATGCACCATGTAAATCTTGACAAAACATGTAGATAAGACCCTGCCTCCCAAAAATTAAGAATCAAACATCAAAAAGTTAACATTCTTCTCATTTGCAACAGCTGTACATTTTGAAAGAAACGTAATGTCACCTGGATTACATTTTTTAACAACAATGAGGAAACATATCTAATGAACAGATCTACAAAGTCGCAAAATGTTCATATGGAACAGATCTGCAAAAGTTTCACTGAATACATATTTTATTTGTTTTCCAACATCAGCTTGTGGCAACTAAAGCATGATTCACGTCTATAGGTTAGGTGGGTATTTATGGGAATGCCGGAAGTGGATTGAGGTGCGGTCCTGCTCCTGAAACTCTGCTAAACAGCTCAAAATCAATAGCAAGGTCAATCACTACCAACAGATGCGTTTGAATGATTTATTAATTTATTAACAAAAATGAAAGATTATGAGCGAAGCTTGAATTCATGTGCTTCGGTCTGTTGCTGCTGTTGGGAAGCTTTGGTGGGAATCCGCTGTAGCACCCTGGCAGGATGGACCCCCCAAAAGCCTCCAGTTACTTGAGACGTGATTGAGCGGGTCTGAGATCCGAACGAATGTAGCAGTGATATGCTTGAGAGGACCAATGGCCCATTATTTGTAGTAAGTGCTCAGGGATGCCATTGTGGGAGCTGAGGTGGCAGCTATGATTCTGAAGGAGTGACCTAGTACTGGACGAGAGAAATGTTGGACAAGGAGAGTACATGGCGGAAGTGCTGGTGGAACCAGAATCGAGTAGCCACTGTTGGGATTCAGGTAGGGCAGGTTTGATTATTAGTAAAATATCAGGGACATTTATGAATATTAATACAATTATTAATTAATTATCAAAATTATTAATATGGATTAACAATTACAGGGCACCACCCTGGGATCAGGGACCAATAACCAAACATGAAAAACAGTCTCAAAAGGTGGCTGTCCACTTAAAATCCACAGATCCAAAATGGCGGGCAGACCCAAACTCAAACAAAGGGGAGAGCCAAAATGGAGGACAAGCTCTATTTGTACTCAAGATAATGTTGTGTGTAGAGAGTTATACTACCACACTATCTGGTTCGTTTGAGTTGTGTGTGTAGGCATGTATACAGTGGTGTGAAAAAGTGTTTGACCCCTTCCTGATTTCTTATTTTTTTGTCACACTTGTCACATGTTTCGGATCATCAAACAAATTTAAATATTAGTCAAAGATAACACAAGTAAACACAAAATGCAGTTTCTAAATGAAGGAAAACAAGGAAAACAAAATCCAAACCTACATGGCCCTGTGTGAAAAAGTGATTGCCCCCTAAACCTAATAACTGGTTAGGCCACCCTTAGCAGCAACAACTGCAGTCAAGCGTTTGCGATAACTTGCGATGAGTCTTTTACAGCGCTGTGGAGGAATGTTGGCCCACTCATCTTTTCAGAATTGTTGTAATTCAGCCACATTGGAGGGTTTTCGAGCATGAACTGCCTTTTTAAGGTCATGCCACGGCATCTCAATAGGATTCAGGTCAGGACTTTGACTAGGCCACTCCAAAGTCTTCATTTTGTTCTTCTTCATCCATTCAGAGACCCCACAACAACATCCAAAGAACTGCGGGCCTAACTTGCCTCAGTTAAGGTCAATGTTCATGACTCCATCATAAGAAAGAGACTGGGCAAAAATGGCCTGCATGGCAGAGTTCCAAGACGAAAACCACTGCTGAGCAAAAAGAACATTAAGGCTCGTCTCATTTTTGCCAGAAAACATCTTGATGATCCCCAAGACTTTTGGGAAAATACTCCGTGGACTCACGAGACAAAAGTTGAACTTTTTGGAAGGTGTGTGTCCCATTACATCTGGCGTAAAAAGTAACACCGCATTTCAGAAAAAGAACATCATACCAACACTAAAATATGGTGCTGGTAGTGTGATTGTCTGGGGCTGTTTTTTTGCCCAGTCTCTTACTTATGGTGGAGTCATGAACACAGACCTTAACTGAGGCAAGTGAGGCATGCAGTTCTTTTGAAGACGTCCTCTGAGAAGTGAAGTTATCTGATGGCTGGAGGCCAGACCCGAGCTGCTGGTTAGGAGTTTAGAGAAGCTAAAGCCGCAAGGGTAAACTTTTGATGGTATGTGTTTTGATGTCCATCACAAAATGGGCATAGTTAATAAAACAAGTCATGGTTATGAGATCGATGGATGGGTGGTTATGTTGTACTGGTCGTGAAGGTAGTGGAAACTCTTCCAAGCTGACAAGGAAGATGAGATGGTTGAAGGTGATATGCTGTTGATGATATCCCCAAGAGGGACCAAGCCTCTGAACTTCTGTTCACAATCTTCAATTGTAGAAACCCCCAAAACCTGACAGAAGGAGCAGGGTCAGTGTACAGATGGATGTTGTGTGGGTGAGTCAGTTGTACATCCTAGAAAAAGGTGATCCCATTCCATTTGGCGAGAAGGTTGAGCCAAACACAGAGTTTGGAAGATCAAACAGTTAGTTTATTCACTGAAGATGTAAAGCGTTGGAGAATGATACATAGGTGAAGTTGAGGTGACCTAGGAGGGAGAGAAGTTGGCGTTTGGTGCAGCATGTGGTGAGGAGGAAATTGGCTTCGAGTGGGCAGGAATAGAGCAGGAAGAGACTGGGTGAGACAGGGCACCACATGTGGAGCATGGTAGGGCTACATGGATTCAATTAAATTCAATTTTATTTATATAGCGCCAATTCATAACAGAAGTTATCTCATTGCGCTTTTCCTATAGAGCAGGTCTGGACCGTACTCTTTATAATATTAATTACAGAGACCCAACAAGGACTCTGTTGGGTCCTCATGGTGGGACCATGAGCAAGCATTTGGCGACAGTGGCAAGGAAAAACTTTCTTTAGGGCAGAGACCTTGGACAGAACCAAGGTTGGGTTGGGGGAAGGGGATAGGGTTAGGGAGGCACAATGCAAAATAGACAGAGGAATGATCAGAGAGAATTTTTTTTTTTAATAGTAGAATAGTAATTATAGTGTTAAGTCACTGTCAAGTGTGCCCAGCATGTGTCGTCATTGACCTGCTGAAGACAGGCTGTGGCTTGGGAGGCAGAGTGGATGTGATATGGTAGAAACCATTGCCTCCAAAATGGAGGGTCAGATTTAGGATGATGGCCATGTAATTGTCCATTTCCTGCTGGTGAATGGGAAATTCTGAAGAAAATTGTATCCCGGTTCCAGGTTCCCCCTGCTAAGGCTTGCTGCTGTGGTTGCTGAAAGTAGGCGGCATGGGGCACTGGCACACTGGTGCCTTAGGCTCTAGCTGACATGAGCTGCTGGTACTGGTGAAGCTGGGAGACGGAAGATACTGGCATCAAGTGTCAAAAGTCCCTACTGAAGCCAGCTGCTATGGATGTGGGAAGTGCACGGCTGGTGGCGCTGCCATCCCGGTGCCAGGAGCCCCAGTTAGAGCAAGCTGCCGTGGATCCTTAACCTTGCTAGGCTAACCCCCTAACCCAAGATCATGAAATCACGAGAATCTTTCTTGCCGGTCTTTGAGCTATGCGCTTGTGTCTGGTCGGAATTTAATAAAGAAGGCTATTCGTCGGGGGACCTCGCTAGAGTGTGTTGTGAGGCTGTAGTGGTAGAGATGATGGCGGGGGCTGGAGTTGTCCTCGGAGGCATTGGAGTTGGAGAACTGCAGCAGCGGCGATGAACTGTCCTTGATTTTCCTCTTCCTCTCTTTTCTGGTGAGGGAGGTGGGCAAGGAAGAGACTGTGTAGAGGCTTTCTGGACTCACTCGCTTCCTGGATGGCTTTTGGATTACGTAAAGCAGGGTCTCAGGCACTAAGGCAGTGGAGAATTTTTTGGCTTCTGTTGCTGGGTCTGATTGTGTGGGTTGATGGAAACTTTGAACATGGTCGGCCTAATTTCATCCAAATAATTCATTGTCCGATGAGGACAGTGAGACGAAGTCCATATTCAAGATGCAGTGAGTGAATGGATAAAGTTGCTTTAAGGACTCGTCCATGTTGGCTTATAAATTAACACTTAGTTCAGCATACTGAGCTCACATACTGATGAAGACCATGTAATGTAGCTGAAAGCACAGGAAAAGAGGACCTTGAGTTGTAATTGTTTTGTCAAACTATATTTTCATGGTCAAGAAGAAATTGTGATGCTTATCAGACAGCTTGTTTGATTTTAGAGCTCTGCGCTCACTGAACCTTTACTGATTTATGGATGTAAGAGCCATTCCAAGTGAATTTTGTCTACAAAAAAGGAAAGAAAAAACTTTGAAGACACTTATTTTGGAAAACATGAGTAGTTTGTAGTAAATTAAAGTGCTTTGAGATAAAACTGGTTAGTGTAGGAGCTCTTTGAACTATGGCACTGTTCTTTTTATAATCTGTATATGTGTGTTACCTGGATACCTGAGTACTGTTTTGGTCTCTGCATCAAGAGGCAATTCATAGGATAGCCAAAAAAGAGAAAGGAAATTAAGCAGGGAGACGGACCTGGAGGTTTCAGATACATATTTCACCACTAGCTTTAAGATTCCTTTGAATGATTGATGTAAAGGATCGTCACTCTCCTGCTGTCTTTTTCTATCTTTCTTTCTTTTCTTCAATACAAACAAACTTTTTTTCCCACTATTTCTCTCGCCCCCCAGTCCATTTCTTCCTCTGTTTGCTCAGTGACTCAGTATGTGGTGGTGGATACATATTTATTCACTGCAGTCACAACACTGCCAATCACATTTAGGAGCAGGAAATGCAACAGGAACTCATAAAATACACACACACACACACACACACACACACACACACAGGGATCATGTTCACATACAGTACAAGCACTGGCTGTTATTCTGTTGCCCATCAGTAGCCTATGTCAGAGAAATCAATCCAGCCTGACTATCGCACACATACACTTTTCATTTTCCTTCCTTTCAAGTAGCTACTGTAAATATGCTTTGGGAGGGTGTATGGTGTTTCCGAGCAGTTTCTGGAACATCAAGCGAGACATTCCTTTGTTTATTTTGTCAAGACTTTGTCATTTTGTCCAGCTCTTGGATTTTGGATTTGTGTTCTGGATGTGAAAAGCTACTTTCAAGTCAGTTCAACTCCTCACATACAGTACACTAATGCTTGATGTGCATTACTTAGATATGCCTACATTGTCTGAATTGAAGAAAAACACACGGCAGAACAACATGACATAAAGCAGAGCAGCATGTCCTCCGCTGAGTCTATTATTTAATTTTTTTTTAAATAGTAACAGTGTAGATACAGACATTTAACATGGAGAGAGAGAGACGAGTGTGGCATGCAACAAAGACTCCCAGCCAGAATTGAACCAGTATGCCTCTTAACTACTTTGCCACCAGCACCAGGACACCCCATTATTTGTTATAAGGGGACACTTTGGAATGTATGTAGGGGAGAATGTCATTTTTATGATAATTTATGTGAATTGAACTTGATGCAACTAAGTAATCAAGCTGCACAAAAACACTTTGGACATGGTAAAAGTGTTCTGCTTAACACTTTCATCTGGCCTGGTATGGAAAATAGGGCAACCAATAAACAGCATGTCATCAGGACTTTTACAGTAGCCTGCTTTTAGCGGGTGACATTCATCAATGCCTGGGCCCATAGTTTAGCCTCAAACTCGAAGCAGAATCTCGAACGATCTTCAAACCCACCACGGTGAGCAATTACAGGTACACACAAACATCATCAACTACTGCAAATAACCAGAAACTGAGCTTTTAAGAAGACAAAAGTGGATAGAGGCAATAAGATGTGAGGCATCAGCTGGAAAAATGGGAAAATGTGGGATCCTGACACTCAGTTACGTGTGCAGCAAGCATTTTGTCACTGGTCAAGTATGCAAATGTCAGTTTTAGGCTAACTATATTTCTGTAAGTTAAGCTAAAGCATTTTGACAGTATGCAACTTGTGTTATAG
Organism: Siniperca scherzeri; assembly: GCA_027580175.1. Taxonomy (NCBI): domain Eukaryota; kingdom Metazoa; phylum Chordata; class Actinopteri; order Centrarchiformes; family Sinipercidae; genus Siniperca; species Siniperca scherzeri. The sequence goes on from CM050859.1 coordinate 2,670,828, forward strand.
TGGAATGTGGATAAACCAGACAGCTATGCAGTATTATGTTTGCAATTGCTTTAGCTAACTACAGTAGCATTTCTACAAGAAAAGCAAAGTAAGAAGAAGGGACACTGAAATAGACTGACAAACTGAGTTTGTCAATATACCTTTTCCTCTCCAGTAGAAATAGGGTGCTAAAATAATCCTTTGACATGCTGAAATTGAATGTTTTTAGCTAGCTACCGGCATTTTGTTAGCGTTTCAGCCCTTGGTATATTGTGGCGCTGATTGTTTTCCCATCTGGTGGGCATGGATTTCGGTGTATGACACCCAGCGCTGGTCACTGCTGGAACCAAACTTAGCCCCTGCCCCCTTCCCTTGCCCTACTCCCATTTTCTCTCCACTAAACCCCCCTCGGCGCCCACTTCCACCATTGGCTTTAAGTCCTCAGCCAGATTTGACACATTTGTCACAGTTACGGCACCCAGCCCCCCTTCCACGACGGTCTCAGAATTATCTCCCTAGCCTTGTCGAAGTACAGCATGTCCAGCTGTTGTGTACAAAATACAGCAAGCTCTAAATGATATCTGCTGGGTCCAGGCTATAAGGCTAATGGCAATCATGACTCCTCCCAGGACAAGCCTAGGCAGCTTTCTCAATTCCTATCTTGATAGGTAATAGAAAAAGAATGGAGAATCTGCTAAGAATCAGGAAGCACTCAGCTGATTCTGCAAATTTAGAATCCATTCCTTGTCAGCCACAGCCTGTTGGAAAAAAATTGGCAGATAATGCTTTTAACACACTGAATTTAGCGTTATTAAACATCAGGTCGTTGGCAGGAAAAACATTTTTAATCAATTATTTTATCATCAAGCACAATCTTAATTTCATGTTTTTAACTGAAACTTGGTTAGACCAAGATAACAGTGCAGCTGTTCTTATCAAGTCTACCCCTCCTAACTTAAGTTTTATGAGCGAAGCTAGAGTGCATAAGAAAGGAGGTGGAGTTGTCATTTTGTTTAATGATGTCTTATGGAAAATGTGTTCTTTTGAATATGTGGCTCTTCAGTTGAATTCCTCTTCTTAAGCTATATTTCTAAATATCTACAGGCCACCTAAATACTGTGCAAACTTTTTTGATGACTTTACCGAACTGCTGTCTATAATCTGTATTGACTTTGAATGTGTAGTCATTGTAGGTGATTTTAACTTCCATGTTGACAACATTCAGGACAGAGGGACTAAAGAACTGTGTTGTGTTCTTGACAACTATGGACTGACTCAGCATGTGACAGAGCCCACACACAACAAGGGGCACACTCTGGACTTAATCATCTCCAAGGGTCTAAACATTTCTACCACAGTTGTGGTGACTGATGTTGCTTTCTCTGATCATTCCTGTGTTTTCTTTTAGAGTGTTATCTCCATGCACACAAATGTTCAAACAGAGGTAATCCCAAAATGGAATATCACTGAAAACACCAGTGAAACATTTATTCAGGCTTTCTCTTCCACACCGACCCTCTCCTGGATCTCAGTCAATGAGCTTGTAGATAACTTAAATTCTAAAATTACAAATGTTATTGATGCCATTGCACCCACTAAAGTGAAGGTTGTCTCTGGTAAGAAAAGATCTCCATGGAGAAATGCCATGCTGGTAAGAATAGTTCAATTCAATTCAATTTTATTTATATAGCGCCAATTCATAACAGATATTATCTCATTGCACTTTTCCTATAGAGCAGGTCTAGACCGTACTCTTTAGAATTTTAATTACAGAGACCCAACAAATCCCACCATGAGCAAGCGTTTAGCGACAGTGGCAAGGAAAAACTTCCTTTAAGAGGCAGAAACCTTGGACCGAACCAGACTCAGTGGTGGGCGGCCATCCGCCGCTGCCATGTTAGGTTTTGAGAGAGAGAGAGAGAGACAGACAGAGAGAGAGAGAGGGAGGGGTTTGGGGGAAGGGGATAGGGTTAGGGAGGCACAATGCAAAACCATGTAGAATTTATTTATATATATATATATATATATATATATATATATTTTATAAAAGAGAGTGTTGTAAAGCTGAATGCAGGTGGCGAAAAACAAATCTTCAGGTTCTTTATGGCATCTATAAAGAGAGGCTTTCCATTTATAATTTAGAACTGAGAAATGCAAGGCGGCTCTTCTTCTCTGAGATCATCGCCAAAAACAATAATAAAGCATGTGCCTTGTTTGCTACTGTTGACAGGCTAACAAACCCTCCAGTAGCCTCTGAACTTCTATCTACCAGGGTGTGCAATGAATTTGCCTCCTTCTTCACTGACAAAATTCAGAAAATTAGACAGGCCTCCGTATCAGGTACATATGAGTTGTCCCTGTGTCCAATTAAAATCAGTGCAAATAGCATGACACAATTTGATCCTATTAACCATAAAAACTTGGAGGACATTATACAACATCTGAAATCCTCCTCCTGCTGCCTTGATATTCTGCCAACAGGCATTTTCAAAAATGTTTCTTATTGCATGGCCTCAGATCTTCTACAGATTGTCAATACGTCTCTTCTCTTAGGTGTCTTCCCACAGGCCCTGAAAACTGCAGTCATCAAGCCACTCTTAAAAAAAAACACCACATCACTGAGACTGCTCTTGTTAAAGTCTTCAATGACATCCACTTAAACACAGCCAGTGGCAGAATTTCAGTCTTGGTATTTTTGTGCTGGATTGTGTACTTAGTGCTGCATTCGACACAGTCAACCACAACATATTACTAGACCGACTGGAAAACTGGGTGGGACTTTCTGGTACAGTATTAAACTGGTTTGAATCCTATTTAAGGGACAGAGACTACTTTGTGTCTATGGGACGGTGTAGTCCCTCATTTGTCCAGGAGTGTTCCATCGTAGAAAAGGTTTCAGTCGTAGTCATCTGGACACTGTTTTCAGAATCAAGATGTTTCGGCTCCCATCCGGAAGTGATTCTCAATTGTGAAAATGGTGTGGGAACTCAGAAATGTAAGCTACTCTGTGTTACTTAAGCCCTGCCCCTCAGGAAGGAGTCTTCCTGGGTTTCTGCTGTTCATGTCTATAGGTAATTACACATCTGAGTGAAAAATTACATGTGGAGTTTCCCAAGGCTCTTTTCTGGGGCCTCTTCTGTTTAACATCTACATGCTACTACTGGCTCAGATTATGGAAAACAACAAAATATGTTACCATAATTAAGCGGATGACACACATATTTGAATAACAATGTCATCAGGGAACTATGGTCCAATACAAGTGCATTGAACAAATCAATGATTGGATGTCCCAGAATTTTCTTCATTTAAACAAAGATAAAAGGAGGAGCAATTAAAAGTCAGCGCTCAGCTTGTTAAAAACCACAAACCCAGCCAGAAATCTTGGTGTAGTCACGCAGACCTGAATTTCTACAGCCACATTAAGACAATTACAAAATCAGCCTACTACCACCTTAAGAATATATCCAGGATTAAAGGTTATGTCTCAGCAGGATTTTGAAAAACTTTTTATGTACTCCATTCATTTATCTTCACTTGATTCGACTACTGTAATGGTGTCTTTACAAAATCAAATCTTCAAAACATCAATCAGACGCAAGCAGCTGATTCAGAATGCTGCTGCTTGCGTCCTTACTAAGACCAAGAAAGTGGATCACATTACTCCAGTTCTGAAGTCTTTACACTGGCTTCCTGTCTGTTTGATTGAGAATTGATTTCAAAATACTATTGTTGGTTTATAAAGCACTGAATGGTTTGGTGCCAGACCTCTCAGGTCATCTGGGACAGGTCTACTTTCTGTTCCCAGAGTCAAAACTAAACATGGAGAAGCAGCATTCAGTTTTTATGCACCACATTTCTGGAACAAACTCCCAGAAAACTGCAGGTCTGCTGCAACTCTCACTTCTTTCAAATCAAGGCTGAAGACTTTTCTGTTTGCCGCTCCCTTTTATTAAATCAAATAATGATTAATGTCTTACACTCCACTGTTACTTTTTAACTCTTTTTAAGTGTATTTAAATGTCTTTTTATATTGCCCTATATTGCTTTTATGTTTTATGTAAATCACTTTGAATTACCTTGTTGTTGAAATTTGCTATACACTCTGTGCTATGCACTCTGTCTCTGTAGCTCAACCCAATCTGCTAAGAAAAATCACTGGTCTAAACCCAGCAATTTAGAAACTACGAAAACTGAACTTTTTTTCAAAATCTTAATAAAGCCAGAGTACTGTGGGATCCTTGTGCCAAACCCAAAGGTCTGCTTGGGTGGCACCTAAATATTCACAACATTATCCCATAAAGTGATCACAGAAAATCTATGTTAGAATCTGCTATAAGATGTTTACTTTGTTTGTCAAAGACATGGCTTCATAAAAACTCCCCATCTTTACCTATCCCTGGCTATAATTCAAATTCAAGTTTATTTGTATAGCACCATATCATACAAAAGCAGTTCAGAGTGCTTTACATAAAATCAACATAAAACAACAAAAATGTTCAAATAAACAGAGACATCCATGCATACATACACATAAAAAACATGCATACTGTACAAGTACGGTGTGTTCATTTAAGAAAAAGCTCGAGTGAAAAGGAAGGTCTTTAGTTAAAGAACACAGTCTTGGAGCAAGTCTAAGATCAGCAGGCAAACTGTTCCATTCTTTAGGTGCATAAATACTGAATGCTATCCTTAAAGCTGAGTTGACCATCCAAGGTTACTCCTACATTTTTAATCTGGTCATGTGCTTTAAGTAATCTGGACTACAGATATTCACAGACCAGCTGTCTCTGGGCTATAGCACCTGCAACCAAAATCTCAGTTTTCTCCCTGTTCAGCTAAAGGAAATTTGCCACCATCCAGTCATTGATTTCTTCCAAACAACTGACTAGGGAATTTATGGGTTGGAAGTTGTCAGTGGATAGTGAGATACTTCGATACTCACAAGCTAATTTGATATCGATTCCTTCAAAAAAAAAATATTGATAGTAACCTGTGACATGAGAACCAAATTATTTCTTTTTAAGTGATCATTATTTTGAAAAATCACATACCCATTTAAGAAATGATCAGTATCGGTATCAGAATCGTTAAAATTGTAACAACAATTATAGGAGGGTTTTGTTTATTATAACTGTGGATCCTCATGTCATTAACAACTTTTAAAAGAGAAGTTTCTGTGCTATGAGACATGTGGAAACCTGACTGACTGGAATTTATCATAAATATTATTATCTATAAGATAACAGTTCAGTTGCTGATGTGCAATCTTCTCGATGATCTTACTCAGGAAGGTGTGGTTGGAGATTGTCGCTAACTGCATTTGGGCCCAGGTTGTTCTTTTTTAGAAGTGGTCTAATAGCAGCAGTTTTCATGCAGTGGGGAAAGACACCAGTCAGGAGAGAACAGTTTACTATTGCCAAGATGTCGTCTGTCAAGAAATTAATAAGATTTAAAAAAGGATGCTGGAAGTGGATCAAGGAGGCTGGTAGAGGACTTGAGTCAATTTATAGTATCAGTGAGATCTCTAGAGTCTACAGTGGAGATATGCCTGAGACCGTCGGCGCGCAGTGGTGGAGGTATGTCATAATTAGCAGTGAAATTAGTAGTTGTGATATTGCGCCTGATGTTTAGAATTTTGTCGTTAAAATTTATGCAAATTTGTTGCATTTGGCGGTTGAGAAGGGATCAGAAGAAACAGCAGGGCAGGAGCTAATGAGTTGCGAAAAGGTGTTTTGGGTCGTTTTTGTGGGTGTCGATGAGAGTTGAGAAGAATTCTTTTCTGGCCTGTTTCAAGCTTTTGTTTCTTGACATGTCTACTGGTGATGGCTTGCTCAGCAGCTAAGAGCACACTGAAGAAAACACAGTAATGGTCCAACAGTGCAACATTATTGACAGCGCTTACTCTGATATCTGTATCCATGGAAATGACAAGGTCAAGTATGTGTCTATGCTGATGATTTGGCTCCTTAACATGTTGGGTCAAATCAAACGACTACAATAAATCCATAAAACAGACTGTGGTGGACGCTGTGGGATTATTGATGTGAATGTTGAGATCGCCAGAAATAATTACTTTGGTGTAATCAATACAGATATTTGATAGCAGATCTGCAAAATCACTCATGAATTCTGAGTTGTATTTAGGTGGTCGATCATCAGAAGCAGGACTTACATGTCACACTGTAGATTGACAGCAAGCTATTCAAAACGCTAACACTCTCTAAGTGAGATCTGAAGACTGTTTAAAGAATCAGAGAAAATGGATGCTACTCCCCCACCTCGTTTGCCCTGCCTTGCAGAGTGCAGAAAGTTATAATTGGGGGCTGAGGCCTCGCGCAGTGTGAAGAAATTATTTGTATCTTGCCATGTTTCAGTAATAAAAAGAGCATCAAGGTAATTATCCTCAATAAGTTTGCCTACCATAAATGACTTATTGGTCAGGGAACGGACATTCAATAAAGCACAATTAAGAGGTAGAGGTGTGAGGTAGTATGATTGAGAGTGATAAGGATGAGATTATCATAGTTGCCTTCAGGAAAGATAGAGCCGAGGGTAGAGGTGTTTTATATGCTCTGTTGAGAATGACCTAGAATGTATTTTAAACGTCACACTGTAAATGTATTCTATCCTCATTATAGTGTACAGACCACCCTCTGCAAAATCTGTATTCTTTCTCAAATTGATCTGGTATTGAGCAACAAACCTGAGAGAGTAACTAAATATTTCAACATGGTTACAGCTATCTGATCGCAACTTAATCCTCAGAAAGCTCACTAAAAATTTGTCCTACTTGTCTTCTAACACAAAGCCCTGTCAACTTAGATTACATTAGAGTGATGTATGTGAATTTGAAAATGCAATTAAGAACATCAATTGGAACAAACTACTGTCTAATACAAATGTGGATGCTAACACACATGTGTTTCTATCCAAAATTCAAAATACAACTGAACAATTTCTAAAGAAAAGCAAATTTAAAAGTGAAAGTTAATATACTCTCCCCTGGATTAATAGTGATACACGAAGACTAATGAAGGAGAGAAACCATGCCCTGCGAACATTTCTGGTATCACTGGAAAACAATCTCATATCAATTATTTGAAAGGTTATTGTTCTTATTGTGTTCACCCTATGTGACACAGTTCACGCTTGGATTCTGTGAATCAGAATTAATTTTTTAAGGGTGAACTGCAGAGTTATATGTCATTAAGCAAAATAACACAGAAGACTGATTATACCTTTTAAAAGTTTTTTATTTAACTGTAAAAACAGCCATCTAATGCAAAACCATTGTACTCTACTGACTACAGTAAACACATACATGTTAAAATGTACTGCCTGAAAAAGGGGGCATTAAACATACCACCTTACAACACAGGAAGAGGCACTCTTCCTAACATAGGATTTCAACATATACATTCACATGCAAAAGTTAACTTTTGCAAGACCGTTCTAAAAGGAGTTCAAAATTTGGTTTGGTTCAATATAAGCATGCCAAAGAGGGTTGACAATCTGACTTTTAAATTCCATTTTATTGTAATAAAAACAAAGGTATCTTTTAGTCTTAGAATAAAGGAATTTAATCATTCACCAGGCAGCCAAACTTTAATGAAAAACCAATAAGTATTACAACATGAAATAATCAATTCTAGAACTTAACATGCAGTTTTGTTTAAGGACTAACCAGGATTTATTTACTTTACTGCACAAAAGAAGTTGGTTTTCAAAGTTTTTTGAGTCCAGTCTGGCTCTTTTGGGGGAGAAAATCTGTCCTGCTGTACTGAATAGTCTTTCGCAAACTGCTGAGGCAGGCAAGGGTGTGTTTACCTTCAGAGACAAATTGCACACTGCAGTGACTGACTTGAGAACATCCATGTTTGTAGTTGTGCTGTCTGGTGCTCTCTTGAATGTGGCTCTGCTTCATGACACTGGAGTAGTCCTCCTCTTCTTATGAGCTTGAGTTGTTACCTAGAAGCTGCATTGGCTCCTGTTCCAAGTGGGTCTTGATGTAGTCCAGGCCTACACACAACAATTACCATTGATACCAAATAGAGGAAACATAATTCATCTAACTACCTCAATAACAAACGTGAATGATAATGACACTACTGTAGTTTTGCAACAACAATACAATATGTGTCTCAATAACCAGATATGACTATTATGGGTAGCAACTCTAATTTTGCTCCTCAGTGACATAAGAAAAACAGATTTAGGATGTGGAGACTGCGCATAATTTCATCAGATAACACGCTGCTGTACATTGTACAACACATTTAGTTTTTGCATCAAATGTAAGATTTATTGTGATCAGGAGCTGTTCTTTGCAAGGTTTCATTAGCGAACACCCACTACCTTTTTTGTACAACAGCATTTATAATTTATAAAAAGCTGGCTATTGAAGTAACAATTTAAATGATTTACCCAGTTTCAGCATGTCCTCATTGCTTGTCCAGGATGTACGAAACTTTGGAACAAGAACTGCTGTGAATATCAGTTCAGGGTCAGCAAGGATTGGTCCAAACCGCTGCTGTATTCCTCCTTGAAGGGCATCAATCAGTGGCTGGCAGAACTTAAAGGAGAGCTGAATAGCTGAGAAGAATAAATTACAATTATAAAAATACATGCAAGGAGACTTCATTCAATTGTCTAGCTAGAAACCACCATCCCCACAAACACCACAAATTACTTATAATAATATAGTAATTTAATTTTGACATAGTGTTTATGCATGTTAATGTTGTGTTTGCCAGTATATAATATTTAAAACATGAAATGCTAGTTTGAAAGAAGAGCTTTAGAATTATACTACTCCGTTGTGGTAACTGAATTTAGGTTTACATAAAATAACCACTTACAATAATTATTGATAATATAAATGCATCACAGCTCTTATTGGTTCAGTTGACTGATGCCCCCTTGAGTGTAACAATGACAAATGTAACAAAATGATGGCTTGATGACTCCACCTTATCCTTCAAAAAACAAGTAAAAAAGGTAATGCAAATAACAAAATACAACCTGGTGTTGTAGTTTGAGGTTTTGTCACTTCCTGTGTCTGGATTCTGGATTTTGAACTTTGCCTGCTCCCTATTGGACTTGGTTAGCCTAATTTGGACTCACTTCCCTGTTTCCACCACTGCCAGCCGGTAACCCATTTCCCTGTACCTGGATCTATATCTGCCTATTTTCCTGTTACCTGCTTGTTACCTATCTGCCTACTGGTCTGTCTGCCTGTACCTGCCTGTACCTGCCTGTACCTGCCTGTAAACCACATCACCCCCAATAAACACTGTAGCCATCCGGCTACTTCACCCTCATACCACTTCCTGGTCATCTGCATTTGGGTCCACATACCACACCCCATACGACACCTGGCTAGTTTTAGCCAGGTGTCGTAGAAATTAACAACTAACAACTAACTAACAACAACTAACAACTACAGTAGCAAAACTGTATATGAATGCAATGATCATCCCCCACTTAAGATACTGTATGACAAACTGGACTCAAGCGAAAGGTACAACACTTAAGCCCATTCTCTCTGTGTACAAGCAGGCTCTTAAAGTGTTAGACAGAAAACCCAATACTTCATTACTACAACATTCTTGGCAAATATGATATCCATAGTTGGGAAAATCTAACAAAATACACTGACACCTGCCTGATTTTTAACATCCTAAATGGCAAGCCTCCTCCACCACTTAGTACTTTTATTAAGCAGAAAAATTCAAACAGATCTACAACATCTGCTCTAAGAGAGGACTGTGTATTCCCTTACAGGTCCAGCTCCTTCAGCCAATCATGCTGTAAGAGCTTCCCAATTGTGGAACACCCTACAAAACTGACACCTACCATACCTTCACACAAAGTCTCAAGTCCTGGCTTGTGAAGAATTGTCCATTGTCCTTTGCCTGTTACCAGATGGCCAACTTTGCATGGCTTGGGTATGTATGGTATATTTATTAGTACTTTATTAATGTGGTATGATCTTCTATAGTTGTGTCTAACAACTACTACTAACTTGTAACTGCATCTTTTAACATTTTATCAAGGTCAACATTACAATTGTAATATTTTATTTATATCTTATTGCTTATTGCTGCTCTGTATGTGTCAAAAATGGTTTTGTTGCTTCGTGTTGCTTGCATGGCTACATATACCAAGTAGAGGATATGGTTGCTGTATTATTGTACTAATGTTTCCTGTTGCTCTGCATGGCGTGTGCACTTGTCTTGAGAATGCTTATATTGTTGCTGTTGCTGTCTTTATGGCATCGTGTTGACTTCTGTATGTAAATTTCAACCATTACCTCATTGTTTTCAAAACATCTCGCCAAAGGACTGCAGTTGAAAATTAGCCAGCTGGCTGACACTGGCACATTTACAGAAATGTAAATGTATGTTGTCCTTATAAATGAATAAATGAAATGAAACTTCAGGGAAAGCCATGGCCAATAACAAACCAATCTGGGGGAAGGTTTAAAGTGTTAAAGTTTAAATACCTTTTTAATGTCAGAGAATTCAACTTGAGGAAGGAAATTCATAGGTGAAAGAAATAACTTTAACAATGGCTGTACTCCAGTTTAAGTGTTCCAAGAAGCCATTCCAGTGAGCCAGGGAGCTGAGCCTTGCAGAACAGCGAGGTTCAACCAAATTCAGCCATTCAGAATCAGAATCAGAATCAGAAATACTTTATTGATCCCCGAGGGGAAACTCTTTTGTTACAGCAGCTCACCATCACATCAGTGCACACAGGAATTGAAGTACTAAGCAAAAAATATAATACACTATAGTACAGGTCAGAAAATAAATTAAGTACCAAGTGGGTATAAGTATAAAATTAAAATAAGTGTGAAGTACAAGTGGGTTTACCGGTTGAAATACGGTAAAAAAGTAATAGTGCATGAACTGTCAAGTTAAGCCTATTAAGATTACAATGAGACGGAGGATATTGCACAGCAGTAATAGAAGTATGAATAAATATCAATAAATAGGGAATTTTAAACTGAAAAGAGTATATTGCACAGCAGTATTAACACAGAATATTGCACAGTTATGACAAGTATTGCAGAGATGTTAATGATCAATGTCCAGTTTAATGACTTAGGGTCATATAGACTAACACTTAGAGGGAGGAGTTAGAGAGTTTGATGGCCACAGGCAGGAATGACTTCCTGTGGCGCTCTGTGGTGCTTTTTGGGGGGATGAGTCTTCCGCTGAAGGTAATCCTTTGCTAGACCAGCATGTCATGGAGAGGGTGGGAGACACTGTCCAAGATGGCATGTAGTTTGGCCAGCATCCTCCTCGCTGACACCACCGCCAGAGAGTCCAGCTCCATCCCCACAATGTCACTGGCCTTATGGATCAGTAAATGGTAAATGGACTGTAAAATTTGTTTTGTCAGTTTGTTGAGTCTGTTAGCGTCCGCTACCCTCAACCTGTTGCCCGAGCATGCAACAGCATACAGGATAGCACTGGCCACCACAGACTCATAAAACATCTTCAGCATTGTCTGGCAGATGTTGAAGGACCTTAGACCTCAGAAAATAGAGGCGGCTCTGGCCCTTCCTGTACAGAGCTTGAGTGTTCTTAGCCCAGTCCAGTTTGTTGTCCATGTGTACTCCTCAGGCTCAGGTTGAAGACATGTTGAAGGACTCCACATAGCTGGGGGGCACAGGCTCTTAGCACCCCAGGGCTAAATCCATCGGGGCCTGCAGCCTTGTTTGAGTGGAGTTTCATCAGCTGTCCTCCTATTAATGTAATTAGTTACACCTGTATGACAAGTCCAAATATCTGCCATCAGAAAGGTGTATTGGTTATGTGGTGTATTGGGTGTATTATGTAGCATGATTAATTAGTATTGTTGCTATGGTTACCTGTAGTTTAATATACCTTTCACACTAATGTATAACACTGCTAACTGGAACTGTCTTGATACATACTGCCATTCAGTAACAAGTATATTGGCCATGGTAAAAGAAAATAAGAAGATTCCAGTGTTTTGGCCACTGTAGGCTTTTGTGGATGAGTGAGATAGGCTGAAGAGAACCAAATTACAATAATCAAGTTAAGTTTTCCACTGGTGCTCCAGTTTCCTCCCACAGTCCAAAGACATGCAGGTGGTGAAAAGCAATGTTGATGGTAGACTTAATGTTGGACTCAACAAGACATGACAGTTCTGAGAAACGGTACCACCATTGCAGTTTAAGGTAAGATGTATGAACAGACCTCTGTGTTTGGCTGGTCATACAATAAGTCAGTTTTATCAGTGATCAGCAAAATAAGTTAAGTTAAAACATACTGAATTGTTATTGTGAAGTATACAAAAACAAATACAAATTGATCCATACCATTGCTGAATTCTGGATGCCAATATAGTTATATATATGTTAGGTTGAATGCATTTATTTCCAAATTCCTAACCCTGACCCTTTGCTAAAACCCAGTGAAATCTATGAAGGAATACATTTCACAAGTTTTGGGTGGATTGATCCATTAGTCAACTCAGATGTTGTCTCAACATCTTCTTCTTCCATACGTCCTAGTCATTTACTCATGTTCAGTGCTAATATGCTAGTATGTTAGCATACACCAGGAGAAATGAGATTTCAAACACATCTCAAAAGTGAGAAAACGAGAACTGAGGCTCAATGGTAATGTTACATGACATGCCAAAGTCTGGCAGTCTCAAAAAAATCTAATCAAAAAAATTATATTGCTTTCACAATAAAAATCTTGTATTATTTAAACTAAAGAAGTCACCAGTCAACCAGTCAAAATGTCACCTCCCAAATGGGATTATACTGTTTTATGAGGACATTTAATTCCCATAGTGGTAGACATAACTCCCCCATAAAACACACACATACACACACACACACAGTGAATCTGCACCCCCATGTCTGTCTGCAGACTTGCTGTGTCAGACAACACAATCTGGGCCAACACAGGAACTAACTGTAGTGATCCAGTAAATCCTGTCACCCACTCAAACCACCAGACCTGAAGAATCCAAACCACTTTAAACTATCTACTGGTTGGTTTCCCAATGTCTAAGCCTCTGCGTGGGACTGTCAGTCCAATTGCAACACATGCCATTCCTGTTTTTCATTACAGTGTAATACTTCTTCTGAAAAACACATACAGATGGTTAATGACAGCAGGGAGAGCGAGTGAAATTGAGTGAGAGAGAGATGAGTAATACTTTGTTACTTTCCGTTATCAGCAACTACAGTTGAAATAAAGTAGAAGAGTGAAAAAAATGGATGGAGTAAAGAAAAGAAGATGAGACCTAGAAGGAGGTAGACATTGAGAGATAGAAAGAAAAAAAGAGATAGATGGAGTAAAAGATGGAGGGAAAAATCAAACAGGAAAGACACACAGTTAGAAAAACAGTGAAAGACAGAATAGGACAGGGGACAGAGTGGCTGCTTTAATAGAGAGAGAAAGATTGTCATATATCAAGATTTCCCCCTAATGTTTTGATGGCGGCTGGTGGATTATGACATCCTTGGTCAATTATGTATCCATGGATACAGGTTTGGCATCGAGCATGCTGCAAACTGCTGGAAAACACACACAACAACGTTATGTAATGCGTGAGCATGGTATTTCAGACCACAGTCAGACAGCCATGACAGAAATGAGGAGCCAGAAAGACACACAATGCTCTCTCCATGATAAGAAACAGAAGGAGAGCGCTACAAAAAAAATCATCAAAATGGGAAATTACTTTATCTCACACCCAATTACTTTCAATTATTTTTAAGACACAGAGATGTTATAGATATTGTAGATATTATACCATGTGCACAATAAAAGGAACTTATGGAATCACACTGTGTGTTGATCACTTGAACTTGCATCATCAGGTAAAAAATGTTTTGGCCATCACAAAGACAGAACTAACTAACATCATGAATGGAAGCAAGAAGAAGAAATATTTAATCTAAAATAAATCTCAATGAATTTAGTTTTTAGTAGTTATATTTATGATATCATGTTTGGATTATAGAGTTGGGCATCCCAGTGTCCCTTGGAATTACATGGACAATTCTGCACATCATGATTTATGTCCAGAGCCAACAAACAGTCAGTGCCAATACAGGAAGTAGTGTGTCCTATGTAGCAAGGTGGAAAGTAAGGGTTTGGAGGTTAGGGTGGTGGGTGGATGTGTAGCATGTCTAACTTTCATGCAGGAGACCAGAGTTTGCATCCCATAACAAACCTGCAATGAAATGTTCACCTTTTTCTTAACTGTAACCACAGTCTTTCCCTAACCTTAACAAAGTGTTTTAGTTACCTAACCTTAACCATACCTTAGCTCAGTCAGGACACTCATGTCAAGGTTTGAATCATTGATTGCAACAATACACAGTTTAGTTTGGCGGTGTGACTGCTCATGTGATGCTCTGGAACTTATCTGCGCAAGCTTGACACAGACTATCCCTGAGCTCACAAACCCCCCCTGGCAGAGCCTGACATACACAACATTTAATGAACATGAACACATTAAAAGAAACATTCATAATTTACATATAGCTAAATACTAATACAGAAAGAGGCTGGGGAGGTGGAGGGAGTAAACTTTCTAAATGCAGGTAGCAGTGTAGCTGCGAGGATGCAGAGCTCAGTGCTAAATGTTTATATGGACCGCTTATTGAGAGAGATCGTGGACATACATGATTGGAGGGTGTATGGAACAAGTGGCTATAAAATGACTTCCCTGCCTGTCTGAACAATTCAAGGCTCTCTTTTATTTACCATAACCACAATCTTTCCCTTGACCATACCTTAGTTACCGTGTGCAGATATTGTAAAAAGCAAAAAGTCTGGAAGTAGGGTTAAGTTCAGAACAGAGTTCTTGGAGAGAGATCAGGGAGGCAGTGGGATGCAACCAGGAGGAAGGCTTTTCACCCTGCCTTCCAGTGAGGACATTCAGAACAGGTAGAAACACTTGGGTGACACATTGTATGAACTAGTTGGTTGGAAGCATACAAAAGGCCTTTAGCTTCCATTCACACAACAGTTGACTGAAATGCTGCCTTGGAGTCATAGTTGAATTCTGTCTTTCAGTTTTTATCTCCACAGGTTTGTACCTTTTTTTGTCCCTGGATGGGTTAAGTCTTGGCAAATAACGCCCCATAATGCTTTATGAGCATTATTTTCAGTGTATGTTTTAGTTCAGTTTCCTTTCTTTATCAGTCAGGATCAAGACATTGATACTCATAAAACACTTTCTAATTGGTGTAATCAGGTTAAATATAAGGGGAAAAAAATGACAATTCACTCTACATGACATTTTTTGGATTGAATGATAACTAATGTGTGCGCGTGTGTGTGTGTGTGTGTGTGTATGTGCAGTTCTTTCTCTGTCTCTGTCTGTGAGTGTTTTTGCTTGGTGGCATCATTTACCCTCCTAAGCCTTATTTACAGTACCTTAATGATAGGACCACAGGCATGATGATGCGTCACTGCTACACATTGAACACACACACACACACACTCTCAGAGACAGGCAGAGGGTCAGTTTACATGCATGGTGTGTCTGTGGTGTATTTAAGTATTTAAGCGTCATAAACAACAAAGCCCACAGCAGGGCCAATCACTCAGATGAGAGGCAAAATTGCCCTTAATGGAGTGTAAAAGACTGCAGATGCAAACAGCGAGTCTGCAGGCAAACGTCAGACACCGGCCTAAACACTGTTTTAGGGGCTGAAATTACAGTTTAGCTGCTGCTCTGTCTACCACCAACACACCAATTTCAGGAACCTGCAGTGTCGCGAGCTGACGAGAGTTTATTCCTTCATTCTCTTCATCTCTCATTTTAACAGGGGACGACACATTAAGAATGGAGCCTCTCTTATAAAATACAGCTGATTACAGGACAGCTTCACCTCAACAAAAACAAAGGGAAAATGTCAGGTTAAATGAAAAGTGCAATATTTTGGGAAAGATGCATTTAGTCCAAGACACTAGTTATGTTTCCAATAAATTGTTGTGAAAGTTTGTGAAAGAATTTCTGAAACTGTGGCAATATAAAAAGTGAATCAGTCAGTCTATGTTTCCATCAACTACCTTTATGTGTGTATGTACAAGAGGAAATGACAAGATGACATAATAAACCAGTAACTCTGATATATCTGGACATTTTGTTGCTGCTTCCCACTTAAAATGGCATTTGTGTTGTCTTTTTCAGGGTCGGATTAACCCCCTGGGGGGCTTGGGGCAAATATGAGCTGACCCCACTCTGCCACTTTCTTTGTATTTTATAAGTTAGTAATTAGTTTGTGGTTATTTGATTAAGTACACATTGGTTTAGGAGAATGCACCATGTGAGCACAATATAAACTGGCACAATAAATGCTTTAAAACTAGGTTTTAACACAGGGCCCTTAAACAAGAATGGGTCTCAAGATTATGTGATAATGCAGGTGTAACCTGAATGCCCCTATATTATTTTAGTATATATTGTTGCAGATGGAGAGGGAGAGGAGGAGAGAGGAGCTCAGTGCATCATGGGAAGTCTCCCGGCAGTCTAGGCCTATAGCAGCATAACTAAGGGATGGTTCAGGACTCACCCAAGCCAGCTGTAACTAGGTTGATATCAATCTTCTCTTTTTACTCTTGGAAATAAAGCGAATAGCTAAGTGAATATCCCAAAATGTTGAACTTATCCTTTAATACTCCTTTGAAAATTAATAAGTAGAAAGTAAAAAACTAAAATAATGTAATATTCTAAGTGTGTTACAAGGTCAGAAGAACACAGAGGCACCTTTACATCAAAATCCATTATATGCTTATGCCTGCATGCACACACACATACACACTGGGGACAGTGATTGTGTGTGTGTCAGTATCATATCCAGTGCACCTGTGCCTTTCTGTGCCGTCACAAAGACTTTTATCAGAGGCTTAAGACAAAACCTTCCACCAATGCTAATCTGTATTCTCTTATCAACGCCTCCTCAAACCACAATCATGTGCTAACATCAGCTGCTATCCACTTCACACTCCCTCCAAAGGTTAACAGGAGATAACATTAGTGCTCAGCCTTCATTAGCACTATACTAACACACGTTAGACTAATATTAGTGATTAGCTAACAGCTATGTATCCTCTAAATTGAACTTAAATATTGTTTTTTTTAACATATAAATCAAACTAAGACGGTGTAGTCCCTCATTCGTCCAGGAGTGTTCTATCATGCAAATGCACGGCGCTCTGTAATCCTGAGTTAGCGTGTTGTCTGTGCTGATAAAGTCTTTTGTGAAGTGGCTGTTTGGTCTCGCCTATGTACCGTTCTTTGCAGTCTTCCTCACTGCACTGAATGGAGTAGACAACATTGCTCTGTTTCTGTGTGGGTAACTTGTCCTTAGGGTGAACGAGTTTCTGTCTTAAAGTGTTGCCTGGTTTAAAGAAAACAGGAACATTGTGCCGAAACGTCTTGATTCTGAAAACAGTGTCCAGATGACTACGACTGAAACCTTTTCTATGATATAAATCAAACACAAAACCTGATGACTAGTGATGAAAAATGTCCCATTATGGTCCTGTAGGGAGGTATAGAGAGATAGGTGCATTTTAGTTGCTTCTGTCACTTTTAGCAGGTATTTCTACCTCTGGAGCTGCAGAGACTGGATCTTTGGTTGTGGCCCACCTGCTGCCCCCGTGTTCCTGCTCGATAGCTGCTACTATAGTTGTTGTTATTGGCTTTGTTACTATTATTGTCATTATTATTCCTATAAATAATATTCCTATTATTAATACTTTATTAATATTAATATTACCCCTAACATTACATTATTAGTATTTTAAAATTCTAGGTGGAATTTGCATTGTGCCCCCCGCTCTCACTCTCTCAACCCAACACGGCAGCAGTGGATGGCCACTCACCATTGAGTCTGGTTCTGCCTGAGGTTTGTGTCTGTTAAAAGGAAGTTTTTCCTTGCCACTGTCACCAAGTGCTTGCTCATGGTGGGATTTGTTGAGTCTCTGTAAATAATATTATAAAGAGTACGGTCTAGACCTGCTCTACAGGAAAAATGCAGACATAACTTCTGTTATGAAATGGTGCTATATAAATAAATTGAACTGAAAAATAGTATTGACCTTAAACTGACCATAGTTCACTTATGAATATTTCTATATCCTTCAGTATCGCAGTGCTTCTGCAGGTGGGGTAAAACAATCTGACATAATTCTGAATGATTATACCTTACTGATGACCCTTTTAAAAATGTTTTTAATTGATTTGAATAATTGTATGGAGACAGGGCAGAGCCATGGAAAGAGGCTTTAAGTTGGGGGTGCTGTAGTGGGAGGTGCATTTTTTGCGTGTACATGGTGGGTTAATTTAACATAGACTACTATAATATGAATCAAACGTATGCCAGTCTTGCAACTACCAGGCCCAGTTGCACACAGCAGATAAGAATATACAAATAACCAATCAATCAATCAATCAATCAATCAATCAATCAATCAATCAATCAATCAATCAATCAATCAATCGCACTTTACTTATATAGCACCTTTCAAACAAATCAAATGCAATTCAGAGCGCTTTACAAGGGATTGACAAAATTTAGGATATAAAAAATGGATTTAGAAGCTAATGCACACTTAAACAATCAAAAACTAAAAGTGAAATAAATATGAATGATCAAGGCTGTATAGTTAAGATAGAAAAAATATAAATAAATCAATAAGAAAAGTAAAATATTAATAAAGTAAAATAAATAGATAATAATGATAAAATACGTATATCAAACCATAAAATTATTTTAAAAAATACTACGTAAAAGCCAGACTAAACAGATGGGTTTTTAGTTTACATTTAAAAATATCAATGTTTTCAGCCAAAACATAGTTAAACAGGTCCAATACTGATCTGTGGGACAGGTCTGGGGATTTTGGAAAGGCAAGTTTATTTATATACGGTGGCACAATTCAATTCAGTTCAATTCAATTTTATTTATATAGCGCCAATTTATAGCAGAAGTTATCTCATTGGACTTTTCCTATAGAGCAAGGTATTATGAGCTCTTTAAGATATGCTGGTGCCTGACCATTAAGAGCTTTGTAGGTGAGAAGGATTTTAAATTCTATTCTGGATTTTACAGTGAGCCAGTGCAGAGAAGCTAATATTGGAGAAATATGATCTCTTTTCCTAGTTCAACTGGAGAGTCTTAAGGGACTTATTCGGGCAGCCTGATAATAAGGAATTGCAATAATCCAGCCTAGAAGTAACAAATGCATGGACTAGTTTTTTGGCATAATTTTGATACAGGATGTGCCTGATTTTTGCAATGTTACGTAGGTAAAAGAAGGTAGTCCTTGAAGCCTATTTCATGTGGGAGTTAAAGGATAAATCCTGATCAAAGATAACTCAGAGGTTCATACACTAATATAGTTTTTTAAAGTGTCACTCCTCTCAAAAAAGGGAGGAATTTTTAAAGAGACAACAGAAATGTTGTGACGTTAAAAGAAAATGAAAGAATTTAAAAGAGAACATAGAGAACAAGAAATATATTTAGTGGCAAGTCTGATATAAAAGTAAAATGAAAACTTCCATTTACCACCAAAGGTGATGTCAAACTGGAATACTGGAAAACCAAATGTTGACATAGAAAATTGTGTTATTCACCAAAATGTACAAAACTATGTGTTTGTGATAGCTGATGTAATATGAATCTATAAAACCTGCAGAAGTGAAGGAGAAGCAGGTGCACAGACAGAGAGATGAATGACAGTGAGCTGTAGGACTGGTAGATTTTACCTGGAGAGTCAGTGAGGTCAATATTAAGACTAAGCTATATGAGAGCTTTGTGTACAGCAGCTCAGTGCAGTTAGGTAAATACAAGGCCACAGCACTAAGCCTGATGTATTAATATGTGTTTGGTCTCCAGCAGTACAGTCTGTGGTATGTGAGATAAGATGGATGGTGTTGAGTGTGAATGTGTGTGTGTATTTGGTGTATGCTGAGCCACTCTGACATGAATTATAGAGTTTTCACAAGCAGCTGAATTGTGAAAGCTGCTTGCTTCATGTTAAGCATTGCCTATTGAACATAACAACAACAAGCAAATTTACCTTTTACTTGTCCAGGCACAAAAGTCACTGTAAAAATGACAAAAATTAACTTCTCATTTTGTTCGCGAATGCAGAATTCAGAATTCAGACGAACAAACAGTTGAAAGCATCCAAACAGTGTCAACATATACATGATTAAATGTAATTTCATTAAAGTAGCTATATGTAACATTTTCACCTCAACAAATCATTTTCATGTTCATTTAGATTGTATATATAGATAATAACCAATGCAGAGTGATACCAATGAATGTTCAGATAAGCCCCTAGGTGACCTGCTTTCACAATTTTATTTTTCTCAAAACGGACCAGTATTCGAAATGCCAAATGGCTATTGTAGTTTTTATTTGAGCCATTTTGTAGTTCTTAAGCGCTGCCTTATGTTTAGAGCTAACTATATATATATATATATATATATATATATATATGTCATGGATACGCCAATCTCCACCGTCTGCTGCACCTCAGCCAGTTGTCTGACCTCGTTTGAAACAAAGACTCCCCATGCTACTCTGCATAACCCCTATCTCCCTTTCCAGCGATCTCCCTCTCCGGCGATCTCCACACCAGCGGGTCTTCCCTCCAACAGAATCCCCCATCTCCATACCTGCACACGTGTCCTATCTGGCTGTATCCTTATAAACCACTATCCATCTCAATATCGGTGTTCCCTGCCTGTCCAACCTTCCGTAACAGAAGGTTGGACCTGTACTGAAAGGATTATAGCCATGAGCTCCGCGGACCCCTTCCAGGACCAGGTGGAGTGTCTCCGACGATATCTCTCCACCCATCCACCACCAACCACTCCCACCATCACTTCTGTCACTTCCTCCGTCACTTCTTCACCACCGGTGTATTAAAGCCTTATTGCCCAACTAGCGCCCTTCTCTGGCTCGGCTGATTGCGACGGATTCCTGTTACTGTGTTCCCTGGTCCTAGAGATGCAGTCGCACCTGTATCTCGACGAGCGATCCAAGGTGGCCTTCTTAATCTCCTTACTCAACCGACCAGCACTCCACTGGGCAGCATCCATATGGTGGATATGTCACCCAATCTTTTCGCAGTTTCGTAACACACTTCGGGGAAGTGTTCGGCACTCCAGTCGTGGATTAGTCAGCCAGTCATCAGCCTGCACCCCGACCTGCCAGTCCTCAGCGTGCACCTCTACCGGCCAGTCTTCAGCCTACTAACCTGCAACTTGCCTGCACCGGTGCTCCGCCGCCCAGCTGCTTGCCTGCTCCACCGCCCAGCTGCTTGCCTGCTCCACTGCCCAGGTCCTCGCCTCCAATTCCAGCTCCACCACCGTCCCCAGTTCCAGCTGCCGGACGGCAGCAGCCTGTCGCTCCTGGACTCTCTGCTGGATCGAAGTCGCCTCTATTCCCAGCTGAATCGCAGCAGCACCAATCCCTAGCTGATGCTGGATCGCGAACCACCTCCTCTTCCGGTTGGATCGCAGCATGCCACGGGACCGTCTGCTGGGTCGCAGCACACCACTGAACCGTCGGCTGGGTCACAGCAGCAGCAGTACCCTCCTGCTCTGCCAGAGTGGCAGGCTCCGGATTCCCAGACACCACAGGTCCAGCCCACTCCTCTACCAATCTTCCCGTCACCGGCTTCCTGTTCTGCTGTCCCATCGGCGTCTGCCTGTCCTGCTGTACCATCGCCGTCTGCCTGTCCTGCTGCCTCGTCGCCGGCTCCTGATCTGGTTCGCCGGCCTCCCGAGGGTTCCCGCCTTCGCCACCGGCCTCCCGAGGGTTCCCGCCTTCGCCGCCGGCCTCTCAAAGATCTCCGGCCTCCAGAGGGTCCCCGCCTTTGACTTCGCCTCAGGCCTCCAAGGGGTACCAGCCTTCGCTGCCGACTTTCCGTCTGGCCTCTAAATGACGTTGATCTTTGTCACGGACCTCATACTGTGAGATCCATACAAGGCCAGTCCCCGGGTCGTCCATCTGTGTTCCTCAGCTCCACCCTGGTTCAGCTCCCGGGTCGTCCGCCCAAGGTCCTCCGCAACACCCATGTCCAGGCTCCGGGTCGTCCGTCCAAGGCTCCCAGCTCCACACCTGTCCAGCACCAGCAGCAGCACCAATCCCTAGCCAATGCTGGATCGCAACCACTTCCTCTTCCGGTTGGATCGCAGCACGCTGTGGGACCGTCTGCTGGGTCGCAGCACGCCGCTAATAAACCACTATCTGTCATATATATATAAACTAAAGCAACTAACCCCATAATGACAACTAAACTCATCGGGTCTGTTGCCCAAGAATACTCTCTCTGCCATGTGACATTGAACAGATATTGCAAGAAATTACAAAATCTTAAAGAACAAAAGTAAAACTTTACGGCCACTGTAAGCAAATAGCGGCCCATGGGCCAAATCTGGTGAAAGCTGACATTTTCCCTTTCATTGTTCAAAACATGTACATGATTTTCGAGGAGGAGTTATACATAAAAACCTAAACAAAATTACACTGCTGAAATAGCACAACAAAATAGGAGAATTAAATATAGGCTCTTAAATCAGATCTCTGTCATCTAAAGCTGTACTAGTGAACGATTTGAGTATCATATTGACTAATTTTGTCTTACTGAAACCTGGCTGGGTTATAAAGAATATGTAAGCCTAAATGAGTTACAGCCATCTTCGACTCAAGCCTATTAATCAACCCTAAACCTAAACTAAATTATAACTCATTCAAAAGCCTTGTTCGTAGTCTTTCACACCCAACCTGGACAAGACGACAACCAATTCTTTTTGTTATAGTGTTTGTATAGTGTTATTTGTTATAGCGCTCCTGGTCTTTATTCTGAATTTTTATCTGAATTCTCAGAGTTTTTATCAAGTTTAGTCCTTAAAAAAAGAGATCATATTCCTCCCATATTAGCTTCTTTGCACTGGCTCACTGTAAAATCCAGAATAGAATTTAAAATCCTTCTCCTCACCTACAAAGCTCTTAATGGCCATTGTACCTTAAAGAGCTTATAATACCTTATTACCCAACTAGAACACTGCGCTCCCAGAATGCAGTGTTACTTGTGGTTCCTAGAGTCTCCAAAAGTAGAATGGGAGCCAGAGCCTTCAGTTATCAAGCTCCTCTCCTGTGGAATCAGGTCCCAGTTTGGGTTCGGGAGGTAGACACCATCTCCACATTTAAGAGTAGGCTTAAGACTTTCCTCTTTGATTAAGCTTATAGTTAGGGCTGGCTTGGGTGAGTCCTGAACCATCCCTTAGTTATGCTGCTATAGGCCTAGACTGCTGGGCGACTTCCTGTGATGCACGGAGCTCCTCTCTCCTCCTCTCACTCTCCATCTGTATGCATTTTTATCCCATTACTGCATGTTACTAACTCAACATCTTCTCTCTCCCATAGTTTTGTGCTTTCTCGTCTCTCTCTTCTCTCCTTCTGTCACTTTCAGCAGGTATTTCTACCTCCATAGTCTGGATCTGTGATTGTGGGCCACCTGCTGCCCCCGTGTTCCTGCTCGACAACTGCTAGTACAATTGTTATTATTAGTCTTATTACTATTATTGTCATTATTATTCCTATCACTATCATTCATTTTATTATTACTTTATTAATATTACCACTGCATACAATATGCATTGCATGGTGCTGACATTAAGTCTAATAATCTATAGTCTAATATCAGCAACAGCTCATTATTGTGTATTACATTCATTCTTGAAGTGATTTAAAAGTCAGTGGTGATTTCTTTTTGTTCTTGGCAAACCACACATGACAATACATTTCTTCAGATGCATATTTTGTGGTGTGGTCTTAATTTTTTATTCTTCACTCTTACTGTTACAGCTTACCCCAGGTAGTGTTACAACTTGGGGCGGCATGGCTCAGGAGGTGAAGCGGTCGTCTAGTAGTGTGAAGGTTCCTGGTTCCCCTATTTGGATTATTTTGTCCGATAATATTTTCAACACCAACGACATGACAGATGTCAGTCAGATGTCAGTTGTGTTCAGGTGACGTCAACTTTGGCTAGCAAGCTACCCCCCCTCCAGTTAGCTATGTTTGTAGCTTAGGTCAAAATGTATTTTTGGGTCAATGAGACTGATTCAGTGAGAGCAAGTCACAATGCTCTAGGTTGGTGCGAGGCTAACGTTATCGTTCTTCTTGGTGCTTTCCCTGGCACTTGGCCGGGCTGTGGAGTCTGAACATTACCGCCACTGTTCTTCTGAGGTAAAATGTTTGAACCATGAGCAGTTCCTACTCTACGGAATACTTGGATCGACTCCTGATTGGTCAATCAAGGCATTCTTAATTGGACGTATCGTGAGCAAAAAATGCATTCGTTTCAAATCAGTATTCTGAATGTATTCATTTAAATATATAGCCAAGTAATGAGTGGCACATAACGTGAAGACACACGGTATTTTTCATTTGTTTATGACTTTTAACTTATCCGGTGGGGCAAGTAAATTTCTCTTCCACTTGCCCTAAAAAAAATCCACTTGTCTCGGATGTAGTTTGTCCAATAAAGAAGCAATCTTGAGTTCAACTCGCTTTATTGTTCACGTTCATCAGTGTATAGTATTTTAATCACCACAAACTACATTTTAAACCAGCCTTGGTTTAGTCCCTCATTTAATCTGCACAGTATTTTGATTTTGTACAGAACGAACATTTTCAAAGCAAAAATAAGCGATAATGAGTACATTCCATATAAAATCTCATCTAGTTAAAGTGCTGCAATGTGAAAGCAATTCTGTGTGCAAGTCCTTGTTGGTCATTACCTGCCTCAACCATGGACACCTGATCTTCCTGATCTTCCACTGGAGGATCTGCTTAAGGTTGCTGTGCAGCACAGCTGTAGCAGTGATCACCATGTAGCATTTTCTTGGCTTGAAACAGTGTATTGTGTTAACACTGAAATTGATTTTTTCATACTCCAAACATACGCTCGACCATCCCTCTAGAGTGGATATGAGCTCTGTTGCTTCTTTGCTGCTCAGCTGTTGTGGGATGTAGGTACGAAGTGACAAAAGGTACTCTGACCATACCCACTGTCACCAAGTATTAGTCCACTATGGTGTCCTCTCTGAAACTGAGCACACAAAGAGAAGTGGAGAAAAATCCTTGAATTGTGAGTTACACCTTTCCAACAGGCGACAATGTTTGAAAACTCTAAAGTAGGAGTGCATACATGCTGAACATTGATGGAAAAACAGTTCTCACAACTCTTCAGCATCAGTAGTTGATGGGCACTTGATATGAACATGACATCCATCTATACAGTGTTGGGACTCCACAGATGAATTCATTTATTTGGGTGATTGAACTTTTGTTAGGAGACTGCAGTCTCTTTTGTCCCACAATCCTGAGAGCCACTGAATGCAGCATTGGCTAGTCTGACCTGTGACCCGGATGTCAACAGGTCAATAAAAATGTCAGTGATCATTTGTTCGTTCTCTTTTTTTCCTAGAGCACCAAAGCCACCTCTCTTTCCCTCCCGACGGACGGTAACAACTGGGCATAGCATAGAGTAATAGTATACTTGGCTGATGTGTTGTTTTTTTTGTTTTTTTCTGAGGTTTTGTTGTTGTAACGTGTTTATCTGTTAGCGTGTGGCTACCAAATTAACCTAAATTGATGCTAACTCCTTTTTAACTTGGCACCGATATCTTAAACAGACCACACACATACACCGCTAGTTTGGCCCTTAAAGACAGCTACCCCGGTGGAGAGTAACTTTAAAGCTCCCGCTTCACATGTTTCTTTGTTTCTGACCACGTGGGTTCATGCTCGTGCACGCGAGAAATACAGAGGCAGAACAAAGAAACATACCCATATTCCTATTGGCGTGCACCCAGACCTGCGACCACACACATACACACACCCTTTGTTCTGTACTTTAGTGTTTAGTTAGTCTTCATATTGTGTGTTTTTGCTTTGTTTCTTATTAAATAAATGCTTGTGTATAATTATGCTGGCTTCTTTAATGTTGTGCAAGAGTGATTTATTTGCCAACCTCTGCTAAGTTGAACTCCATATCCTTCAACCTACTAGCTATCAATGGTAATTTTGATATAGTTATTAATTTAATTATTAATCTGAGTTCCAAATTGATAGTTTAGTGTATTTTATGAGACTCATTCAATTAATTGGCGAGAGTGGTGCCCGCCGAGGACTTTATTAATTTATCAAGTTATTTATAATTATCTTTGATAATTCTGATGCCATTAATGCCATAATTAATTGCACCTACACAAGTGGGTGCCCCCCCTTAACCATTGTAAATCCCAACAACAGCCAATCAGTGCCCATATTTATGGAATTGCACTTTATAGTTGGCTAGGCCAGAAGTATCAGGAAACTTGGTGTAAAAACTCCTCAGTTCACAAATGGCCCTGCAGACTCTGAACTATTCTCCACACACAGTTGCTTCACTGGCACCACACAAATCACCAGTTTCACAATGACAGATTCTAGATGCCAAAAACCTCAGTCATCAGAACCTTGAAAGTAGGTAAATGCCTTCCTAGGCGAGGAAAGTCTAGGCTCAAGCAAAGATATTATCCCCAATGCATTTTCTTTGTACATAAGAACGCGGTCTCAAAGTTATTTCGTTAATTAATAATGGATTACTCCTATCAACAAGTATTCGTAGGGCTGGCATCTGTAGTGCATATTAATTTTAATTTAGATATTCCAAATAGTCCATGCTTCATCACAAACAGTATTAAGCAGAAGTTAAACCTACCTCCTTAAAGGATTAATTTAAGATTCAATTTAGTCCTAGATTAGCTCTAATCCTCCCTCCTGCAATTCATTTAGTTTAATCCAGAACAGGCTGAATCTACAACTATTTTAAGAAAAGTCACTTTGAGTTGAGACAGCTCAAACGTGCACTTTAGTCTGGGACTAGGCTTAAGCCTTGTCTGTGAAACCGGCCCCTAGTGTGATTTAAACACACAGAAACTGCACAGAAAATAATTGGCGCTTTGACAATATTTCAGTCCAGGGGGCAGAACACTTGGACTAACAGGGTAAGAGAACAATAAGATATTTTGGTAAAACATTACTTTCCCGTAGTTTCCTATTAATTCCCTACAAATGAAGTGATATGTAACAGTAAACCTGTGAGAAGACATTTCCTGTAAATGTGTGATTTCTGTATTAATTATAGGGAAAATGGGGACAATGTTAAACTGGTACAGTACACTTACAATTAATGAATTCCAAAGAACCGCTAGTGTAACTCAGAAAAGTGTTTTATTCAGTGCACAGCAGGTCAGTTGAACATGCAAGAATGTGAAATTTGTCTACAGGCAAGAAAACAATTGTAAACATATAGAAGAATGACTTTAATGGAGTAATTAATGAGTAACAAAATAATATTTACTTGGATTTGAATGGAATAATTTTTTCTTTTCTCTGAAAAACTGCAGACAACATGAACAACTTACTTACTTACATGCTGTAACTCTCAAAAATGTTTCTATTTTCCTCGTAAATAGTACCAAATTACATAATTCTTCCATGAGTTGCTATGTAATTATTAGGGAATTAGAGAAAATAGCATTACAGATCATTTTGCTCTAATATCATGCGGTCTTTAATTTTGTTTGTTATTGTCCAGAATAACAAAACATTCTTCATAATGTTTTACTGTTAGATGTTAAATTTGGTATGTTCAGTAAATTTAGCCAACCAAGGTAGTCAACCAAGACAAGTCCCCGTCTAGAAGTTTAAAAGTGGCTCCATAAGTTAGTTTATTTTTAACCATTCAACATTAAATGTTAATGAGTTAGTGGGTTTTTATTTTGTTTGCAAGACACCACAATTTAATTTAAGTTCCAGAATATATCCTCAAATATATGACAAAGAGTCTAACAATAAAGAATTTAAATAATTTTCACTGTCGGATTTTCAGACCTTCATGTCTATAAAAAAAATTCTAAATTATGAACAAAACCTGTACGGTGTATTCATAATAATAGGGAAATCAAAATAATAACTAACTAAATAATCCATCTTGCCTTCTTTTCAAGGCTTTGGAGACATAGTTAGCAAACTTAAACACATCAATATTAAACAACCATTCAAGCTTTTCATCATCATCTGTTTTCCTCAATATTTCCAAATCTGCTGACCTCAACATCCAGAGGAAGAACACCAGTTTTCAACTGCAACTAAAGATATTTGGCTTCTAGATGTAACAGTGAGATGTAACATATGATTCAATACCATAATATGCATTAGGGATGCCCCGATCATGTTTATTTGGTGCGGATACCAATTGCAGATTGTCTATAAGCCATATTGGCCGATACACGGCTGATACGATAATTTTTTTTGTTTTGTTATAGCAGCTGGAATAGCAGTATTATAGCTCTGTTTGACTGCTTTGTAGTGTAAGAGTGAATGATGAATAAAAGGATGATTTGCTGCCTTTTCATCATTACTAATTAACATTAGCTAGCTATAGACTGTCGCTCAAAGGCTACCGGCAGCTACCAGCAAATTTTAAGGTGCAATATTTCCTTACATGTTACTCAATGCATGAGTTGACGTCGTGAATCAATCAACACACCTTAAATGTCAATATTCAATTCAATTTAATTTATATAGCGCCAATTCATAACAGAAGTTATCTCATTGCACTTTTCCTATGGAGCAGGTCTAGACCGTACTCTTTATAATATTAATTACAGAGACCCAACAAATCCCACCATGAAAAGATTTCCTTTAAGAGGCAGAATGCCTGGACAGAACCAGACTCAATGGTGAGCGGCCATCTGCCGCTGACAACTTTGATCATTCCATTTGTTTTTATTAGCTCTATTGCATGACATACACTTGGATCTTCAAGCGGTTAAAACATTATATGAATTTCAACTGGATTATGCAAACTACAAACATTATATAAATATTTCCTTATTTGGAAAAAAAAAGTGGTGGGCATTGGCATGTGAGGGAAAAAAAATCTTCAGGAATTCAAATCAACACAGGGTGAGTAATTGGTATACAAATCATTTTGGGGGTAAAGTGCTCCTTTAGGTTAGTTAGCATGAGACGATGACACCAACTCAACTGGCTCAAGTTTTTTGCATCATTGATCGGTTATCGCGATTGGTGACTAGAATGTATTAATCCTGATCACATATTTTTACTGGATATTGACCGATAACAATCGGCAGGCAATCGTTATGCGCATCCCTAATATGCATATGTCTTTAATTAAACAAATTATTCCTGTAGATATACAGCATATCAGCCTCATCAAAGATTACGTAAAGCACTTTAGAGAACTGCATTATTCACTCCACATAAACACCTTCTTATTTATTCTGTCCTCTGCCATTTTAATGAAGCGATTCTACATTCAGATAAGCCCATGTCTCCCTGACAACAGTGTTTTTGATCATATATTTAAGAAGCAAATTTAAGTGTGTTTAAGACTCAACATAAGACAAAAAGACTATGTTTAGCATGTACTCAAATTCAAATAGCTTTTTTTTGACGCAACAATTATTAGGTAAAGTACTGCCAAAGCAGGATGAACAAGACATCTAATGTAAGTATAGGAACATTTTAAAAACAGCAAAAATACAGCAATTGGTACACACACTGATATAGTATAGTATAATGAAATAAAAATCAACAAAAGGTAAGATACAGATATAGTTTAATGGTAATCATGACAACCATAGAAGGAAAAAAAGATTACATTTTATAAAAAATTGGGGGCTCGTTGTTTAAAGTGTAATTAACAGATACTGCAATGGCCTACTAAATTATTAGAATTTGAAAACCTTTTCTATATTCTCTAAAGCAGAATTTGAAGCAGTTACCAGTCCACCTGGACTTGTATCCACAGAGTAAAGGCTGGGTGTAAAGAATCATTTGGAGCACTGACACACTGCGTGTTTGCTGTGTGCTAAGTGAATGTGATGGCTGCATTTAGTAGGAGCAGGGTGATTATGGTGATGTATTACCAGGAGCTGTTATGGTTGGAGCTGACAGCTGAGGCCAAACATTTTCACACAGACTTCTCCCTCTGCTCTCTCTCTTTCTGTCTCTGTTTTCCTGCTTTGAGCCGTCTCTCCACTCTGCCTGGACCTAGATAGGCTGTGCAAACCCCTGTTCTTCACCCCTGCCTCTTCCTTTTCTCTCTCCTCTCTTTTCTTCCCATCTCAGGTGTACACACATAATTACTGTATGGACGCAAGTCAGTCTCCAGTTACCCCTAATGTGCTGCCTTTTAACTGTGTCCGCTCATGTGTTTGTTTGCACTGTGCATGTGTGTGCATGCGTGTCTGTGCCCACATATACAGCTGTGTGTCTGTATGTATGTACATAATGTGTGTGTGTGTTTGGGGGTGGGAAGTTATTGGCTTCCAGTGGCTGAGAGTGTGTTTCTTCTCCCTTTCTTTCTTTCTGAGCATCTGAATTATAATTAAAGCAGATGGAAGGGAAGAGGAAAACACGCACACAGAGATAGAGAGTCAAGAAGCAGCTCCCTGAAATGAAAGACACACTTCTGGAACAAAGACAACAGATGCCTGAAAACAAAGAATTGTGATTAGATAGATGCCTCTGATGTTTGGGCATGTCAAAACTCCAAAGCATGTGTCCAGAAATCACAGTGATGTCTGCTAAACAGTCAGTGTAAACTCACCTTTTAGCTAGGTGGGTTCCAACACAGAGCCAGAGTAGGCAGAATACTTTCAGATCCATGGTCTATTATGTGTGTTAGGTGTGGGGAACCCCGAGGCAGCATGCTGCTTGGACTATGTGTTACTATGCACTCATTCTTGCAATATGCCGCTGGAGTGGCAAACAGCACACCCTCTACTGCACTGCTCCTCCCACTACACTGGGTGCACAGTGAGTCACCAAGATACCAAACCTCTGCAGTCGAGGAAATAACCTCAAAATAATCTCATTATGCGCTGTCATCAAAATAAAGCCCATAGAGGGACAGATTTACTAAGGCTTTTGTGAGTATTTTTTAAGGGTGCAGGTGTGAAGCATTCTGCCCCAAACACATGTGCTGTATTGATCAAACAGACACCGCAGGCTGGAGTCACAGTTTGTAAGTCATTTGTGCGAGTGTTTTCAAGGTGCACTGCCAAAATAATAGGAGACATGTTTACAGGAAAAAGGTTGATAGATAAAAAATTCACATAAAATAAAAATAAAATAGAGAATAGAAAATAAGAGCTATTAACACTATATACACCTGTCATTTATACAGATATGTGATGGATAATTGCACAGAATACTTACAGACATTGTAATACACACATGGTGTGTAGCATTATACTACTAAATATATATTTAACAATTAGATATTTAAAATCTGATTACACAATGTGTTTACCACCCCAGTGTACTCTCAATTCAGTATTTACTACTTCCAATCCTTTGAAAAACACTAACATTTCCTAAAACTACAATTCTCTAGCGGCCCGCCATGCAGCTTCATACAAATCAGCACCACAGTTGTAGTTCTTCCGGTTTTCAAAGTAGTGTTGTAAATAGGGTCGTAAAAAGATATATCTACTAAATATATCAAATATTTAGTACAGACGAACTAGTTATTACACTTCATCTATAAGATCTAATATGACACAGAAAACAGCCAATGGGAAGAGAAAAAAAGTTTTTCCCTGGATCAAGGAGCATTTCATGCCAAAAACGCCTATATAAAAACCTATATGGCACACTATGTATTACTTGATTAAGTAATTTAAACGTTTTCCACCAGACTTTAGGTTTAGCGGTGTACTGGATTCCTCTTGCATCGGTGGCTAAGGATCATGGGTAATGTAGACCAGCCATCTGCTATTCAAAACTGACAACAAAAAACTTTATTTCTCAGAATCGACGGAGAAATAATCTAAACATATAGCCGTAACATTAATCTTATTGTTGAATTATCAGGGACACTTGCATTTTTTTGTGTGGAGAAATGTTGAGGATATCATTAAAAGAAAACCTTAACATGGGAATTAACAGAAAGGAAAATACTTCTGGGCGGTGGGTCCTCAGTTCTCCAAAGAAACTGATGCTCACAGCGTCTTATAGCGCCGCGGTCAGGTTAATATTGGAGTGAATAGATGGCCGGAGCAGTTGCTCTGAGTGTCTAATCTTGCCGCTGATGGTTTTACATTGGAGTTAATTGAAAGCTGGGTGCATCTCATACAGATGCTTAAGGGTACCTTGTAAGTCAGTATGAGAAGCCAATGGATGTGACAAAATATCGGTATTAAACGACCTGGGAATGAGAACGGGTTGACGCAAGACTCTGAACCCCAAATTTCTCCCGATAGTCAGGCCAGCACCTTGCATGGTAGCTCCTTGCCATCGGTATGTGTGTGTGGGAATTAGAGGGAATTTAAGTGATTTGGATAAAAGTGCTACATAGATGCTCCATCTCTGAAAAGCAGGTGTGAACATAGCGCAAAGAGGATTTATATGAGCCACAAAAAAGGTTGTCGTGTGAAAAAGAAACGTGCATGAAATATAGGCTTGTACATAACTGAATACTGATTATTAGAAAGAAATTAGGCTGTTATTAATGAATACAATGTCTAATTACTGTAACTCTAATGAATTGGGAGTTGTGGTTTGTGTTCATCAAACTAGAATTTTAACTTGACTATTAATGACAAGTTGCAACTAAACAGCAACTAAATCTTTTGTTGGCTGCATTAACCTCAGTATAACATCCAAATCAGCACCACCAGCTTCTTTCCTTCACTTGATAGGAACAGCTGAAGAGAGACAGGAAATGTGGGAGAGAGAGAGAGAAGGGATGACATGCAGCAAAGGGCCATGAGCCGGACCCATACCCGAGCCGCCGCGACAAGGACCCAGCCCTGATACATGGGATGCACGCTTTACCAGGTGAGCCACCAGGGTGCCCCACCTTTGGTTTTACATTTGGCACAAGGTATAGCCAACAGGTTTTGGTTGGATGACCTAAGTGGCTGCTCAGTGGTGTAAGGGTTTAGTTATGTAGTGCCTTTATAAGTGATAAAAAGTAAAATCAATCCTGAACTTTACTAGCAGCCAATGCAGCAAAGCTAAAATAGGAGTGATGTGAGATCTACTGCCAATCCTAGTTAATAGCCTAGCTGCTGCATTTTGTACAAGCTGAAGATGTGCCAGGACAGCTTGACTAAGGCAAGTGAAAAGGGCATTGTGGTTGAGACAGGAAAAAATTAAGGTGTGAATGATACGTTCTAAATCAAAAGCCGATAATAATGGTCTGATTCCTAGAGTTTGGTTTGACACAGGGGGCAAGTGGGCCAATACACTGGAAAATGTAACATTGTAGCATTATCAGGGCCAATAATGAGATGCTCAATTTTTTTTGTCAAAATTTTGTTGAAGAAAGTTAAGCGACATCCAGTCCTTTATAGTGGCTAAAAAGTTGTGAAGAGTGTCTAGGTTGTTTAAATCATCTGTTTTTACTGAAACACATAGTGTCGTCCGCGCAACAATGATAGGATATATAATCAAAGCAACTGATTATCTGGCCAAGGGAAGCATATACAGAGAGAAAAGAATAGGACCGAATATTGACCCCTGAGGCACCCCATATAACAGCAGAGCAGATGAAGACACATAGTTACCCATTGAGACCAAAAAGTGTGACACAAACCACTCTATGCTTTTCCTGTGATACCAACGCATCTATATAGTCAATTGATGAGGATGGAATGATCAATGGTATCAAAGGCAGTGCTTACATCTAGTAAAACCAAGATAGTGTTCCCCCCCTACCAGCCTGCATAAGGATGTCATTCGTGACTCTTTACAAAGCAGTTTCAGTACTGTGTTTTTGGCGAGAGCCAGATTGAAATTTATCAAAAAATATTATTCCCTTCAACAACTTGAAGGAGCTGCTCAGCGCCAATTTTTCCAGTACTTTAGAAATGAAAGGTAATTTTGAAATGGGTATAAAATTGTTCAGAATGGATGTATTTGTAATACTGTACTGTCTGGACACAAGTTGTCTTAAATTGTCGGGGACACAACCGGAGGGACAGGTTTATAATAGTGAGTGCAGCAGAGCCAATGACAGGTAGGACCTCTTTAAAGTATTTGGAGGGTAAAATTTCAAGTTGGCAGGAGAACATGCGCAGATGAGAAATTGTCTGTGAAACTGTCTGAGGTTGTGCATGGTAATGGGGGCAAATTGGGTTAGTAAATTTACTAGCTAGATCAGAAGAGGAGAATGGGGGCACAATGTTGGATCTGATGCTGTTGATTTTACTGACAAAAAATGATAAATACAATTCACAAGCTTCATTTGTGGTGGCAGAGATAGCAGTGGGAGCAGGTTGTACAAGCTGATTGATTGTGCTAAACAGAGCTCAGGATTGTGTTTATTAGTAGTAATTAATTTTGAGAAGTGAGCTGTTCTTGCATCCTTTACTTTCTGATTGAGCAAAGTCAAAAGCTCTTTCATGTGTAGAAAATGAACATTAAGTTCTGTATTTTTCCATCAGTCTTGCTTACAACTACGGATAGCATCATTTATCCACGGGGATGATTCGGTGGCTGCTACCGACCTGGTTGTAATAGGTGCAATGCATCTATTGCCAAGGAACACAGGTTATTAAAATCATTGACCAGATCATTAATGTTAGAAGGTTGAATTGGGCTATTATATAAATCAGAGAAGATAGATGAGAAGTTTAGAGCAGACTGATTATTAAAAATATGGGAACATACTGTTCGCTTCAGGATTGGAGAAGTTGCCTGGATGGAGGAGTCAAATAGAATACATTTATGATCAGAGTCAAGGTCATCAGTGAGAGGGAGTTTATAGTCAGGTCTAAAGTAAATACGAGGTCAAGGGTGTGGCCTTGGTTATGAGTCGAACCAGAGAGAGAAATATATTTTTTGGTTTCCAGGGGCGGTAAATTAAAATACAGCAGACAGAGTTTTGACAGTTGACTTTAAACATAAGCATCTCAAAGCTCTGAAAGTTATCAATAGCGATGTGTTTACCATTAAAATGGTTGCTGTAGGCAACAGCAAGGCCTCCACCACTGCCCGTGCACCTCAGGGAGTTCAAATAACTGTATTTGGGAGGGCAGAGTTTAACTAAAAGCTAGCAGGCCCTAGTCTTTAGCAAGGTCTCAGTCAAAATTAGAAAATGCAATTATGGGATGTAATCAAATCAAATTCAGGTTAAAGGTTTTGGGTTTTGGGTAAAGGTTTTTGGACATTTCTAATTATGGAATCTCCGACAATCAGTGTTGAGGGAGAGAAGAGTGGCCGAGGGGATGTGGGCTGGGCTCTGTCGGGACAAAACAGAGCATCCACAGTGTGTGTCCTCCTTGAGCAGTCTGCGGCAAGAGGAGGAGGACACATCTACTGGCCGGCAAGTGATGAATTAAATGAGTTTATTTGCATTTTAAGCATTATTCTGTCATTGCTACGCATTTGCTCCAAGTATTTTGTTTGCTCTTGTTGAAAAAATCATCAGATTGGCAGCAGATTGGGCCAGAAATAGACATGGTTCTGAGACATCTATTGTCAGCTCGAAGTCTATGACCCAACAACTCGCTTTGTGATGCCTCATTAGAATGAACCTCCCACCTGTTTGTAGCCCTTCTCCCGCCTCTGTACAGTGTGCTCTGTGCCAGGCATCAAAATACCACACAGACGGGCAAAGCCATTTTCAAGGTCAGGAAAATACCAAACAGATGAAGCGATGCGTGCGCTGGTCGTTGCACAGCAACAAAAATAGGGCCCTAAGTCTTGTTCTTATTAACAACAAATCCCATGAAAAAAATAAAATCAAAATGTGTTAGTCTGTCTCGTAGTACTTTCTGACTTCCTGTCTGTGGCTCAAGCCCATTGGTTCGGTAAATCTTTAAAACAGCCCACTAATACTGTATATATATTGTATAATGTTCTACTTCTACTCTAGTTAGTATTCAGGCAGCAGGACAGTGTATGTGGGAATGAGAAAACTAAAGTGTGTATGTTTATGGTAATGAAGGAACATGTCACCCAGTGCAATAGTGTGGCTACTTGATGAATTTTTAATAGTTTGTGGACAACAATGGAGCTCTATGGCACAGAGGAATAAGATATTTCAGGCTTTGGATACACACACAATACTTGTTAGTAAAATTGTTGGTTTGGATCTGCACATGGGATTTGTTGACAATAAGAAAAGTATAGAATATCACCAGACTTGCCAGAAACTACCTCTACTTTGT
The DNA here is from genome assembly GCA_027580175.1 of Siniperca scherzeri. NCBI lineage: Eukaryota > Metazoa > Chordata > Actinopteri > Centrarchiformes > Sinipercidae > Siniperca > Siniperca scherzeri. The sequence continues at coordinate 2,707,107 of CM050859.1, forward strand.
AGCTTTAAGGTGGATCAAAAGGTGTCTACACAGCTGTAAGAAATGTACAACAATTCTCTTATACGTATGTTGTTGAATGAGCTGAAAACAAGCCTCAGCAGAGTGCTGTGTAATCTCACAGTGACTCTCCTCTTCAGACGGTCTATGACGTTATAAGACAGACTCAGGAGGCGGTTAAGTAGGGGGTGCCTTTCAGACTCTCGGCTCATTTTTTTCCCTCTAGACAGGAGGAGGAGGAGTGGGCAGAGAATGAGGGTCTCTCTCTCTCTCTCATCCTTTATCCTACTCCTTCCCTTGCCCCGTCTCTTTCTTTCCCCCCCCCCGTCTTTGTCTTGGTAAGATGTATTTTTTTAGGTTTTTCCCAACATTTGATGGTATCTCTGGTCTGGATGACGTTAATTTACAATGCTTTGTCAGTGGGTCTCATCCTCTCTCTTTCCCTCTCTCTCTCGTTCTCTTCTGGTGCTGCGGGGGGCTTCAAGGATTACAGAATTCCAAACACTGACAGTCTCAGGTGAACCTCCTGAATATTTACAGGAAGGGGGAGCAGATGTAATGGGTAATTTGTGTGTGTGTGTGCAGGACACTGCCACAGGGATATTTAAGATAATTAAAAGGATGTGCTATGCTTAGTTGGCTCTATAAAGAAGGGCAGTGCAGGTGTATCTGATCATAACTGCTATTATTATGATGGTAACTTCAGATGTTCAACTGGGGTGCAACTAATTTGCAGATCGTATCGTAGAAAAGGTTTCAGTCGTAGTCATCTGGACACTGTTTTCAGAATCAAGGCGTTTCGGCTTCCATCCGGAAGTCATTCTCAATTGTGAAAAATGGACCGGGAACTCAGAAATTTAAGCTACTCTGTGTTACTTAAGCCCTGCCCTCAGGAAGGAGTCTTCCTGAGTATCTGCTAATTACTCTGCCTAGTTTCACCTGAAACTGCCCTAATTGTTTCCATGATGGCCCAGTAAACAATTTTATAATATTGGAAACAATTAGGTCAGTTTCAGGTGAAACTAGGCAGAGTAATTAGCAGATACTCAGGAAGACTCCTTCCTGAGGGCAGGGCTTAAGTAACACAGAGTAGCTTAAATTTCTGAGTTCCCGGTCCATTTTTCACAATTGAAAATGACTTCCGGATGGAAGCCGAAACGCCTTGATTCTGAAAACAGTGTCCAGATGACTACGACTGAAACCTTTTCTACGATAGAACACTCCTGGATGAATGAGGGACTACACCGTCTTAATTTGCAGATATACATTTAGAGCTGATTCTAGTGTTGTAAAATTATTATTACAGTTATCAAACATTGCTCTGATATTCACCTATTCAGTGCATGGTGTTTTTGTCTGCGTCCTCTGTTTTGTGTTGAATAGGTCAACTAAGGAGAAGGTAAAAATAAAACAGCAGGAAAACACTATCATTCTTTAACACTGTAAGAAGCTTTTTTGATGTAATGTTTCACTAAAACAACTCGCCAAAATAATCTGCAAGGGGGCAAGAGATCCCTTCCTAAAGCTCTGTCAATGTAAGAGATGGGGGACAAAATCCACAGTCCTTGTTCTGTGCAAAGGTATATTGCAAAGTTTAGCTGATGCTGCTATGAGGCTATGAGTTAAAGAAATCAAAAAGTGGATATCTAACATACAGTCTTTTTAGTATAAAATTCCCTCTTTGTTTCCCTGGACAGTGTTTCCTTGCTGAGCTGCAGTGGATGGATAGTAGCACAAAGAGGAAATGTTGTAGTATAAAGACTGAAACTTTATTTGATTAACTCAGACTTCATAATTTAATGCTTAGTTTGAAGGGGGTCGCGGCACCAGATTAATTAACTAAACGATCTGTTGGAGGATCAGATGAATTTCTGGCAGGTCAGAAACTTTGGTTGGCTGTCTGCAGTGTAGTTTGAGCAGCGATCCCATTTCCCATATGGCTGCTGTCAAAAGACTCATTCTAAATTGTAGTGAGCATGATTAAATATTATGGCAGTAATATTTGTGTGTCTGACTGTAGTCTTGACTGAGACTGTAGTAATATAGAGATAAAACTGAGCTTTATTGTAGAAGATGCAGACCATATTGCCCGCATCTCCCATCCATCTGCAGATTCAAATTTAAGCTTCAACATTTTTGAGGATGCAGCCATCTTGTTTGAATAAAACTTTTTTTGGAATTCCAATAGACAAAACTGATCTGTGGTTCTATGTTTACATTCAGTGTGAGCACCAACATCCTGACCATTCGATCAAACCATGCAGTGTGAGCATAGAAGTCATATATGCAGAAATGCTGGTTTATAATGTGTAGTATGAGTTAACCAAACATACAAGATTAATACCAATGTACGGTTTCTGCTGAGCTTCACAGATCTCAACCCAACTAACAACTTAGACAGTGCTCTTCACCACCATCAAAACATCAAATGAGGGAATATCCAATAGAGTACCACAGACTTGAAGAATCTATGACAAGAAGAACTGGAGCTGTTCTCAAGGCTCAAGTTGGAACAACACCTTACTATAGGCGGGTTCACACCAGTCTTGTTTAGTCCAGTTTACCCCCTTGGTGCAGTTCGTTTGGGTCGGTGTGAACATCGGACTCGAACTCTGGTGCGGACCAAACAACCGCTCTCTGGTCTGCCTCGAAGAGGCGGTCTTGGGCTGCTGTCTGGAGCGGTTCATTTCTGGTGTGAACACCATTCAAACCAATCACAGGAAGCTTACCATTGTATGTGTCATTATATTGGTTAAAAAACATTTTCACTTCCTGTTTTGTTGAATGGTGAACTAGTGAACTTTTGTTTACAATTTCTGGACCGTTTGAGTTTTGCCTATGTGAACGCAAACCAGACCAGTTTGAAAATTTAAACAATGTATCATCCTCGCATTGGTTCGATTTAGGGACCGGACCTTTATGTGTGAACCCGACCTAACACACGTTGCATGTTGGGCTTTCTTTCTGTATTTGTGACAATATGGGAAACTAGTTTCCACATTTTTCCATCACCACCCCTGAAACAGCATGCTAACATTATTAGCTCCTAAGGTGGGAAATATTGCAGCTCTGTATGCTTACTGTGTAACAAATTACATACAGTCAAGCCAAATTGTTGGAGTTGGAATTGTATAACAGATTTAAATTGTTAAACATGTCTAGATGAGTTTAAGGATTCACATGAGGAACTGGAGCCATAGAAGCAGAGTAATCTGATACAGAGAGGGAAAGAACACGATGCACATACTTTGGTTTTGGACTGTACTTGATGGTGCATAAGCTAATATTTTGTCAACATACAGCAATTGCAGCACCTGATTAAGAAGCTGTAGGTATAACCAAAGCACAGAAAATAGGTGAAAATAATTATACACACAGTCAACAAAACTAAGGTCTCTGCTGGTTGCCTGGCAATCTCACGGTGATGCCAAAATTACGCCTGGCCAAGAAATAGTCCTGCAATTAACCACCCGTAACACCCGTAGCAACATGTCATTTTTAAAGTTCAGTTTGTGTACAGTTCAAACAAACAAGATACAACATGTTAATTAATGAGCTTTAGAGGTGCTGGTAGGTGAAACAGCTGTCTCTCTGTTTCCAGTCTGTGCACTAATCTAAGCTAACTGGCTGCTGGTTGTAGCTTCATCATAACTGTACAGACATGAGAGTGGGAGTAAGTCACTTGATAATTATTTTCACTTTTAGTGAATAATTTTTTTACTTCATGGTTGACTTTTCCGAGCATTTTTAAGTGTAATTGTTGGAAGATATGGGCCCTGAACTTACTTCCAGGGCATTCAGTGTCTGATCTAAGAAACATTGGAAACTAGGAACTGAAAACAAGAGGCCTGAATAAAAGCAGGCAATCAGTATAAATTATTTAAATAATAAGAAGCAGACAAGGTAACCAAAGTACTGTATCCTAGAAACATACAGAAGAATTACATCATTAAGGACAGGTTGCATTACTTTTTCAAGGTGCAGACATCAATTGATCAAAAAACATAAATAATTATATTAAGAAAGCCACATTCTTTTTAGGAATACTATCTAGCAGCTACTGTTTGGAGCTACTATACCTTTGCCTTGAAGACAGGAAGGTTTGACGCCTCCTTAATTAAAGGAGGCAGGTTTTTCCATTCCATGGCATCATCATGGTAAGGGTTTGTACTGACCAAAAAGAGGAGTGAGTGTTTTACTAAAGAGTGATTTATCTTTATCAGCATAAACTGTATATGTAAAATACTCATGACAGCATCAGGAATCAGGGTCATATCTCTCCATCTCTCTCTCCCTCCCTCTGTACTTCAGCAGTACATGGGCATGGGGTCAGAGAGAAAACATATCCCTCATTCAGGGTCACTGGAACAAGTAAGCATATCTGTATTCAATCTCACTCTGACATGATAGCATATCCTCATTCAAACTATGTAAAAAAAGATGATCATCTCCATACACAGATGCACCTTCAATCTCAGCAGTTCTTTGACCTGTGACCTCTTCACCTGTACAGGTATGATGTAAGTAATTTAGCTAATTTAAGCTATGTAAGCTAATTTTTTTCCCCTCAGTATTCAATTAAACTGACTCCAGAAAAACACTTGATGCATAGTGTACACTTTTTACTCACCTCTAGTGATATCATGCAGATGTTTTTTTTATTTGATTCACCCCTTTTCCCTTGTCTGTGTCATCAATATATGGACTATGTAGATTTTGTTTAATTTTTTCAATGTCATTTAAAATCCTGAGGATCAATAACAATAAACAGCACATGTGTGAACGCCAAACAGCAGTCAGTGACTGTGTTAAACTTCATGGGCATACCATTGTGTAAGGAGATGTACTTGAATGTGTGACCTAAAAACAGATCACGCGTGATAAGTCATCTAGCAGCTATTTGCACCTGAGGGAGAATTCTGTGCTGGAAGAACCCAGTGATCCAGCTGTCACTTACTTTGTCTCAGGTGATAAACATGCAGTACATACAGTATAGGTAGAGGAGCTGCTGCCAACTGCGAAGACAGAAACGTGGGAGAGCTGCCAATGACCTGTCAGCATGTGTCAAGATGAATTAACCATGAAGATATGTTACAAAAGTCAAAATGCACAAAGCCACAAACATAATTTGTGGTGTGTGGGTGGGTGGGTGTGTGAGAGAGAGACACAGAGTGAGAAAGCAGCAGAGAGAGCTGCACACTTTGTGATGTGATATAATTGTTGTGGCCCCACAGGCTGACGTCCCACTCTGACCTATTCACACATAACTTATATACTTTCAAACACTTAAGTCAAAACATGTAATGAACCAGCCTGTCCTCACCAGAAAAATGGCTGTATAGGTTAATTGTGAAAGCAGCTTATTACGACCCATATTTACGTTTATTGTTAGGATGTGACCTCTAGTGGCCGTAGTAATTATGACGGGAGCAAAGAAGGAAGTCAGGTGACATTGTATGAAGAATGACAAAGTCTACATGGGGTGGTGGATGGGTCAAACAAACACAGAACTTTCATCCAGGAGACTGGGGTTTGTGTCCCATGTGAAACCAAGTCATTGTTGACTTATGTAAAGTTTTAAGGTAAATAACATTACATAGTTGACTTACGTCATGTGACTTATGTAATGTACTTAAGCGGTACCATACTATAACCATTGACATACTTACTCTTATTCACAGTTCTGTTTACATTCAGTGTTTCTCACTAAAACTCACTATCCTTGAGACCTGACAAATGTGTTGAGTCAATTTCTGTCCTCATAAAACATTTGTGAAGCCGATTTCTTTAATATTTTGAAGCATGCATTGTTTACATCCATGAGCACATTTTCATGCAAGAAACAAGAAACCAGGTTACTCGGGAAAATCAAGAAATCAGACATGTTTACATGCACTGTAGTAACCTGGTTACTATTAATCTGCGTATACTGTACATGAAGCAGATCAGTAATCCCCTACTACAACTTTATTTTTAAACCATGGCTTACTTATCTTATAAAAGAAGCAGCTTCCTGATTATTTTGTTTGTGTGTGTGTGTGTGTGTGTGTGTGTACGTGTATCTGTGTGTGTTGGAGCATTTGGACTGAAAGTGCAGGGAGAGGACAGACTGCAGAGAAAGTGAACTTGCCATTTTTCCTTACAGTGAAAATGTCTCTAAATTTAACATATAGTCAACTGCTCAGCTGTGGAAATTGACTTCTTTAAATGTATAGTAGCTATTTATACCCCATTCAAACATGACATAGTCTTACACAGTGATGCGTGTTGGTGATATATCTGAATGGGTCAACGTGCATCAGTTTCAGTTTTACTCTTACCTTGAATTAAAACATTTTGCATATGAGGATCCATCTCTATGGGTAATGATCTCCTTTCTCTTAAAAGGCTGATTAGAAACTCAATGACCAATGTCACATGACCAAGAAATCAGATTTGTCCAGGACAAATCTAGCTGTGGAATTCAGGTTTCTCTAATTCCCTTCCTTGAATACAGAAACCGTGTTTCTCCTTTACATGACATTGAGGATATCAAGTTACTACAGAAAACAACAGGAAACCCGTTACGTAAGTGCATGTGAACGCAATACATATTTGCTAGCTAGCAGTTGTCTTCTTTCCTGCCATTGCCATGTTTTTGGCACGTGACCAACCAACTGTTAATGGAATAGCATGAAACTGTCAGAACATGCTTGTGCAGGTAAATGCGCGTGCTTGTGTTCATGACACTTGAGCACAAGACCCAAAAAAACAGGGACCTGCTCATTAAAACATTGCTCCATACAACCACTAGTGGTCAAAACTCCAAAGGGTACCTTTAAAGAGGAACTACACATTAATTTTTTTTTTTTATTACACATAATCACATAGATTCTTGTTAGCATATGACGTTAATTCAAACAAAGCATATTGTGAGTAAAAACAGCTTTTTGTGTTCAAAATTATCTCTATCAACTGGATTTGAAAGTTTGGTTCAATGGAATTCTGCAATGAAAACTCTGTGCTGACACTTGTACTCAAGAGGTTTACCCCCATTTTGAAGAACCTTGCGGCCCAGGTAATATTTTCCTCTTACCCTTTTCCCAAGGAGCGTGCAGGTTGAAGATTAAAGTACTGAATGTAAATGACTGATCAAACTCTCAAAGAACATATAGTTGACTGTTGTTGTCTCAAAGAAAACCAATTCTTTTTAATCCTTTATCTGTCTAATTTGAGTAATCCTCATAGGTCTTCAGATGCAATGAAATATGATTAGGAATGCACAAAGGGGATTTTTAGTTCCTGTGGCTCCACAGTTTAACATATTGGTTGAAAAAGTCCCTTCCATCATTCGATCCATTCAGCATTTTCATATTGTGAGGTATAATGAACACTATATACCTATATGCCTATATAGGCTTTGTAGACATGCTCTATTGCAGATCTGCCTCTAGAACATCTTTGGTGGCTTTACGGATGTCAGTTACTTCAGCCTCAGAGTAGTGATTTAGTATTGCACTTCCATAAAGTTGGGGGACTCACAAGAGACAGATTTAAAAAAAGAATGGTCAAAATCAAAGCAACAGAGGCCAAGATATGATGATCATTTTGATATCATACGGGTTATTTTCTCAGACTTGACAATGCTCCTTCAGAGCCACAGAAGAACAGAATTATACAACTGTTTTCACAGGCTAAGTGGTACTCCCCTTGACTAGTGGAGTGCCCCTATAAGGTGAAAATTTACATCAAATGTAAATTCTGATTTTGAGACAGGTTTCTTGCTCAGTTGCACTGTAGAAAGGACAATGTCATGTTTTCAAAGAGTACACTCTGATCGCTCAGATGCTATATGTGGATGACGTGACCTTTTAAGAAAAGGTCCATTCTGGCTCTCAGAATGCCTCACTACACATTACAAGACTTTCATCTTTACTTTGTATCACAGAATGTACAGCAGATGTAGGCAGTGTGTGTGTGTGTGTGTATCTGTGTGTGCGTGTGTGTGTGTGTTTAAAAGTGTATGTGTGTCATGTTAAAACCCACCTGTGTTCCCAGGGAAGTGTGTTTTTGCTGATAAACTGAAAACTCTCCAATCCTCTTTATTTTGTTTTCTTTCCCTCTCACTCCTGTTGAAACTGGCTCAGGAAGGAGGACAGTTAATAAGAGATGTGTATAATGGTGGCGAGAGGGAGACAGATGTATTGAATAGGAGAGCAGGAGGAAAAAGGAACTAACAAATTATGCAAGATGTAATATAGAGAAAATGAGAGGAAGAGCCTGGGCAAACCAAAGATAGGCTACGGGAGTGAAGCTGGAGTGGAGTTTGTACAGTTTATGAGAGAAAGAGAGATAGCGATGGGAATGATGAGATGGAAAAACCTGAGTGTGTTGATTGGATTGATTCCTTCAGCAGTGGTTAAGACAATAAGAGATGGGAGAAAATCAAGGCCAGTTACGTCGCCCGGATTGGCGCTACCGGGGCCCCACCCTGGAGCCAGGCCTGGGGTGGGTGCCCGACGGCGAGCGCCTGGTGGCCGGGCCTTTCCCCACGGGGCCCGGCCGGGCACAGCCCGAAGGAGCGACGTGGGGCCGTCCTCCCGTGGACCCACCACCCGCAGGAGGATCCGTAAGGGGCGGTGCAGAGAGATCTGGGCGGCAGTCGAAGGCAGGGGCTTGGCGACCAGATCTCCGGACACAGAAACTGGCTCTAGGGACATGGAATGTCACTGCTGGGGAAGGAGCCTGAGCTTGTGCGGGAGGTTGGCGTTACCGGCTAGATATAGTCGGACTCGCCTCCACGCACAGCCTGGGCTCTGGAACCCGTCTCCTCGAGAGGGCTGGGCGCTCCATTTCTCTGGCGTTGCCGGCGGGAGAGGCGGCGGGCTGGTGTGGGCCTGCTCATAGCCCCACAGCTCAGCCGTCACGTGTTGGGGTTTACCCCAGTGAGCGAGAGGGTCGCGTCCCTCCGCCTCCGGGTGGGGGACAGGTCTCTCACTGTTGTGGCGGCCTACGGGCCGAACAGCAGTGCAGAGTACCAGGCCTTCTTGGGGTCCCTGGGAGGGGTACTAGACAGTGCACCGCCCGGGGACTCCGTTGTTCTACTGGGGACTTCAACGCCCACGTGGCAACGACAGTGACACCTGGAGAGGGTGATCGGAAGGAACGGCCCCTGATCTGAACCCGAGCGGTGTTCAGTTGTTGGACTTCTGTGCTAGTTACAGTTTGTCCATAACTAACACCATGTTCAAGCACAAGGGTGTCCATCAGTGCACGTGGCACCAGGACACCCTGGGCCGGAGGTCGATGATCGACTTTGTTGTCGTATCATCTGACCTCCGCCGCGTGTCTTGGACACTCGGGTGAAGAGAGGCGAGCTGTCAACCGATCACCACCTGGTGGTGAGTTGGATCCGCTGGCGGGGGAGGAAGCCGGACAGACTTGGCAGGCCCAAGCGTATCGTGAGGGTCTGCTGGGAACGTCTGGCGGAGCCCTCTGTCAGCAGGGTCTACAACTCACACCTCCGGGAGAGCTTCTCCCAGATCCCGGGGGAGGTTGGGGACATTGAGTCCGAGTGGACCATGTTTTCCACCTCCATTGTCGGCGCGGCGGCTCGTAGCTGTGGTCGCAAGGTTTCTGGTGCCTGTCGCGCGGCAATCCCGAACCCGTGGTGGACGCCGGAAGTAAGGGATGCCGTCAGGCTGAAGAAGGAGTCCTATCGGGCCTTGTTGGCTCGTGGGACTCCCGAGGCAGCTGACAGGTACCGGCAGGCTAAGCGTGCTGCAGCCCGTGCGGTCACAGAGGCAAAAACTCAGGACTGGGAGAGGTTCGGAGAGGCCATGGAGGAGGACTATCGGTCGGCCTCAAAGAAATTCTGGCAAACCGTCCGACGGCTCAGGAGGGGGAAGCAGTGCTTCACCAACACCTTGTACGGTGCGGGTGGAGAGCTGTTGACCTCGACTGGGGATGTTGTCGGACGGTGGAAGGAATACTTTGAGGATCTCCTCAATCCCGCTGTCACGTCTTCCGAAGAAGAAGCGGAGGCTGGGGACCCGGAGGCGGACTCATCCATCACCCTGGCCGAAGTCACTGAGGTTGTTGGCAAGCTCCTTGGTGGCAAGGCTTCGGGGGTGGATGAGATCCGTCCTGAATATCTTAAGTCTCTGGATGTTGTGGGACTGTCTTGGCTGACACGTCTCTGCAACATCGCGTGTGATCTGGGACAGTGCCTCTGGACTGGCAGACCGGGGTGGTGGTCCCTCTGTATAAGAAGGGGACCGGAGGGTGTGTTCAATCACAGAGGGATCACACTTCTCAGCCTCCCCGGTAAGGTCTATTCCAGGGTACTGGAGAGGAGAATTCGTCCGATAGTCGAACCTCGGATTCAGGAGGAGCAGAGTGGTTTTCGTCCCGGTCGTGGAACACTGGACCAGCTCTATACTCTCCATCGGGTGCTCGAGGGTTCATGGGAGTTTGCCCAACCAGTCCACATGTGCTTTGTGGATCTGGAGAAGGCATTCGACCGTGTGCCCCGGGGCGCTTTGTGGGGAGTGCTCTGGGAGTATGGGGTCCGGGGCCCTTTGCTAAGGGCTGTCCGGTCCCTGTATAACGAGCAGGAGCTGTGTTCACATTGCCGGCAGTAAGTCAGACCTGTTCCCGGTGCATGTTGGACTCCGCCAGGGCTGCCCTTTGTCACCGGTTCTGTTCATAATTTATATGGACAGAATTTCTAGGCGCAGTCAGGGGCGGAGGGTGTCGGTTTGGGAACCACAGGATCTCATCTCTGCTGTTTGCAGATGATGTCGTTCTGATGGTTTCTTCAAACCGGGACCTGCAGCATGCACTGGGACGGTTTGCAGCCGAGTGTGAAGCAGCCGGGATGAGAATCAGCTCTTCCAAATCTGAGGCCATGGTTCTTGACCGGAAAGGTGGCTTGCCCTCTTGGTGGGCGGGAGTCCTTGCCTCAAGTGGAGGAGTTCAAGTATCTCGGGGTCTTGTTCACGAGTGAGGGACGGATGGAGCGTGAGATTGACAGGCGGATCGGTGCAGCGTCTGCAGTGATGCGGGCGCTGTACCGGACCGTTGTGGTAAAGAAGGAGCTGAGTCGAAAGACAAAGCTCTCGATTTACCGGTCAATCTACGCTCCTGCCCTCACCTATGGTCATGAGCTTTGGGTAGTGACTGAAAAGACAAGATCGCGGATACAAGCGGCCGAAATGGGCTTCCTCCGCCGAGTGGCTGGGCGCTCCCTTAGAGATAGGGTGAGGAGCTCAGTCACACGGGGGGAGCTCGGAGTAGAGCCGCTGCTCCTCCACGTCGAGAGGAGCCAGCTGAGGTGGCTAGGGCATCTGATCCGGATGCCTCCTGGACGCCTCCCGAGGGAGGCGTCCAGGAGGCGTCCAATTCAACTCATTATTATGAAATGTTACCATCATTATCATTCTTTTTTTCATAATAACAGAGTTGGATATCATTTTTATTTGATTATAGACATTTATTTATTATACTGGCATTTTCCCAATGATAATTTTATTTCATGTCACTTTTCATGTGTGTTGTCACCACCCCCTCACCTTTCAACCAATTGCATGCACCCTGCCTCTCTTAACCAAGCTCAACAACTGCTACCAAATTTAGCCAGCTTTAGCATCTAAGATTTTTATGATGATGAACTTCGATACAATACTAGTATAGTAGTAGTAGTATAGTATAAAAAAAACTATACTCAATAACGTGTTTTGATACCACGGCAAAAAGAAATTAGGGGTTCACAGGGGGTCGTGAAACTGATTTTCAGGATAGTATTTGGCAAGTACTTAACACACTGTAAGACTGCTGTGTCTGCTGAAAAGAACCAGGTCATTTACTTTACACGTTACGTTTTTACAGAGTTGTTACAGAGAAAGTGCAAACCAGTGTGTTGGACAGAAAAAAATAGATGCAGACTCTAAAGTTTTCTGTGCATCTATTTTTTTTCTCAGGCACAATTAACGATATAAAGGGCAGGAAGAGATATTTATAGCCTGTACACTGGCTATCAACAGGAGAGTCACAACTGTCAAACTTTGTAAACGTGTGCATGCATGTGTGTGCCCATGTCTTTCAGAGGATGCCAGAGGTACTGGAAGGCTCCCCCAGTCCCTGGTGAATCAAAGCATAACCATAATGGTTGTTGGACTGCCCAATGGCCTTACCCTCAAGAAGCAATCCTTTTATTATTTGAAAGATACTGTGTGGAATTCTTTTGAAATAAGTAAGTGATATTAACAGTGGCATTTTGTTTCTGCATGTTATTTGGCTCTATGCAAAGTGGGAAAAACAACTTTTATATGCATGGTATTCTGATCATTTTACACTTTGAATTGGCTGTTGAGATTTATATGCCAATATTGCCACCTCAGTCATTTACTATAACCATTGACAATATCAATGCTGACAAATTATATTACAAATGTGTAATTAAGATTCCAAATTTGTATTAAGAAAGATGTTATTGTATTTTGTTTTATGTACTTTAAGTGCACAGCAGATGGAAGAAGAGTCCTCAGAAACAGCCACTAATGTAGCCATTGTAATGACTGAAGATGAAGGTATCTATCCACATTGTGGTATTCCACATCAAATTACAGAGGCCCTGGCACCCATTGTCTCAAGTCTTGCTGACACTGTGTCAATTCAATTCAATTTTATTTATATAGCGCTAATTCATAACGGAAGTTATCTCATTGCACTTTTTCTATAGAGCAGGTCTAGACCGTACTCTTTATAATATTATTTACAGAGACCCAACAAATCCCACCATGAGCAAGCACTTGGCAACAGTGGCAAGGAAAAATTTCCTTTAACAGGCAGAAACCTGGGGCAGTACCAGACTCAATTCAATTCCACCTAGAATTTTAAAATAGTGATAATGTAATGGTAGTGGTAATATTAATATTAATGAAGTAATAATAATAAGAATGATAGTCATAGGAATAATAATAACAAAGCAAATAACAACAACTGTAGTAGCATTTGTCGAGCAAGAACACGGGGGCAGCAAGTGGCCCACAACCACAGATCCAGTCTCAGCAGTTCCAGAGGTAGAAATACCTGCAGAAAGTGACAGAAGGAGAGAGGAGAGAGATGATAAAGCACAAAACTATGGGAGAGAGAAGATGTCGAGTTAGTAACATGCAGTAATGGGATAAAAATGCATACAGCTGGAGAGGAGGAGAGAGGAAAGAGGTGCATCATGGGAAGTCTCCCGGCAGTTTAGGCCTATAGCAGCATAACTAAGGGATAGTTCAGGACTCACCCAAGCCAGCCCTAACTATATGCTTTATAAAAGACGAAAGTCTTAAGCCTACTCTTAAATGCAGAGATGGTGTCTGCCTCCAGAACCCAAACTGGGACCTGATTCCACAGGAGAGGAGCTTGATAACTGAAGGCTCTGACTCCCATTCTACTTTTGGAGACTCTAGAAACCACAAGTAACCCTGCATTCTGGGAGTGCAATGATCAATTTGGGAGGGGCTGAAATTAGCACAGAAGTCCTCTGTTATATTGAGACATAGCACTGAATTAAATGCTGATGGGATCGCTTCCTTAAATTTAGCTACAGCAATATTAGATAAGCATCTTGAGTAGGAGTTTTTGCCTAATGGCGTGTAGTCCAGTAATAGGAGTTCAAAAAGTTATTAAATAATGGTCCGATAATGAAGGATTCTGTGGAAAGACTATTAAATGTTCAATTTCAATGCCATATACCAGAACAAGGTCGAGGATGTGGACGTCCATATGAATATTGAAATCACCCACAGTAATTACTTGTATCTGTATTAAGGACTAAACTTGATAAAAACTCTGAGAATTCCCAAGAACACCTGTTTTTTTTTTTATCTCTACCTGCCTGACTACCATGTAAGCCTTGTGAGCTCTATTATATCATTGATCTGCACCTACTCCACCTTCAGTGTCTGCATTTTGGGTCCTGTTCCCTTGTTTCCCCTGCTACCCTGCTTGACTTATCACAACAATTTTAAACTTTTCTGGCCAAACCCATAACTGCGGACACACTTTAGATTTTGTTTTTATGCTTGGTCTGACCATTCCCTCTCTGTCTGTGGAAGAGATGGGGATATCAGATCATATGTGTGTCAGGTTTTTGATGTTTATGACGAATATCATAATGTCATAATATCAAGTTGTCATGACAAAGACATTTGTGTCTTGGTTAATGTCAAGTTGTCATGACAATGACATCTCAAACAATGTCAACTTTGCATTAAAAGTGACATAATTGATCGAATGACACTTAATAACAACAGTCATAAACATTCATAAAGACTCCTTCATGTTCACAACAGGTGTCATGTCATGATTATGATGGTGTCATGTCAGTGTTATGAAGCCACCTTCACCGTGTTACCAAATTAAGTGTTACCACATATGGATGGTAGCTTGATTTATGTAAGAATGCACATCTGTTTCGTTCAAGTAAACCTTGGTGGCCAATTGTTTGGTGTTTCCCATGATGTTGGAGAAGAAGACCACTGTGTCCAAGAATTCAACACTTTGTGTTTGCAGGTTGTGTTTCAGTTTTATTTTTTCATGATGTGAATTTAAAATGGTTAATAACTCCTTAAAATCTGCTTCGGTTTTGTCCCATATGCCAAATATGTCGTTTAAATATCGGCGATACAGCAGAGGTTGGGTTAAAGTTTTTCTAAAAGCTGTGTTTTCCCAGTCTGCTAGGTAGATGTCTGCATATGATGGTGAATATTTCCTGCCCATTGCACATCCACAGATTTGGAGGTAGTTTTAATATGGTAATATTTCTTTGTCAGAATCCAGGTGGTTTGATTGTATTGCTGACCGCCTGTTAACCCAGCTTAGCGTCAGTCTTGGTGTATAATGAATCTGTCAATTGAAAAGAGGAAGCTGCTCATGGGTACGTTTAGATTTCTTATCGTAGAAAAGGTTTCAGTCGTAGTCATCTGGACACTGTTTTCAGAATCAAGACGTTTCGGCTCCCATCCGGAAGTCATTCTCAATGTTGAGAAAAGTCTAGGACATGGTTCGTCTGGGCCAAGAGGTAAGTTCTGTATGTATTTCCTGTTGTGTAATGTACTAACAATGTTCCTAAACATTTGTTGTGTGGCTGTCTATAGGGAATGTGTAAATTCAATTTATTTTTATTTTATATAGCGCCAATTCATAAGAAGAAGAAGTTATCTCGTTGCACTTGTCCTAAAGAGCAGGTCTAGGCGGTACTCTTTGTAATGTTATTTACAGAGACCCAACAATTCCCACCATAAGCACCATGTTAGTGGTACAGTATATTGTTGATTATGTATTATTTAACGTCACATTACTTCTAAAATGTAGTTGTTCCTGTCTAAAACTACCTGTCCTCCTTTTTCTGCTGGTTTGATGATGCTATTGTTTTTTACCAAGTGTGGATTTTTTTTTCTGTTCTTGAGTTATGTTATGTTGCTTCATAGGTTTGGGTTTCCACTGGGTCAGGCTGGATAAATCCTGTTTGATGAGATGTTCTAAGTCAGTGGAGACACTGTCTAAACTGGGCTCCAAATGAGAGGGATCTGTAAATGGTGTACAGTGAAAGTCTAAAATATCTAATAATTTAAGTCTCCTGTGGTAGTCATGGACATCCCTCCGGAGCTCCACTCGGGATGATGTTTTGGGTGTGGGGATGAATGTTAAACCCCTTTTGCGTACATCACTCAGTACCTGGCTGAGCCTAAAAAAAAATACACATGTTGGTTATGTTGGAAGAGTGGGGAGATGGTTGAGGTCAGGTAAGTATTGATATTTCTGTTCTATGTTAATGTTTAATGAGGTGATTAGTTTCTGTGCTCTCTGCTCCAACCTGGTGGCAAAGTCTTATTAGTGGCACGTAGACCAGGGCCTTAGGGAAAGTGAGTTTTGTGGTCCTCAACAACTGCTGCAACTGTTTCCAGGTTGTCAGTGGCGATTGCTGTCTTAAGCAGTTGTTGAGGCCCACAGACAACACCACTTTTTCCACCTGTGGGTTGAGTCGGTTTATTTAAGGACGCCAGCTACCTGAACCCGAGGGTCCCTAAACTGTGGTATGCAAATCAGGGACTATGTAGTGGCTCCAGATGGGAGGCTAGGTCAGGCTCTGTCAAAAAAAACATTTTGGGAGGTGTTAGTGGAGGACTCAGACTGGGAAACTGAGAAGAGGTTTTGGTTTTTGAGACTGGGGCTAAGTGGGAGTAAATATATTGGTGGATGGGTGACTCTTGGTATGACTAGGGGCTTCCACAAGTTCTCCTTAAACTAGGGCTCCCCTCAAGAGCAGCCCACTGGTGGGTAGTGTGTTTTATGGGACCAGAGTTTTTCCTATTCTGCAGAGGTCTACGGGAGGGGCACCTCCATCCATCTGGGCTTAGATCTCTGGACCATTTATCTTAAGGTGTCCACAGGGGAAGAGGTAAGTTTTTTATATCTGGCTTTGCCACAACCCACAGCCCTGTCAAATGTCCCCCAGTCAAAGGCTCCCACCATCTCCAGTTCTGTGGCTATGACAGAGTTATAGTGCTTCCTCAGAATCGACATGTTATTGTACATTCAATGATCAGTATTTTTCTGTGGTTATTGAATTGGTGAGTGGTTTGATGTAAGTTTATTCACTTTTTTCATCTGGCCCATCTATATAAATAAAGTTATTATTAAATAACTAAAATATCTTCCTCTGAAATTGTTAGATCCCCAACAGACAGAAGATAAATAAAAGGTTAGGGTTAGGCAAGTAGTGGTTAGGGTAAGTCTCCAGAAAATGAATGAATGTAAGTCAATGTAATGTCCTCTGAAGTGATGGAAACACAACTGTGTGTGTGTGTGTGTGTGTGAGAGAGAGAGAGAGAGAGAGAGAGAGAGAGAGAGAGAGAAACAGAACATAGAAAATCTACATATATCTGTACTGAGAAGCACGGTTATCAGTGGACACAGATATGCATGCTCACATGCTAACAGCACTGTGGAGCTACCATTGCTGCTTTGCCTGGTTCCCACAGCCTGTCAGTGGAAACCTGTGGAGGGGAAAATATTTGGCTTAGAGGCCTGGAAGACAAAGTGGCAGAACCCAACCAAACTCAGACCTGGTCCAAGTCAGGACGGAAGAGAGAGGGAGCAGCCTCAGGACAAATACCAGGTTGCCTGAGCAAGAAGGGGATATTTCTTCCCAAACCTGACAAAACCTGACAGGACTCGATGGGCCAGGATTAGGGGAAGCTCAATTTAATTCATAATTGCTTGGGTTTGGGTTGGCCTCAAGCACCTTGTTGAAAAATATTTTTAGTAATTTAGCAGTCACAAATGAGCTATTTAATGTTTTGATCGGGGCTTGTGCTTAAGTTCAGATATAGTTTGGACCAAAGTCTTTACAGGCTGGAGTCAGATGAGGCTCACATTTTCATCTGTAATCTGATGTTGTATTATCCACCTTGAGAAAATGTATTTTTCACATCAGTTTCAGAACTTAACGTAGCATTTTATTTGATTTTTTTTTTTTCAGTCAGGCACCCTTGATAAAACACACAGAGAATTTTCCAACAATTTTCTAAAAAAAGAGAGAAGTATGCACAGGGAGAAAAAAAGCAAGTGACTGACCAGATGATTTGCCATTCAAATGTGAGGTTGGTTGACAGCCAATGATGGTATGTAAGTCTCAGTGTCAGCTAATCTCAAAATCAAATGTCAAGAGGGACGTTTTCACCAAACACATCAGGAAATATTGAAATGTGCCACCCAAGAGTCCATAGTCCAGTTTACTCAGTTTTCTTGACACACCATCCAACAGTACAGCTTGCCAGTCAATTCCAAAACTTTTAGTATGTGCCAATGGTTCAGGTCCAACTTTAAATGTGATACAGGGGTCATAAAAATACTGGACTTAAGTATTGTGTGGAGGATTTTGGGAACAGGGGAAAATGGTTAAGGTATTTATCATGGAGGCGGTCTGCTTAAGCATTACTCTGAAATCTGGGGTAATTGTCCAGGGCGCCTAACGAACACTTAAAGAGCAGGAAGAGTGCCACAGAGGAATGTACACAGGCCTGTTTGAGACTGCAGAGCTGGTCAGAGCCCTTAAATCATGTTAGTGAACTGGATTCAGAGAGTTTTTATACTCTTGGTTTGAAATTCTCACCAGGTTAGTCACTGCAGCTGTTGGAGGAAACACATCCCAGTAGTTCATATATGAAAATAGTGTTGTATTAACTTTTTTGGTGAGTGCACTTTTCTTCAGGTTACCTCTTTATTTGTATTTCTTTGATTTCCTATGTTCCCAGAAGGCCTTTAGACAGTTTACTGAAAACATATGTTGCTTTGAATTCAACGCATGCTTATGGCAACCAAGGTACTGTAAGAAATAAGAATATTAAACTCTGAAATACAGTGGTGAGATATGTGGTGAGAGAATTAAAAAAAAAAGTATCCTTTATTTTAGCAGGGGGGACCCACTGAGACTGAAATCTTATTTCCAGGGGAACCCTATAGCAGTACAGTTAACATTTAAATAATACTTACATACATACACATACAAACATTTCAAAACAAATGGTAACAAATGTTTTTCTTCTCCAATATTTAAACCACTAGCTCTCAGGTCTATATCTGGGTGTTTTTAAGGTAATACAATTCTGAGATCTAGTGGTGTAATTTGAGAAGTTAATTAAAAGAAGACTGGTTATATACAGAGGTAGCAGTTAAAGCTTAGTAAATATATAATATATAATGCTGAATCCATCGCAAATCAAGAGAGAACCACCTAACTGTATAGTACAGGGTACAATGATGACCCATACCCAGGACCTATCGCAGAGCAGTATGATAAATGGTGTTCAGTGGTTTCAGAACAGAGACTGAGGCATGCATATAAAGTGTATCACCATAGTCGAAAACTGGCAATATTGAAGCCTGTACAATCCTTTTTCTGCTGTCCATAGAGAAGCAGGACTTATTCCTGTAAAGGAAGCCAATTTTGGGTTTAAGCTTGTTGGCCAAATTTGTAACATGTGCCCTGAAGGACAAATCATAATCTATCCTGATACCTAGATACTTGTATTCCAGGACACGTTCAAAGTATACAAATGTGCATCAGTGGGGTCAGTGTTCTGAATGGAGAAAATCATAAACTTAGTTTTATTGGCATTTAGGTCCAATTTAAGATTGGCCAGTACCCTTTACATGGTATCAAAAACATCTTGTAAGTATAAACGAACTTGCTAGTAGGTGCTGAGGAGAGTGTCATCTGCATAGAAATGAACATTACAGTTTTGTATTTTCATGGCAATATCATTTATTTAATTAGTAAACATTAAATAGCCCAGAACAGACCCCTGTTGTACCCCTTTATCTGTGTCCTATTTGTCAAGTAATTATGGAACCAATTGCAAGCATTCTGATATAAACCAATGGAGAATAACCTGTCTAGCAAAATTGTGTGGTTGACCATGTAGAAAGCATTTGATAGATGGTACTTACACTTATTTTAGCTTTCATACTTATGTCCACTTTGTACTTAATTTA
This sequence comes from Siniperca scherzeri, assembly GCA_027580175.1. Classification (NCBI taxonomy): domain Eukaryota; kingdom Metazoa; phylum Chordata; class Actinopteri; order Centrarchiformes; family Sinipercidae; genus Siniperca; species Siniperca scherzeri. The sequence continues at coordinate 2,726,637 of CM050859.1, forward strand.
TCTTACCTGTATTATAGTGTATTATATTTTGATTTGCTTAGTACTTTTATTCCTTCTATTCTCAAGTGTGCATCGACGTGATAGTGAGCAACTGTAACAAAGAAGTTTTTCTGATTCTGATTCTGATAGGTCAATGAATAGGGCTGCACACTTTTGGCCTTCATCAACAGTATTTATAACTAGGGATGCTGCCGAGATGGTACTATGGCCAGGTCTGAAACCTGCACCAGAACTTTTGCTAAACAAGACAGTCGCTTGTATCTCCCTCTTTGAATAATGGCAGAACTTGTGCAGATTTCCATACATTGGGAATAGTTCCAGAAATAAGTGTGAAGTTAAAAATATTGGCTACTGGATTTACAATCAGAGGAGCAGCAAGTCGTAAAAGACTAGGGTCTAATTGATCCTCCCCCATGGATTCATTCATTTATAGCAAGTAGTGCATTTAACAATCTCAGAACCCATCTGCTATCGTCTGATGATGATTTAGCCTCTGGGGGCAACGGCCAATGCTTCGGGGCTTCCGGTGTAGCCAGTAAAGGATATCCAGGCCAAGACTTCCTCTTCGCTGTGTGCACTGGTCATTGTTTACAGTCCGATTAGCAATCTCGGAACCCATTGGCTATTGTCTGATGACGATTTAAATGCAGATAAATCAAAAAAGATAATAAAAAGATTAATATACTTATACCACTAGGACTACAAACGGAAACATGAACACTTCCGATACCAAAATCTTGTCCCTTGCCTACAGATTCTGCATTCATATGCAGATATATGTATATAGAGACTATGCATTTAATACTTCATCTTCTGTAAATTTCCTAAAGGAGAAGGCTCCAGTTTCTGGTGGGCTGGTAGAAGACCCTCTATTGTAAACAGTTTATTCACTAACCACAGTAGCATGGTTTGAGTTCTCAAAAATCTTTCCTGCCGCTATGACATGATGATTAAGGAATATGACCATCATTAGAATAGATATGTTGGGGCAGAGATGTGGCAGGATTGGGTTTCAATGACTTCACTATTTTCCAGAATTATAATTATACAATTATTAATTAATTGTAGAGAAATAACTAAGCGCCAACTCCGGGTCAGGGATGTATGCACCACGATTGATTTGCAAATTGGCATAATGAGTTCTGTAGCTGTGAATAGAGGCTTCACAGTTGGACTTGCTGCTTCTTATGCACTCAATTTCTGACTTTATGATTGTTAAAGATCAATGAAAACAGGAAGTGCTTTTGATTCTGAAGGACTACCACCAACACCTATTGCTGAATTCTTCATTTCCAACAGATTCTTCCAGGTACCTTATCTTATTAGCTCCCAATAATCATGTTGTCTTTAGAGCGTCATTAGTCCTCAACGGTTTGAGCTAGAGACCGTTTTTTCCAGTTAAACTACAGAAATTAAGCTAACAGCTTAATTTGTGCTGTTTGCGCATTTATTTTATTTCAATTTATTTATATAGGGCCAATTCATAACAGACGTTATCTCATTGCACTTGTCCTATAGAGCAGGTCTAGACTGTAGTCTTTATAATATTATTTACAGAGACCCAATAATTCCCACCATGAGCATGCACTTGGCGACAGTGGCAAGGAAAAACTTCCTTTTAAGACACAGAAACCTTGAGCAGACCCAGAATCAGGGTGGGTGGCCATCTGCTGCTGCCGGTTGGGTTGAGAGAGAGAGAGCAGGAGGTAAGAGAGCATACAGTAGCACAATGAAAATTCCACATTAAATTTTAAAATAATAATAATAATGTAATGGTAGTGGTAAGATTAATATTAATAAAATGATGATAGGAATAATAATGATAATAATAGCAATAATAATAATAATGCATGTGAGTAATTTACCTCAGTTAGTAAAACTAATATGAAAAGTTGTAAAAACTGTGGATAATCTCACCCCCTGCCCAGTGCATCGCTCAACCTTTCTGTGTGTATATCGGTTAGTTCTCACCCACCATCTTTTTTGGAGTTAGAGTAAGAGTCATATGTCTGATTCGGACATTTCTGTTGGCTACAGTGGATAACATCACAGCCAATCAAAAAGTCTGATTCAGAGGCTTGGCTGTGTGTTGTGTGTATTGTAATGGGGCAGGAGCAAAGCAGAGAGGAAATCTTTGTACAGAAGCAAAGAGATACAGACAAATACAAAGATACAAAGACATGGCAAATAAGACATTTAGTGCAGCTGAGGCATTGGAGCTTATTTTCAAAAACAACTTTATTAGGCAAAACACAAAGATATGCAAAAATGGAAAGGTCTTAATGTGGATTTCAGAGGGTTAATGAACACAACAGAGAGTGATACAAGCAAAATACAAAGATTGATACAAATAAGAATAGTACATCAAAATTAAATTACACCCAACTTGAGGTCTTTGTCATATTATGGGAACAAACACCTAATTTGTATTCAACAATATCCCTTATCCCCTCATCTGCTGCACCCACCCCTCCGACCCTAATTGATTTCAGTTACAGAAATTGTAATTTACCACAGTCTTCATCAAGATCCTTTTTATTGGGGTTAAGTAAAGTTGAAGAAAAAACCTATAATGTGACAGCTGACTATTCCAGTTGTGCAATTGTAATTGTGTGGTGTGTTGTCTCTACTGAAACATTTTCTGAATGCAAATACTAAAAGAAGAGACCAAATGCAGAATGACAGACATTTTCTGTCAAATGACAGAGATGCAGAATCCAGTGGCACTACATTTTTTTACCTTAATTTATCCAGGAAGTTTCACTGAGAGCCAAGCTCTCTTTTTCAGGAAGGCCTGAAGCTGCCCACTATAATCAGTCTGATCTGTTGGCCACTGAGCAGAAATTGGACGTTAAGGGCCTTTCTCAAGGGCACTTCAGTGTTGGTGTGTGTTATCTTTCAGTCAGAACAGATTTATCAGTCACATTTATCCTGCTGTCTGGGTATCAAACTGGCAATCTCCCAGTCTCAATGAGTTCAAGTACCCGTTCATATACACCAGCCATATGTTTGTGATGTGATTTGAAACTGGATGTTATTTACCCCTATTATATAAACATGGATATTGTCACAATATATTTTTGTACATAGTGATCTTAGAATTGTTCATTAGTTTTTTTTTTCCATAGGTCAAGTTTGCATTTGTACTTCTACCACTTAGTGACAGAAGCAGGACTTTTATCCATTTATCCATAACTTTAGACTATACATTTTGACTGTTCTGCTCGCTTGGTAAGAGGTTTTCCCACACTCCCAATTGCAGCAGGTGGTGTTCAGGTATTACACCTGACTCTGGTTGGTGGGAGTTGTGTCCTGTTGTTGGCCTATCGTAGCTGGTAGTTTACTGTGACAATATACTAAAGCTCAATCTCAGACCAATTAATCTGAGGTTTAATCCTCCTTTGTAATCAAATTAGCACATAAACCATGGTAACTACATGGTACAAGAACCCTTGGCTGGGAATCACTGCTTTAGGCCATCACTGCCTATGAAGGTATTTTTGTAGAAAAACTTCATACTCATACTTAAGTTTATTTTTTGCATTCATGCATCCATCCATTTTCTATACTTGTTTACAGGGTCGCAAGGGGCTGGAGCCAGTCTATCATATGACTTTTATTTGCAATATAATATACAATCATTTGTAATGTGATTTGTGATTTGTAATATGATATGTGGGAAAAACAACTGCTGGACATTAACATGGATGAATCCTACTGACGTTAGTAACCCCTGACCTTTCCTGAGTGCCACCATCAGCACAAACCCTCTACTTGTACAGAAGAAATAGCTAAACTATAGCTATATCTATTTAATTTTTATTTAATCTATGACATTTGCATAGCATATTAATGCTCCACAGAGAAAGTACCTTTCCCATTTTAATGATGCTATTATATACATATCATAGTTATGGATACCACTACCTCTAGTAGTGGTATACATTCCTCCAACAGCAAAACAATTACATTTACACACACACATACACCCAGTACCCCCTCACCTTATCATGTTGTTGAATTGTCTAGACCACAGGCTGGATTTACAATGTGAAAAAGAGGAAAACGGAAAGAGGGAAGAGAGAGGATGAGTGGGAGGGACAGCGAAAGATAGACCGAACAATTCCTTTTCCTTCAGCTTGGATTCCTGAGAACCCGACCATCATGGAAAACCTCTAACCAGGCTTCCAACTAGATTGCTCCTGCTCTTCGGGCTGACCACTGACACGTTCCTTCACAGGAAAAAAGACAGGATTATATATAGAATTTAACAGAAAGAATGTGATTGAGGAATAAACCTATCTACGTATCTATCTATATATATTTGATTATTTGCTGAGCAAATGGAAAAATTTGATGCAGTACAAAGCTCTGATAAACCTACTGTACACTGCCTGTCCAGCACCAAACAGCAGACAAAGTTAGTGCCTACTTGGTGAACAGAGTGGAGCATTTAGCAGCTAAAGAGACAGATATTTCCGACTGTTCTTTATCAGAAAGTGAAAAGGAGTTAAACCACTGATGTGCTGAGCTTGGTACAAGGCGCCTCTTTTTCATCCTGTTTCTACCTGTTTGGACAAGTAATGATCATAATTACTTATTTCTTAGTAAACTCCTTGTGACAAGATAAATACACATAAAGTTCAGTCAAGTGCTGCATGCTGTCTGTCACCAGAATTTGATTTCCCATATATGTCTATTTAGGGCATCATGCAAAAGTCACCTTAACAGTGAATGATTTACCTGTCAGTCCATGTGACATGTGTACTCCTCTTGGTTTGTTTGTAATAAGTTAATATACTACATACTTATTTTCCCTAGGCCCACACCAAGTGAACCAAACTACGGGTGTGAAAGCGACTAAGTAAGATCCTGAATGTACACAAAGAAATAAGAATAGTATATAGATATAATAGAGAGAAGAGTACATATCTTCGGAGAAGCGCAGATTGCTGACTTCATGTTACATGCCTCCTAGGAAAAAACCCCCTCAGACTTTCAAAAATTCAAACAAATATCTACCTACAAAAATCTGGGGCTATCAGTGGGCAAAGTTGCAATACACATTATTTATTGGAAACCAACCTCTGTTTGTCATCATTTCTGTACAACACTGCTACTCTGGCAGCACAATGAATGTTGTGGGTTGGGAGAGAGAGGGGGGGGATGGGGGAGAGTTCCACATAGAATTTTAAAATAGTAATAATGTAATGGTAGTGGTAATATTAATATTTATAAAGTAATAATAATAGGAATGATAGTCATAGGAATAATAATGACAATAATAGTAACAAGGCCAATAACAACTGTAGTAGCAGTTGTTGAGCAGGAACACGGGGACAGTAAGTGGCCCACAACCACAGATCCAGTGTCTGCAGTTCCAGAGGTAGAAATACCTGCTGAAAGCGACAGAAGGAGAGAGGAGAGAGGAGAGAGACGAGAAAGCACAAAACTACGGGAGAAAGAAGATGTCAATTTAGTAACATGCAGTAATAGGATAAAAATGCATACAGATGGAGAGGGAGAGCTCAGTGTATCATGGGAAGTCTCCTGGCAGTCTAGGCCTATAGCATCATAACTAAGGGATGGTTCAGGACTCACCCAAGCCAGCCCTAACTATAAGTGTTATCAAAGAGGAAAGTCTTAAGCCTACTCTTAAATGTGGAGATGGTGTCTGCCTCCCGAACCCAAACTGGGACCTGATTCCACAGGAGAGGAGCTTGATAGCTGAAGGCTCTGGCTCCCATTCTGCTTTTGGAGACTCTAGGAATCACAAGTAACCCTGCATTCTGGGAGTGCATTGCTCTAATAGGGTATTATAGTATGAGCTCTTTAAGATATGATGGTGCCTGACCATTAAGAGCTTTGTAGGTGAGGAGAAGGATTTTAAATTATATTCTGAATTTTACAGGGAGCCAGTGCAGAGAAGCTAATATTGGAGAAATACGATCTATTTTCCTAGTTCTTGTCAGTACATGTGCTGCAGCATTCTGGACCAACTGGAGAGTCTTAAGGGATTTATTTGGGCAGCCTGATAATAAGGAATTGCAATAGTTCAGCCTAGAAGTAACTGCATGGACTAGTTTTTCTGCATGATTTTGAGACAGGATGTGCCTGATTTTTGCAAAGTTATGTAAATGAAAGAAGGCAGTTCTTGAAGTTTGTTTCATGTGGGAGTTAAAGGATAAATCCTGATCAAAGAAAACTCCAAGGTTCCTTATGGTGGTGCTGGAGGCCAGGGCAATGCCATCTAGAGTAACTATATCTTTAGATAATGTGTCTCGGAGGTGTTTGGAGCCAAGTACAATAACTTCAGTTTTGTCAGTTTTGCAGGTCATCCAGGTTTTTATGTCCTTAAGGCATGCTTGAAGTTTAGCTGCATGGTTAGTTTCATCTGGCTTGATCGATAGATATAATTGGGTATCATCCACATAATGAAAGTTTACAGAGTGTTTCCTTATAATATTGCCTAAAGGAAGCATATATAAGGTGAATAGAATCGGTCCAAGCACAGGACCTTGTTGAACTCCGTGACTAACTTTGGCATGCACGGACTCACCGTTATGTACAAACTGAGATCGATCTGATAGGATTTAAACCAGCTTAGTATGGCATTAAGATCTAACAAGACAAGTACAGAGACAAGCCCATTGTCTGATGCAATTAAAAGGTCATTTGTGATTTTCACCAGTGCTGTCTCTGTGCTATGATGCACTCTAAATCCTGACTGAAGGTTAGATATAGGTCTATAGTAGCTAAAATCCCTGGCTCAAGAATAGGTTTAATTACAGCTATTTTAAAAGACTGTGGGATATATTGATCATATCCACTAAAGAAGTGCTAACTAAGGATAAAATTTCTTTAAGCAGCCCAGTTGGAATGGGGTCTAAGAGACAGGTTGATGGCTTAGATGAGATCGTTGAAGTTAGTTGAAGAAGGTCGATAGGAGGAAAGCAGTCTAAATATGTATCAGGTATTACAGCTGTTTCTAAGGTTCCTGTGTTTGACGATAAATCGGTACCGGTTGAGGGCATTATTCTTCCAAATATTCAGCTGTAGGCTGCATAAAATCAAGAAGTGTTTTTCTTAACTTAAAGCCTTTTCACACCAGGGACGAAACAAAACAAAAAAATGAAAATGCGGAATATCCGTTGGTGATTTTTCATTTTCAAACCTTTCACACCAAGTCTGACAGGAATATTTGCGTTCCGTGCATTCCAACCGAAAATTAAAGCTTCGCACCGGCACACAATCATTGATTCATCATTGTCATGGACTCTTCAAGCAGGAGTAGTGACAACGAGTTTCTAATGTATCTTTTAGCTATGTTGCCAAAAGTTATGAATTGTAGTGGTATTTAAAAAAGAAACGCTTTCACTATAATAAACCCTACTTCAACTCTACACACCAGAGATGGGCTCAATATTCCAAGTTTCCAGTTCTGTGTCAAAAAGTTACAATGTATGCAATCACACTTCCTATGGGTGGCACCAGTGTTATTGTAACTAGTGTAAATGCTGAGCTTCATTCAGTCGTTCATGACTTTAAATGTGTTCATCGTATGTATGTGTTTATTATATGTAATTTATGCATTTAATACTTTAATAAGGTCAGTTACACTCAGTGTGGATTGGCTCATAGAGATAGATGGGCTCGAATTTTTCAATTGACGTGCAATTTATTCACACTGATTATTCGCGTTTGGTCTGAAAAGGCCTTTACTGTGATAATTGTGTTGATGTATTAATTTTACAGTAAACAAACTAAAATCTGCCAACTCGTATATACAGTATGTTGTATCATGACAGTAGCAGAAAAGTATTGAATGCAAAAAGTTAAGTAAAAAAGTAGTCTAACTATCAACCAAACTGCGAATCTTGCGTTAGTCCACAGGTAGCAGGAATATTATCCACAGGCTAAGCAGTGAGTCTACTGTCTGACTCTGGTACATGGACCACCACATTTGCCTCATCTTACTTCTAATTAAACCTTTGGCTGTTTTTGGAGGTTTTTCACCCCCTGTATTTACAGGCTTCATGGCATAGTCACCACAAAGCATGCCACATATGGTTATGAGTTGGGCTACTCAGAAATGCCATCATTTGGCATGTGAGTGGTTTGAAATGCAATTTAAAATTGAGTTTTTTGCATGTATGTCCACAGGTTTTCAACACACCATAAATACATGGAGGGAGGATATAAGAACCCTGTTGATGGGACATTCTGTGCCTTAGTTCTGTCAGAAAAATGTTTATATACTGCTCATGAATGCTAAATATAAGGACTTGGATGGATGAATATTGATAGTGTAAAACTAGTGTAAAAGTTTTTTTTCATACATTGCATCATTCCTAATGGTTTTCTTTTTCTCATTTTTGTTTGGTTAATCAAGTTAAGTCAATTCAAGTCAATTTTATTTATATAGCCCAATATCACAAATCACAAATTTGCCTCTGCATACAACACCCTCTGTCCTTAGACCATCAATTCAGATGAGGAAAAACTCCCCAGTGAAACCCCTGTTAATGGGGAAAAATGGAAGAAACCTCAGGAAGAGCAACAGAGGAGGGATCCCTCTCCCAGACATGCAATAGATGTTGTGTGTACAGAATAGACCATCATAATGAAATTACAGTATGGACAATCATGATGACAAAATTAGAAATAGATTGTAACATATATGAAGACTATGAATCCAGGAGGACGTTGAGCAACTTCACGTGTCACCAAACAGATAGGACCTGAACCACACGACCTCCTCTCCACCAAGGAACCTGGAGGAGGACAGACTACACAAACTCAACCACACCACAATCACACCATTTACACAGGTAGGAGAAAGGAACAGACACACACAGAGGGAGAGAGAGAGACGAGAGGAGAGGCTGAATCTCCTGGAACCAGATCCAAACCATCTGGAGAGAGGCACCGACAGCCAGGGAGAGAGAGAGGTCCCAGGACAACTGATGGTCCAGCACAGAGAAGCCTGAGTGAAAAGAGAGGACAAAGAGGAGAAACTAAGGAGAGAGAGAGAGAGATGGGCACACCAAAGTGCTTGTGGGACACAAACAAACAGATGGTTAAAGAGATGCAGTGGTTTTCAGAAAGTACTAGGCTTAATAGATCTATTGAGACTAAGACCGACCAGCCGGAAAGGATAATGGTAACAGGTACAAGGTAAAAACTAAGCATCTGAAAGTTTGGATTTAAAGGCCCCAACAGAGTTACACTGTCTAATGTCAACAGGGACGTTATTCCAGAGGATGGGGCATGATAGGAAAAGGCCCTGCAGCCAGCTGACTTCTTTTTAACTCTGGGGACAGACACTGTAGACAGACAGACACTGTCTGGGGACAGACACTGTATTCTCAGAGCAAGAGCACGATATAAGGTTTAAAGAGATCCGACAGATATGATCCCATTTTGTAAGTCATTAGAAACACCTTAAAGTCTGATCTGACATGAATAGGGAGCCAATAAAGGGAAGCTAAAATTGGTGTGATATGATTTTCTAGTTTTAGTTAAAGTGGCAATATTATGCTTTCTGGGTTTTTCCCTTTCCGTTACTGTGTTATATAGCTTTTTGTGTATGTAAAAGGTCTGCAAAGTTACAAAGTCCAAAGTCCACACCTTAGGGAGTTACTGTCTCCCACAGAAATCACTGCTCCTGACCTGGCTGAAACGCCTCATTTGTATTTCAGTCTTTTCAATCACAATGGAGTGGGCCAGCTGACCAATCAGAGCAGACTGGGCTTTTTAGGGAGCTAAAACGGAGTGTTTCAATTAGCGGGTGAATAGAGGTACTGCAGCAATGTACAGTATGACAAAAATAATGTGTTTTTTGAACATTAAAGCATGTTTAATAGGACTCCCAAATACAAGTATGAACCTGAAAATGAGTATAATTTGCCCTCTTCAGGATTTAGCTGCAGCATTCTGAACCCCTTGAAGTCTTTTAGTACCAGCATGCAGCAGACCTAACAGCAAAACGTTACAGTAATCAAGTCTGGATAAAACAAAGGTGTGAATTAGGAACTCTGCATCAGCCAAGGTCATAAAAGAACTAATTTCATTTATCACTTTAGTAAGTGCAGTTTCAGTGCAGTTACAGGCCTTGAAAGCAGACTGAAAGGGTTCAAAAAGGTTACTATTAAATATGTGGGCCGTAAGTTGCAGAGACACAACTTTGTCTAGTATTTTTGAAAAGAATGGACTGGTCGATAATTATTTAGAGACCCTGGATCGAGATGTGGTTTCATAAGGAGAGGTTGAACCGCAGCAATCTTAAAGCTTGTGGGGACAATGCCAGTCGTAAGTGACAAATTAGCAATATTCAGCATTGTAGATTCCAGAAATCACCAGCTAAACTTTTTGAAGGTATCTGGCCGAGGTCAAGGAGGCAGGTGGCTGGTTTAGAAGTTAGCACCAGTTTAGATAATGTTGAGAGAGAGATAAAAATTTGTAAGAACAGAAACTAACTGGGATTCAACATATGAATGTTGCACTGCTGATTTTACAGAAGCAGCTGGAGACAAGGAACTAATTTGGTATTTAATGTCATCTATTTTTCTGCAGAAAAAAATAAAGAAATCATGAGCTGTAAAGGGCTGTTTTTGAGTAAGTTTGGCTACAGTGTCAAAGAGAAATCTAGTATTGTGTTTATTGTTACTGATTAAGCGAGAGAAATAGGCTGCTTTGGCAGTGGACAGATCACTCGTGAAATGAGCCAGGACCACAGGTAATTGCTCACCAAATGCAGCTAAGGTTGATGGACCGATGTGGCGAGTGGTGAATCAGCCCCAACATTACAAGGACAGGCTAGTTTCGCTTCAAATTTAATTAGAAAGTGGTCGGACATCACAGGGCAGAAACCTTCTTATATTCACAGCTAACACACACCAAAGACAGACATTATTATGACACCAGATATGCCTTCATGGGACGATTCACATTACCTTTACTTAAAGCCAATGCCCTAAAGAAAACTGTAATGTATAGGGCTATGTCACACAACAAACAAACTACCACTACATTTAACCTAGATTACCAGTAAGATCAGTTTTAAAAAGAAATTTAGAACAGCAATTATTCAGAAAGTGATCAGTTTAGGCTACATATGAGATTCTGTATGCGAAGGTTGATTACACTTGTGGTGCGAACTTGGATAATGCTTCACTGTACACTAGTAGCATTGTGCAGTTATTTCTACTATATATACCTCTCTTACTAACTCTATTATTTGTTTTAACCATTTACTGTTAAAGTGACATTATGAATGTAAGAGAACCACTATTCTCTCTTATTTTTATTTCATTTTGTTGGTTGGTATTATGGACTATCTATAATGTGATGTTTGAGTACTTGGTTTCTAGGTTCATGTACAAATTGAGTGAAATCAAAAGTATCAAGAAGAGCCAGAAAGGCTTTACTTAGAGGATCGGAGTCCTTATTCAGGTGAATATTGAAATCACCAATAATTAAAATCTCATCAGAATGAGTAACAAGGTCTGAGATAAATTCTCCAAATTCTTCTAAAAATTGGGAATAAGGATCAGGTGGTCTATAGAGTAATACAAGGTGGAACGATTTTAGTCTGTTGCCCTGGACAAAGTTATTTATGGTTGATGGAGATGGTTTTAATATGGTGGTTTTGATGGTTTTGTAGGACTTTATCAGGTGCTTTATGGGACACTTCACCACCGCCAGTGGTAGGGATGATAATTCGATTTTTGAATGAATATGTTTTGAGCTATGGCACTACAGTTTCCAGCATGCTTTGGGTGATATAAACAGGAAGCTGTGGACTACATCTGAGCCCATTTATTTTTTGTCCTATATTTCTTTACATCATGTTGAAATAGCACCATGAAAACTCATGCAGCATAAGCTTCGAACAGTTCCTGTTCGCACTATATCCATGGACAACAATGAAGTGGATTTTTGTTGATACTGAAGAAAATGTCTGAACATGATGATTATGAGGAAAGATAAGACGGTGTAGTCCCTCATTCGTCCAGGAGTGTTCTATCGTAGAAAAGGTTTCAGTCGTAGTCATCTGGACACTGTTTTCAGAATCAAGACGTTTCGGCTCCCATCCGGAAGTCATTCTCAATTGTGAAAAAATTGGACGGGAACTGGAAATTTAAGCTACTCTGAGTTACATAAGCCCTGCCCTCAGGAAGGAATCTGTCACAAAGACTTTTATCAGAGGCTTAAGACAAAACCTTCCACCAATGCTAATCTGTATTCTCTTATCAACGCCTCCTCAAACCACAATCATGTGCTAACATCAGCTGCTATCCACTTCACACTCCCTCCAAAGGCTAACAGGAGATAACATTAGTGCTCAGCCATCATTAGCACTATACTAACACACGTTAGACTAATATTAGTGATTAGCTAACAGCTATGTATCCTCTAAAAATTAACTTAAATATTGTTTTTTTAACATATAAATCAAACTAAGACGGTGTAGTCCCTCATTCGTCCAGGAGTGTTCTATCATAGAAAAGGTTTCAGTCGTAGTCATCTGGACACTGTTTTCAGAATCAAGACGCTTCCCATCCGGAAGTCATTCTCAATTGTGAAGAAATGGGACGGGAATTGGAAATTTAAGCTACTCTGTGTTACATAAGCCCTGCCCTCAGGAAGGAATCTGCCTGAGTATCTGTTAATAGCTAGTTTCACCTGAAACTGACCTAATAGTTTCCAAGATGGCCCAGTAATCAGTAATCAGGCCTATTGTTTTCTGGCTGCATCTACTTCATCAATGTTAAGTACCTGATTAGCATGTGATAGGCGTGACCAAGGTGATAATACACTCTGATAGACTTTGGGCAGATTAAATCTCAGACCACCATTTCTGTTCAAAGAGGGGTTCTCTTTTTTCACAAAAATGGCTTCCTTGACGCCCCATTCAAACCAACTCTTCACTCTACTATGAGGAAAGATGTGAAGTTATAAAAAGTTCTTTTGTATGATTTCCAACTTGGAAAAGGATTCATGTCCAACAGACTTGGACATGTATCCTCAAAAGACATTATGAGTCCAAGAAAAACTGAAAGAAACAGCAGCTTAAGTACAACACAGACATCACTGTCAGTACACACTAATTACTCTGTTGGTTTTTACATGCCTACCATGTGACAACCTCCAAACTCCAATATTACAGTTTTTCTTTGTTATAGCTGAATAAAACCTTGGTCACTCATATTATCTGTTATGTTATTATACTGTTATGGTTGGATGAAACTCTCTTAAGCTTCAGACAGGCTGTGGATTGGTTCTGATCATGTGGGAGATCCAGTCTGTCTGTGTGGAGACTTTAGTGCACAACCAACCATTCTGGTTATCCTTGGTACTCTCACGCAACACGTCATTCAGCATTTAACAGCAGCACCTGGCAAATGCTGCCCGTCCACAACACAGCTGTGGTTTGGTGTGCCTCCACCTTCCTCCAGACCTCTGACCCATAACCCTTGAACCTGACCTTTACCTGCCCCCCGATGGGCCTCTTGTTTCCCTACGTGACAGTGGATGATCACCTGCTGTTTCCTGCAGAGTAGAAGGCCAGTAGTCCCCCATCCTGTGGGCTTGAGGGAGGCTGCATGTATACACACTACAGTACACACACATAGACACACATATGTCCACACAGAAACACATGCAGACATGTATCCCTTCACCTTGAGCTTTATAAACTGTCACACATAAACAGCCATGGAAAGTTACACACAGGGCATGTGTGATGGGACGACACGTACTCGACAGACACAGTGAAAGTAAAACAGGACGATGGAGTGTTTCAGCACATTCAAAGGAGGACATTGCTGTTGGTGGAGTCAAGGGTGAAGTAAGAAACTAAGTGTATGATTGAGTGTGATAGTTTATTCTCAACCTTGAAGAAAATTTTAACTCAGGGTCCACTTTACAGGTTTTTCCACAGCTTTCAACCGCGTCTCATGGTCTTCATCAGCAAATGTAGTTGCTGGCTCAGTTGTTATCACGTGACCTAATTATGGAACTTATGTCATGTGATAGCGGGCTGTGGTATACAGTATGGGGGAGAAGATTGTAGAACATGGCAACAAGAAACATGAACAGATGATCAGACAGGTTTTAAAGGGTCACTCCACTGATTTTACATGTCACTTTACTTCTCATGGTTACTTATAAGCCTGTGAAAACAGTTGTATAATGTCTTCTGTGGCTCTGGAGGTGCCTTTTCAATGAGAAAATAACCCTGATGATGTCATAGTGATGTCATTGGGGTTATTTTATTGCTTGGTTTTGAGAATTTAAATTTGTAACAGAAAGCCAACTTTACATTCTGGGGGTGTGGAGTCTGAAAGTTGTGAGCATTTAATAGGCAGGTAAGTCTAATGAAAAGATGCTTTTGCTGGTTGCATCATGGGCTTGTGACCGGATTCTGGTTCAGGTTCAGGTTTGTGGTTTAACCTTCCGACATGTGGGTGGGCAAAGTGAAAAAGCAGTGTTTGCCCCTCCATCATCACCACTACTGAGGTGCCCAGCTGCTCAGCGGCCAGCAGAACAGACTGTGGTTGTACTGTGCAGCCTCAGCCCAAGCTCAGGTAGGAATGTGTGTCACTGGGTGAGTGTGAACCAGATCTTCCCAAAAAAGAGAGCATTGCTCTCAACTGAGGTTCCATAAAGAAAGGTTAAAAAAGTTTTAAATCCAGTGTTTTTGGAGCTTTAAACCTACTCAAGGATATCTCAGCCTCTACTGCTTCAATTTTGACCATTCTTTTTTTGTCTCTTGTGTGTTCACCAACTTTATGGAAGTAAATCACTAAATGCACCCCTTTAAGCAAACCCCCAGGTTAGCCTCACTTATTTGGAAGAAAATGAAAAGTAAAATTATTAACTGAACTGTTCATTGTAAACATCGATCAATTTAGACACCCACTTCCTGCTTCAACTTTGTCCTACTGTACTTACTGTAGTTGTGCACACAGTTTTTCTGTTTTGACCTCCATATAAAGGGAGGTCTATAATCTGGATAAACAGGTTTGTTTCCAACCTGAGTGATCATCTGCCTGCTCATGTTTCTTGACCTGACTTTGTTGTAGTCTTTGATGTTACCATGCTCCCAGATCTGAGCAGTTATTATGGTGAATACAGTGTTATCATAAATGAAGCATAGTGTTAGATCAGGCAGAGCACTGAAGTTGCGCTTGTATTGTCTGACTAGCATCAGCTCTTTTCAATATGCTTCACAACGACTGGCTCATTCACAACTGTGTTGCTCTTAACATCCAATAATATTCATGCAGGTGTACAATGCGGACATTATAACCTTACACTTATCACTGTCACTCTGATGATCACACCCATGCCAACACCGCTTGCTGCTGCAACTCACCTGACACACAGAGCTTCTCATTTTGGACGACTTGATTATGGAGTAAATAATCAAGGTGCACCACGCATCTTCTGCTGCCCGCTATCAGCTGGCTGTCAAACAGCCATCACTTTAGATGCCAGGACAGATGCAAAGTTTCCCTGTGTTTGCTGTCAGACCACAACCACTTTGTCAGGGCCCTATTTATTGGATTTTGACTCGCCATTATGCCGACGTCTAAGCTACGGTTCTGCTGCTGTGCTGCTGTCATTCATTGCTATTGGCATTGCATGTTTTGGCTCAGTACAGGTTGTGTTTCCTTGGCAATGCCAGTAAGCTAGCTATGGCTGTATTGTTGTTGGTTATTTCTCGGTTTAGCCTCGCTGCTCTGCTGTTGCTATTCAGATTCAATTTGTGATGAGCATGAATTATTGACATTTATGGCTGGATGTTGTGCTGCTGGCTGCTCAGTTTGCTATTGTGTCGCTGAATCTCTGCATATTCATTTGCAATGTATGTTTATTAATTTGCTTTGGTATTATTGAAAAAATAAGTTCATGTAGCAATTGAGCTAATTTCTTGTGGTGTGTTTGGCAAGTGCTTGCCTTGTTACTAATGTTCAAAGTGATTTGATTTTGATTTGAATACTCCTGTATGGGCTGAATTGGTCTTGGGCATATCTTCCCCTCGACATACAGTCGATTTCAATAGAACATGAAACATTTGGTACATTAATATAAACTGAAATGGTGCAGTATATCTCAATATACTCACTACATTCTGTCTTTGTGCTAACTCAAGTGCAAGTGTGGCAGCAGGCCATAAACCACATACAGCACTACGTAACGAAAATGCATTAAATGTATGTATAAATGCATGTAAAAGCATAAATGATAACAAAATATATCTCTGTAAGATGATCTTACAATGCTTTCAGAAAGTATTAGCCTTGCAGTCTTCTCACAAGTTACTCAGCGCATGTGGATAGAATCTGTAAACATTGGACCACAAAATCACCATTGGTGGCAAACATTACATTTTGTACTTCTATACAATCATATTAGTGTACATCTTTCAATCATTTTGTACAGAAATAAAATTTTAAGCATATTTACTCCACAAGACAACAGGTGAGTCGCTCAAATGGAAAGGCTCTTCACTTCCTGCTTTCTCTTGCATCATCTCCTCTGGAGCACCTCTCAATTTGGGTCAATACAGTCGAAAAGGCACAATGCCATCTAGTGGCTTTAGTGCGAACATCGTATTTTACACAAGGCTACACATAGGTTAAGTACATTTAATTTTGTTTCAGTATCTTGCCGTATGTTCATCTGAGAATAATCAATATTATTGAGTTACATCTCAGATGAGATGGGTGTGCTAGCATTCAAGGGAAATTGCAACATGCTGTTGCTTCACATAGGTTAGGTAGATTATAGTTTAGGATATTTTCCTTGAATCTGGATACTGTTAGTATCTTGCCGCATGTTTATCTGAGGGCAGCCAGGATGTTGTCTGAGCTACTTTTCAGATGAGAAGGGCTTTACTAGCATTCAAGGGAAATTACAACATGCTTGTTGCATAGCTTCAGTGGCTCTGTTGTTTTGGGGATTCTAAAGCAATCCCTGCTAATACTTATTAAGCAGGGAGCAGTCATTTTGTTTTTGTTTTGGGGGATTAGCTATCTCAGCAGAGTCCTTGTTGCTGTTTGGATTTATTGAGAGCTCCCTCACACAGCAGAGCTTTCCCGTCAAATCTAACTGTAAAATTTGCTACAAATGGTCAATTATTTGACATGCCTCTGACTGCAATGAAGCATCGTTAGTTCAGGCAGCGCACTGAAGTCGCGCTTGTATTGGCTGATTTGCATCAGCTGTTTGCAATATGCTTTACAATGATTGGCTCATTCACAACCGTGAGGCTAGTTAAATCCAATCATATTCATGCAGGTGGACAATGCGGACAGAGGAGCAATAGAAAGCATCCTGACTGGAAACATCACAAACTGGCATGGGATGTGCACGGCCCAGGACAAGAAGGCTCTGCACCAGGTGATTAAAACCGCTCAGAAGATCATTGGTACCAATCTACCGAGCATCAGTGATATCGGTGAGGTGAGGTGCCTGCACAGTAACGAAAGGATACTAAAGGACAGTACCCACCCCAGCCACAGCCTGTTCACCCTGCTGCCATCTGGCAAGAGATACAGAAGTATCTGCTGTCGTAACACCAGACTACAGAGCGGTATTCCTAAATTCATCCTCAGCACTCCACCATGTAAAATAGTTATTATTTATTCACTGATCTACTGAATATCATTTTTTTGGAGTAACATAAAGGGAACTACAAAACAAAATCTCATTATACAACCCTGTGTTGTAAAATGATCAATAAATCTATCTTGTATCTTGTATCTTATAACCTTACACTTATCACTGTTACTCTGATGATCACGCCCATGCCAACGCTGTTTGCTGCAGCAGCTCCCTCCTTATGTAGTATTTTGTATTGATTAGATTTAATGTTTTTGTATGTGTTTATTTTGGGGGATTAGCTCTCTCAGCAGAATCCTCGTTGCTGCTCGGATTTGTTGAGAGCGTTTTCAAACCGCAGAGCCTTTTCCACCAAATCTTACTGTATAGCCATTTGCTATAAATAGAACATTTCTTGACATAAGTGTCTCGACGGAACCGATAGACATTATGGACAAAACTACAAAATAAGACCCAAATGCAATAAACTAGAACTGCCTTTAAAATGACCTTTTTTCCCTCTAAACCTTCAAGGAATACAACAATAATTGCCTTTGACATACACTGTACATGTTTGCATGTGTCAGTGTTACCCCTGCCACTGAATCTTCAGAGTGTGTCACTACACTACTGCTGACCTACAGAAATTACTTTGTTAGCTTTATTGGAGAGTTTTTTTTATTATATTGGTTAAAATGCTGTTTAAAAGTCTTTCCATCCATTTAAGAAAGACTTCATGAGGGAAACTGTGTTGTGTGGGCTGCAGTATGAGAGAGTCTCTTCTGTTTGCTGGCGGACTTGTAAGGGCACAGGCAGGACATCCTGTGGACACTGAGCCAGGTGGACAGCGTCATGGCTGAAGGGTGTTAACCACTGCTGCTCATCACTTCAGCTGAGGCCATCATCATTTCATCATCTTCATCATTGTCATTTCTGTTATCACTCCTGAGGGAGAACCATCAAATCAACTCCACATGAGCTCACTGCTGTGCCTGCACGTGACATACGTGACAGGCTACCACACTGTAAACTGCACGTATCCATTCACACAATTCTCCTGCCCAGCGTGTGTTCTTGAAGACATACTGAAAGGACTTTAAAAAAGTATGCATGTTTTCACTGTTGCCAGGGGGAACGAGGCCCAAACACAGAGAGAGGAGTTTAACATGCAGTTAATTTCTCTCCCAAGCTCACATCCTCTCTCAGCAACATTCATAACGTGCATAAACTCAGCCGTACATTTTACACATACACCAGCACATAACGTGAGCCAAGCCAGGCGCCCTCTAGGCTTCTCCGATCCCTGGAGAGTTGCAGGCGTGTCCAACAAGGCTTTTCCAGCAGAACTCTGGGTATTTTCCAGTGCTGGCCTCCTCTCCATTAGCCTGGCTGGCCTACAAAGAGGCTCTAGCAGTAAATCCACTGCTCAGCTTGTTATGGTGCAACAACTCTGACAAGGAAGAAATGTAACAGGGCCTTGCTGCCAGACCACAGCTAACGGCTGGCTAAAGACATGAACAACAGCCAAGAGGGGATTCCTGCATCACACACGTCACCACAGCAGGGGTGGGGAGAGGAGGGGTGCTGAGGTTTGAATATGCCACTGTGGGTCACTATGGATCCAAGCCAGGGCAGAGAATTTTCCTATGAGGATACTTTTGTGTGTGTGAGTTTGTGTGTCCATGTTTATGTCAAAGCTTTTTTTATGTTGGAATATGTTATGTTTCTGTGTGCGTGAAGGTGTGTGCATGCATGTACTGTATGTGTGTGGGTGAATGAAGGGAATCAACCAATGAATGAATGACTTATTTAATTTAGTGACTGGTCATTCGCATGACCGACCCCTAATGGGAATGTGGGTATTTGTATTTTTGGCCGTCATTGCATCATCAGTAATAATAACATTGTACTTATCAAGTTTATAGCTTAGATCTGGGAACACGGTAACAACACTAAAAAGAAATCTGAAGAAGAAACACAAGCAGTCAGACAGGTTGGAAACAAACCCCTAGAACTTATATGAAAGAAAAGAAAGAAAATTTGCACTCAAACTGGAGGACATAAATCACCCGTTGGGGACTATTTTCAGCAGCGGATTAATCCACATTTGGTGCTGTAGTGAGTATTTGGGGCAGCAGGACGGTGCATGTGGGATTAAGTCAACATAAACTACAGTGTGTGTTCATGGTAATGCAGGAACATGTCACCCAGTGCAATGCTGTGGCAATGATGAGGATATGCACACAACACTTGTTAGCAGTGACTTGGCCTATACTACTTTATACTTCTACTCCACTGTGTAGGAAAATCTTATACTTTTTACTCCACTGCAAGCTACATTTACTAGTCACCTTTCAGATTAAGAGTTTACAATGTCAACTGGGATTGGCTCCAGCCCCCCACGAGCCTCCAAAGGATAAGCGGGCATAGCTAATGGTTTGTAAAATATGATGCATTGTTATAATTACCATGCGGTATATAAAGCTGTTAAAATTAGCTTTACCATGACAACATTAAAATGCTACTTACACGTTAATGCATCATATAATAAATAGAACTCTATGGATGGTGTCATTTTGCATAATGAATACTTTTACTCTTGTACATTTTCCTAACTAAGTCATTTTCCTGACTAAAATGTTTCCTACTAAAATGTGCTTAATGTCACGGCCACAGGTTGTTGTTGTCTTTTTTGTTTGGTTGTCAATCTCAAGAGGGTTGGGTCTTATGTAATATGAGCCAGCATGAAGGCAGAAGCTAGAGAGGTGGGAGTAAAGATATGGACGCTTGAGAGTGGTGTGCTGCAGATGAATGCACAGAGCAAAGTATTTTTGTTTAGTTTCTGTCTGCATGTGCACGGCTGTTGACACGAGAGGGGGACCAGAGTGGACCTAACCAAGCTGGCCCAGCCATGCAGAAGAGCGGGGATGGCACTGCGGGGAACAAGTGGAGCAACAGTGGAAATGTTGTTGAGCTCACCAGGGTTCCACTAAGGAATCCTTTCGCATCCTTTTCTTGTTGATAGATAACCAAGGAATGTCTTGTATGTTTGGCCTGTAAGTAGCTGGTACAGCCATAAGGCTTAGCAGGAATTACAATCCCTAGACCTAAAAACAAATCATTTTTGCAGGACTACCTGTGCCATGACATAATTGAAAGATCTCAATACTTCTTACACCACTGAACTTATGGACAGCAAGAAAATCCCAGATGCACACACTTAATCTTAACTTAAAATATCTAGGACCTTCTCCTTTTCGTCCACCAATGATTACATTCCTTAGTCTGGCCCTGTTTTCTTTAACTTGTCTTCTCTTTTCACAGTCAGTGATTTCATTGATATGCCATCAGCTTTGCTCTAATGAATCGCTTCAAAGTGCTCAGCTTTCATGCTGGCATCAATGTGATATTTATTCTAAGTGCGATCTCTAAAGCATGCTTCCAGTAGTCCATTATATTAGTCCTGGGACCAGCTTTAGCTGTAGCATTAGCATCCTTCAGCATCAGTTTACAGGTAGCATTAGCAGCGGCAGCGCAACAGGTGCTGTGACTGAGGAGGAGGGAGGGTCACTGTTTCCTTCTCTGTCATTCGTTATCTGAAGTTCCATTTGTTAACGTTATCCAGCAGTCTTTTTTCAAAGCGTTTTCACTCATAATTTAAATTTTTGAGCAATTAGAAAAAGTTAAATGAGCCTGCACGTATCACCTTTACCCCCGTTGTCATAGCAATACTGCATTTTAATTGGCTGTTGTACATGTTCAAGTACTGTACCAGTTGTTAATTTAAATTAAGGCATGTTTACACAAAGTTAGTAATATGAAAAAGTTGAATCCTTTGACTGTGCACTGTAGTAAATTTATGCCTAGGAATTTTGAAGCGTGAAATATTTCCAGGAGGGCTCAAACCTAAAATCCATCCCCCTGGCTATGCTTGTTAGTAGGATCAGTTCATTGTTGTTTTGGCTCTGCACATGGGATTTATTGACAATGAGAAAAATATAGAATAAGTCACCAGATGTTTATATATGCATCTATGTTTTCACCTATGTGTATGTACACATTGAGAGCCACAAGAAAATGGACTCAAATTCCTTGTATGCATAAACATACTTGGCCAATAAAGCTGATTCAGATTCAAATTCTGACTTCTACTTTAGGTAAATACACACATATGCATACATGTTGTGAAAACGCAAAGTCTTTAACTAAAAATCATTTGTGGCGTCGACATTTTAGCTTTATCTGTGTGTGTGTGTAATGATAAATCTCTTAAGAGGAAAGCTGTGGAATAAAATATACTGCATTCTCAAATTGCACGTGAGTGAACACATTCATGGTATCAACACACACACTGTACACACACACACACACACACACACACCTTTAAGCATCATTCAGGAAGAATGAATCTCAGCTGTAATGCAGCCAGTAAAGAGCCACTCTGTGGTAACTTGACTCTTCACACACGCAAACACACCCACACACACACACACACACACACACCCACACAGATGGTGACATTGATCCAGTGGTGTTCCCCAGTCCAGAGCAACTCTCTGATCACTTCCACATGTGTCTGACAGTCCAGGTCGTGTCGGTAATGCTCCCCTCTCTCCTGCTATGACATTCACTCATGATTAACTTCAACATAATCAGCATTTGTATTCTAACTCTGGCAGATGGATGGAAAAATGAAGAGTCAGCAAAAACTTTAAAAAAGGCCAGTCTTTTTCTTTGTCTCGTCATGTCATAGCCAGTAGGTGATTACAGCATCTTTGAATTATTCTGATGGCATAAGTATTTTTTCTATAAAAAAAGAGATGAGCCAATCGCAATGAAAATTTGTGCACTCTGTGTTACTTTCAACCCATTCATCACAGGGTCAGCGACATGGATTGCTGTCTGCTTAAGAGTCTTTCAAGTTACTCCCACTGGGAGGCTCCAAAGTCAGAAATTTTCTAATTCTACACAGAACCCGACTGATACATTTTGTCAAATATGTAAGTTTTATTTTCACCAGTTTTTGCAACAGAGAATGCAGGGGTCAACTTGAGTGGCATTATCTATACGTGAGATTGATCTTTAAACTGATTTACTTTGACAAAACCGTAGTTTACTGTCATTTTCTTTTTTACCCTAGTTAAATGCTGAACAGTTGGTGGCTCTGTGTGATGCCAACAGAAACTTAAAAACTGTGAAAAGAGGTCAGTGAAGGCTTGGTTGTATATTATAACTTCCGCATATTATTTCACAAGTAAATTTTGCTGAGTAATAATGAAATAGTCGAATTAAAGGTTTTTAAAAAGGTAGGTGCTTAAATTTGCCCCATCCAGTTGAAAAAATATATAACTGTAATATTCAGCTTCAGTAGCATCAAATGGTGGTTAGTACAACAGGGGGTTCAACAGGGTTCCCATGTGACCTGGAAAACATGGAAAACAGTTGACTAATTTTCCCAGTCATGGAAAACACATGGAAAATAAGAGATATAGTAAAATGTCCTGGAAAATCTTGTGCTGTCCTGGAAAATTATTTCAACATCCTTCTTTTTTCCTTTAGCTGAGAATGAAGTGCTAGGCTGTCTATCAGAGCTCTTCAAAACTGATAACATTGCCATCTGATAGTAGTTTTATTAGGTTTATAGATAAATGTTGCTTTCTTCCCAACTTGTTTAAATGGTTGAATGATGTTAAACTGGTTAGCATGTTTGGTTCAGTTGCTAAAGCAGATGTGCTTGCTAGCTTTTTTTACCTGCAAAGGTTTAAGGTTTGTGATGGTACTTTTTTACTTTGATAGCATTGTCTCTTCAAATGCAATGCTGCATTGTTTAGGTAAAATGGACCATAACGTGACATGAAAATGTTTAACTTTTGTAGCAGTAGCTCACAGTGGGTCTGATTAGCCTCATTAAAGACTCCACTTAGCATTACTAGTAAAGGGGCTAAAGTATGGTGTGATAAACTGATAAGAGTCAGTGGCAGTTAATGATCCTAGCAAACTCGACTAACTTTGAATCATACATTTAAGTATGTAAAGTTCAGTCTAGATTTGTCAGTAGGAAAAACTGTAGGCAACTATTTGTGTTATTTGTGTTCAGGCTATTCAGTTGTTGGTGTTAAGGCAGCAATGTTGATATAATTCAGAAGTAAAAAGGGATTCAGGTTATGTATTAATAATAATGATAATGATACATTTTATTTACACAGCATTTGCCAAGCAGAGAGCACAAAGGGCTTTCTAAAAGAAAGAAAATAAAATACAATGACAGAATACTCTTACAAAATAAAAAATAAACAAATAATATTAAAACAGAGCATTAAAACAAGGCAAGAAATAAAAAAAACAAGAGTAAGAGGAGATAGTGGTAAAAGTAATGACATTAAATCATCTAAAGGTTATGCCCATATACTGAAATGATTCTATAACACTTGTCTTCTAGCCATAGACTGCATGTCTTCTACGGGAGCAGTGTGTAGAATTTAGTGGCATCTAGCGGTGAAATTGCAATTTGCAACTATTTAAATACTGCTCACCTAGTGGGCCGTTCTGGGCTACTGTAGAAATATGGCAGTGCAACATGGTGGACTCCGTGGAATGGGAATATAATTGCCACATTCTGCAAATACAGCACTCTAAATCTTATACACTGAACCTTTAAATCAGACTTCCACAGAGAGGAACACATTAGTGTATGGTGCAATCCCTGTCTGTCATACCAGCTAGATCATCACTGAAAATCTCCTGGAAAGGTCCTGGAAATTGATCTCTAGAAAAGAGTGGGAACCCTGGTTAACCTTAACCGAATGACACATTACTGTGGGATTATGTGATAAGGGAAGCCCCCATGGAGGAAACATGGGCAACGTTAGCGTCAGTGGTGTTTGCCTGAGTAAGTTAAGTTTTAATTGCTCTAACATTACTGCATGAAAACCTTCAGTCATATCTGTTTGTTTGTGGTAATTTGACCCATATTAACTTGCTAACTCTAGTCTTTTAGACTGTTAACAGTAAATAGTGGCTAATTTACTCCATAACCTATGTATAACATTAAAATAAATGGTAACGGTAAACTGTCTTTAGTCTTTCTTATCTTGGGTTAAGGACAGGATGTTGAGATAGCAGAAAGCATTACACACGTTTAGGCAAGTTAAATGTGTATGTCATTATCAGGTTGGCTATCCCTTTATATTTTCAGGAACCGAAGAATGATGTTAACGTTAACTAGCTATTTGTAGAACACTGACAGTACAGACAGTGAAAAGTGGTGGCAAGGAGAGACCCACAATGCTAACCGCTAACTTACTATGACCACACTGTGAGCAGTTGTATAAATAGCTGGATAAAGCTGCCTTCACATGAGAAAGAAATAATAAAACATAAGAAATTTGCTCTTCGCTCACCGCGAGGTAGGGCGCAACACATTGCAGAACTTGCAGAGGCAAAGCTGATGGAACTCGTCGGTCTCCACGATCATCGACTCTGCCTCCTCTCATCCCCCCAACTAGGCTGACAGTTGGAGATTCCATAGTAAGGAATATCCGCTTCGTTAACGCAGTCACACACTGCTTTCCCGGAGCTTCAACCCCCGACATCCTCGAAAAGCTCCCCGGACTTCTGGCTGCACTCGACTGCGACGACTAGCACGAAAATCATAGTCCATGTCGGCACCAATGACACCATCCGTCAACAATCTGAGCTGACGAAAGCAGACTTCATCTGCCTATTTGACCTGCTCAACAGCAGTGGAAAGCATGCTGTTATTTCGGGTCCAATTCCTACACTGGGTCATGGAATTTTAGCAGGATCCTCAGCCTTCATACCTGGCTCCAGTCTGTCTGCAGTACCCATGACATTGGTTTTATTCACAATTTTAACTTATTCTGGGATCGTTCTTCCTTGTTTGCATGAGACGGTCTTCACCCAAACAAGTCAGGTAGTCTCATGCTGGCGGTTAACCTGCAGCATGCTGTACTGTCCTCCTCACGTAATTGACTATTTACATCACCTGTCTCCCTTCGCTCTTCTTCTTTCTCTTCTCTGCCACGCACCCTCTGCTGTCACTAACTTCCACTTGTGGACTGATCATGGTGCTGCTATTTGGAGCCCGGATCCCTTCAGCGCTTCTTTTAAAATTCCTGTGGTAATTTTATATTAATCCTTAATACAAAACAGACAAAGCCGATTGCAATATTAATTTAATAAATATCCGGGCCAGAACCCTACCTCTAGTCTCAACTTCAGCTCTAACCCAGCACAGACTTTTTAATATGGCCCTTATCAATGTAAGATCCCTCTCTAACAAAACATTTATTTTAAATGATTTTATCTCTTCTACTGATTTAGATTTCATGTTTTTAACAGAATCCTGGTTATGTCCTGGTGATCACAGTCAGCTTGATGAATTGTGCCCTCCAGATTATGACTGCTTTAGCTGCCCTAGGGATTGTGGTCGTGGTGGTGGTCTTGTTACTGTCTATAGGAAGCATTTAAAGTGTAACCTCATAGCTTGCAATGATTTTTCCTCCTTTGAAGTACTCATGTTGGTGGCCTTGGTGGCCCACTCCTGGTCATATTTGCTATTATTTATCGCCCCCCTAAACCAGCTGGTTCCTTCTTGTTGGAACTCCCTGAGTTTTTATCCAGTCTTGTTTTAAATTATGATAAAATTGTTCTTTGTGGTGATTTTAATATTCTTGTTGATGACTCTTCTAATGCCCTTGCTGCTGATTTTTTAAATATCACTAACTCTTTTAACTTTCAACAACATGTGTCTGGCCAAACTCATTCCTGTGGCCAGACTTTAGAGCTAGTCTTTAGTCTGGGTCTGAGAATACCATCTGTGGAAATCAGGGACATGTCTGTATCTGATCACCTCTGCATTGTTTTAAACTGTGAATTATAGGCTGCTAGTACTGAATTATCCCGCTCTGAGTACACACGTGCCCTTAATGAGCAGGAGTGCCTCAAAATTCTGTACACTGTTCAATTCTCCTGGCAATGTGTTTCCTGATTCCTCCAACACCAACGACTTGGTTGATTCTTTTAA
The DNA here is from genome assembly GCA_027580175.1 of Siniperca scherzeri. Classification (NCBI taxonomy): domain Eukaryota; kingdom Metazoa; phylum Chordata; class Actinopteri; order Centrarchiformes; family Sinipercidae; genus Siniperca; species Siniperca scherzeri. The sequence goes on from CM050859.1 coordinate 2,753,296, forward strand.
CTACCTGTGTTCTTCAACCTTAGATCTCATAGCTCCTCTGAAAAATAGAACAAACTCAAGGACTAGAAAACAGCCATGGTTAAATAACAGTATTCAAAGCTGTAAAAGGAAATGCAGAACGCAGATGGAAGAATTCTGGTCTCCTGGTCCACTTTATGTCTATAAAAGAGTTATTAGTCCTTTATAAACCTAACACGGCAGCGGTGGATAGCCGCCCACCATTGAGTCTGGTTCTGCCTCTTAAAGGAAGTTTTTTCTTGCCAATGTGGCCAAATGCTTGCTCATGGTGGGATTTGTTGGGTCTCTGTAAATAATATTATAAAGAGTATGGTCTAGACCTGGAAAAGTGCAATGAGATAACTTCTGTTGTGAATTGGCGCTATATAAATAAAATTGAATTGAATTGAATAATAGGATGGTGAAGGATGCAAAAACATGTCATTTCTCTGCACTTATTTCTGCCCATCAGCACAACCCCAGATTCCTATTTAAGACAGTAGATCCGTTAGTTAACCCAGCGTCTCCTTGTGCCTCTGCTGATTGTGATGCTGATTGTGAAAAGGTTTTATTGCATTTTGCTGGAAGGGTGGAGTTAATAAGATCTGGTTTCACCCCCAACCCTGCCTTTTTAGATGTGGATCACCCGCTCAGGGATTTTTTGAGCGGGCAAAATCCCAACTAGGTTTTGATTGGAAGTTATGGATTGTATTGCACCCCATTTGCTAATTATTTTTAACAGCTCGCGGTCTACTGACTGTGTCCCAGATTTCTTTAAAACTGCTTGTGTCCAGCCAGTCCTAAAAAACTTGATCCCACCCTCCTGGATAACTATTGTCCAATCTCCAAACTGCCTTTTATTTCCAAGATTCTCGAAAAACTTGTATCGAAGCAGCTTCTTGGTGCTGAGGAAAACAATAATACCTTTGAAAAGTTCCAATCTGACTTCATCAGCACCACAGCACTGAGACAGCCCTTCTCACAGTCACTAATGACCTTTTAATGAATGCTGACACAGGCATATGCTCAATTCTTGTGCTGCTGGACTTAAGTGCTGCCTTTGACACAACTGATCATGGCATTCTTTTAGATAGACTGAGGCACTGGGTGGGCATATCTTCCACTGCACTAGACTGGTTATCATCATATTTGTCCCCTTGGGTGATGTCATCCGCAGACATGGTATTTAATTTCATTGTTATGCAGATGACATACAGTTGTACCTCCCTGTCAAGCCCACTGACCTTAGTACGCTGAGTTCTCTGCAGCACTGCCTGTCTGACATGAAAAATTAGATGTCAATACATTTTCTACAGCTCAACTCAAATAAAACAGAAATTCTTGTTATTGGGCCCCAACATATCACCAAACAAATACTGCCATCTACTGGCTACCTGTCACAACATATCAAGCCTGTTGCAAGAAATCTTGGTGTCCTGTTTGATAGCAATTGAGCAACATATCACTAAGCTTGTCCAATCATGTTTGTATTACCTCAGAAATATTACAAAGATTACGATCTATTTTAAATTTTAGTGATGCAGAAACTGTTGTGCATACTTTTGTCTCCTCACCCCTTGATTATTGTAACAGTCTGTTCACTTGTCTTAATCAAAAAACTTTGAAACGACTGCAGACTATACAGAACTCAGCTGCTATGCTTTTAAGCAGGACCAAGAGGTACGATCACATCACACCTGTTTAAGCTTCTTTACATTGGCTCCCTGTTTGTTTCAGGATTGATTTTAAGATCTTATTGATTACTTTTAAAGCTCTTCATGGCCTGGCTCCAGATTATATTTTAAACCTTTTAATCCCTTATGAACCTTTACGTAGTTTGAGATCTTCAGGCAGGGGTCTTCTGTCTGTTCCTGAGTCCAGGATGAAAATGAAGGGGGATAGAGCTTTTGCCATCAGGGCCCCGAGGCTCTGGAACAACTTGACCGAAGAAATTAGGTTGTCTGAGTCAGTGTCTTTTTTGAAGTCTCTTCTCAAAACGCATTTTTATCGGAAAGCATATCCTGATCTTACCTGAGCTGTCTGTTTATTTTATTGTTTTTATGTATTTTATCATTCACTGTGGTATTTTATTTCTCTCTCTGTGTAGCACTTTGTACTTTGTTTTGATAAGTGCTCTATAAATAAAGTTTTATTATTAAAGCGCAAGTATACGTCATCAAAAAGTGCGCTAAGCTAACTTTAGCATTGCATGTAGCTAAGTTGGCAAACTATATGCCTATTTACAAACATGGTAGCACCTTCTGAGTGCTGACATTGCATTACTTTTCCTGGCGAGATCATGGTATGTTTTTAATGTTGTGTAGAGTTCAGAGAACTGTGAAACCCAGAATATGATTTTTTATTCCATCACTCTCTACCTCCCCTGCTTGCATATGTCACTTCTGGCTTTGTCACATACAGCTGTTATCTCAATGATTGCGCTTTGTGGGGCGCCACCGCTCTCCCCATAGGAAAACAATGGCACAGCCAGCACAGAGCGGTTTTACCGGGGCCTAAAGGATTAAGTTCGCTTGTTACCACATAACATTCAGGTTGATGGAGTATGAAGTTGTCTTTGACAACTGTGGTAGTCTTTGAGTCAAATGTCTAATATTGCTGTAGCTAGTTTTATGCCATGCTAAGATGTAATGCTAGCTTTATATAAAGCATATGTATGTGTGAATTCCTGTGTGACATCTGCAATTTTAGAAGGTGCACTGATGTACAAAGCAGTTTTTGTCAGTCATGGATAATAAAATGTGTGTGTGTGCTCCTCAAGGTCAAGCTAAGTGTATTGTAATTTCTCATATGCATATCTGTTTGATATATAGACCCTTTTGTCTCATTTTAAGTGCTTTTTCCTGACAAACGTGTGATGCCCAGTTAAAACTCACAACTCTGCCTGTTTGTCAATGAATGGACTGTACTTGTATAGCGCCTTTCTAGTCTTCCGACCACTCAAAGCGTTTCACACACTACATATCACATTCACCCCATTCACACACATTCATACACTGATGGCAGATGCTAGCTGCTCATCAGTCCAAAGAAACTAACTTCAGTTAGTTCAGGGTTCAGTGTCTTGCCCAAGGACACTTCGACATGTAGGCTACACTATACAAGTACAGTCCATTTACCAAAGGGTGCAGAATAACTGCAAATGGATTACTTTGTCCAGGGGAAGCCAGAAGACGCAGGGCAAGGAGCTTCTGTTCAACATGGACAGATTGGCTTGAGGTACGATTTGGAATAAAAATGGTGGTAGATTTCGTTTTCAATAAAGAGGGTAATATATCATTAAATGATACAAAAATGTATCCACCCAGATACCGATGGTCCCTCAGACTCCTGCCAGTGATCCTGTCATCCCTTGACTACAGAAATAGGAAGACATGCAAGCCAAGCTTTGAAGAAAACAAGAAGTCCTTCACTGACTTAAGGCATGTAAGAAGAGCCTGCAGTGTTGCACACCAGTTTTCTAACTATACAGTGACCTAAAATATCTAAATACACAACTGCTTATTTTCATTCACTTTACATTTTCATTCACTTCACCGTCACTAAATGCATAGCCATAAACTTGTATCAAACGAAGTTCAGCATCAGTCTTGCTAATGAACAACTCAGGATAGATTAGTTCTCTTGTCTCCTCCAAGACACATTATCTAAAGATATACTTACTCTAGTTGGCATTGCCCTGGCCTCCAGCACCCCCGTAAGGAACCTCTGAGTTATCTTTGATCAGGATTTATCCTTTAACTCCCACATGAAACAAACTGCCTTCTTTCACCTACGTAACATTGCAAAAATCAGGCACACCCAGTCTCAAAATGATGCCGAAAAACTAGTCAATGCATTTGTTAGTTCTAGGCTGGATTATTGCAATTCCTTATTATCAGGCTGCAAGTCCCTTAAGATGATCCAGAATGCATGCATGTGTACCAACAAGAACTTGGAAAAGAGATCATATTTCTCCAATATTAGCTTCTCTGCACTGGCTCCCTGAAAATCCAGAATAGAATTTACAATCCTTCTCCTAACCTACAAAGCACTTAATGGTCTGGCACCATCATATCTTAAAGAGCTCATGATACCTTATTAACCCATTAGAACAATGCACTCCCAGAATGCAGGGTTACTTGTGGTTCCTAGAGTCTCCAAAAGTAGAATGGGAGTCAGAGCTTTCAGTTATCAAGCTCCTCTCCTGTGGCATCAGGTCCCAGTTTGGGTTCGGGAGGCAGACGCCATCTCCACATTTAAGAGTAGGCTTAAGACTTTCCTCTTTGATAAAGCTTATTGTTAGGGCTGGCTTGGGTGAGTCCTGAACCATCCCTTAGTTATGCTGCTATAGGCCTAGACTGCCGGGAGATTTCCCATGATGCATTGAGCTCCTCTCTCCTCCTCTCCCTCTCCATCTGTATGCATTTTTATCCCATTAATGCATGTTGACTAACTTGACATCTTCTCTGTCCCGTAATTTTGTGCTTTCTCGTCTCTCTCTTCTCTCCTTCTGTCGCTTTCAGCAGATATTTCTGCTTCCGGAGCTGCAGAGTCTGGATCTATGATTGTGGGCCACTTGCTGCCCCCTGCTCGACGACCGCTGCTACAATTATTATCATTATTATTCCTATCACTATCATTCATATTATTTTATTAATATTAATATTACCACTACCATTACATTATTATTATTTTAAAATTCTATGTGGAATTTGTATTGAGCTTCCCTATACCCCTCTCCCTCTCCCTTTCCCTCTCCCTCTCTCTCTCGCTCTCTTTCTCTCAACCCAACCGGCAGCTGCAGATGGCTGCCCACCCTGTGTCTGGTTCTGCCTGAGGTTTCTGCGTCTTAAAGAGGTGCAGAGTCTGGATCTATGATTGTGGGCCACAAGTTTTTCCTTGCCATTGTCGCCAAGTGCTTGCTCATGGATAGTCTCTTCAAATCAATTCAATTCAATTTGTTGGGTCTCTGTATATAATATTTTAAAAAGTACAGTAAAGACCTGCTGTATAGGAAAAGTGCAATGAGATAACGTCTGTTATGAATTGGCTCTATATAAATAAAATTGAATTGAATTGATTTGAAGAGCTCCGGAAACACGTCAGATGTCTGTACACCAGACCAGACCCAGCCACAGCATCCACTGGAAAGAGGTCAATCGACCAAGGAGGACATTCCCATCCAATGCCAGACTATCTTTGAACAGAGATGGGGGTTACCGTCTATCCCGTATACAACCAGCTGTAATCACACAATAACAAAACGGTCTCCTTAAGAACTGAGTAATTCCATCTGCTGGTTGAGGTTGAAATCTCCCTTCCCTTTCTTCCTTGGCCTTGAAGAGCTCAGCCAATGCTCTCAAGCATTTGTTTTTGGACAGAACATTTAGCAAACCCACTCTCCTTGATACTGGACATGTGTAAGGTCTTTAATGTACTGAACATTCTTGCCCCAAACAGTTGTCTGTGAACTCCCAGAAACAGAATTTACCTCAATAAGTCTTTTGACTAAACTTGACCTAAATGTTACATTAACTACCACTTGTATTATTTAGAGTTGCATTAACTGTGTTAATGTTTGAAGACTTCTGTATATTGAATAGTGATTGCTTACATGGATAATACTGTACTGTTTTCGTTGAAAACGAAAATACACTCATTCGGAAAAATACTTCAGCTTGTTTACTTTTATTTTTGCTTTTAACTGAAGTAAGTTTAGACTACATAAGCTGCATTTCCAACCAAAGTACCCAGAACTTTTATTCCCAGAAGCTACTTTTCAAGGAGCTAAAAGGTTCCTTCAGCCCATTGTTGTCTGCGTTTCCACCACGGTCTGAAAGCCTGAGAAGACTAGGCAAATTACACCCATTAGGTTACACCCATCAGGTTACACCAACACACAGCTGCATAACGCTATTGTTTTAACTTATTAAACATATCACCTGCAATTCAGCATAAAGACCTTTCCTTATTAAACTATGCACTCTCACCTGTTTCAAATACTGATCTTACTGGTGTATAATGGTGAAATTGAGTGCCACTGCTTCCTCAGAGCGTTGTAAATATTAGAATATGGTAACATAAGCATTACGTGTATTTTTACATATATAGAGCCACGATACACGCATTTGTTTCCCCAACTATTTATTTATCTGCAAAAATATAAATGTGCAAAATACAGCCTTTATGTGCTTCAGATAGAGGCATGGGACGAGGGCTGCTGGTGGTCGCAGAAATAAACACACGTCTCTGCAGCCTGCAGTTCAATGTGCCCACCCATTGCATCTGAAAAACGCATCTGAAAAACGCATTGGAAAAAAATTAACGTTGTGTCTCACTGTGATGACATTAACATGATATCATTTGTACGATCGATTTAGCCAACCCTTGCCTTAACAAACACCATGATTCAACGCCATGAGCAGTTAGCATTAGCTTTTGGCTAGGGTAGAAATAGCATGACAACAGTTAGCGTTATAGCATTTAACAAGCATTATACCTTCAACCGACTGGTCATCCATTTCCGTGTTCTCCACCATGGCTTCCAACAGCACAGTCGCTGTGCCAGAGAAGGCCGGCCTGTGACCCAGCAACACATCGATCCAGACAGTCAAACCACTTGCTGCTCCACCAGTCGGAGCTCGACCAATCAGAAATGTTCAGTGCAGCAAGCCCCACCCCGAAAGTTCCTGTACTTTTGGAAAGTACTACCCCCCGAGCAGGGACCTTTTGGGGGGTAAAATTATGTCCCCAGAACTTAATTTAGACCCTGGTCCCTGCGGTGGAAATGCACCGGAGTGCCTCCAAAGGTTCCGAGTCCCTGGGGAAAGCTCCTGCGGTGGAAACACAGCTATAGAAATGAATGGAAAGCCTAGAAGGTAGGAAAAAGTCCAAATTTGTGAGACACTGTGAAATGGTAGTATGTAATATGAGTTATAATAGGGGAGAAAAAAAATACAGAAACACTAGTATAGTCTTTTAAAATAAATAACTTAAACTGTGGATTATTTTAACCCAGCAAATAATAACAAGTACCCATAGAGTTGGGTTGATTGTACAACCTGACATACTGGGTCAAAGTAACCTAGCGCTCAATTAGTCCATATTTGACCTAGCACTGGATTACAGAAACAACCCAAAAGTTTAAAGATTAAATTCAACTCAACATTTTTTAGTGTGTAGCATCCCTCACAACCTGAAGAGACATCATACACATAATGCTGGAATTGCCACGACTTAATTTTTCCCATAATAACAGTGTCTGCAATGTCAATCATAGATAAACTTACAAAATCCACATCGAGAATATACAAACAATGCTCTTTTTCAGTTCAGAATTTGCGAATTATCATCACATTTAGACTTTCTTCAGTATCAGTATTAATCTAGAGATGATGACAAAATGATGACCACATATTCACCACCGTTGCGCTCTGCATTTCTGAAATGAATAGCTTTTATTAGCAGCAACATCAAACAGACACAATTAATGGGAGCAGATCAGAAAACACAGAAGCTTCTACAATATGATCACGTACAGTATACTTTTAAAAAGTGGGAAATAGTCTGTCACAAATAAAGGGATATCTCTGCAGTTGGTGTAAATAAGCACAACTTGAGAAATATAATACAATAGAGAAAAATAAAGTTGTATAAAGTTACAATATATCAATACAATACAGAGTGACATAGAAGTCACAATGAGTCAGTATAGAAATATTTTTAAATATTGTGTGGTTGCTTTAAGTTTGAATGAAATTAATATGATACCACCATGCCAGTAGTTTGCATGATTTAGCCAATTTACTACAGATTATGTATGCAGTACTGCACATTGCACTGACCATTTTCGAAGAATGCTGTTTTGAAGTTTTGTGATACTTGTGGGTTTGCTATAGCAGTTGTAGAAGGAAAACAGTCTACTGTTGATTCAGCTAAGTAGTTCAGTTTAGCAGTAAATTATGTTGTGTAAAGAGTGAAGGCATCTGTCGGCCTGTGCTACTCGTGCGTACCTGTGATTGATGCATTGTGTAGAAGGCACTCTGCCCTTCCCAACCAGGGAAGTTGCCTGAGTTACCGATGTGTATGGATGCACACAATGGCAAGATGGCTTCCTCTTTTGCTATAACCGTAGTACATGAATAAGTTCACTTTCTGACTGCAAGAAAGGTGCTTTGTGATTAAAACTGCACAATATAATAATGAAATAGCTATTTTGTGAAGTAGTTACAGCTGAAAGAATCAAATGAGAATGAATGTGCATAGGATGCCAACTAAAGGAAATTGCAGCTATCTGCAGCTGTTTTTAAAAAACCAACTGCTATGGAGACAAGAAACAATGGTGTCAAAAGTGGACAGGTGAAGCATAAGAGAGGTGGGCCTAATTGAATTTGTTTCAATTTGTTTGTATTGATTGAAGTAGTAACCTGCACGTTGAGGTAGGGGACCTAACTCCATCTGGCCCTGAGGGAGTTTTCCCAGCCTTTGGTTTCGATTCATTTCATTAAGCTTGAAATCAGCTTGCAGAGATTTGAAACCTGAGTCAGATACAAAAGGTAATCCATCACTGAACAGTGACGGTAGCCAACAACAGAAATTATGTTCTTGGATCAGTCACAGCTGCTTTGATGTTTTGGTGTTATCTTTTCATTTGCACTGCAGCTGTCATCACCAGTTTGTAATATTTGGTAATAGACAAAGAGAAAAAATGGCATCCAGACAGGATGAGTGTATCAGTTACAGGTTACCTGCAGTGCAAAATAGTCTGCAGTTTATGTGTTGAGCTCTCTAGCAACACTGCAAAGATTACGTTGGCATAGTCAGACTGAGTGGACTGTCACTGACAGTGAAAGCAGAGATGGTTGGTCCGTCTGACAAATTAAGCTGGTCTGTGTTGATATGGATGCTATTCAGTCTCAAAACACATGACATTGGTTTTGACATTGGCAAGACAGGGTTGACTTGCACTGTTGTATTTCTACATCTGCTATCCTATACAACTATGTGTAGTGAATATGTATAGCTTTGTATTACATTACTGGAATTGCTTTAGTTTCATTTTATGTGACATTTCTGATTCATTTCTGTGACATACTGTAAGGTAACACAATCAATGCAATAAAGAAGTGACCTTCTTTAGCTGCATGTTGGTAAAGAGAACTGTGTGAAGAGTTTTGAAAAAATTAACTCGGTACAGACAAATGTGTGTTAGCAAATGTAAAAAACTGTAAAGTGCTGTGTAGTAATTACAGTTTTTTTACATTGGTTACACACGTTTTTCTATACTGGACTGAGAGAGAATGGACTGTAGAGAATGGTGAAACGCTACATCGACCCATACAATTACAAAACAGATTCCACCTCACTTGCCCCTTTCCTCACCTGGCACAAGTCTTTCATAGAGGTCATCAAGGAATGACAATAGGAAAAGTGAACTCAGTATTGAGAAATGCGTGAAACCAATTGTAAAAAACTGTCAGCCTTACCCTTCAGAATTAGCTTGCTTATAATTATAAATCATAAGCTATGAAATTTTCAAGTAATGATTTCTTGTATTGTAATCAGACAACATAATTATTTAAATATTTGTGTGTGTGTGTGTGTGTGTGTGTGTGTGTGTGTGTGTCCTTACCACTGAGACAGTCACTGCTGCAGAATGATAGTATATATTAAAATTACTGTAATACATGCACAGTAATGTATAAACATATTTTTAGGAGACAGTTTATATTTTTAGAGACAAGCCAGCTTAAAGGCAGTATAGACCTTTAAGCTGGTTTGGTGTTTTGCAGGTGAAAAGTCATCTATTGAATCTGAGCTGAATTTTATTGAAAAGTTCACATTTTTTATACTTCTAGATTACATCTATCTTTTGTTTCAACTGTCTTTTTTATCAATGTATTTAAATTTATAGCAACTTCCACAGGATCCCCAGGGTACTTACACCCAGTTGATAAAAAGGGTCAAACCATGAGTAAAAACAGTTAAAGTGTGGACAGATGAAACTACAGCAGCTCTACAAAACTGTTTTGAATGCACCAACTGGCTCCACTCGGGGAGAACCACATCAATCTTGAGGAATATACATCATCAGTGACATCATACATCAGAACACAAACCAGAAAGCCTGGATGAATGGAGAGGTGAGGGCTCTATCCAGGGCCAAAAAAGCTGCCTTTCGGTCAGGTGATAAGGAACACTGCTAAAACAAGACTGAAAGGTGGCATCAAGGAGGCAAAGCGAAGAAATCAGCAGAGACTGGAGAGAGACCTCAACACCAACAACACCAAAGACATGTGGCAGGCAATCAAAACATCACAGGCTACAAAGCAGGAGTGCCCCATCATGTGTGAGCAGTAGGCAATTTGAGGGGATGCCATCCCCTTGTTAGCAAAATGACCAAAATCCGCCCCTTGTTAACCTGATCAAAAGATGCTCTGTGCTTTGTCTCGTATTCTTCACATTACACTTTTAATAATCGGCACAATCTCGGAACATTTGAGACATACTGGTTTTGAACTGCCGGTGGGAATAGTGAACATGTAAGAGTCTGTCTATTCTCGATTAAAAGCTCTGTTTCTGCTGTATACTTTCATGTGAAATTATTTCTCTGTCTCATCTCTACTCTCCTGTGTGTGTGTACCTCACTCACTGCCTCGATTCATGGGCCGCTAAACCAGTACAGTACCAGAAAAGCTGTGCTGGTTAAAATAGAAAGGCTCTGTCAAAATTTTAAATATCTTAACAATTCTTCTCTTCAGCAGGTGGGAAAGAGAAAGTGTGGCAGCAGCATGACAGAGGCTGAGTCAGAAATTAACAGAGTGCCCTTGAATGCTGTTAGCTGTTCTCACTTATTATTTTTACAAATAAAACAAATCTTTGTGCAGCAAAAATCAGTTCAAGGGACAAAAAATAGGCTAGCTTCAGGAAAAAAAAGGCACAAGGGAGTCTTCCTCGCCCTCCGGTGGGTGTGTGTGTTTCTAAAAATGTACAAATCACCTACTGTGTGTGAGACCACATTATCAGATGAGCTAAACAAATTTTATGATCACTTTGATCACTTCAACAAAGAGTCAGCTGTAAAGTCGACTCCGCCTCCAGAGGACTGGCCACTGTCAGTATCCACAGTGGATGTGAGTAGAACCCTGTTGAGAGTGAATATGAGTAAAGCTGCTGGGCCTGATAACATCCCTGGTCGTGAACTAAAAACATGTGCAAATCAGCTAGTTGATGTTTTAGTTGATGTGACATTTTTAACATATCACTGTCTCAGGAGAGTGTTCCCACCTGCTTCTAGACAACCAAAATCGTCCCTGTACCTAAAAAGTCCGCAGTGTCTAGTCTAAATGACTAAATGTAGTCATTCTGATTAAGTGCTTTGAGAAACTGGTTCTCCAACATATAAAGAACAACATCCCAGCCAGTCTGGACCCTCACCAGTTTGCATTCAGAACCAACAGATCCACAGAGGATGCCATCACCACTGCCCTCCACTCAGTATTCACCCACCTGAAGAATAAATAATAATAATAATAATAAAACTTTATTTATAAAGCACTTATCAAAACAAAGTACAAAGTGCTTCACAGAGAGAGAAATAAAATACCACAGGGAATAATAAAATACAGCTCAGGTAAGATCAGAATATGCTGAATATTTCTGATAAAAATGCGTTTTGAGAAGAGACTTAAAAGAAGACACTGACTCAGACTAACCTAATTTCTGCTCGAAGATCTCAAACTACCTACTAACTACCTAGCAGCTGAGTTCTGTTCAGTCTGTAAGTAAGTTTTTTGATTAAGACAAGTGAACAGACTGTTACAATAATCAAAGCGTGAGGAGATAAAAGCATGTACAACAGTTTCTGCATCGCTAAAATTTAAAATAGATTGTAATTTTTTCAATATTTCTGTGATAATAAAAACATGATTGGACAAGCTTAGTGATATGTTGCTCAAAATGTAAATTGCTATCAAACAAGACACCAAGTTTTCTTGCAGGCTCCAGGCGTGATATTTGTGACAGGTAGCCAGTAGATGGCAGTATTTGTTTAGTGATATGTTGGGGCCCAATAACAAGGATTTCTGTTTTATTTGAGTTGAGCTGAAGAAAATGTATCGACATCCAGTTTTTTATGTCAGACAGGCAGTGCTGCAGAGAACTCAGCGTACTAAGGTCAGTGGGCTTGACAGGGAGGTACAACTGTGTGTCATCCGCACAACAATGAAAATAAATCCCATGTCTATGGATGACATCACCCAAGAGGAATATAAATAAGGAGAACAGTATTGGTCCCAGAATTGAACCTTGAGGCACACCATAGTTGATATGGGAAAAGGATGACATGAAGTTATTAATGGCAACACAGAATTTCCTATTGGACAAATATGATGAGAACCAGTCTAGTGCAGTGCCAGATATGCCCACCCAGTGCCTCAGTCTATCTAGAAGAATGCCATGATCAATAGTGTAAAAGGCAGCACTTAAGTTCTGTTAGCGAGCTGTTAAAAATAATTAGCAAATGGGGCGCAATACAATCCACAATTTCCAATAAAAACCTAGTTGGGATTTTGTAGAGAGGGCTGGAGGATATTCTCATAAGAGACATGATGTCTGTGAGTTCAGGCAGAGAAACAGCAGAAAATTGCTCAAAGAATCCCTGAGCAGCTGATCCACATCTAAAAAGGCAGGGTTGGGGTGAAACCAGATCTTATTAACTCCACCTTCCAGCAAAGTGCAAAAGAAACTTTTCACAATCCGTATCACAATCAGCAGAGGCACAAGGAGAGGCTGGGTTAACTAACGGATCTACTGTCTTAAATAGGAATCTGGGGTTGTGCTGATGGGCAGAAATAAGTGCAGAGAAATTACATGTTCTGTGACATACTGTAAGGTAACACAATCAATGCAATAAAGAAGTGACCTTCTTTAGCTGCATGTTGGTAAAGAGAACTGTGTGAAGAGTTTTGAAAAAATTAACTCGGTACAGACAAATGTGTGTTAGCAAATGTAAAAAACTGTAAAGTGCTGTGTAGTAATTACAGTTTTTTTACATTGGTTACACACGTTTTTCTATACTGGACTGAGAGAGAATGGACTGTAGAGAATGGTGAAACGCTACATCGACCCATACAATTACAAAAACAGATTCCACCTCACTTGCCCCCTTTCCTCACCTGGCACAAGTCTTTCATAGAGGTCATCAAGGAATGACAATAGGAAAAAGTGAACTCAGTATTGAGAAATGCGTGAAACCAATTGTAAAAAAAACTGTCAGCCTTACCCTTCAGAATTAGCTTGCTTATAATTATAAATCATAAGCTATGAAATTTTCAAGTAATGATTTCTTGTATTGTAATCAGACAACATAATTATTTAAATATTTGTGTGTGTGTGTGTGTGTGTGTGTGTGTGTGTGTGTGTCCTTACCACTGAGACAGTCACTGCTGCAGAATGATAGTATATATTAAAATTACTGTAATACATGCACAGTAATGTATAAACATATTTTTTAGGAGACAGTTTATATTTTTAGGAGACAAGCCAGCTTAAAGGCAGTATAGACCTTTAAGCTGGTTTGGTGTTTTGCAGGTGAAAAGTCATCTATTGAATCTGAGCTGAATTTTATTGAAAAGTTCACATTTTTTATACTTCTAGATTACATCTATCTTTTGTTTCAACTGTCTTTTTTATCAATGTATTTAAATTTATAGCAACTTCCACAGGATCCCCAGGGTACTTACACCCAGTTGATAAAAAGGGTCAAACCATGAGTAAAAACAGTTAAAGTGTGGACAGATGAAACTACAGCAGCTCTACAAAACTGTTTTGAATGCACCAACTGGCTCCACTCGGGGAGAACCACATCAATCTTGAGGAATATACATCATCAGTGACATCATACATCAGAACACAAACCAGAAAGCCTGGATGAATGGAGAGGTGAGGGCTCTATCCAGGGCCAAAAAAGCTGCCTTTCGGTCAGGTGATAAGGAACACTGCTAAAACAAGACTGAAAGGTGGCATCAAGGAGGCAAAGCGAAGAAATCAGCAGAGACTGGAGAGAGACCTCAACACCAACAACACCAAAGACATGTGGCAGGCAATCAAAAACATCACAGGCTACAAAAGCAGGAGTGCCCCCATCATGTGTGAGCAGTAGGCAATTTGAGGGGGGATGCCATCCCCCTTGTTAGCAAAATGACCAAAATCCGCCCCCCTTGTTAACCTGATCAAAAGATGCTCTGTGCTTTGTCTCGTATTCTTCACATTACACTTTTAATAATCGGCACAATCTCGGAACATTTGAGACATACTGGTTTTGAACTGCCGGTGGGAATAGTGAACATGTAAGAGTCTGTCTATTCTCGATTAAAAGCTCTGTTTCTGCTGTATACTTTCATGTGAAATTATTTCTCTGTCTCATCTCTACTCTCCCTGTGTGTGTGTACCTCACTCACTGCCTCGATTCGCGGGCCGCTAAACCAGTACAGTACCAGAAAAGCTGTGCTGGTTAAAATAGAAAGGCTCTGTCAAAATTTTAAATATCTTAACAATTCTTCTCTTCAGCAGGTGGGAAAGAGAAAGTGTGGCAGCAGCATGACAGAGGCTGAGTCAGAAATTAACAGAGTGCCCTTGAATGCTGTTAGCTGTTCTCACTTATTATTTTTACAAATAAAACAAATCTTTGTGCAGCAAAAATCAGTTCAAGGGACAAAAAATAGGCTAGCTTCAGGAAAAAAAAGGCACAAGGGAGTCTTCCTCGCCCTCCGGTGGGTGTGTGTGTTTCTAAAATGTACAAATCACCTACTGTGTGTGAGACCACATTATCAGATGAGCTAAACAAATTTTATGATCACTTTGATCACTTCAACAAAGAGTCAGCTGTAAAGTCGACTCCGCCTCCAGAGGACTGGCCACTGTCAGTATCCACAGTGGATGTGAGTAGAACCCTGTTGAGAGTGAATATGAGTAAAGCTGCTGGGCCTGATAACATCCCTGGTCGTGAACTAAAACATGTGCAAATCAGCTAGTTGATGTTTTAGTTGATGTGACATTTTTAACATATCACTGTCTCAGGAGAGTGTTCCCACCTGCTTCTAGACAACCAAAATCGTCCCTGTACCTAAAAAGTCCGCAGTGTCTAGTCTAAATGACTAAATGTAGTCATTCTGATTAAGTGCTTTGAGAAACTGGTTCTCCAACATATAAAGAACAACATCCCAGCCAGTCTGGACCCTCACCAGTTTGCATTCAGAACCAACAGATCCACAGAGGATGCCATCACCACTGCCCTCCACTCAGTATTCACCCACCTGAAGAATAAATAATAATAATAATAATAAAACTTTATTTATAAAGCACTTATCAAAACAAAGTACAAAGTGCTTCACAGAGAGAGAAATAAAATACCACAGGAATAATAAAATACAGCTCAGGTAAGATCAGAATATGCTGAATATTTCTGATAAAAATGCGTTTTGAGAAGAGACTTAAAAGAAGACACTGACTCAGACTAACCTAATTTCTGCTCGAAGATCTCAAACTACCTACTAACTACCTAGCAGCTGAGTTCTGTTCAGTCTGTAAGTAAGTTTTTTGATTAAGACAAGTGAACAGACTGTTACAATAATCAAAGCGTGAGGAGATAAAAGCATGTACAACAGTTTCTGCATCGCTAAAATTTAAAATAGATTGTAATTTTTTCAATATTTCTGTGATAATAAAAACATGATTGGACAAGCTTAGTGATATGTTGCTCAAAATGTAAATTGCTATCAAACAAGACACCAAGTTTTCTTGCAGGCTCCAGGCGTGATATTTGTGACAGGTAGCCAGTAGATGGCAGTATTTGTTTAGTGATATGTTGGGGCCCAATAACAAGGATTTCTGTTTTATTTGAGTTGAGCTGAAGAAAATGTATCGACATCCAGTTTTTTATGTCAGACAGGCAGTGCTGCAGAGAACTCAGCGTACTAAGGTCAGTGGGCTTGACAGGGAGGTACAACTGTGTGTCATCCGCACAACAATGAAAATAAATCCCATGTCTATGGATGACATCACCCAAGAGGAATATAAATAAGGAGAACAGTATTGGTCCCAGAATTGAACCTTGAGGCACACCATAGTTGATATGGGAAAAGGATGACATGAAGTTATTAATGGCAACACAGAATTTCCTATTGGACAAATATGATGAGAACCAGTCTAGTGCAGTGCCAGATATGCCCACCCAGTGCCTCAGTCTATCTAGAAGAATGCCATGATCAATAGTGTAAAAGGCAGCACTTAAGTTCTGTTAGCGAGCTGTTAAAAATAATTAGCAAATGGGGCGCAATACAATCCACAATTTCCAATAAAAACCTAGTTGGGATTTTGTAGAGAGGGCTGGAGGATATTCTCATAAGAGACATGATGTCTGTGAGTTCAGGCAGAGAAACAGCAGAAAATTTGCTCAAAGAATCCCTGAGCAGCTGATCCACATCTAAAAAGGCAGGGTTGGGGGTGAAACCAGATCTTATTAACTCCACCCTTCCAGCAAAGTGCAAAAGAAACTTTTCACAATCCGTATCACAATCAGCAGAGGCACAAGGAGAGGCTGGGTTAACTAACGGATCTACTGTCTTAAATAGGAATCTGGGGTTGTGCTGATGGGCAGAAAGAAGTGCAGAGAAATTACATGTTCTTGCATCCTTCACCATCCTATTATAAAGGAATAATAACTCTTTCATGGCCACAAAGTGGACCTGGAGACCTGATTTCTTCCATCTGCTCAATTCTGCTCTTCTGCATTTTCTTTTACAGCTTTGAATACTGTCATTTAATCATGGCTGTTTTCTAGTCCTTGAGTTTGGTCTATTTTTCAGAGGAGCTATGAGATCTAAGGTTGAAGAACACAGGTAGTTAAAAAAATCAACCAAATTGTTGGTGCTGGAGGAAACACATTGCCAGGAGAATTGAACAGTGTACAGAATTTTGCGGCACTATGCTCATTAAGGATGCATGTGTACTTAGAGCGGGATGATTCAGTACTAGCAGCCTGTAATTCACAGTTAAAAACAATGCAGAGGTGATCAGATACAAACATGTCCCTGATTTCTACAGATGGTATTCTCAGACCCAGACTAAAGACTAGCTCTAAAGTGTGGCCACGTGTGGCCAGACACATGTTGAAAGTTAAAACAGTTAGTGATATTTAAAAAATCAGCAGCAAGGGCATTAGAATCGTCATCAACATGAATATTAAAATCACCACAAAGAACAATTCTATCAAAATTTAAAACAAGACTGGATAAAAATTCAGGGAGCTCCAACAAGAAGGAACCAGCTGGTTTAGGGGGGCGATAAATAATAGCAAATATGACCAGGAGTGGGCCACCAAGTTTAATCATGAGCACTTCAAAGGAGGAAAAATCATTGCAAGCTATGAGGTTACACTTTAAATGCTTCCTATAGACAGTAACACGACCACAGTCCCTAGGGCGGCTAAAGCAGTCATAATCTGGAGGGCACAATTCATCAAGCTGACTGTGATCACCAGGACATAGCCAGGATTCTGTTAAAAACATAAAATCTAAATCAGTAGAAGAGATAAAATAATTTAAAATGTTGTTAAAACGTTTTGTTAGAGAGGGATCTTACATTGAGAAGAGCCATCTTAAAAAGTCTGTGTTCGGTCTGACCTGAAGTTGAGACTGGAGGTAGGGTTCTGGCCCGGATGTTTATTAAATTATTATGTACGCTGATTGTTCTGTGTGTTTGCCAAGCAGTAAAATGTGGGCCCCGCTGATACTTTACTCTCTGTCTCTTACAAAGGAGTTTATAGGGTAGGGAACACATTTAACAATGAGATATAAACTAGAGGTGTGATGACAGTCACTACTGTCTCCTGTTGCACCTGTGTAAATGCTGAAAAACTGCAAGTAATTCACTAACAAGGACCACACTATCAACAGATTCTTTTAAATTATTTATTAACGAAAATGAAAAATTATTAGTAAAGCTTGAACTCTTGTACTTATTCGGTCCGTTGCTGCATTGTGGGGAAGCTTCGGTGGGGAATCCGCCACAGAACCCCTGGGCACAATAGACCCCCAAAAGCCTTCAGTTACTAGAGACAAGATTCAGCAGATCTGAGAATCTGTCATGGTTATGCTGGAATTTCTGAAATTGCAAGGAGTTTGCAAGGTTCTCGAAGGTTTCAGCAGTGATTGGACTTTGAAGTAAAAGTTGGGTGTAAGCTGACTGGATTGATTGGTTTTGGTTCGCTTTAAGTAAATACCATTGTTTTGTCTGAGAATTTAGACGAGTCGGAAATGCAGGCATGATGACTTGGGTCGAAGCAAAGGGTAGAAGCGGTGAATCCAGAGCATCTGAGGAAACCGAAAAAGCAAGCAAGAACATGGCTTCAACAGTTTGAGCAATATGTGCACATCCTGTATCTGGAGCAGATGGTAGGGATGCAGACTGACAGCAAATCTGCAGTAAGAGGAAGGCGGCGAAGACTTGAGCTGGCACTGAGAAGTGAAGTTATCTGAGGATAGCTGGAGGCCAGACCCGGGCTGCCGGTTGGGAGTTTAGAGAAGCTAAAGCCGCTAGAGTAAACTTTTGATGGTATGTGTTTTGATGGCCATCAAGAAATGGGCATAGGTAACAAAACAGGTCATGGTTACGAGATTGAAGGAAGGGTGGTTATGTCTTTCTCATACACTGCTGCCCCCGTGTTCCTGCGCAACAACTGCTACTACAGTTGTTGTTATTGGCTTTGTTACTATTATTGTCATTATTATTCCTATGACTATCATTCCTATTATTCCTAACTATCCATTATTACTATTTTAAAATTCTAGGTGGAATTTGCATTGTGCTTCCCTCTCCCCCACCCCCCTTCTCTCTCTCTCTCTCTCTCTCTCTCTCTCTCCCTCTCACGGCAGTGGCGGATGGCCGCCCACCTGTCTGTCTGGTTCTGCCCAAGGTTACTGCCTGTTTAAAGCAAGTTTGTTCTTGCCACTGTCAGCAAGTCCTTGCTCATGGTGGGATTTGTTGGGTCTCTGTAATTAATATTATAAAGAGTACGGACCAGACCTGTTCTGTAGGAAAAGTGCAATGAGATAACTTCTGTTATGAATTGGTGCTATATAAATTGAATTGAATTGAAATGAACATGGAGTTCAGAGAGTAAAGAAGTTATGTAAACACTGATTCTGGTGTCTTGGTTCAAAGGAGTCAAATCAGTCAATATGTATTAACATATGTGATCACTTATTTTGTGCTTCAGTATAACATACAATCCAGTGGTTGTCACTGGCATATCTTTAATACAGGGGCATAACCACAGTAACAGTAATTCCTGTATAATACATCAAATCCCTATTTTATAAATCTCACACCAGAAACAGACAGATTTATCAATGACAATAACTGGATTAAGTGATTAAGATAAGATAGAACTTTATTTATCCCGAGAGAAAGAGTGCAAATATAGAGTGCAAATAAAAAATATTAAAAAAGGTGCAAATCCAAATGTACACAATGCTAAAATGTTAACAGGTTAACGGTAAGTATCATACTCAATGAAAAAAAGCATCCACACACTCAAATCTGTGCAAAAATCTTTTTAATTAGCAAACTTTCAGTCATAGACCTTCAAGGCAAGAACAGGTAGCAAGTGGATGCAGCAGTACAAAAGGTTAGGTAAGTATTTTATATCAAATATAAACTGGTTAGGTGCAAATCCAAAATATATACAATGCCAAAAATGTAAACAGGTTATTGGTAGGTATCATAAAAATATCAACTGGTGAATGGTAAGGTGCAAATCCAAAATATACACAATGTCAAGAATATAAACTGGAAGGATCATAGATATGTATGAGCAGTGGCATATAGCTATGTATGTAAAATATCAAATCTTAAGGACAGGTAAGTGTAAATGGTTAATTCAAATATTCAATGATTATGTCCATGATATTGCACATTATGTCCCATAGTGTCCAGTAAATCATGAGAGGTGTAATGATTGTAATCCATGGGGAGACAGTAATCCATAGAGAAAGAGGGAGATTTAAATTAACAGAGCAGAACAGAGCCGAAAAGGAGGCTGGGGCCACCTCAGTACCCCATGAGTCTGCTGTCCATCTCTTAACGTGAGGTAGATGAGTTGAAAAGTTTGATTGCCATAGGAAGAAAGGATTTTCTGTGGCATTCTGTGGTGCATCGGGGTGGTAACAGACTGCTGCTGAAGGTGCTCCTGTGCGTGACCGGCACATCGTGGAGATGGTGAGAGTCATAACTGAAGGGGGTCCCGTGATGTTTTAAACCAGGGGCCGTATGTGTGACAGGACCAGCCTCTCCTCTACTTATCAGGTGGGAAGTCAGCACCACCGGTCTGCAGTCGTTGGAGGGACTAGGACACGCTATCTTGGCAACTAGAACCAGGCAGGATGTCTTCTACAGCACAGAGACCTTCTCCAGACTCAGGCTCAGGTTAAAGATGTGCTGGAGTACTCCACACAGCTGGGCGGCACACGCTTTGAGTACCCTTGGGCTGACGCTATTGGGACCCGCAGCCATGCCTGGGCAGAGTCTACTAAGGTCTCTTCTCACCTGCTCTGCTGCGAAGGCCAGCATGCCGTGTGTTTGATGAGCCCTGTAGTATTGTTGGGGAGAACTGGTGTGTGTGTGTGTGTGTGTGTGTGTGTGCTATCCACTTTCGAGAGCATTTTGGAATACCTTCATTTTTAGTGTGAATGGAAGCCCAAAAAGAACAGACACGTTTCAAAAGGATTAATTCATTTTTCTCTTTCATTAAGTAAATGGAGGAAAAGGAAAAAGAAAATGACTGTGCCTTTTTTAAAGATGAAACTATATGTGTGATCTGTTATTAAAGATTTATGCCTTCATTAGTAACGAATGGGCTTGGGGCTGAGTGCAACAAATTCGACTTCTGTGTAGCATTACTCCCCATTCACACATAGACTCAAAACTCAAAACATGATGCCATTCAATGTGAACCTTAAAAAACTGTCTTCTGTCTACCACTACTCAAGACTCAAAAGGAACCCAGTGTATCATGATACAACTTTAATGAGCCACCAGAACTTGAATAAGAAAAATTATGCATGGAAATAAAGTAGTTTGTTGTGTGCCAGTATTTATTAATTGTTTCATGTATTTTATTTGTGAGGGACTGTGTACAATATTAAACATAATAGTGGCCATATAGCTGCAATGTGAGAAAATAACAAACAATCATAGCATGGTGTGTAAATAATGTGTTTACCACAAACAGCAAGTTTCTTGAGAGACAAGAGAGGGGCCCGCCTTTTTATATCTGTATGTGTGAATGCTGTGTAAGGCTAGTGAACTAATGCTAACAAATGAAACTAATTTGAGTATATTACCCCTGTTCTTATTTCATTACATTGGTTCCCTGTACATGCTAGATCTGACTTCAAGATTCTACTTTTAACATTTAAAATACTACACGGACTTGCACCATCCTACTTATCACCTTCAGTCACTCCTCAGATACCTGCTTGGGCTCTACGATCTCAAAATGCCAGCCTCCTGACTATTCCAAAACTAAATAAAATGTCAGTGGGCTTTCTCTTACCAAGCCACTCCCAAATTTGTGAGGCCAGCTCAGTCGACTCATTTAAAAGTAAGCTCAAAACTCATCTTTTCGCATCAGCCTTCAACCTCACTTAGTCTGCCCTAAATACTAAACTACGATCATCTAATTTATACTCTTATAATCTTTGTGCGCATGGTTACACATATGTATGTATATGTGTTTTCACATGTGTTGTCTCACTTTTGTACATTTTTGTATATTTTGCTAACGCTGCTATTGACTTTTTTATTGTATGTGTTGAATATTCCGTTTGTAATGCTTTGTATGTAGTTTATCGAACCTCTATACGTTTTTGTGTGTTTCGCTAATGTTTGTTGCTGTTTTTATTATATGTACAGCCCTTTGAGGCATACTTTGTGATACTGGGCTATAATAAACTCTGACTTGACTTGATTTTTATGGCCAAAGCAAAAATACAGCTTCAGGTCTCTGGTCGGGTTCAGGTCTTAAGCAGCTGTTAGGTTGAGACTCATGTATGGGCCAGTTAGGATCTCAGTTTTAGGCCTGGGCAGAACTCTACCACAGAAAGAGTACAGAAGTCAAGTTTTGAGAGACAGACTAATGCAATGTTGTTTTTGGTCTTTGAATGAGATTTGAAAATTTATTTTGATTGTACTGTATGTTTTATGAAACTATTGTAATAAATGTGCAAAATCAGCTAATATTTCACAACTTATCAAGGAATCCAGACTTCTCGAGTTTCACCTGCGATGTTCTGTGTTCAGCAGTGTCTGTCCCTGGAGGCCTGGACTATGATATTTTCACAGTTTGGACCTTGATGAATTGTTACACGCTCACAGTTATCAGTGATATAGGGTTAATCAGTCACACAGACTCTAGCTGGCTGGACACAGAAAGTGGACAGCAGCCAGGTGTTTCCACAAGGGGATTTTCAAAGCTCATTTTTCTGAATTTCACATCATTTGCAGCAGATCTGGCATGGCAAAACAGCCAAGATTGGAAAGGATTCCTTCAAAATTCTTTGAAGTGGAGGTCAGCTTCCTGGAACGAATGCAGGTGCTAGAAGAAGAAAAAGCACACAACCTGCAATGCTCTGCAACCTTTCTTTAATACTAGCATTCAACACATGCAATTGGCACAAACAGTTTGTCTTCTTAATGAGTGAGATGTGATTACTACAACAAATACCTGCTGAGAATCGCAGCTTTTCAGTCTGGGAGTCTGTTACACTGGCCCTTCACCAAAACACACTGTACACTTGACAGAATGTATTTTCTCATTATATTAAGATGTATTATCTTACTGATTAACTGTCCAGAACTTAAAGGATCACTCCAACATTTTTGAAAATATGCACTTGTAGGCTGTCTTATTGCCAGTTTCTTTATGTCTTCCAAAATTTACAAACTGCTTTATTTAAATGTTGTGTTATTTCTTGTGTATTTAAATGATAAGGATAGCGTTATTCTATATTTACCTATACCAACACGATAAAAAACAATACCAGCCACGACAGCGTGGCTGGTATTGTTTTTACCTTGTGTGTCTGTGTGTGTTAGTCATCATGGCAAAATGTGGTGCTGGAGAAACCTACTGTAGTGGGAACTACCACAGAAGCGGTTTTGAGTACTTTGCCAGGTGTTTGTATGTCTGACTGTGGACAGATTTTGTCAACGCGATAGCGTCACAACCATGCTAGATGCTAGGTCATGAAACTTAACAGGTGTGTAACTGAGAAGAAAATGAAGGCCAAGTTCGAAGATGGGTGTGGTCCCACCCATGAGTACTAAGTACTCGTGTAATAATGTAGTAATGACTACTGAGTACTCATGGGTCAGAACATCAACATGTTGACGGGCGTCGCCGCTGGTGTGATCCCATTACAAGATGGTCTCTAGTTATAAACTGTGATGAACTGGCCATAGGCCACATCATCTCCTCGCAGTTTTCACGCTTGACTTGCCGTGGTTAACGTTGTGAAACGGTCACACTTTGACTTTTAACTGAAGTACGTTGTGTAGGTTCACTTATGTACGTTTCTTAATAGAAATCAGACGGGTGCGTCCAGAAATGATACTAGAGGGATACTTACAGCGTTATATTTTGAAGCGGAGGGACAATGACCAAGCTTCAGTATATGATAACCTGGGAGTGAGGGTTGCTCCTATCAACAGTCAATGTTGGTTTCATTAGACCATGACCATAATATTACACTTACTTTAACCAATTAGTATTATTTGCCTAAACCTTCACATAGAGGTAGCATATCACAAAACACTCATATGGGCTTCATTTAGGTTGGAAGACTCAGTTTCTAAGTAATTGTGTTTGCAAGTTAGGTGGGTTTTCTTTCACCCAAACAAGACACATGTTAGATGCTAGAAAACCTCCCACAATTGCAACTGACCAGAGCTCTATTCTTAACTGAGCTTGTTTGACTTTCAGTTGAATTACTGCATAAAATAAAAATTAAGCTCTGCTGCTTTGGGCTGCGCTACTATTCATTCTTCTGTTTTGTCTGTGACTTACAAATTATATCACAACCTGTGTGTGTGTGTGTGTGTGTGTGTGTGTGTGTGTGTGTGTGTGTGCGCATGTGTGTGTGAGAGAGAGAGAGAGAGAGAGAGAGAGAGAGAGAGAGAGAGAGAGAGAGAGAGAGGTTCCTATATCCATTTGAGAGTCAGTAGTTATCTCAAACAAGCAAGATCTAGGTTTAATAGAAGCAAACAGACATACTTCCTGAAATTGCATCAAAACCCATTGAAACTAATGGAGAATGGCTCCTCAAGTGAATGTTTTCATCTGCTGTATGACTAATAATAGTTCTGTACAACTTTTATTTCTATGGAATATATAGATGGGAGCCCCTCGTGTGTAGTGAAATTAATAAAAATCCCTACATTTTTATTGCTTATTCTGGGGCATTTTCTATCATTTTAGGAAAAAACAGTAATCCCATTTGCCCAAAGACTAAATATGGAATGATAAGAAAATGGCTGTATCTCAGAAACTACAAGGAGTACAATCAAGTATTTGGTATCTATGAATGCATAACAAGTTGAATATCAAAGATATGCACACATATGCAGTGTAAAAATTAATTTCACATGGAAGATTAATAAACAAACACAATTTTAGCATTTTTCCTCGTTTTTCAAAGCTCCTGACTTTGACCATTGATACCTGACCAGTGTGATTTTTCATATGATCTAAAAATTTTAAATTTGTACTGTTAGATACTTGCCCAAAGTATGTCCATACCAGATTTCAAGACTTACTGTAAGCCCAATCAGAACAAATGTTGTGGCATTTTTCCTTACCATACTAAACATAGTCTTTTGGCACACATAGGTTCAAATACATTTTTTAAAAGACAATTTGGTGAGTGCATAATGACTTGTTTAGGACTGGAAACTCAAAGTTTAGTACTTGGATGTGACTTGTGTAATGTCAGACTTCGTGACTAATTTGAGACTCACTTTAACCTGCAAAACAGTGACTATGTCCCACCTGTGGTGAAAAACTACAAAGCGTGTATTATGAACAGACAGTGCATTAGTAACAAGTAATCTTGTTTGTCAGTAACTGTTGGGCCCACAACATTCTCATGCATTCTCTCTCTGTTGTTTAGTCTGTGTGTGTGTGAGTGTGTTTGCAAGCCGCTATCATGAGTGTGTCTTGCAGGAATGCACTGGCTGCAGTCTAGACAGCTGATCCTTGTATGTCCTCTCCCAGGATCCAAAAAACCAAAACTGTTACAATCCTTGACGTTTCCTCAAAAGTGGTTGACATGGATTGTGGCGTGAATAAAAAAGGAGGGATCCAATCAAAGTGTTGCACAAAAAGTCAAAGCCACTGCTCCATGAGCTTTATAGACTGACACAGTTAAGATGGGGGGGTTTCTATGTTATTTTTGCAGTTTCACAAAAAACTTTGCTTTGCCACATTAAAAAAATTTAACTTAGGAAACCTGGCACAGTCAGTTTTCATTTTTAGATTTGCCTGTAAACATCTAAGATATGAACCTTATCAATCAGTGATCATTTATGATAATGTGACGCACTGCATCTCCAAACTTCAAGCTTCATTACTAACTGTTAAAATTAGGTGTTACATAAAGCATGATTCTGCCACTGATTGACCTGTTTCTCTCCCTACATTTATTCAGAAACAGGGATATTCTGGAGAAATTTAACACATTACCAGATATTTTAAAGTCTGAAAATCGGAAGCCGAGACCAAAAACAGAAATGTTTTTTTTAATTCCAGTTTTACTGGAATACGTGTCAGAGAATAAGCAAAAACCAATTGCTTCATTATCATAATAAAAATACATAAAAAATACATAGTACTTCTATATATTAATTAAATTAACCCCTAAATATTAATAAAGAAAAAATAAAGGAAAAAAGTAGAACAAGTAAGGTATAGTTATTGTCACTCAAGAATAATAACAATGTATTCACATAGTGCACAATAGGAAAGTTTAAGAAAAATTAAGAGTCTTTGGCAAATAGACCACATCGTGACATCATATTTTCAGGGGGTGGTGATGCCA
Organism: Siniperca scherzeri; assembly: GCA_027580175.1. Lineage (NCBI taxonomy): Eukaryota > Metazoa > Chordata > Actinopteri > Centrarchiformes > Sinipercidae > Siniperca > Siniperca scherzeri. Next base: position 2,779,446 of record CM050859.1, read on the forward strand.
TGGGCGGTTAAGGAATATCGCCTGTTATGGGAATTGTTGTGTTGGGAGTGGTCCAAGGCAGGACAAGGCACAAACAGTGGGCCAGCAACCTCCTCTGGGCTAGGACACGGCTAAAAGCAAAGTCTCCCTAAACTAAAAACATAAAACTTACCTAATAAAATAAATAAAGAAGAAAAAATGTCCTATGCTGATTGTGTTTGAGTATTTAATTGTTATTCATCTCACCCTAACTAGACGCAACATGTTTTCTGTTTGCCACGACACCCACTATGGAGTCTAGACACTGGTGGTGGTGGTGGTCAAGGGGTGAAGAGCAATGGCTGAAGATCTGGATGGTTGAGATGTGGAGCGGGACTCACTGGAAGGATCATGAATGTGTGTAACATGCACAGTTTGAAGTTTGTAGTTGATTTCTGACTACAGTCTTTTTTTCATTTTGTGTCTTTTTTTAGATATTCATCTTTTTTGTTGTCGGCATGCAAAATGTTCTCTGGCATATTCACCAAGCTTATGGATGAGGCCTATTGAATTACAATAAGTAGCCTACAGTACAGTCAACTTGACTCAATTTGTCATTGTGATTCTACCTACATGGTGTAGATTACAGAGTTAGCATGGAGCCAAGGATCACTAAACATAGTGCATGCTAAAGTTCTAGCATAGAGCTAGTTATCATTCAACAAGTACACTAAAGTATTAGCATGTTGCCAGTTATTACTTAACATAGTGTAGGCCTTTACTAAAGTGTTACCATTAAGTCTACTGTCAATCAACACAATATTCGCTAAATAATTAACATGTAGTTTTAAGTAACAAGTTTTATTTACAGTGTGTAGTGAAAGGCCACCTTCGGCTATGACCTCTAGATAAAATTACAAACCATAGACATGTGTGCACAGCCAGGGGGCAGAAAACACGTTGGTATGGCAGATATCTTGTCCATGGACATTTTTAGTATTTAAAACTAGCTGGAAAAACAATATTTTTTATATAAATTTGTATGGGAAACTTGATCACTTTTCCAGTTTTTCCTTAATTTGTCACTGGTCTATATTTGTCAATAAAGGATTTAATAAGTACAATTATTCATCAGTTGCAAGGGAATAACACAACGGTATGCACATCACTGCATTACATTTATTTGTAATTTTTTTCAGATCAGAATAAAATCTTCCATTCAAAGCTACCAGTCAACCCTAACTGTCACACATTGAAACTCGGCACAGCCCAAAATACATTTTCTGATCAGCAATGCATTGATTATAGAACCTGGCAAAAATAAAAAAATCCACTGTTCTGAACAAATGAGATTTAACTGCCAAAGGACAAGGAGCTGAAACACCCATAGTCATCATGTTTGCCAATTTGTATTTATACTTCCTAACAAGGAAAACAAGAATTGTCCTGCACAATTTCTGACTGCAGAGTGTACTTTAATACTCTTTGGATTAGAAAAATAGTAGCTACTTAGTCTGCAGTTGATTCAGTCTGTGGGGTTAAGAGTTTATCAGCAGTAATCCAACACACTGTCTGCTGTGCTTCAACTGTGTCTTTGTTAAAACCAAGCCGTTACAGGCCCCTTTGGAGGCCCATGAACTCCGGCTCTATCAGCCTAGTTTGAGCTCTCTGCTTGTGAATGGGAACAAGATGAGTCTATATAACCAAGATGATTTTATGTTTATATTCTCATTAATGGCTAACTTGACTAATGGAACACTGTTCAGAAATCTACAGTGTCCCTCAGAACTTCTCACAGCCTGCTTTTAACCTTAAATAACACTCTTACAAGACCACGTCCTGATTGATTACACAGTGCTGCGGCATCATGGGAGTGCACTCAATAAGCTGGTGACAAGCATAGTGGTGACAGACACACCATGACATCATTACTGGCTAAGCCACAGGTACGCTTGCTATGCAGACAGTAGATGATTTGTAGCGCTACTGGCTTTGTCCTGTGGGCGTGAGCTGCTGGAGTCTACGAGAGCTCTGTGACCGAAATATGCTGCAGCTCGTGGGAATCTAAAACTGACAGAAAGTGGCTTTGCAGAAGAACTTAGGAATCCTAACCACGCAGCTCACCTGAACAGCACAGCCAGACATAACAGACTAGAATAGAAAATAGAATAGACTAGAGAATACTGTCTTATATCGCACGCTTTCAAGCTCATATGAGAAGGATGAAAACACAAGAACGTGTTGAATGTTTAGCTTCCCACCAATTCTGGGGACCCAGCCAGAGGTCCTCAGCTGACTGAGCAGTAGGGGTTCTGTTTCCACTGCATACTACAGAGGCAACATGGAGAATATTGACTTTAATAGACTTATTAGCACATATTAGAGGAAAAATATTGTCTCAGCAGACTTCAAAGACCAGAAAGAGAGTCCGGTTTCAGTGGTCTGACTGCAGGTGATGTCGTGGTATCAGGGGAGGCAAAATGAGAGAGGATGGATGGAGTGAGTGAGGGAAGGAATGATGGTAACTTTACCAATACAAGAATACAACAGATAAAAGAGAGAGAATGAGAAAAAAGTGAGCAAGCAAACTTTATTTCATAGATCTTCAAAACAGGAGTTACAAAGTTTTTTACAGAAGAAAAGGGAAAGAGAGAAATAGAAGAGACAGAGAAGAAAATATATAAAACCAGGAAAAGTAAGTGTACAACCCACAAAAGGAAGACAGGAAGAGCAGAGAGAGAGAGAGAGAGAGAGAGAGTGTGTGTGTGTGTGTGTGTGTGTGTGTGTGTGTGGTGTTGAGATGGGGATGGATCAACCTGGTCGGGGTCTCAGCCTAAGAGCAGCAGTGACTTTATTAAACAAACCTGATGGTTGGAATTTGTTTTCTGTAGCCCCTATCTCCCCACTCCACCTGCTGTCTAGGAATGATCACCAGCTGTGGGAACACACACACACACACACACACACACACACACGAGTCATGCGTGTCAGACTTGTCATAATAAATCAAAAGCATTTACAGTCACATGACAGATGAAAATTTTGAAAACCAAAAGGGCTTATTTTAAAATACAAATACATTATTTTCTGAATCTTAATGATCAGAGAGAGATTAGTGATTATGTATAAACTTGTGCTGTATTTAAACATTTAAATACAGCACTCAAACTGCGTCTACATCTTTTGCCATTCCTCAATAACTGAACAATTGTAGCCTGATTTTGTCTTTGAATTTAATAAAAGCAACCAGTTAGATTGTAAGCTAACCAATTACATGTTAAAAAAATAATGTACTCACATGGTAGGCTGCTCCTAAATACAATAAGTGTATTTGAAACTCTGCATCTGTGCCATTTTTAGGCCATCTAAATACCTGACAATATGGATAAATAACAAATTAATACATGATTTAATATAGCACACACATACACAATAACACATTTGTATTGTTACCTTGTGTATACAGTATATCTTATTGTTATCTTTTAACTCTGGTGTATGCATTTTATGAATTCAAATTCCTTCTTTTATTGCAATCAGGGTTTCTATGCATCCATGCAAATCCCAAAGAATCAATGTTTCCTCTCAGCTGTAATTGTAAAATAATAGTATAATGTATGTAATTTAAGAACTAATTTACATGTTAAGTGATAGATTACAATGTTCACATATGGAATTTCTTTTATTAGTATCTACTTGGAATTTTTTTACATTTGACCATTCTACATTGAAATAAATTACTCAGCCATTTTAAAGTACTCAGTATTATTGAAAGTCAAGTGGCATGTCAACAATGTCTAAAGGTTAAAGAAATTGGTCATCACGCAGATATACTCAATAAGCAATTCCATTGAAATCTATTGATTTCCGGCCTGTTGTGGGCAGGCCCTAAGGCTAGTGTATTCAAAATCAATCATCCATAAAAACAACCAAAACTGATTACAATATTTGTGGGCTTTAGCATCAAAGCAACTTTACAGTATGTTCCCATTTCACACCGGCAGTCACAGGTATTAGGCTATATTGTGTCAGTGTTGTCTTCCCAGCACTGCTTGTATATTCAGAGGGCAGTTGCCTGAAGAGCAGTAAAAACAAACACATTCCTGTGCAGTTATAACAGGTGTGTGCAGCTACTGGTAGCTTGGTAGGAAGGCCAGAGTCTCCACAGCAGTATTATAACCTACAAACACTGGTAGCCTGTATGTTTTCCATCAGGAGGCTGTGACTGAACAGGAGACATCGGCTCTTTGATCCCAGTGCCGCCCCACCTCTCAGTGCTCTCAGGGTTTGTGTGAACATAATGTTCACATAAATCCTCACCAGTTCATTCTGAGTGGACCCACTTCAGATCCTAGGTTTTGTGTGGTTTAGAGCTTATGACACCAGAGGAGATAAACAGGTAAGTTTGATTTCCCCACATGGGTCCATTGGTCACTGATGATGCAGGATGACATCACCAAAACGGTCCAACGAATGAGTTACCTGTCAGTCTAAATTATTTCATGTTTACTCCTTTTGGTTTGTTTGCAAAAGACAGTGTGAACACGAACTGGACCAGAACTAAAAGGTACGAACATATTCTTTTTTCAAACTACAGATGTGAAAGCACCCTGGTGCTGTTGTGTTCCTGTAAAGCCTCAAACTATGTGATACTGGGCCATACAAATAAACATGACTTAAGCTGATAACATTGATGCAAAAAGTTGTGGTTTTTGCAGTGGGTTCCGTAAATCAATCCCCAAGTGTTCAGGAAATGGTTAATTAATTTAATGTAAAGTAGCTGAATATATCAGATAGATCACTATTATAGTATATCAGAAGTGTTGTTTTGTGCAGTAAGTCTGTACATACGGCAGTACCCCTGTAAACATCACTGTTGAAGACACATACCAACCAGCAGTGGTGGAATGTAAGTACATTTACTCAAGTACTGTACTAAAGTACAAATTTGAGGTACTTGTTCTTTACTTGAGTATTTCCATTTTGTGCAACTTTATACTTCTACGCCACTACATCTAAGGGGCAAATGTAAGGGCTCTTTTTCTTAGCTCATGAAAAGTGGACTATATATGTGGTTCTTAGAGGACAGTGACGCTACAAACATATGATGATCTTCAAAATGATGCATTGCTGTAGATTAAGCTATCCAACAGTATATAGAGTAGTTCAAATTAGCACAGCCTTAAACATCTAAACAACAGTAAAATGCAACATACACATTTAAGTAATATTAATCCAAAAACATCATATATAATACTGAAACACTGACAGAGACCATTTTTCTGCAGAATGAGTATTTTTACTTTTGATACAAATGCTGCCGATAAGACATACATACTTATACTTTTACTTAAGTAAGGTTTTGAATGCAGGACTTATTTCTACAGTGTGGTATTGCTACTTTTACGTTAGTAAAGGATCTGAATATTTCTTCCGCCACTGCCAACCAGCTCTAACAACTTAATACCTGTGTTCTCACGTGCATATGTACAGTAGCACTATGTGTTTGTGTTAAAGGTGGAATCAGACAGCTTTGCTTCTTTTAGGAAAAGTACTAATGGAGAATATAACCTTAATCTTTTTATAGATTTTATTTGTCCTGGCTAATCTCGTCTTTGCACACCTGGGCTTCCTACTTCCTACTCAGGGACAGAGGAACCTCACTGGGAGCAGAGATGGCCTAAGCCTTTTAGGGACCAAAAATAAAAGCATTTGTGCTTGAAACTTGCATGTTGTAATTTGCACATTTTTGAAGTTGTTGAGTTGTTTAAATATAGTATATTTTGTAACCATACTAGAGTACATTTTGGAAGGAAAAAACACTTAAAAAAGTCTGAAAAGGCAGGTCTGCTTTAGATGTCTGTGATCAGGTACAAACCTCCTCATGACTCTTTTTACCAGCTGAAGTACTAAAATTACCGAAGTGACAGCACAAGATTTGGATGCTTTGAAACCGAGATAGCAGCTCATGCTGTCAACTCCAAGCTCCAAATGTGAACATTGGTTTTAGGGCAGAACATGAGAACATCACACTGATACTGAGCTGGAAAGTCCACATGTGTACATTGTGCTTAGTCTCATAGTTCTAAGACTATATCGCACATCAGTTATACTGCACTCTGTGGTACTAAACATTAAATGAGGCATCGTCATCCATGTGTACTAAAAAAGAGATTTCTGCAGAAATCTTAGAGACAAATATCTCCACACCTGGACAAATAAAACCATAAATTGTAATAAAGTCATTGTTCTTATAAAGAAACAAAATTTAATTGTACTTCTGCGAAGACACATGTAAACGTTCCTACAAGTCTATGCAGAGAAGGGTGTTCTGACACACACATCTCCCAAATCTCAATAATAAGTTGTGCAAACCTACATGTCAAGCAAGCTGACTGGTTGATCTAACTCCAGGCGGATTTGAAACTGAAAAGAAAAAACATGTAAATGTATACTCAAAATCTGTACAGTATAAAAGAAATGGCCATTCGAATGTCTCATGTTCCAGCACTTACTTGAGTACAGTTTGTTATCACCTTTTTACCTCTACCTTTATAGTCAAAGCCAGTGTCATTATGCATCTGATGCATTTCCACCTCATACTTGGGGTTGCCATTATTTTGAAATTAGATGTCTTCAAGGTGATTGAAAAAGGTGAATCACATTGATCGTGCTATGGAAGAGTGATTAAAACTATGTTCCCAATATTCTCATCATCTCTGCTACTCTGTATAGGTGGCAGAATGAGTTGCAATGATCATACCCTTCCCTATACTCATGATTATGGAATTATAGAAGAAAACGATTATTTCTTGACAAGTGTAGCGCAGGTCTAACCCAGACGTGTGTGTTCCAGTGTCAGTGTTTAGGAATGTGCGCAGCTACCACAGGTCTAAACACTGCCCACTCTCTGTGGCGTGGAAGGGCTTACACTCCTATTACAGGATATGTGCGTCTGGCTTAGAGTTCCCTCTGTGTGTATGTCTGCCTATGGTATTACTGCCAACTACCAACCCACTCTTGCTGTCTGGTATGAGGCATGACTCATAAAACACACAAACACACATTCTCACACACAACTACCACTTTTAGTACAGTGCAGTCAATGCACAAACCTACTGTATGAAGGGTATTACTACACTAAAATATCATTACATATTGTAATGCTGAACTGCAGCAAAACAGCAAGAGTCTCGTTTAAGCAGACTTAAGAACATGATTAAATACACACACACACATTTTGATATATGCAGGGTGACTGGTTTGCATTGCAAATGTTCTCCTTTATGCTAACATTGCTAAAGGTACAACATGTATAATTACACCATCACTGAATCATTGCCATGTTGATTCCGAAACACCAGTATAATTATCATAATGAATCTGCTGGAAAGCTTTAGACACAAAACAGAAAGATGGTGCAGTTGTGGTAGAGATGTGAGACACATCATTTATTATATTTATTTGTCTTGTTGCTGTTGGAATTTACCACCAATGTTCACTGTGAGTGGCATTGTCACCTCACAGTGAGAAGCTCCTGGGTTTGACTCCAGCTCCCCTTGACCCTGCAAAGGATGTTCCATCTATCTATTATAACACCAAGATTAGTGAACTGCATAGTGCCGAGTAAAAGGTGGGTTTACTTGCTCCCTATCCCTGAGGGTGTGAAAGAAAACAACTGTCCCATGCATGTTTTCATACAAGGCATGGATGGATGTATTAGAGTGTCACATTTCCACTATGTACGTGAGTTGTGAGAAGCTACTCCTTGCTACTTCTTGCCTGTTTTACACACACAGAAACAAGAGACAGTGGTGGGCCTTGAATCCTGCTGTAACAAGAAGCTTTGATACAAGACAACTGATCATGGCAACTGTCATCTTCAGGCATCATCAGGTTAGCAGTTTTACTGTGTGAAAATAACAGGGGAGAACTTACAAGGTAAAATGGAGGCAGTTGCAGATTCTAGTGGAATATGCAAAACGAATGAATAACAGTAATGAATCACTTTTGAAATAAGTAGTACAAAAATATCCTGTATTCATTTTCCCTGGTTATACAACAGAACAGGGACCAACCAACACTGACTGTGGTGTGTGATAAGCATCCACACATCCACTTTTTCCCATGGCTTCCAGTATCCATTTAGCCCTACACACTTCCCCTACTTTCACCAAATTGTGGTTTTAGTGAGAGCTGCGTTTTCCCCTCACCATGGTTCCTGGTTTGGCTTAACACCAGTGCCATTTTAATACACTGCTGAAATAGAGACAGAGAGACAGAGGGAGGATGAATGTGAAGGGGAGAGGAGGGACGGAGGACAGAAATGGGGGGAAAAGAGTAAAAGAGATGGTGAGAGAGTATACAGGAACCTTGGTGTTGTATGGCGTGTGTCTGTGTGTGAGTATCTGTATGAGCAAAATGTTTTTCCCTCAGTTTGACCTAAATACTACACTCAAACAAGGAATTCATTTATCATTTAAATACAGGTATAATAGCACACATTTCCAACAGTCTCTCCTGGATGACATTGATAGTGTTGTAGGATTTTTTATAACAGGCTATAAGCTTCTATCAATACTGATAAAGTATTTTTCCAGGACCTCACTAGAAGGGGAGCATATTTGTGCCCTCTCTGGGGTTGCCCCTGAAGCAGCTAGATTTGGTTTGTATAAGCAGTCAGTTTGTGCCAACTTCTCTGTGTGACAAAACTGGGCAGGCATTAGATTTTTTCCAGTGTTGTGAGGGGCTGCTGCACCTGTTTGTCCACAAGGTTTGCTAAATTGCTTCGATGTGATTTTCTTACTAAAGCAATTCCTAATTCCCATATTCACATAACTGTTGCAACACAATAAGTATGGATTTAACATCCCAAAGGCCGAAACCCCAACATTAATGCTATTCCTATCATTTTGTCTGCAAAACAACACACGCTTGCCAGATATTATTTGACAATGTAGCCTATATAAACAATGTTTCACTCTGAAGCAAACATACTGTATGTGTCACCCAGATAGCACACATGCATAGCTTGTACGTTGGCATTCTATTCATAATGTCTGACAAGCATCGGCCCATAGGCCATTATTTCTTGTAGTATGTCCTCTATTTCAGACGTCTCAGATTGGGTCGGCCCACTGCCTTTGCTGCCAAGTGCTGCAACAGCGCTAAGCGCACTCTCTCACCAGTTGCTTGCAGCGCTCGAGAAGGAGAGCGTTTTTAGGTTAGGATTCCTTCAATGTTTATCATTCACAAGGTTTTTTACCGGGAGCCAAATTATCCGCAGAGGTCTCGTCCACTTCAAAACAAACTGACCCGTAATTAAAACCGGTAAAAACACTAAATAAAGCAGTTTCACTTTAAATATCTGAGTTTCTCCAAATGCTCTTCAGCAGACACAGACATTTCATTTTTATTTATCAATAGATAGTTAGAATTGCTTCACAACTATGTAGTACTATGTAGTAACTGAACAACCTGGCAGTGTGTTCCAAAGCGATGTGCTCATGTGTTTTGTTTTTTCTCCCTCTGGCAGGCTGTCTGTTAGCAGAATCCGGACCGTGTGCTGACCCATTCTGTCTCCACACCTGCCGACCTGATGTTATTTCTGTTCCTTCACTTTTCTGTGCTGGAGTTATTTTCTTTCTGTAGAGGTCAGCTTTGATTGATCGTTAAAACATCGTCTGGAGGGCATTTTCGACCAAATGCTGATGTCTTGGTGATGTCTTGCCAATTAGCAAATGCTCTCCATACTATGTCTTGCCGATGCAACTTTAATAAATCGGGCCGACATTTGCAAGACGTATGTGTGCTATCTTGGCAATGCAGGACTGGACTATTTGGGGGAACAATCTTGGGGGAACAGCAAATTAAACCAGTGACTGGCTTATCATAGAATAAAATACGGTGGCCCGAGGGTCAAAACACAACAACATTTCACAAAACATGACATTTCACAAAACACAACAACATTTCACAAAACTCTGAGCCTAACCCTGAACTCATAAAACTTTTCGGTTCCAGAACAGCTGATCAGAGTCAGTTCAATCAATTCTGAGTATGTTCACTCTGATTTAAGCTCGTGCTTGGTGAATGAAAAAAGCCATCATCAATGGAGCTCTGATACTACGATTCACCATGGCAACAGGTAAATAAAAAGGCAGAGCCCCCAATTTAATCCAGTGGACGTAAAGATATGAATGCATGCATATGCGGACTATGCTTATTAAGACTACCTTTGATAAAGAACCTGACTCAGAGCATGGAAAAGTGTCAGTAAGTTAACACAATAAAGTTTTATTCGGTATTGTCCATTAATTCATCATTTACCAGACTTACATTTCCTTAATGGATGATAAAGTGGTGGAGTCGGACTGTATATTAGGCTGTAGCCTACATTATATTTTAAATATATTTGTTTTTCTCCCTCTGGCAGGCTGTCTGTTAGCAGAATCCGGACCGTGTGCTGACCCATTCTGTCTCCACACCTGCCAACCTGATGTTATTTCTGTTCCTTCACTTTTCTGTGCTGGAGTTATTTTCTTTCTGTAGAGGTCAGCTTTGATTGATCGTTAAAACATCGTCTGGAGGGCATTTTCGACCAAATGCTGATGTCTTGGTGATGTCTTGCCAATTAGCAAATGCTCTCCATACTATGTCTTGCCGATGCAACTTTAATAAATCGGGCCGACATTTGCAAGACGTATGTGTGCTATCTTGGCAATGCAGGACTGGACTATTTGGGGGAACAATCTTGGGGGAACAGCAAATTAAACCAGTGACTGGCTTATCATAGAATAAAATACGGTGGCCCGAGGGTCAAAACACAACAACATTTCACAAAACATGACATTTCACAAAACACAACAACATTTCACAAAACTCTGAGCCTAACCCTGAACTCATAAAACTTTTCGGTTCCAGAACAGCTGATCAGAGTCAGTTCAATCAATTCTGAGTATGTTCACTCTGATTTAAGCTCGTGCTTGGTGAATGAAAAAGCCATCATCAATGGAGCTCTGATACTACGATTCACCATGGCAACAGGTAAATAAAAGGCAGAGCCCCAATTTAATCCAGTGGACGTAAAGATATGAATGCATGCATATGCGGACTATGCTTATTAAGACTACCTTTGATAAAGAACCTGACTCAGAGCATGGAAAAGTGTCAGTAAGTTAACACAATAAAGTTTTATTCGGTATTGTCCATTAATTCATCATTTACCAGACTTACATTTCCTTAATGGATGATAAAGTGGTGGAGTCGGACTGTATATTAGGCTGTAGCCTACATTATATTTTAAATATATTTGTTTTCTCTGGGCCCCTGCCAAATCTGACCATGTTTAGCCGCATGTCATCATTCCACCGTTGGCTGTCGAGGTGGTGTCGAGCTAAAGATGTGGGCTTTGTAGATAATTGGCGGACTTTCTGGGGAAGACCTGGTCTGATTAGTGGACCAAAACCAGGACAACCTAGATTTGAGAGCAAGACTACATGCTTCCCTTGCGCTTCCAGAGCAGTTACCTACCCAAAACCTTAGTGACGGCGTCTGCCCCCCGACCACTTAAATGAATTCAATCAAAAGTTAACAGAAGAGGAGTTATACATAAAAACATTTTTAAAAAACTACCACCGGGGAAATAGTACAACAAAATAGGAGAATTCAATTGTTAACTGTGGACTCTTAAACATCAGATCTCTGTCATCTCAAGCTGTACTAGTGAACGATTTAATATCAGAGTCATGAAGAATATGTTAATACTCACATTCCTCGAGGCACTGGCAGAGGAGATGGAGTTGCAGCCATCTTCGACTTAAGCCTATCAATCAACCCTTAACCTAAACTAAATATAACTTAGTCTTTCACACCCAACCTGGAAAACAATACAGCCAATTTCATTTGTTACAGTGTACTGCGCTCCTGGTCCTTATTCAGAATTTTTATCTGAATTCTATCTTTTCTATATCTGAGTTTTTATCAAGTTTAGTCCTTAAAACAGATAAAGTAATTATTGTAGTTGATTTTAATATTCATGTGGATGTTGAAAATGATAGCCTTAGTACTGCGATTATCTCATTATTAGATTTGATTGGCTTCTGTCAGAGTGTACATAAACCCACTCACTGATTTAACCACACCCTCGATCTTGTTCTGGTATGTGGCATTGAAATTGAACATTTAACACAGTGTCTCCACAGAATCCTTTTTTATCGGACCATTATTTAATAACGTTTGAACTCCTGTTACTGGACTACATGCCATTAGGCAAACATTCCTACACTAGATGTCTATCTAATAGTGCTGTAGCTAAATTCAAGGACGTGATTCCATCGGCATTTAATTCAATGCCATGTCTCAATATAACAGAGGACTTCTATGCTAATTTCAGTCCCTCCCAAATTGACCATCTTGTTAATAGTCCTGTAGGTTCACTGCGAATGACACTCGACTCTATTTCCCCTTTAAAAAAGATAATAAAACAAAGAGTGTTAGCTCCATGGTATAACCCCCCAAACTCGCGAATTAAAGCAAACATCGCAAAAATTTCAAAGGAAATGGCATTCCACCAATCTAGAAGAATCTTGTTTAGTCTGGCAAGATAGTCTTAAAACATATAGGAAGGCCCATGTATTCTTATAGCCCTCAGTAGTAACGACTTCATGAGCTTCTTTAATGATAAAATTTTAATTATTAGAAACAAAATTCATCACGTCCTGCCCTCAACTGGCAGCAATTTTTCCTTAAAGACAGAAACCTTAGAAACTGCTGTAAAACCTGATATATATTTAGACTGCTTTTCTCCCATCGACCATCTCCAACTAACTTCAACAATTTCTTCATCTAAGCCATCCACTTGTTTTTAGACCCCATCCCAACTAGGCTGCTTAAAGAACTTTTACCCATAGTTAGCACTTCTTTACTAGATATGATCAATCTGTCTTTATTAACACACTATGTACCACAGTCCTTTAAAGTAGCTGTAATTGAACCTCTTCTCAAAAAGCTCACTCTTGATCCAGGGGTTTCAGCCAACTATAGACCTATATCTAACCTTCCATTTCTCTCTAAGATCCTTAAAAAAAAGCAGTCGCCAATCAGTTGTGTAACTTTCTAAATAACAATAGTTTATTTGAAAATTGCAAATTACCTTTTAATTGCATCGGACAATGGACTTACTGTACTTGTCTTGTTAGATCTTAGTGCTGCATTTGACACCATTGACCATCACATCCTATTACGGAGACCAGAACATTTAATTGGCATTAAAGGAACCGCACTAAGCTGGTTTAAAGCCTATCTATCAAATCAATCTCAGTTTGTACATGTTAACGATGAATCTTCCATGCATACGAAAGTTAGTCACGAAGTTACGCAAGGCTCTGTGCTTGGACTAAAAAACTCACTTTCATACTACATTCTGCAGCAGCTCCACGACCCTGCTCACTCAGAAATATTAACATATAATCTCCAATATTATAGGAATATGTTCCATCAGTGTGACCAATTACATCATGAGTGATAGAGATAATTATTCATTGATCCTACGTGTCTAAAGCTTTATACCAATTTTTACAGTTTAAACTGAGATTACATGTTATGTGCAATAAACATTTTAGTGGAACTGCTCTAACAAACTGACAGCTGTCTTGTGTGCACAGTCACAGTGTTAATAAAAAAGGACATACAGAGGTTTTATTCTGAGCTGACTTGATGCTGTGTAATATTTGAATGTGAGGGCAAAAACCACTGTTCAAAGAAATGACTGATAGCGCATAAAAGTGGCAACTTTAGATAGTCCCGAGTAACAAACTATATGCAGCAGGATTTTGATTCTGACATACAGTAAACCTCTACTAATTAATGTGCTTGTAAAGTGTACCTTGGGATATGCTGTGTTGCCTAGATATGAGAGAGGCGACGTCATCAGACAGCGCCTTGCATGCGGTGTGTTAGTTTGGCAGCGAGAATTACATCATATGAATGTCCTTAGTTAGAATATTCCCTTATGATTTCAATCTTCTCTTCCATCCGTTCAAACTCAGTTTAACATTCCTGCACGGACACTGCAGAGAGTAGTTCACAATAGAAACAGGAAATGATGTTGAACTGTCGCCAGGGACTAGGGTTCTGCACAATCACAAACAAGAAGTGTTGTCCCTTTTCCGTGAACTGAAATGTTGTTGTGTTTTGTGAAATTTTGTGTTTGTGAAATTTTGACCCACAGGGCCACCGTAGTAAATTCCAATAAATTCAATTACATCTAAATCTGTAACTATGTCAGAAGTTGAATTATGACTGGCAGCTGCTAAGCACCTCATCTCACAACTATGTTGTTGAAATAAAGTCATGTTATCACTTTCAGTGACCGAGTACTGAACGATTTTTAAGATTGTGAAATTCTTGTTGGCATGGCCTATTTGACAACTGCAATAATACACTGTACAGTTGCAACCAAATATAGAATTCAATATACATATCACTATATCAACATATTAAGCTATGTGACTGGCAGTTTGATGACATTTTATCTGAGTGGAGCAACAATATCAAGATACATTTTAAAGGTTGTATATTGTGAAAATACGTTTTGAATGTGTTTTGTGTTTTTTATAAACTCGGACGGGTAAAATAAAAGCTGTGAAAATATGAAATTGCTTACTACTGAGACTACATAGATTCAGAAATGTATAATTATTGTTCCAACTTTGCTGTATTGAACTTAAAGGTGGGAACACATAATTAATGACGATTCCCAATGCAGCAATTCCTTTTCCTTGGAAGTAGGTTAACAATTAATCAGTTTCCAATGCAGAATACATTTTTTTTTATTTTCCGCTAATCATGGTCATTAAATGGTTATCAATTGAGACTGTTGACACGCTCTGTCTCCCCAGCTTTTCTTCTTTTCTAACCTTGTCGTGTTGGCACAGAATCCTTTTAGCAGGCTTCTTTCTTTCAGAATTGTTGGATATCTGCATTTTTCCAATTTTGATCAGAGTGAGCCAGGACATCTTCTTTTTGGTTTTATGGCGGGTTGCAACCATGACATATAAGGTGCATACCGCCACCTACTGTACCGGAGTATGTAGCATGAGTTATGGTTAGATAAGATTACTTAACATAAGATAAACTTCAAAAACTAAATCCTATAATATAACCCTGTGTCCTTCAGGTATTCCACAACAGCTTTCTGTGTGTCCTTTACCTCCTCTCCTGTTGTTCCTCAAGGTTCCATTTTCTTCCTGCCTGACTTATCTTTTGATTAGGCCTCATCCTCTCTTCCCTATATTTTCTAAAATGTAACAGTATATGTTCTACACTTTCTGTGATTTTACATTCCAAACATTTTCTGATTGACTTTTACGTAACAAAAACAATGTTTTGTTTAACCCTGTGTGGTCAAACCTCAGTCTGGTTAAAACTGTCTTTTAATTGCCTCCGCAATCTAAATAAACTGATGGATTTCTAGCATTAAATCTTCTCTATTCGATTTCATATTTTGAATACTATAAAGGGCTGCTACAGAATCAACACAACACACCACTCTGTTTGTTTTTACTTCCTCTACCCACTGCAACCCTACAATAATCGCCGTCATCTCTGCTATGTAAACTGACAACTGATCGGGTAATATTTTCCCAATACTTACATTCATTGTTGGTATGTATATTCCTAATCCTACCCTATCTTCTTCATCTGTGGACCCCGTCTGTATAAATATCTAAATAACTGTAATATTTGCTTCTTATGTACTGACTTGCCAGGTGTCCCTTCCCACTCTCTTCCCATTCTTTCTTTAGTTCCATTATCTTTAAATCTACCTCAGTTTTTGGAAACAGCCAGATAGGGATATTACGAATAGGTGTAGAGGAATTATAACAAGATATTCTCTAATCTATATTCCTTGGATTTATCCTTTATTACCCAGCCATAGCCTTTACCTTGATAAGTATTATATTCCCAACTTTCCTGAATAACACTCTTGGTAGGGTTTTTGTTACCACATCCACGAAGAGGACTCCAGTATGTAAGCATGACTTTCTCTTCTCAGGTCTAAGGGGACTTCTCCTAACTCAACCTGGATTGCCCCTAGTCGGTGTTGATCTCATTGCACTAGCACAAATCCTCAATGCTTTATTAATAACTATCCATTTTCATTGAATGTGTTTTAGCTGCTGCTCCGTACACAAAGCATCCATAATCTATTGTTGACCTCATCAGAGCCCTATAAATATACAATCGGTGATTGTCTGTTTATTGTCTTTACCAGCTACTGCGCTCAGTAAGTTTATAACTTGGATTTTGATTCCACCTTTTCCATATGTATTTTCCATGTACCCTTTTGCTCTAACCACATACCCAGCTATTTAAAATGGTCGACTGTTTCCATATTGTAGCCATATAACTTCATGTTCTGTTTGTCTATCCCTTTCTTCCTGGTAAAGAACATATGACAAGCCCCGATTATATGACCATTGTTCTACTTTTCCTATTGCTTCCTTGATTTTACTTATCACACTTGTGGGATCTTGCCCTCTTGCCCAGATGGCCCCATCTTCTGCATACAGAGCTGACCCAATCCTTCTGTCCAGATTCATAAAAATGTCATTAATCATAACATTAAATAAAACTGGACTAATAACACTGCCTTGTGGAATTCCATTAGTAATTTCAAATTCCTCAGATATTTCTGATCCTACTTTGACTCTAAATCTTCTTTGTGATACAAAATCTAAGACTCAGTTATAGAACCTACCTCTAATTCCCATGTTATTCAATTTAATTATTAACCCTTCCCTCCACATGAAGTCGTAAGCCTTTTCAATATCAAAAAACTAAATATTCATTAAGTCTTTTAAATGTTTTCACAACAGCATCCATTGTAGAACGCCCTTTTCTGAAACCGCTTTGGTATGGTGCAAATAGTCCTCTGTGTTCAAGGAAATATTAAAATCCTGACTAATATCTTCTCGATCCACTTGCATAGGTGGAATGTTGGGGTGATGGGTCTATAATTGCCAGCATTATTAGGTTCCTTTCCAGGTTTATTAAATGGCAATATTAGCGCACTCTTCCAACTTTTTGGCATTTTACCTTTTTCCCCATATCTTATTAAATAAGTGCAATATTATCTCTAACACTTTTTCAAGTAATTTCTGGAACATGACATTGTCATAGTAGATGTCACATAAGGGGAGCAGGGAACACAAGACAAATGCAGACTAGAGGCAGAGCAGATGTAGTTCATCAATTTACAGCAGGAAAGGCTTATATAGGTAGTTGGGCAGGCAGAGGTCCAAATCAGGAAGGCAGTCCAAGACAAGCAAACAAATCAGACATGGAGCAGGCAATAAACAAAATCCAAAAGTCAAGGCAAGGGCCAAACAAACGCAGAAATAAATCCAAGAGACTCAGGAGAAGCACAGGAAACCTGACGTGTAGAACACATTCCACTGCTGATGCAAATGATCATGACAATGAACAAAGCAAAGAAACCCAGTCTAAATACACTTAGGTAGGGGAGACAACGAGACACAGGTGCAATTAATCAAGGCGGGGCCAAAAATCTAAACTGGAGGGAAAGCAAACAAAGACATGAAGTAAAACCACAAGACACACGAGGAGAGGAGAACACTACAAAATAAAAAAGGAAACAGAACAAAACCCCAAAACTATGACAGACATAGCTCAATTGATCTTCTCCTGTAGCGGTTTCTGATTCCATTTAATACTATCACTAGTTCATTCATGTTAATTTCTGCATCTATGGTACTTTCCTCATTATCTTTTTTATCATTTTTTTTATCACCATTATCATCAAAATGATTGCCACTATGCACACTGGCAAACTTCCTTCCTAACACATTTGCCTTTTCCTTATCTGCTATTGCCAGTGTTCTGTCATCCTCTAATACTTGTATTTTAGCATATACTTTTTTCCCACTCATTTTCTTCAGCATTGACCACACCTCTCCTATTTTAACTTCCCTCCCTTTAGTAGAATAATAACTCCTCCATGTATTTAATTTATTATTCTTAATTACTCTTCGTTCTTTAATAGCTTCTGTACATTTATCACTCAAATATGGAACCATTTTCCTTTTCCCCCCAACTGACTTGAATGGTATGCTATTCAGTGTTGAATGATGCACATTCCTCAATATCACCCTCCATTGAGATTGACTCTGCTGATTTACAACATATTTCTTTACATTTCTGCCAATTGGCTTTTGCAAAACTCCACTTCTATTACTAGGCCTTTCTTAGAACTCTATTTCTACATTTATGAAGCATATTATTGGAAATGATCACACCCAATACTTGTACTGTCTTTTACATTCCATTCACAAGAGCTTGCCAGATTATTAGAAACTGAAGTAAGGTCAATACAAGACAATGTGTTGGAACGTATGTCAATTCTTGTGCCATTTCCATCATTTAAACAAACCAGCTGCCTAACATCCATCAGCTCTTCCGCTACTTCTCCATTATTGTCAGTATGCTTACTTCACCAAAGACAATTAGGTGTACTGAAGTCTCTGCACCATATTTCTTTCCTATTTCCTTGTCTCCTTATTACTTCCTCTAAGGCTTCTAGGCTTAATGATTTACAAGGGTTATATAAGTTGATTACTACCAAATTCCCATCTGATTTATACATTTCAGTAATTGAGAATGACTTCCAGATGGGAGCCGAAACATCTTGATTCTGAAAACAGTGTCCAGATGACTACGACTGAAACCTTTTCTACGATAGAACACTCCTGGACGAATAAGGGACTACACCGTCACATTTCAATAATCACATTCTATTTCTGTTGAAGTTGTTATTCTTTGGCATGATATCCCATCCCTTACAAATGTTGCACAACCTCCACTTTGGTTTTCACCTCTATCAAACCTGACAGACTCATACCCAGGTAAAATAAAATCAAGGTGAGGTCGAAGTCAAGTTTCTTGAATGCAAACAATATCAGGTTTGACTTCAGATTCTGCTACAAACTTTTTATTCTTGTCCTTTTGCAATCAAGCTTCTAGCATTCCATTGCAAAAGGTGAAATACCATTATAATATAAAATATAATACGCATTGTCACTCAGGTTTTCCTGATACTCTATTGGTGTATTTTGCTTGATTCCATGAGTGCCAATACTCTTTAATGCCTCTGCATATGTCATCTTATTCACAACCTTGTACCACTGTACTTATTTAGCTTGTTTCTGGACCACACATCTAGCATATGTAGCACTATGCTCACCTCCACAATTGCAGCATTTTAACTTAGCATCATTATTACATTTTCCATAGTCATGTTCTCCTCCGCATTTCGCACACCTTTGTCTCCATTTACGCTGTATGTCCCATTCTCTGACATTTGAAGCACCTTAACGGTTGTGGAATGTAGTCCCTCACTTTGTATTTTATCCAGCCCATTTGGATTTCAGAAGGCATTATCTTTTCAAAAACAAGTAGTACAGACAAGCTATCTGATTTAACATCACTTTTATTAGTTTGGAGTCTTTTGGCCTCTAGTACTTTTCCACCTTGTATCTCGTTCTTCACATCCTCCATGGACATTTCCAGAGGTACATTCGAAATCCCTCCTCTTAACTTTTGCTGCCATTCCTTGTATATGCACTTTAACCTTTCCAATATCAAGACTCATTTTTAAGCACGGCTTACTCCCTCCACAGCATGAAAATCCTACTCTTCTGTAGGTTACTATGTTAGCTAGAAAAACTTAACATTGTAGTCTTTACATTGTGATGGTATAGTGATATAATCTTAATAAAATAAGCTTACGTTCAATCTATACAAAGCCTAACAAACTCACTTTCTAACTACATTCTGCAACTGCACCACAATCCTGCTCACTCAGAAATATTAACATATAATCTCCAGTATTATAGGAATTATGTTCCATCAGTGTGGAGAAATATTCAAATACCCCATTGCTAGAATATTGGCGAAAATAACACATTTATAGGCTACTGCATGCAAAAAAACTACATGGTTTTTGCCCAAAACTGCATGTCTGTAACCGGGAGACTCGTTGGTACCCATAGAACCAATTTTCATTCAGATAGCTTTAGGTGAGAGGTCAAGGGACCCCTTTGAAAATGGCCATGTAAGTTTTTCCCTTGCTCTAGCTTTAAAACTGACCCCGCTACAGCCTCTGACAGACCATCAATGTCGGCCAAGGACGCTTGCATCATAGCGAAGTTTAAATGGCCTCTGCTGCCACCATCAGGAATGTTACAGTAACAACAAACAAAAAACAAACAGCAAAGGAGATAAGTGCTTGATTAGTGTGGGTTGCCCTTCTTATTTACCGATTGGGTGATTACAGATCAATTTATTGGGTATGAAATCCACAGGGCGGAGATCATTATCAAACGCCTAGTGGCGTTTCAAGCGCCTGGGAAACTGAGATGAATTGTGAGCCCTTTGGCTTTCGATATTATCTATCGTGATCTAGTAGCACGCCTATCAAGCATCCAATGCTGGGAAGCGGCGCGACCCCTCGCGTCCAAAAATCCCCCTGTGGACATGTACCATCAGAATTTGCTCCGGTTTCAACGTCGTAACCGGACAACCAATACTCATCTAGATAAAAAATTCCCTAACCTCGCTCTCTCACTGCCGGCTTCTAGTGCGAACTGTGAAGTGAGAGAGCCATGTTGCTGAAAACCAGTCACGAAAAGTGTATTATTCCTGGCTGCAGTGCATGAAGCAAATCACTGCACAGCCTTCCAAAAGAGAAAAATGGTGCACACAAGTGGACTTGCCTCGACCTGTCCCAAGTCTTTTTGGGTGTGTACAGCACATTTTACACTGGAGTGCATAACATACAGAATCAGGGGCTATACAACGCTGGAGGACTATCCAAATAAAAATTGAAGAAAGGATCCATTTCAATGATCCGGGACCCTTCTCCAAGCATTGAAACGGTAAGTAAAAAACATTTTATAACGTAGATTACAGAGTTGATCATTTTGTTGGTTGTGGTGCCGCTAGCTAGCCCTGTCCACATATGTGTGTGCGAGAACATTGCGTGTTAGCTATGTGCATGTTATAACATTAGTTTGTTTGCAACTGAGCTACATAGTGCTGTAACTGTAATGTGACTCCAAAGCAAACACTTTGTTGGTGTTGCCTACTATTTTAGTTGGTTTGTAATATTGTTAGTCTCGGTCTCAGAGGACTAACGTTAGATACTGGGAGTGCATCACTAGCAGAGGCTGGCTGATGAGCGGTCTGTGGGAGGGAAAGACTTATGTTGGTAAATGTAACGTTAAGTTGAGGACAGAAAGTTTTGTTAGCAGTTGTATTGAAGAGCAAGGACGTCATTTGTGCGGTCTTGACAGTTTTAGGTACCACTAGTGTTTTAGCGGCAGAGTGCAGGCTAACAGTAAACTAGCAGAGTGAGTGAGTGGGCAAGCGAGAGTGAGGGAGTGGTGTGCTGCTGTCAGGGCAGACAGAGTGCTGATCGGTCCAGAGCTGGGTAAGCAATATAAACTGTGAATGTAGCTGTACATGTAGCTAGCCTATGTTATGATCCACATTTTTCGACAAAATAAATTATGCAGTCCTTCGAGCAAAGCAGAGTTCCTATCATGTGTAGATACATTTTGCTGATTGTAGTGACATTATATTACCACCTTATCTCCAACCCAACAAATTTCCTAACATATTTATTCTTATGGATCCATTAGACCGAAGATCTGTTGGCACTCAATTTTCCAAGGACACTGAAGAATCACGTCAGAAGTAGAGGTTAGTGAAATTGAATGTTTATGTTAGTTTAGCTGCAAAGTTTTATATTCTTTACAATTTGTTTATAATGGGCAATAATTCAACTTTGCACACAGTTTGTCATGTATGGTTATGCTATCTGTAATGTTACAGGTAAAATATAAAGTTTGTAGGTATCCAAATGTTATATATTGCTTCAAATTGTCTTGATACTGGAAACAGTTATTCCCAAATCATGTGTCAATGGACCATATATTCACATTGCAGTTGAAATCATCTGGCTACATCAACACGGAGTGATTCTTTTAGAAAGCAAATTAAAGAAGAAAAATATTTATTTAAATGTCAGTAACTGTGATCGTATCGCTGAGAAATTAAATACATAGTATGCTATAACAAGCTAGATTCAAGAATGACACAATTACAGTGGGCTGGTCACTTCACACATGTTCTGTCATTTTGGTTTCCGCTGGTCATACTGTAATCACCTTAACATTAGTACTGTGATCAACACACACCTACATGCTTCTCCTTCATTCAAGATCAAATTTATCTGTAGTTGTACATGGGTGGCACTGATAAAACATCATGACAGTATAATGTACAAGTAACACTGAATCTGCTATGTTTTACAGGTTATGTTAGAGACCTGATAAAGCTTGTTTTGTAAGGTGTTCCTGGACCCACCAAACTCTCCTCAGTCTGAGAAACCATCAGAGGAGGAAGTTATTGCTGGGCAGGTGTCGTGCTTCAGTCAAGCAAAGGCCTGACGACAACACAGCATCCAGCAGCATCAGGAAGTCTCCTTATCTACTATCCACAGGAGGACACGTCAAGATGACCAATGTGACCTGTGTGTGTGTGTGTTGTATCTCTTCACAATGCTTTCTACTTCACTGAGCTCTGTAGGTCACTTCTCACAAATGTACCTGTAAAGACAAAAGTAAAACAGAGTGTATGTTTATGGTTTAGAGAGTTTGTGCATAAATACTAAGCTAACATTCTATGACAGATATATAAATAGCAGTATTTACTTGAGGAAAACGTCAGGGAAACTTGTAATCTAAATTGCCAATGTTGTTCATTTGTCCACTATTTTGGGTCAGATTACTGCTTGAACATGTGCTGTTGTGACATTTTTGGTTTAGAAGCGGTTATTGTGGTGATATAACTGCAGCTAAGTGTTAGGTACTTGTGATGTACGAGTCATGAGTCAATCGTTTGAAAAGAACAACTCTTTTTACTGACTCTGGAGTCACAAGTCCTCATCTCCACTAACTCATTTACTGACTCACCCCTCCTACCTGCTACTAGCTAGTGCAAACTGCAAAAAGGAGGTGAGACCACGTGTCATTCACACTATTGTGACTCTTATATTAACTGTATTTGTGGAGATGTATCAAGTTAATAACTATTAACCTAGCCCTGTGAGAAAAGCAACCACTTTGGCGCCTTTCACTCAAAACTCACTCTCCCAGCCCGGAGCCCGCTCCCTGCCTTGAGCTGAAGGTCTGACTCGGGCTGCACAAATCACTCACTCACTCAACCACAAGTTTCATGCCACAGTCAGTAACCATCCATGAATTTTAATTTGTCCCTTTTTAGTAGTTTACTACTACTACTACTCGATTCTGATTGATCAATCATGAAATCCAACAGTCTGTAATCTGTGTTGCCATGGATGCTGTTCTGATCATATAGATCTATGGGACTAACGTCTTTTAAGCAGAATGACGGAAACAGAAACAATAAAATAATTTAAAATCAATAGTTATTTCAATTATTTTTCATTACCAATATTTTGTATGAGTGATTTTCTTTACCTCAGAGTTGGTTTAAGGTGTTTAATGCTCGTCTCGTTTGTTAGTTAGTCTCTGTTTGATGACATAGAAAGCATTCACAATATACTTCACGTTCGTCTTGCAAAGGTAATTATTTAGTCACTGAATAAAAAATGCTTGCAACCGCTGCCTTTCCAGTTTTTTCGGTGAGTGAAATTCTAGTATTTTATTTATATGTTAGCAATAATTAGCAGGTATCGGTGTCTGCGCTCATCATACACGGCGTGTTAGCTAATTAGCCAGCTAATGAATTAGCTTTGGGTTAGCCTTTGAGCAAGACTCCCAGCTGTGCTAATGATTCTAACTTAATGGGAATGTATGTTAGCCGCAGTTATTAAACCGGCATACACCAGAGTCAAAATGTAATAGAGGTTAGAATTTAGGGTGATAATACTTTTGAACAAATGGCATGTGAGGTTGGAAAATAAAGGTCTACCTTGTTAGTTAGCTAACATTATCCAATGTTAACATTAAACTTCCCATACGGGCAATGTAACGTTAACGTTAATGGTAGACTTGGCTAGGTACTGTAACTGTGGTCAGGGGGGAGCTGCTGCAGACACTGATTAGAAGTGGCTCCACCTGTGCCTGATGAGGACTGGAGGGACGGACTACGAAGTGTTGAAAGGGAAAAAGTTGAGGTGGGTATGCTGTTCCGGGGAGCGCCGCTTGGTGCGGAGGGCCAAGCTTGTTGCTTGGGGCAGGTGCCGTTTGCATGCCGGTTAGGGCTGCCGTGGTGAAGACAGGTAGCTGGGCTTTAGGGCGAGGTTCCTGAGTTAGGTAAGGTTAGATTACTAGTATTAGGACGACGGCTGAGGCAATTCATTTGATATAATTGACGTCATCGATTACGGAAATACATCGATTTGCATATTGTGCGTTGATGCATCACAATGAAGTATGGCTGCACCCGGTCTAAGCATGGATTCTCCCGGAGGACAAGCTGCAGCATTAAAACAATTCAGGTTAATTGACTTGCTTAAAATTGTTCATTAGACATGCATTAAGTAAACATTGCACTAATTTATGGTACCACAAACCTAGGAGAACTAGAAACTTATGCAAAGCCCTCAGCCAGAAGTCTTGGTGTAGTTTTTGATCAGAACTTGTGTTTCGAACAGCATGTAAAAAAAGTTGTTCAGTCATGTTTTTATCATTTGAGAAATAGAGCTAAGGTTAAGTCTTTTATTTCACCCACAAATATGGAGAAACTCGTCCATGCTTTTATCTCCTCCCACCTCAACTACTGTAACTCCCTATATACCTGTCTCAGTCTGAAATCAATCCACCGCCTTACAGTTAGTCCAAAATTCTGCAGCTCAGCTTTTAACTCAATCCAAAAACTGTGATTATATCACCCCTGTTGTAGCATCCTTGCATTGGTTGCCTGTTTATTGTAGGATTGATTTTAAAATTCTTTTAATTACTTTCAAGGCCAGGCAGGGCTGGCCCCTCCCTACATTTCTGACCTTTTAATCCCCTACGAGCCAGGATGCAGACTGAGATCCTCTGGTAGGGTGTCGCTAGCCATTCCAAGATCTAGGCTGAAAACCAAAGGAGACAGGGCCTTTACTGTCAGGGCAGCCTACACTCTAGAACAATCTGCCAGAGGAGATCAGGCTTGCAAAGTCAGTCCCCTGTTTTCTCACTTTTTGGAGACATATTTATAAAAAAAAAAAAAAGCACTTCGTTGCCTGTAGTGAAAAGTGCTATACAAATAAAGCTATTATTTTTATTATTATTATTATTATTATGTTGTTTTTTTGAAGGGGGCCTTAAAGAGACAGGCACTAAAACGGAGTGTTTCACACAGAGGCTGAAAAGAGGTACTGCAGCAAAAGATAGTATGAGAAAAATATGTTTTTTGAACATTACAGCATGCAAAACAGTTTCTAGTAGACACCCAAAATAAAAGTATGAACCTGAAAATTAACATAATATGGGACCTTTTAATGGCCATAAAGTGATCATAAGTCTGACCTGTGTAATTTTGCACGAATCTTTCTATTACGAGGCCTTAGTAGTCCAGTGTAAATCATAGCAATGACCAGTCAGTCACCATGAAACTATATATTTTGAAGCAGATCTGGATCCAAATGCAGGTAAAAAAATTCCATTATTAAAATTTGAGGATTGTGCAGCACCTGGTTTCCAAGGTCATATGGTGACAAACCTCTGTTATGTTTAGTTCAGGAGGTGGACCCAAAAGCAGACAAGACAAATAGGGACTGGTTAAATAAACAAAAATGACTTTATTTTCTTACTGAGGAGAAAACACAAAACAACTAAGGGTGGCTGAGAAGTCCAGGTCAAACATCCAACAAAGAATAATCCCAACGAAAGTATTCCAACAAAATACACAAAGAATCCAAGAAGCAACAGGGTAGCAGGAACATGAGGAACAGACGCAGGACTGAGGAACAAACATAGGGCATAATGACGATCTGACATAGAACAAAGGAAGAACACAGACTAAATACACTCGGGAGGAGGGAGGAGGGATTCAAGGTCAAGTAGAAGATCTCAGGCAGACGGCACGGGGGCAGGACAGAAACGGGGCTGGGAACCTCAAGTGGATGGCCCAAGGGCTGGACAGGTGCGGGGCTGGGAACCTCAGGAGGACGGCCCGAGGACAGGACAGGAGAGCAAGTCAGGGGGGCACACAGGATGCAGGGCTGAAGGGCTGAGTAGGTCCAGGTGATGACCAGATGTACGGCGCAACTCAGGAGGTCCGCAATGAAGGCGAAACCCCTCCGGAGACCGAACTGGAGACCGGCGACGAAGACGGAAACTATCTAGAGGCCGGTGGCAAGGACAGAAGGCCTCTGGAGGTCTGATAAGATGCTCGCTGCGAAGACCGAAGCTCTCTGGAGACCCGTGACAAAGGCAGAGCCCCTCCGGAAGCAAAGACAGAAGGCCACTGGGGGTCTGATGGAACGCTTCTGGAGGCCGGCGGCGTGGCTGGAGCTCCAGACTGGGTTCAGGCAACAGGGCAGCAGGGCTGGAGGCCAAGACTTGCAGCGGAGCTGGTGGAACCAGTGATGCCAGGGAACCAGGAGGCTGCTGCTCAGGTGGATCAGGAGATTGCTGCTGATCCGTAGGCCGCTGCAGCTCAGCAGGGACAGGAGGCTGCAGCAGCTCATTATGTTATGCTCATCTCCAGCTCTATATTTTTATTCTGGGATTCCACTAGAGTAGCTTTGCATGATACACAGTTTAAAAATCCTTAATTATCTTATACTGGCCCTTTATGCAGCCCCTCAGATCATCCTCTGTCTGAAACAAGCCGTTTTAGCTCCTGTCTCTTTAAGACCCCCTCCCTAAAAGCCCACTTCACACTTTCTTCGGCCAATTTCCCGGAAGCCTGCCGAGGGGCAGCGAACCGCTGTAACCAGTTCTCTTTATAAACCCAGTGTTGTAAGCCCGCACCTCCACAATGTCTTGCCGGTGTGCTGGATGGCTAGGACAGCTACAGTATCTTAGCTTGGAAAATAGCGAAATGGGGCACTGAATTTGATGAATTTACTGTATATCAGACCACAAATGAGACAAGAATTAGGTTGGAAAAACAATAGATGCCGCCGGAGTGGAGTGTTTCTGGGGGCTGGGCCTCACTGCTTACTTTACAAAAACAAACAACTTTTATAACTTTATTCACTGATTTAGGTGAAAATAGTTTCTGGTTTTCCCTCTGATGTCCTTCGGCTGCTCTGCCTCAACTCTGTTATTTTGTTTCCTGATGGACAGATAGCTTTAAAATAGCCGCTAGCTGCTGTTAACTGTAACGTTATTTACCGTTAGCTCAGTTAGCTGTGCAGCTGGTGGTCCTTTTAGCTTAGCTGTGTTATTTACACCGCTAGCAAAGGAGCTTTGGACCACCGGGAGGAGGAGGTTTTCAGGCCTGGGCTCTGAGCTTCCAGGCAGAGTCAGCTAGCTGATAGTGCTAGCTGCACAGCTAATAGAACTAACGGTAGCTACTGTGGTTAGCAGTTACTTTAGCAACAAGTAAAGTAATCTCTCCATCAAGAAACTAACTTTCCTTCACAACTTAAAAAGCACTTTCTGCAAGCTGTGCCTGGAG
This sequence comes from Siniperca scherzeri, assembly GCA_027580175.1. Taxonomy (NCBI): domain Eukaryota; kingdom Metazoa; phylum Chordata; class Actinopteri; order Centrarchiformes; family Sinipercidae; genus Siniperca; species Siniperca scherzeri. Next base: position 2,807,088 of record CM050859.1, read on the forward strand.
CAGATCATGAGTGCAGATGACCTTTTTAAAAATGTATTCACAAAAGAATTATACAAACAGTACAAACAAATAAGTTGTCAATACAGATGAGACAAGATCACCATGACATTCAAGTTAGGCTGACGTCACGAAGGCTCGAAAGTAGAAAAAAACATTGGAAACCTAGTGTTCAGAGCAGTCTGAAGCCTGAGCTTTTTGCTCACAGGGATTACTTTTACCTCATTATTTGAAACTTTGGCCACATTTAATATGAACATCTGACATTGTCACATTATATATATGACAGAAAATAAGGACAAGCATAATAGGTCCCCTTTAACCTTTAAGGCTGACTACTTGAATGTAAACTTTACATTAGCTTTAGAATTATGTCAGGGTAAACTGGCCTTCATAAGAGTTGACAACAAGCTAAAACATCCTCACACCGTACACTGTGTTTTGTTTGCAGTGTTTACCTTTGATGATTCACTTGAAATGACCTTGATGTCAGTCAATTGACATGAGCATTTGAAGATTCCCTCACCTGACACATTGTGCAGGTATTCGTTTGCTCTGCAGCTAGCATGGTGATCGCCCTCTGTGTCTAGTTTAAAGAAACGTTAATGGCCAAATCTAACAACGTGGCGGCCAACAAAGCCTGGGAGGCTTGTTGGTAGCATTCCATTACAGTGTTCTTGTCGTATGTTCTCTATTTTGTCTTATGGACTCTTCTTTGACTGAATAAGTTCACTTTTTGACCGCAAGAAATGTGTTTTCTGATTAAACCACACAATGTGATAATGAAACAGCTATTTTATGAAGAAATAAAATCTACAGCTAATAGAATCAAATGAGAATTAATGTGTATAGGATGCCATCTACAGGGAATTGCAGCTATCTGCAGCTGTTTTTGGAAAAAAAACAACTGTGGAGAAAGGAAATAATGATGTCAAAAGTAGACAGGTTAAGTATAGCAGGGCCTTATTGAAGGTGCCCGCCAAAGCCTTCCAATCTCAATTTAATCAAGAGAGCTTTTACAATTTTTACCGCTACATGGAGACACCTGAAAGATTTACCTCTAAGCATCGACCGGGAGGAATTTCAGCGGGGCTACTCTTTGTTCGTTATTAATCTCAACGCCTGCGAAGATTCCGATGCATTGTCGTGGGTTTCCAATGGAAGTTTAAGACTGGAAATGAGATTCAGAGAACTACCACTCTCATAGTTTACGCTTGTTACAAGTCTACTTTGGAGATCAATTCCAAACGACGAGACAATATGAACAATCATCAATTGGACGGATTACTACATCATTTTCTAGGAGATGCCTTTTGTGGAGTGTGGGCCAGTTACCAGTTCAGTTACCTTTACTGCGTCAATCCGTTAGACTTCCAGCCTTTTTTATCGTCAACACACACCCTGCACACGAACCAGGAGAGCACTGGTTGGCCCTCACTCTCAAGGAAGGCAAAAAAGGCAGCTTTTTGATTCTTTCGCATTCTCCCTGGATTTTTCACATTACCCTAAAAGCATCTTGCAATTTTTAGAAAACCATTGTGAATCTATTTTATACCACAACCATCAGCTTCAACATGTTCTGTCTACGGCATGCAGTCAGCATTATGTTTATTATTTATGCCACAGAGCCTGCGGTCTATCCTTTGAAAATGTGCTGCCTTTGTATTAAGATGATGTGATGAAAAATTATGCTATAGTATCAAAATTTGTGAAAAAATATCAACGTTTTATGAGGCTGCAAAAAGCCGGATCTTTTCACCACACCGTCTGTTTTTTACAAATGTTTAAAGATTGTTACAACTTGGAAATAAAGATGGATCTGGAGACGGTTAAATTTGTTTGATTAATTTTTTATTCAAATAAAGCCAGCTAGGGGATGAAGGTATATGTTTTTTTCGTTTTCCTGATCTTAACGGCAGATGTGATGTTTCCATCTCAACGTCCCAACACGGTGCTACGGGCGTCTGTTTTTTCCCCTTCTTCAACACTAGGAGTGACCCCTCATCATCATCGTCCCAACGCAGTCCTCCCTTTTGAAGTTTATGATATTGCTCGCAAGCACAGAGGTTACTCATCAAGGATGAAGGGATGTTGAGCTCCCATAAAGTACTTAGATGTGAGCAGGTGTGAGCATTTCACAATCTCTCCCTTATGGACAAACTCTCCAGAGAAAGCCCATCCACTCTTGGTTAATTTCTTCATAATGTACTCTGCATTGTTACGGTAGCGAGCAGGTAGGTTTTGCAGCACCTCGTTAGCAGTTTCATCCATCCGTTATTTGTTTGTCTTCTCGCACCCCTTATCTTCTCGCACCCCAGATTCTTTGGCTAGACTCAAAGTGATACAATGGTCTTCTTTCTCATCTTGTTTGAGCAAAGCTAGGTATCTCTGCAGCAGAGCATTGTAAATTTTTTTTTTTTCATGGGTGTTCAAACCCTTTTCATTTAGCGCATCCCTCATTTTTACATCCAAATCATTTTCAGCCGTACGTCTCATTGTTTCCCCGGTGTTGGGAGCAGAAGCTACCGACTGACTCAGACGGTTTAGCTATTAAGGTGAAATCAAAAACATCTTTTGACTCACGATTTATCTTCTAATAAGCCCTCCAAGCAGCTCTCCAAACATTGGCACCACCACTGACAGCAAAGGTAAAAGAAAACCTCCAGACTGTTTTCTCAGAGCCTGATGTTTGGTTTTTAGACTTTTTTTTTTTAATTGGCCAACAACCTGATAATTTTCTTTTGTATTCTGAATTTTTTTTATATCAGGGGAATGTTTCCTTTTAAGAGATTTAAGGAGAGCTCGCACAGAGACTGAAGAAAGTCCGATGAACAATGGTTGAGAATATCTTTACGTTTCCGAGGCGTGGCGTGACATAAAGTGTGTAGTAAAGGCGTGATTCTTTTTACATGCTGGATCAGGACTTGGATTTAGGTAGATAGACGATGGGCCACTGATGGGGGAGTATTACCGTCCTTAGTCTGTATTGTTCTGGGCAGCTCAGTGTGAGATCGATGATTAAATACCCGTGAGGATCTTTGGTAACGGAGGATCTTTTCAACAGTACCAGATAATTACTGTTTAAACTGATGGTGCGGCTGTGTTTACCTTGATGGAAAAGATTTTGAGTCAGCATCATGACGGACATGTTCTTGTGATGTCTGTATTGTGTAAAAATTCTGACTACATCGCGATGGTCAGAGGCCTGAAAAATGACATTGTCCAAAATAATCACATGATTTTGATCAGGGAGAAACAGCTTTTCATCATCAAAAGAAGGAGGCAGGCCCTCAACAAATTTAATCTTTTTTTTCTTCTTTTGCAGTTCAGCATACAACAGTTGAAACAATGTAAAAAGCCATACAAAGTTATCAGGCAGTATATCCATCACGATTACAGTTTTCCAAAACAGACTTTACAAAATAAGTCGTGCCACAGCCACTCGGTCCTGTGACCAGACAAGAAAAAGGCACTTTCAGTCTGGGGTCAAAGTCAAATTCTTTGGATGAAAACATTTTCTCCTCAATAAACAAAAGGCAATGTTTGTCCTAGACTTAGCAGCCGTCTCATATCATATACAACTTTTTTTGGAATGATGTGTTTTTTAGAAGGAAGCCTTTCTTATCTCGCACACAATACTGTGCTGAGGGATTTCAATAACGGCCCTGTTGCCAGAGTTTTGCACATAATCCTGAACCAGGTCTTTGACGCTATCAAAGTTGACCCTTTCACAGCATTGGTGCATCTGCGTAATGCCTTTTAAGCTAAAACAACCTTGTTTCAAGTTTGTTAAGCATAACTTTTCAGACCCGCAGCCACAAATTCTTTGATGCTATCTCCCCCTAACTCGTCCATCAAATCTCTCAGGTAATTACCCAGCTTGAGCTGCATCTCTCCCTCTTTAGTGACATAAATGAGGCTGTCTGTATCGCAGTAAAGGACTCTGTCTTGCAGCGGTTTCGAAATAACTGTACAACATCAGACGCATGTAGGCTATGGTGAAAGTTGCTATAAAAACATTATTTACCTTGTTTGGTGGCATGATACAACGGTCTCCGTAAGACCACTGTACCAAAGCTACTTTGTCATTGATGAAGGAGAAGTACTTGACTTTATATTTTTCAGAAAACATGAGGTTAAAGAATGCTTCTGGGTCTGTGACTAGTTTGGTTGGTGTTTGGTTGCATCTCTGTGCGAGCTTACCCCAAAAGGAGTTCAGACATAATTTAGACACTTGCCTTTTAGCAGGGTTTGGCATGATTTGATCAGCCTCCAGCAAAATCCCTTGGTTTGCATGATAGAAAGTCTGCGGTAAGAGGAAGGTGGCGAGGACTTGAGCTGGCTGGCTGATATAGAAGTCCTCTGAGAAGTGAAGTTATCTGAGGATGGCTGGAGGCCAGATCCGGGCTGCCGGTTAGGAGTTTAGAGAAGCTAAAACCGCTAGGGTAAGCTTTTGATGGTATGTGTTTTGATGGCCATCACAAAATGGGCGTAGGTAACAAAACAGGCAATGGATAAACAGATCGACGGACAGGTGGTTATGTTGCACTGGTCGTGAAGGTAGTGGAAACTCTTCCAAGCTGACAAGTAAGACAAGATGGTTGAGGGTGATATGCTGTTGATGATATCCCCGGAGAAATGAGAAATGAAGAAGCAGGCAAGAGTCAGCAATGGCGTTGGAATGACCAGAAACATGAGCTGCTTGGAGAGCAGGTATAGGTGTGCCATGTTAGGCACGCATGAACAGATGTTTTTTAAAATGCATATCAATGTAAAAAGTGAACAGTAATATTGAAATGTAAAATGTCTAGAAATTTACATTTGTTGTAATAAGCCACGGCCACTTTAATCAATCATTACCAAATTTTAGGCATCGACTGAGTCATGAGCCTAGATTGTGCAAACTGAATTTTGTATGAATCCATGCAGTCGATTATGAGATATAAACTTTTTGCATTTGTGGCGCCGCCTAGTGGTAGCAAATCACAGGACTGCTCAGCAAGGACTTACCATCCAAACATATGCAAAAAGTTTGGTTACAATACCTTTAGCCAATTTTGATTTATGAGCATTTATGTAAAATTGACCTTAAAGACACAGGTTTATAAATTGTATAATTTCAAAATAGACTGAGTTATCGAAATTTCCTTTATAACTTTAGATCAGTCAGGCCTGTGGATGATCCTGCCAAAGTTTTGGATGGATTGGATGAAGTATGTGCAAAAAAAATTTCAAAAAATCCAAAATGGCAGAAATGTTTTCAAGACACAAATGGGCGTGGCCTATATCAATCAAATTGGCATCATCCAAGGAACACACTGCACAAATTGTTTTGCTACACCTCACGGTTCATGAGTTATTAGCCAAAATGTAAAATACGTAATAACTGACCACATGGTGGCGCTATAGGTATTATGTTTTAATATGGTAAGCATTTACACATGGGGCAGTTGTACATAAAATATGAATGCTTTAGAATTTGTAGTTGTTGAGATATCAGCTTTCAAACATTGCTCCCATAGACTTCCCATTATAAATTTTAATACTATAAAAATTTTATAAAATCACTGAAACATGTTAGAGCAAAGAAAAGTAATAGCATAAATCTCTTGAAGAATATGTACAGTTTGAAGTTGAAACAAAATTTCTAGGACAAATGGTACAGGAGTAGTTAGATGCCACAAAACGGCAAAATAATATATAATGTAGAATAAAGAGCGAAGATAACAAGTGTGAGAGCTTCCAGCGCACAATTTCACAATTTCACGCTTCAAGGACGAAAGCTGGTCTGTAAAGATAGCAGAATGAACAAAATAGTCACAATTGAGATGTTCTGCTCATGTGTGATAATCGACACATCGGCTAGAATGGCAGCTGATGAATGGACGATAGAATGGCAGCTGTTCATCTCTGACAGCCATGACACAGCGGGAACGCAACCTAGCATCTAGTGGGCATTGGGTTTGGACATATTGAAACACAGACCTAGGACCCGTAACCAATACAACAAGAGCAAACCTGGTTGGTTTAGTCGGAATCTAACTTTGACTTCGGTCTCAGGTAGGGTATAATTTACTGACTGAGTGGACCCATAAAGACCTTTAACACACATTTAACCCACTCTGTGGGCTTTAAAAGCAATGCAGTGATGACTTAATGCTAAATAAAATAAAGCAAACAAAGGATTAATATGGTTATGTTGACCATATGAGCACTATTACAACCAGTGTCTGTAATCTACAGTATGTCTTCCAGATATCCCTGATGTAGTTAGTTAAATTCATCGATGTGTATTTTTCTGACAGTGACTCAAAGTCTGCGCAGGCTTTTATTGTAGTCAGGATTGCATGATACCCAGCCTAAAGCTGTTATCTAGCAGAGTTGACTGTGCTTGACTGTGCTTTTGTGGTGGATTTTATATTCTATTTCTAGTTTTAGAAACACACATGGCATAATGAGTGGCCTTGAGGAAATGACTGAAAGATTGTTTCTGTCTGTGCCAAATGCAGGGCAGCCCCTCCCCCATCCCCTCCTCTTTCTAGGACTGTGTGTGTATGAGTCTATTTTTGTCATTTTGTAGATGTCATTATGTGGTGTGGGTGCTCTATTTTTACTTTCACTTATCCACCAAAGCCCTTTTTTATTCCCCTCTCTCCCGGCGAGGCCTCTGCAGGCTTGTCTTCAGCACCAGGCCTACCCTCTTATTTGAAAAAAGGGGACTCATCTCCCTCCTCTATGATGTGGTTCATGAGTGGTTACAGATCACATCAGACCTGTGATGTTCCTACACTCCAAGGGGGTTCAGTTTTTATACTTTTCTACATATATCTATACTAAGTATTTATATACACAACTGAGAGTGACTGAGAAAGACTAAGAGGGACAGACAGAAGGACATCTAGTCTAGCAAGGGTACCTGCATGTTTCAATGAGCAGTATTTATGAGCAGTTTAAAGGATGATTCCAGTTTATTACATCTTGGGTTATTTTCAGAGTTGGTCCAACATTTCTATGATCATACTTTACTCATTGAAGTAAGAGCTGAGATCTCGGAACACGGTGACATCACTACAACAAAACAGATAATCATTTATATATAAGTTTATATATAAAAAAGTATAAAATGCTTTTTTGGAAATAAAACTGAAAGTGAGCACACTTGAAATGTAAATATTAATCCTTCATTGCACAGGAAAAATTCAACATTTATCATTTGCCTCTTGAATCTCCTAACACTGCGGCATCATCAAAAAAAAAAAAAAGTCCAATGGGGCAGGAAACATGAGCAGTCAGACAATCAGACAGGTTAGAAACAAACCCCTTTGTTAGCAACAATTAGATTTCTTGAACTGTTAGACTTGGTTGATGTCTCTATGTTGCCAGATCTCAGAAATAACTTTAGTGATTACAATGTTATTATAACCAATAGAAGCAATGGCCGAATTATAAAAATAAAGCCATTACTTGTAAAACATGTATTTACCCTGTCTAAAACAATTCATACATATTGATCAAACTTACTGGCGGTGGTACAACATGTACTCAGATCTTTTATTTAAGTAAAAGCAGTAATACCACAATTTAAAAAAAAGTCCTTAATTTAAAAGGTTACTTTACAGAAGTATGTACTCACTATGCATAGTGTTAAACACTGATGATCACTGATGAATTAACGTATAAGCAGTATTTTAATCTTGTATGTGATCAAGGTGGAGCTGATTTTAAATACTTGATATAGTGTTGGGTTGTTAATCTATAACAATACATCATGACAATGGAAAATGGAATTACTCAAAGAACAAGTACCTCAGAATTGTACTTAAGTACTGGGGCACCCCCAGAACTCAGCTGGTGGAGTCCACGCCCTATGTACAGGGGCTGAGTCCTTGCCGCAGCGGTCTGGGTTCGGGTCCGGCCCGTGGCCCTTTGCTGTGTGTCATCCACTCTCTCTCTCTCTCTCTCTCTCTCTCTCTCTCTCTCTCTCTCTACCCCTTTCCTGTCTATCTTCGGCTGCACTATCAAATAAAGGCAAAAACCCCAAAAATCATAATAAAAAAGTGTACTTAAGTACTGTACTTGAGTAGATGTACTTAGTTACTTTCCACCACTGCTCACTGTATCCATTAATAAAAAAACATAACATTAATTGAAAATTAAGCTTCCCTGTAAAAAACAAAATATTATTAGATTGTATATAGCAAACATAGCTAATTTTATTGGACGTTTCCAGAGTTTTTAAGGAGCTGTAGATCTGCAGGTGTTAAGGTGAGAGGAGTAGTGGTGGTGTGTGTATGTGTGTTAGTATGTCTCCATACTCATGTGTCAGCACCAACAGGCTGATTATAGTTGTTTGGGTAAATGGTAGTGTTTAAAACTGACATTTAAGCTTTCCCCATTCTGACCACGTTACAACAGGCTCCTGTGTCTCAGCCCCCAGAGATGAACCTGTCACACATTAACCTACCGTACATTACTGCTGCATATTTGACACAACTACCATTATGGAATACTGCATGACCTAAGGTACAGTATGTCTCAAAATACATAAAGCAATTACCCAACATGATTAGTAAACTTGGACATAGATTTAAGAAAGATAAAGAAGAATAAATCTTTATAAAGAATGAGTGACACCTGTGTTCAGAAGTGAGGAAATGTTTGTGGAGAAGAAGAGTGAAACCACACTGAACACAGCAAGCCAAGCAGAGCTGTCAGCTGTCATAATGATGTGAGGGACAGTCAGGCAGTGTATAAAGTAAAGATTAAACTTTGAACTAACATTACAGCACAATAACCAATCACACTAATATAGTTATTGTAAATAAATTGCAATCCATTATTTTACACTTGAAATACAACCCAAACAGACATCCAGCAGAAGACATATTGAGGAGTGAGAGGAGGGAGTGCAGCAGAAAGAAGAGAAAGAAAATAAATTCCAGGTATCTTTAGAAGGAAATATTACATGATAGAAATTTCTACTTGTGATAGAAGTGTTTTTGTCTGGATGATGACTGTAACCTGCAGGACCACAAGGGTTGACTCCAGTAGTGCCTGTGACATTCTTTTGCCAACAGTCAACTTCAGTAAGTCCAACCTCCACACACATACCACTCCTTTCCTTTGCCTTGTGTGGGTGCGTGTAGGTGTGTTTGAGCGTGTGTGTGTGTGTGTGCATGAAAATATGATACTTTTTTACGTGATTAAACCACATGAAGGGTTTGGCTGCTTTTGGACACATCAATGGATTTTTTTTTTTAATTTTGGTGGGTTAAAAGCACCTCAGCTCATCATCTTTTAATAACCAATTAAACTGTCACCTCTGCAGGCTGTGTGATGTATGACTGCAGGTTGCAGGTGAGAGGATGAGTCCTGGCATGTCCTCACAGAAAAGTCAAAGAGACTCTTGAAAAAGACAATTAAGCAGTGGATTTCCAATGCTGCACAGTCACACACACACGCACACGCACACACACACACACCATCCACTTCTCCTCTTAAGTATATAATAGCGAGATTGGACATTTTTCAGGAGATTAAGATAATTGTGCATTGTTCCAACAGGGTTGTGAAATTAATGTATTGCACCAGGCAGAAAGACAGATAGGCTGTTTTCAATTTATAGCTTCTTTGAGTAAAGCTGTCAGTTCAGGTAAACAGACTGCTGATATTCTGATGTGTTTACATTATAGCAGATAAACAAGGCTCTTGCAATATACAGGAGGATTCTAGGAGGGAGTGGAGGGGTCTGTGGGAGCTAACTGAGTGGGGGGAAAGCAATTTGCAAATACTTTATTTTTTTATTTCCAAGTTTTACGACAGATCATCATCTGTTCTAATTACCAGGATAAATTACTTTTGAAAAGATCTATAGGCTACAGACGTTACTAATAGTAGTTAGATCACTACTTTTTTTTAGTTCAGTTCAAGTCTTTATTGTTCCACAAGAGGAAATTCTTTTTGCAGCAAGACAGCATGAAAAACATAAACAGAATGAAAATACAATAAGACAAAAAGACAATTGAAGAAATGAAAAGTGCTGATACTATAAATGCAATAAATAATACAATACATGTGATAAAAGCAACTACAAGAATAGGTATAAGATAAATTGCTAAGCTGTGCAGGGAACCAAGAGGCGGTTTATGATGTATTATATTTAAGAGCACCAAGTGCTGCTAATTTGGATAAAAATTTGGAAAGAGTTGCTCTTGACTTTGTATGTGTTTCTTTAGTATGCATTAACCTTGGTCATGTCAGCTGACAAGTATCAGCAATCAATGGGATCATGGGATTTCACAGCTAATCAGTTTCCTGAAAAGTTCTGCCTCGGTGTAGATGTGTTGGAAATACGTCCATTTGGCAACCAGAAGTACAGATCTCCAAAACCCTGCTGAGCTTATTGTGCATTTATGTGCTGTCAGGATAATCACATACAGCAGTTTCCTATGAGGAGGTATCTCCTGAACGTTTCCCCGAGTCATGCACTGAAGAAGCTGGTATCAGGAATGTGGATGGGACACAAATAGACCTAACCTGACTGACAAATACATCACTCTGTCTGGTGATGATAAGACTTGTTTTGCCATTAGTGACCCACTCATCAAACTGATATGAGTACAGTATAGTAAGTACCATGTATGTTTCTTTGGACAAGAAAAGAAAACAAAAAAAATGTTGGGCACTGTTTGTTTTGATCTCAAAAAATGTTATGGTCATTTCTTAAATTTCAGTGATTATTGTTACTTTCAAATGCACCCTGTATGCTCCTAGTTCTGAGATGTAAGGTGTAAATACAACTTTGTTGAACATTGAAGTGCTCTTGGTTGAAAGAACTAAATTGATTTTTTATCAACAAGCGTTTTGTGGCTGTTTGATTTTAGGATTAAAGAGCCAACACACTTGTTTGTGCTGCAAAAGCAAGAGGAAATCTCTTCATGCACTGCACATGTTTGGGGGTAATGTCACATCAACAGCTTCGTCCAGCATCAACCCACACATCAGGTTCACCAAGATGCTAAACTGCCTTTCCAAGACTTCTGTGTTTAGACCCATTTACACAGACCATTATCTCAATTTGAGCCCTAACCACCACTTACAACATAAAGATCAGTGATGAGGATGCTCCTACACAGAGCACAACATCTTATCAGTGAGGAGTAGGATAGAGGACACTGCTAAATCAATGGGGACACCACCTTTATGAAGGCAAGATAGCCACAAATGTTTGGTGCATAAAGCATTGCGAAAATCAGAGACTGAAATGGAGGACACGCTCTTGTCCTCAAGATGGCGTGGAGCATAGCTAGTTATGCTACCACGCTATCTGGGCAGTTTGAGATGTGTGTGTATACGTGTAAAGGTGTGTGGGTTAGTGGAGAGGAAAGAAAAAGAAAATCACACAGAGTAAGGCACACGAAATCTCAAATGCCATGGCAAAGCACAATAGCTGTCCCTTTATTACACAGTAACCCAGCAGCTAACTTTCATTCAACAGCCGTGTTACTGGACTTTGGTCTGATAAAGCACAGTTATTAGTCTCCACAGTGGCTACAAACTAACAAGTATCCTCTATCCTCCTAAGTATCATCTCGGGATCGGATACTGACGGAGCCGGGTCCGTGCTGTCGGCGGGTTCAACAGTGAAACTGTTCCTTAGAGTGGCAGCAGAGGGAGCATTAGTGGTCAGCTTTCAGTGGGGAGAGGGCGAGGCTTTCTTTCCGTGAAGAAGCGGTAAAACCTGAATCTTCCTTATGCAAAAGTGTATTCAGCAAACACAAAGAAGTTGCTTGTCCAGTGAGTTGAGACTTATCCTAGGGAGCTGACGTTCACGTGAAGATTCTCCTCAAGAATCTTCACGTGAACAATGGAAAGACGTTGAGCAGCGTGGCGCGCTCGGCTTTATGGAGGTGATGACGTCATAGCTGTGCACCAGGATTCCCTGCGCTGTGGCTGGTGTCTCGTCCAGTAGAAATCCAGTGTTTGGATTCAAGCTGAAATATCGCATCTAGGTGGGAATTAACGGCTGGTGGAGACGTGGCACCATTTCACTATTTGATCTATTTCATCTATTGCCTTTGCGGTGCAGGGGCCCCTCCCATTTGGGATGTTAATACAGGATTGTTCTTATTTTCCTCTATTAATGATGAGTAGAAGGCTGCTCTGGCAGTACAGAGGGCCTTCCTATATGTTTTAAGTCTGTCTTGCCAGACTAAATAAGAATCTTCCAGATTGGTGGAATGCCATTTGCCTTTCAAGTTTTTGCAATGTTTGTCAAGTTTTCGCCATGTTGATGTAGCGAATGAAACTCACAAAACTTTTCATTGTTCAAGCTGATATTCATCTGCTGGCCCTCCATGAGTTTGTGTTATGTTCTTAACCTATAAATTTACAGTGGATAACTGTTAAATGTTGGCTGACCTGCCTATAAACTATTATGATGTACTGTTTACAGCACTGGATTCTATTGGTTAAATACAGCAAAATAATGTAAAATTACATGTAATTAACCCTATATAAAAGTTTATGGTTAGTATGTTCACAGATCTAAACTTTTATTTTATGTGATCATTCAATATATTCACAGAAATTTGGCATTATAAAACATTCATATACCATAATAAAAACCAATATCATGTAAAAATGCATATTTTTGTAGTTCCAACAATTAAGTTTAATTTAACATCAACTAATCTATTAAATATGCAACACTTTCTAGTTAATGTAAAGTGCTTGGGATGTCATAACATTTTAGGTTTCTGTTAAAACCACCTTATGTGGTAGTTTAGGTCTTATCACTTCCTGGTTTATTTTGGTAGTATTCTTCTTCCCTTGTGTGTCTTGTGTTTTTACTTCCTGTCTGTGTTTTCCCTCCAGTTTTGATTGTTGGTCCTCCCTTGATTGTTTGCACCTGTGTCTCGTTGTCTCACCTCCCCTAGGGTATTTAGTCTGGGTCTTTTCTTTGTTCAGTGTTGGATCTTGTTGTACACATGGTGTTGTTCCTGCCGAGCATTCGCTGTAAGTTGTGTTGGATTCTTTGTTCTCCCGTGGACCTTGCTTGGATTTTTGGATTTTGCCTGAATGGAAGAAATATTACAAAGCCAGCCTGTTAAACTTGGCCAGCTTGTGCTGCATCCACAATGCCTGCATGAAATGAAAGCTTGCTTAGCTATGTTTTCCTAGCCTATAGCCTATTAGATGAGCTTATCTCTGCATGCACTGCAACTTTTTCTCAGAATGGATGTTTCGAATGCGGCTTCATTTGCTCGGCACAAGTAAGTAAATTAAATCATTCAAAACATGGACGTAGTCTTCATGGCGTCAACATACGTTTCTGAAGAGCCATTATGAAACTTAGTGTGGTGGCTCCAGCCATCACCATCTTGGCGGTGACCGATTCTGCCTAACTCCCGGCTAATCCAAAAATGGGCAAAGAGGTGGAGCTGAGGCGGGCCGAATGAAGCCTGATTGCTGGGACCTGTGATGGCACCCACCTGTCACCCATTTGTTCATTCACCTATATTGCTCCAATGGTATCACTTAATACTACTTAGCTAGATGTTTGGCTGACTGCAGCATAATATTCTCAAGTTATAGTTGAAGTTATGATAATTGTATGTAAACTTACCACCGTATGTCAGTATTTTCCTTAAGAGTTTAAATATTTACCTCTAAAATAGCCTATTGCTTGAATATTGTAGATCTTATTTTATTATTTTTCACATAGTTACACACTGCCGGTTAAAACAAGAAAGTGGCTGGTACAAAAAAAAGTGTCTGGTCAATTTTATAATCCACCAGGTGGACAAAAACTGGACAAAATTTCCAACCCTGACCAATACACACATACACACCCAGACACAAACACACATGAACCAGGTTACATGTAAAAACATTTTCCAACTTCCTGTATAAACTGTTCTCTCAGTAACCTGGTTTCTTGTGTTCATATAAACATATTCATTGACACTATAATTTTGCCAAACTGGCTCAAATTTGGATTATTAATGGCTGAAAAATAATCAGTGCAAGTCTGAATTTTATAAAAAGTCAGTAATAGTCTCCCTGGCATTTTTCTTTACTAAAGGCCCAGAGAGTGAAATGACATGACACATACAAACCACTGCCTTGAGCTGCTTGATGTACTTGCTGTGTAGCCAACTGGTCTAGCAGTAGTCTGTTAGTGTATTTCTAATTGTAACGTTGCAGTGTGCGGGCCAGACAATGAATGGACTATAGCACTCTCCCCCCTCTAACCACGGCTTTAACTGCCTGTCCTGTAACCATCAAACACTGCCACTGGTTTCCTACAAGGCTTTGGAGCGAGGGAACATGAAAGGGAGGTGAGGAAGACAGCTGAGGTCCCCACTTCTTCTCTGGATGTGGTAATAGATGGGTAGGGCTGGAGGGCTGCTGGTAATTGCTAGCTTTGTGTTTAAAGAGGGGTCCTTCAACTGAAAAACCTCATGGGAGGTCTTTAATTTAAGCTACTAAATACACCCCTCTCCCCCTCGCTCCAAGTGAGGATGCATGTGATGCAGACATTTATTGGGGGGGGTTCTGCACATATTTCCACATTCTGTATTATTGGCCCTTTGCTAACACAAGCTTCTAGGTTTGGTATTGTCTCAAAGCCACACACACACACAAAAACTGTGCCATATATGGTGAACAAAAAGTCAGGAGAACTGTTCAGGGGTGAAACCACAGGCTTATTGGAGTGGCTAATAATGGGTTTGATTGGGAAGGGCATTAAATTGCCCATACGATCACACCCTACTTTCTATTTGTTTGGGGTTTTTTACCATAAATTTTATTTGACTTTTTTTACTGCTTTAAAACACACACTACTGTACTCTATAGGGCAGAAAATGTTTGTTTGTTTTTTTTAAAACCAGATTTAACCCATTAAGACCGGATGCAACATTTGCGTGTATATTATCATGCAGTGGGCTACATGCTGCATCTGATGTTATCCTGTACCCCTCTATCTGGTGGCATTGTGCTGTTCCTACAGTGTTGACTGTCTGGTACCTCTTGAAGGCGCCCCCTGACCCTCGTTTTGCTTTTCAGTCTTGGTGGACTTTGATAGTCTTTTTATTCAATTTCTAAAATTTTGAAAATGCTTACTTTTATAATTTTAGTTTATATAAATTAGGTGTTTTTATGAATATTAAATGTGGACTCTTAAACATCAGGTCTCTGTCATCTAAAGCTGTACTAGTGAACGATATAATATCAGAGTATCATATTGACTTTTTTTGTCTTACTGAAACCTGGCTGGGTCATGAAGAATATGTTAGCCTAAATGAATCCACTCCACCCAGTCATATTAATGCTCACATTCCTCGAGGCATCGGCCAAGGACGTAGATTTGCAACCATCTTCGACTCAAGCCTATTAATCAATCCTAAACCAAAACTAAAATTATACCTCATTTGAAAGCCTTGTTCTTAGTCTTTCACACCCAACCTGAAAAACACAACAGCCAATTTTATGTGTTATAGTGTACCGTGCTCCTGGTAAGAATTCTCAGTTTTTAATCAAGTTTAGTCCTTAAAACAGATAGTAATTATTGTAGGTGATTTTAATATTCATATGGATGTTGAAAATGACAGCCTTAGTACTGCGTTTATCTAATTATTAGATTCGATTGGCTTCTGTCAGTGTACATAAACTCACTCACTGTTTTAACCACACCCTCGGCCTTGTTCTGGTATATGGCATTGAAAATGAACATTTAATAGTCTTTCCACAGAATCCTTAATTATCGGACCATTATTTAATAACTTTTGAACTCCTACTGGACTACACGCCATTAGGCAAAAACTCCTTCTCTAGATGGTAAATGCACTGTACTTATATTGCGCCTTTCTAATCTTTTTCCGACTACTAAAAGAGATAGATGTGTATCTGTATAGTGCTGTAGCTAAATTCAAGGAAGTGATCCCATCTGCATTAAATTCAATGCTATGTCTCAATATAACAGAGGACTCCTATGCTAATTTCATCCCTCCCAAATTGACCATCTTGTTCCTAGTGCTGCAGGCTCACTGCAAACGACACTCTATTCTATCGCCCCTCTAAAAAAGAAGATAATAAAACAAAGAAGGTTAGCTCCATGGTATAACTCCCAAACCCGCAAATTAAAACAAACATTGTGAAAACTTGAAAGGAATGCCAGAGCAGCCTATTAATCATCATTAATAGAGGAAAATTAAAAACAACCCCAGGTTTCTTTTCAGCACTGGAGCCAGGCTGACAGAGTCACAGCTATACTGAGCCATGTATTCCTATAGCCCTCAGTAGTAACAACGTCATGAGTTTCTTTAATAATAAAATTTTAACTATTAGAGAAAAAAATTCATCACGTCCTGCCCTCAACCGGTACCGATTTATCGTCACACACAGAAACCTTAAACAGCTGTAAAACCTTATAGATATAGATAGATAGATATAGACTGCTTTTCTCCTATCAACCTTCTTCAACTAACTTCAACAAATTCTTCATCTAGCCAGCCAGCAACCTGTCTCTTAGACCCCATTCCAACTAGGCTGCTTAAAGAAATTTTACCTTTTTAGATGGCACTTCTTTACTGGATGTGACCAATCTGTCTTTATTAACAGGCTATGTCCCACAGTCGTATAAAATAGCTGTAATTAAACCTCTTCTTAAAAAGCCCACTATTGATCCATTGGTTTTAGCCAACTATATCTAACCTTCCCTTTCTCTCTAAGATCCTTTAGAAAGCAGTTGCCAATCAGTTGTGTGACTTTCTAAATAAAAATAGTTTATTTGATGATTTTCAGTCAGGATTTAGTGTATCATAGCGCAGAGACAGCACTGGTGAAAATTACAAATGACGTTTTAATTGCATCGGACAATGGACTTGTCTCTGTACTTGTCTTGTTATATCTGCATTCGACACCATTGACCATCACATCCCATTACAGAGACTGGAACATTTAATTGCCATTAAAATTAAGCTGATTTAAATCCTATCTATCAAATCGATCTCAGTTTGTACTCATGTTAATTCAATTAAATTTTATTTATATAGCGCCAATTCATAACAGAAGTTATCTCATTGCACTTTTCCTATAGAACAACCCTAGACCATACTCTTTATATTATTTACAGAGACCCAACAAATCCCTCCATGAACAAGCACTTGGCGACAGTGGTAAGGAAAAACTTCCACTAATGGTGAGTCCTCTGTGCACGCCAAAGTTAGTCACGGAGTTCCACAAGGTTCTGTGCTTAGACCAATTCTGTTCACCTTATGTATGCTTCCTTTAGGCAACATCATTAGGAAACACTCCATAAACTTTCATTGATATGCAGATGATACCAATTATATCTTCGATCAAGCCAGATGAAACTAACCACTGCAAGCATGCCTTAAGGACATAAAAACCTGGATGACCTGTAATTTTCTGATGTTAAACTCAGACAAAACTGAAGTTATTGTACTTGGCCCCAAACCCCTCCGAGACACATTATCTAAAGATATAGTTGCTCTAGATGGTATTATCGTAGAAAAGGACACTCCTGGACGAATGAGGGACTACACCGTCTAGATGGTATTGTCCTGGGTTCCAGCACCACTGTAAGGAACCTCGGTTATCTTTGATCAGGATTTATCCTTTAACTCCCACATGAAACAAACTTCAAGGACTGCCTTCTTTCACCTATGTAACATTGCAAAAATCAGGCACATCATGTCTCAAAATGATGCTGAAAAACTAATAACTAACTAATTCACACATTTGTTATTTCTAGGCTGGATTATTGCAATTCCTTATTATCAGGCTGCCTGAATAAGTACCTTAAGACTCTCCAGTTGATCCAGAATGCTGCAGCATGTGTACTGACAAGAACTAGGAAAAGAGATTGTATTTCTCCAATATTAGCTTCTCTGCATTGGCTCCAAACAGAATTTAAAATACTTCTACTCACCTACAAAGCTCTTAACGGTCAAGTGCCATCGTATCTTAAAGAGCTCATAATACCTTATTACCCCATTAGAATACTGCACTCCCAGAATGCAGGGCTACATGTGGTTCCTAGAGTCTCCAAAAGTAGAATGGGAGCCAGAGCCTTCAGTTGAAAGTGAGCACTGAAAGTGCGCATGCACCAACAAGCATGCTGCCTGTTGCTGTAGCTCCGTCTCATCGTCTTACTTTTTCCAACTTTTAGCTTTCCTTTTTCTTAAACTTGAGTAACTTGTGTGTAAGCATAATTTAAACTACGCTCTTTGCGAAAATGAGATTAGCAAGTGATTTGGTACTTTTTTCCACCGTGAAATTTTTTTCTCCTCCTACTCGGTCAGGGCACCGCTACAGAACAGTTGTTTGGCAGCATTGTTTACACCAGGGAACAGCTGATCACACTGAAGCCGAGCGGCATGGCGCCCAGGACAACCGATGTCCCCACTGAGATCTGGACGAGGACACACAGAGGATGCAGAGGTGGAGAAGAACAAGAGATTTAAGCCATGTCTGCCTTCTCTCGTCATGGGCAACGTGAGATCACTGGCGAATAAAATGGATGAACTAATGGCGTTAGCCTGGAGTCAGATGGAGTTCTGTGAGTATAGTTTGATGTGCTTCTCAGAGACATGGCTACACCAGGATATCCCAGATCATAACGTTTCCATCGATGGCTTTCAGACTGTTCGGGCCGTCAGGGATCACACCGATAGCAGTAAGCGGAAAGGCGGCAGGCTTGCTGTTCTGGTCAACAACAGATAGTGTAACCCTGGTCACATTACTATCAAGCAGAGTATCTGTAGCCTGGACATTGAACTGTTAGCTGTGCGACTCGGCCATATCTGCCACGTGAATTTTCACAGGCCATTGTTGTGGCTGTTTACATCCCCCCCCCTCTGCTAACCCGGCATCAGCATGCAACACCATTTACACCGCCATAGCACAACTCCAGACTCAACACCCGAGTGCACTCCTATTAATCTCGGGACTTCAACCATGTCAGTGTTTCAACGACTAATTTCACCCAGTATGTGAGTTCTCCTACTAGAGAGGAGAGGACACTGGACCTGCGGACCTGAGGATACTGCTGTGCAATATATTTTAAGGTTAAAATCCCTATTTATTGATATTTATTCATACTTTTATTACTGCTATGCAATATCCACCATCTTATGATCATCTTAATAAGCTACACTTACCTTGACAGTACATGCACAATTACTTATATTATCACATTGTATTATACAGTACATGCTTATCATCAACCAGTAAACCCACTTTGTACTTTACACTTATTTTAATTTTATACTTATATCCACTTGGTTATTTTCTGACCTGTATTATATTTGATTTGCTTAGAACTTCTATTCCTGTGTGCACTGACGTGATAGTGAGCAGCTGTAACAAAAGAGTTTCCCCTCGGGGATCAATAAAGTATTTCTGATTCTGAACTGATTCTGATTATCAAGCTCCTCTCCTGTGGAATCAGGTCCCAGTTTGGGTTCGGGAGGCAGACACCATCTCCACATTTAAGAGTAGGCTTAAGACTTTCGTCTTTGATAAAGCTTATAGTTAGGGCTGGCTTGGGTGAGTCCTGAACCGTCCCTTAGTTATGCTGCTATAGGCCTAGACTGCCGGGAGACTTCCCATAATGCACCTCTCTCCTCTTTCTCTCCATCTGTATGCATTTTTATCCCATTAAATCATGTTACTAACTCAACATCTCCTCTCTCCTTTTGTTGCTTTTGTCATGGTTTTGTCCTGTTATTTCCTGTTTTATTTTGTAGTGTTCTCTTCTCCTTGTGTGTCTTGTTGTTTTTACTTCCTGTCTTTGTTTGCTTTTCCCTCCAGTTTTGATTGTTTGCCCCACTCTAATTAGTTGCACCTGTGTCTCGTTGTCTCCCCTACCTAGTGTATTTAGTTACACTCGGAAGTTTTTTCTTGCCACTGTCGCCAAATGCTTGCTCATGGTGGGATTTGTTGGGTCTCTGTAATTAATATTATAAAAAAATATAGTTCAGCCTGATATGTTTGGAAGTTCTGTAGGTTTGAACAAAGCTTGGTTGCATTTGATCCCACATGAGGAACCTTAGGGTTAAAAAAAGTTAAATTGGTGTGCTCCTCTACTAGCACACCTGTCACCTGTGAGTGTACCACTGACTACGCGAAAACAAGTACGTAGTCAGTTTTTCCTTTGTTTGTTGTCAGTTCATCATTGTACCCATGTCAAGTGTCCTGGTTTGTTGGTCTGTGGATTCATTGTTTCCCTGTTCCTTGCCTGTGGATTTCCCTGCTCACCATTGGACTTGTTTTTCGGTTTTGACTGCTTGCCTGTTCCCTGTCTGAATTGTTTTTCCTCTGTTGGACTACCTGAAAACCATGTAAGCCTTTTTGTGTTTCTTATCATTAAATGGTTGATCTGCACCTGCCTTGCCTACCTGCTGTTGATGTTTGTCAAGCAGAGTAGCAGGGAAAGGACCCAAATACAGAGTTCGTCTGGATCGGTGATTGTGGGCCACCTGCTGCCCCCGTGTTACTGCTTGACAACTGCTACTACAATTGTTATTATTAGTCTTATTGCTATTATCATCATTATTCCTATCACTATCATTCCCATTATTATTTTACTAATATTTATATTACCACTACCATTACATTATTATTTTAAAATTCTTGGACAAATCTCTTCCCTGATATCTGGATAGACTCTGGACAGGATGCACAGAATGACAGTCTCTATTATTATGTGATAAATTTAAATAATAAAGAAGTTTGGTTCGCAAAGTGTAACTACAACAGATCAAAATAAGTTACTATATGAATATTTTAAAGTGATAAATTATGTGCTGAAATGTATTAAGTAGTAAGTATTTTGAGCTAGTAAATGCAGACAAATGTGATAAGAATATTATAGTAATATTATGCAGAGCTTAAAATGATGAACTAGTCTTCCAATTTTTTTTTTTTTTTTTTTTTTTTAGGATTCAATTTCTATACTGTGTTCAGTGTCTAGGGAAAAGGGCCCACAAACAAAGCTCCAGTTCCGTCATCATATCACACACACACAGATACACATACATACATCATCTGCCACGTGTCATCAGCAGCAAAATGGCCCATTGAGTAGTTTCACCACATTAAACCCAGAGGCCTCTACGTAAACATGACATTGCTGTTCAGTCAACCAGGGAACCTCTGCAGTGTCTGTCTTAAAGGCAGAGTGCAGGTATTTGACAAGGAGAGCTTAACATTTCAGTTTGACTGGCTACATATAAAATAGTATGGCAGTAGGGTGACTTGGTCCCCTTAGTACTTTTCTAGAGGGTCACTGCTCTTTTAAAAGTGGTTGCCAGGCTGGCAAACAGGCATCAGCTTTTGGTTGCCACAAAAATGGCAACCGTATTTAGGCAGAGTGTTGGGGGGGCAGGGGGGTGTATAACTGTCAAGGTTCATAGACAAAACCTTTCCTCTTCTCATAGCTTAACAAATTACATATTACTTATACTTTTTCTTACTCACCGTTGGTTTAAGTCACGGCATCTCCCGACAGAACACCACAGTTGAATTTCAGCATTAGGTAACGTAACAAGTTGCGTTACCTAATGGCAACCGTTACTGTCGAGCCCTGGTACTGGCCATCTGGCATACCAGGACAAATCCTGGTGGGCCGCCGCATTGATGGGCCAGTGGGCCATCAAAAAATCCATAAAGCTTTTACCAGCAGTCCGGCCCTCTCTATCATTCGAGGTGCACATGAGAGCGTGATAGCATGCTGCATGCGTGTTCCAGGACTGGGCTCACTGACCAATCACAACCAAGTTAGTTAAAATTGTGCTTATGTCATAGGCACCGCTGTAGCCTACTCCATCGCATTTTGAGCATCACAACCCCAGCATACTATCAGAATTTGATCCGTTGAATTATTTTATCCCCATTCAAGTTAGCATAGGGCTAGACCAGAAGTTACTTGGCTCACCAAGCGGAAGTCTATGGTGCACATACTGTACCCATGCAGCATGCGCATTAGCATTCTGCAAAAGAAGCGTGCAGCAGTGAGATGGCCAATAAGAAGGATGGACAAGAAAATGTCAAAAGGTAAAGAAGGGTCGAAGAAATTTGAGAGAAAAAAGGAAGCAGGCATTAGAGGTACAGGCTTCCAAATGTAAAGAAAATGACACACTGTTTGGGCATCAGCATCCTCAAGTGGCCAGCAGCCGTTTTGAGTGAACAGTGAAAACACATCACAACAATAAAACTCAATGAACCAAATCGATACATATACATTCAGCCATGTACTCTGCTATGCTATGTTATGCCCAGTTATATGTTCAGTGGTAACGTTACCAGTCCATAATGGAAGAAGTTGCTTTGTGTGCTGCATTTGTAACCGTCGTACTTCTGCGTTGTGTAGATCTTGCGGTGTGGTGCACAAGGAGCACGTAACACAGTGGAACGTTCGGAGGCGCTCTCCGTTTAATCTGGTTGACAATAATAGATATGATTAACATGTGCTTAAGTGTCGATCCAGCCCAAAACTCTTCCCAACACGGGATTTACAAAAAGGGAAGAGGAAGTCGCGACCCTCGTATTTATACAGGTGCAGCCGGGGGACACACGAAGAAGAAATTAAATAAAAATACAGAAGAAGGGGCTGAAGGACCAAAGCAGCACAGCAAATCAAAAGCCAGGTATGAAACAGTGACAAATAAAAGAACAATTTTGTGTAATTATATTATAAATAATGAACATGTTACACATTGTTATCTGGCGGTTCCATTGGATTAGCCAGACGGGAAAGAATAACAGTGGCTAACAAGAATTACCTTAGTTAACACAAAACTTCAACAATAGCTAAGGCTGATATAACACGCTGGCTAGGAAAAAATGTATAATGTTGTAGACAATTAAAACTAGATAAAGCCCATAGTGTTACCTAATGTTAGACAGATAAGTTAGAAACTGTTAGTGAACTTATACAACTAGAGCTAATGCTAGCATTTGAGTTAGCTAGGTAGTCAGTTAAAAGTTGTTTTCTTCTTAACTTCCTAGTTTTGTGTATATGATGCAGCATATAATTTTAATCCTTTGTCTAATTTGCTTGTAGGTGCTTTAGTAGTACGGCAAATCCAATGAACATAGTTGATATTAAGCTTTGGCAGCTCTTGTAAACAGCAGGTGTAGAACGCCACCATTGTTGAACTGGAAACAGTCGAGCAGTAATAAGCAGAACCCAGAAATGGGTGTGCAAGTAGCCTATTGGGATTCCAAATCTAGGAAACACCTCTGCACAGGAACTGGCTGCTGAGGCAGCATCTGGACCTGCCACTGGTACTGCCTCTACCCATCTGCTACATCTCTCAATCACAACCAGCATATAGCGCTTACCCTGTACTTGTTCTAACATGTCTACATGGTCTAGTACCAGATGTCTAAACGGACCATCCAGTGCTGGAATGTGTCCAATTGGTACTAAAAATGCCGTAATTGTTGCCAAATACGGTGACCACCATGCGTTTTGAATCCTCTTAATCACCTCCCCCCTGGCGCAATGGTCATGACCCTTAATTAAAAGGTGTGTATCATATAGGTTGGAGCAATAAAATGACTATGTGGTCCACACTACAGGTCTTTGTGTGGCCCTTAATGTGTTTTAACTGCCCCTCTTTTTAGCCAGTTACCCTTTTCATAGATACTGGCCACCTGTTGTGTAGATGCAAGTTGTCTGCTAATACAGGTACCATTACTGCTGGGCCCACTGCTGCCTTTCTGGCCAATTCGTCTGCAAAGTTGTTGCCGTGTGCTACTAATGTGTTGGATTTTTGATGTTCTGGGCATTTGATGATAGCCAATGCTTCAGGTAAATGCATAGCTGCCAGCAATTGTGAAATTGATGGGAGTACCATCCGCTCTCCGTTTCCATGTTACCATAAATGTGGCCAACACCATAAGCGTGCGATGAGTCGGTGTAGATGTTGACACCTTTACCAATAACTCAGACACTCAAAATAAGTCACTGGAGATGATCAGAGTTCAATGCAATAGTTTATTCTTTCTCAAGCGATAAAACCCGAGTTTGGCACTGAACTTTAATAGCCCAAAAATGTCTAAAAACCTATTTTTAAGAATAATCCAACTTTTCCAAGAAACAATGGTGTCCATGTCTGGAAAGTACTGAAAACTTTCCATGATCTCATTCTAACGCAGCCAGGAAAGAACCTGATTTTTCCTGCCTCAGCCAGTTCATAGCAGTTTTCTGACACTACTGTCTTCAGGGTGTTTCAGACTTTTTTTTTTTACAACTTTAATACTTTGACACATTACATGCTTTAATACCTTTCTTCAACTTCAGTAGTGTTATACATAACAACAAAATTGGTGTTAATCACTATACTAAGTGCACAGGCTGGTTATATGATAAATCCATTACAGTTAATTTAATGAAATCATCCACGACACCTGAAAGGTTCCTTCAGCATCCTGTCCACTGTAACTGCACAGAATTAGGAGTCTGACCTGCTGCTTAAATTAACGCTCTAAGTGGGGCCGTTTTAAGAGCATAATCGCAGATCCACTGATGACTATAGCCTGCCATGCCGAGAAACAAGAGCATTTGTGTCACTGTGGTTTGGGAGCCTTACTTACGGTCTCCACCTGTGATGGTGCAATAAGTCTATTGTCACCACTCAACTGTCTTTCTAAGTATTCTACCTCTTGCTGGCATAGTTGTAGTTTATTTTTACTGACCTTGTGACCTCCCTGTGCCAGCACTGCTACTTTAACTTTTTCGCACTGTTCCTTTGAGGAACTGCAAATTAGCAAATCATCTACATATTGGATCAAAGTGCTGTCTATGTCCAGATGTTGCAGATCGTGTGACAATACTCTGTTAAACAATGAAGGACTGTGGCAGAATCCTTGTGGAATTTGCACTTGTGAAAGTGAGCTGTTGACCTTGGTAGGTAAATCCAAAAAGGTGATGCGAGTCAGGGTGCAAGGGAACACTGAAAAATGCAGAAAATAGATCAATCACTGTGTACTTGGTGGAACTTTGACAATAAAGTATGTGGATCTGTCACTACTAGAGTTTCTTCCTTCACCACAGCATTGACAATGTGCAGATCATGCACCAGTCTGTAGTCACTGGAGTGTGGTTTCTTTATTGCGAAGACTGGAGAATTGCATGGACATTTTTATCAATACTCCAGCTTGCAGTAGACCTTCAATTGTGGGCTTTATTCCTATATACTGAATATAGTGGTGCTACTACTGTTTTTCTGCCAATTAGCATCGGTACAGGCTCTGTAAGAGGTATCACTTGGCATTTTCCAGAAAAGAGACTGGGCAAAAAAATAGCCCCAGACCATCACACTACCACCACCATATTTTACTTATATATATATATACATACATACATACATTTTGGTTGTATATATGGTTTTGATGTTATATACTGTATTTTATCTATGTTGTGTTATTGCTAATATTACCATTATTGTGTATTTGTTATTGTTTTTAGTTTTTATTACTGGTTGGTGTCACAGACACGCCAGGCTCCACCTCATCTCAGCCACACCGCTCCTCCTCACCTGAATACTAATCACCTGCACCTGTGACTCAGCACACACCTGGTTGCAATTAGCCACTCCTCTCCACTATAAATCTCCACTCTTCACCTCAGTCAGTGTCCGGTCTCGTTCGCTAGAAGGACAGAGCTACGCCTCCTACCTTCAGTTAACCTCGGACTCTACTACGACGCTACTTCTTGTTCACAGCCATCCAGCGCTACGAACCTCTAACTCGACTCCAGTTTTCTATGGGTAGCAGTTCTCACCCGGCTCCGGAGTGTCTTCTGTCTCCAGTGTGTGTGGCTCCCGTTCCCGTCGCCTCGTGTTCAGCTATCCAGCTCCTGCACTCCACTCCCGTCAGTGATCCAAGGGACGGTATCTTCTCTACTCAAATAGACTCTCTATTTATCTCTGTAATCAATAAACTCTAGAAATCTCCTTACCTGTGTCTCCGGGTTGGTCTGTTCCGTAACAGTTGGTGTATTGTCCAAATATCTGATAAATTTGTACTTCGATGCTTTGGCAAAATAGTTTTTCAAAACTTTCATGCCAATAAAGCCATTGAATTTACTTGAATTGAGGGAGACAGAGACAGAGAGAGAGCAGGAGGTAAGAGAGCATACAGTAGCACAATGCAAATTCGAAATATATTTTTAAAATAATTATACTGTAATGGTAGTGGTAATATTAATATAATAGTAGTAGTAATAACAATAATAATAATAAGACTAATAATAATAATAGAAATTGTAGTAGCAGTTGTCGAGCAGGAACATGGGAGCAGTAGGAGGCCTGCAATCATAGATCCAGACTCTATAGCTCCAGAAGCAGAAATACCTGCTGAAAGTGAATAAAAGGGTCAGCGGCCATTGTTCTTTCTCCTCGCTCTTATGCCCGGACCTAATGGTTCACTGAACCTTGGCGTGGTCTGCTCGGCGCAGATCCACTGATGAAAGGATAAAGTATTAGGCTGCAACACAAGTACTTGCCTTTGTCTTAATATTTCTGGTTAGCTCACCGCTAACTGCGAGTAACAAGCTCTCTTTCCTTTTGGGCTCTTCACTGCAGCCGAACAGCAAAAGATGCAGTGGGGCCATAGGTTCTTCCACTTCTTAGTCTGTGCCTCTTTTCCACCTTTCCTTCATCCTTTTCTTCCATCCATCAACATCTTTCTTCTCTTATTTGTTCTTCTGGGTCCTCCTTTTCATTAGGGTGTGGTGTTGAGTGCCATGGGGAAGTTGCTGTGTCTGCCTTTGCTCTGGGCAATGTACCATATTCTTGTCCACCCTCATCCCTTTCTATCAACCAGTCTGTGTTTGGCCTTATCTGATTGCATATTTGACTTTTTCCCGTTTCATAAATTGTTCTTCTCTCATTTGCCTGTCATGTATCTCTCTCTGTTGTCTGGCAAGCATTGTTCTCGGTCCAATGTAGGGAGATGCTTCACCTCTCTCACTGCCTGGGCCTAAATCTATTAGGTCGTCTGCAATTCCTTCTTCATGCCCACTGGGGGGCTCACTAGGAGGTGCCCTTTCTCCTTCTACTCTTATTTTCACCATTCCTCTGAACGGCTGGAACTCCTTTTCTCCTGTCAGAACTACAGGAGAAGCAGTAGCATATTCTCTCTTTCAATAGCGTGTCCGTCTGGCACCCCTAAAATGAGGGGATTGTTGCTATCCCTTCTGGGTCACGGCAGAGCTGCTCTAATACTGGCTGTAATGTTCCAGCCATCCACAGTCTCTTTAAGAATGGCACCCACAGAACACTGCCTTAGATTTACCCACTTAGTTATTTGCCAAGTTTTAGATTAATTAGCTGTGCGTCCTGATATTGATCCTTTCCTTCAAAAGTTTTGTACGTTCTTTCTAGACAAAAATGTGTGCATATTCCTTGTGTCTCTATATCTTCCATCTAAATTGAACCATCCACCTAATTACGGCAATCCACAGCACAACAAATGACACTGCAAAAATGCATAAAAGCACTGTCACACCAAAGCGGGTTTGTTGCTCGATCTCTAGCTCTCGTCGGCTTCTACACTCCTGATTCTTGACGATGATAGTATAACATTTTCCTTCTACAATGTGGACAGTCAAAGGACCGCCTGTGCCACATCGCTTATAACAATCTTTAGCAAATTGCACAAATGGCTCTGGTGGTATATTGTCAGTTTGGAAAATAAATTTAATTTGGTAATTGTCTTTCAAACTAATTCTTTCTCAGCACATTTGTTGTGCATCTTCCAGATCACAAAGGGTCCTACTGACAACCTTATAATGTCACCTTACACGTGTTACTCTTGATTATATTTCTCTGAGATTCTTTCAATATTGCTTCCAGACTCAAGGATCATTTTACACTCACTTTAGTTATCAAAACTCTGTTAAACTTGTAGTCCTCTCTGCCTCTGACCTCCATTTTAGTACTATTGCTCCAAATCGAGCCTTTTGCTTCACGCCACTGTTCTTTTTCAAACACCCACTTCTTATTCTGATTCAACACATACAATTCATTCTCCATTCATACACACAATAATTACTAGTACATCTATACTTTATTCAACACACAAAACTTGTCACTCATCCACACACTTGCTGCAGCGTACATCCATACTCATACACGTCCTTTCTCCGTTGGGCCGCAGCCACGTCCTTTCTCCGTTGGGCCACAGCCACCTCCTGCTCCTGCTGGGCCGCAGCAACCCCCTGCTCCTGCTGGGCCACAGCAGGAATCTCCAGTCCCTGCTGGGCCGCAGCAGCAATCTACAGTCCCTGTCGCAGCAATCACCTCCTGATCCTGCTGAGCTGCAGCAGTCACCAGTTCCGGAGCTGCTGTTGTTTTCTGTTCTGGAACTGCAGTAATCCACTGAGTCCAGGCTGCAGCATCCTCCTGGCTTGAGAGTCCAGAATTTATGCCATCAGATAAGGATTTGGGTTTTAAAAAATGGTAAATAAGGGGTGTAGAAGAAAAATTCTTTCAGGTCCAGTTCTGTGGCTGGTTCAGATGAGGTTTTTATTCACTGCGCAGTGGAGACAGCAGTTCACAACAAAGCTGTAGAATTCTCTCTGACCAGAGGGAGTTTCCAGCCAGGATTAAATGCAGGTTACAGGAAACAATAGGCTAAAGAAAAGGTGTGAGCTGGGCTGTCCTCACAATACAACAAAGGGTTTCACTGACAAGGATCTGTTAATCAGTGTAAATTAGTTTCTCAACAGAGCTCACTGTCATATAGAAAGCCAGGTACTTAAATGAAGATTTAATCAGTGTAAATTAGTTTCTCTCAACACAGAGCTCATTGTCATTTAGAAGGGATTTAATCAAAGACAATATCAAGAGAAAAACTAAAACAAACTATTTTCTTCTACAAGGGGCTAATCTACATAGAACAAGTATTAGATGGGCAAATTCTGAAATCATTTGAACTAAGAATATTATTTGTCTCATCACAACTTTTATAAATTTTTACTATTAATTAATTTTATTAATTTGACCCTGAATCCAACACTTGAAAATACCAGGCAATAATTTAAGTTGTTTATTAAAGAATTTGTTTTGGTTTTGTAAAGGCTTACTTCAACTGAAAACAGAAATATTTAAGGAGAGATGGCACCACTTATACACACACAGCACAAAGCAACATGTTTATTTTAGTCTTACTGATGAATAATGTTAATGAATGATCTACCAAATTAAATTATACACTGGGTAACATTTTCATAGCAATAAATGTCTGCAACTGATAAAAACCAATAGTGATTACATTCATGGAGGGTAAAACTGCAAATTAAGTCTGTTTTTTAGTCTGTTTGGAAGAAAGAGAAAAACTAAGGAGTTCAATTCAAAACTCAATTGCCTGACAGTACTGTTTGCTTGACACTCAAGTAAGGTGCAGAGGCACTGTGAATAAATGGAACTACTTGATTTCTACAATGTATTTTAGGATAGGTGACTGGATTGCATTCAAATTATCTTGAATTAACTATTTCATCCCCATTGTTCTCTCCCCATGTTTCACGTCACGTCATCAATTGTGTCAAAGGCAGCACTTAGGTCCAGCAGCACAAGAATTGAACACGTGCCTGCATCGGCATTCATTAAAAAGTTCATCAGTGACTTTGAGAAGGGTTGTCTCAGTGCTGTGGTACTGACAAAACCCAGATTGAAACTTTTCAAAGGTACTATTGTTTTCCACAGCAGCAAAAAGCTGCTTAGATACAATTTTTTTCGAGAACTTTGGAAATAAAAGGCAGTTTAGCGATCGGACGATAATTATCCAGGAGCGTAGGATCAAGCCCAGGTTTTTTTAGGACTGGTTGAACACAAGCAGCTTTACAGTGATCTGGGACGCAGAAGCAAGCTGTTCAAAATAGATCAATTTCATCCCCATTGCTCTCTCCCCATGTTTCACATCTGTCTCTAAGAATAATAACAATAATAATAATAATAATAATAATAATAGTAAATAATAAATGAAGATACATTTTAAATGCTTCCTATAGATAGTAACAAGGCCACCACCATGACCACAATCCCTAGGGCCCTATACCCTCTCATGCAAACAAATTAGAGCGATCCCAGAATAAGTTAAAATTGTGAATAAAACCAATGTCATCTGTACTGCAGACAGACTGGAGCCAGGTATGAAAGCTGAGGATCCTGCTAAAACGGTCAATTCCACGACCCAGTGTAGGAATTGGACCCAAGATGAAAGCATGCTTTCCACTGCAGTTGAGCAGGTCAAAGAGGCGGAGAAAGTCTGCTTTCGTTAGCTCGGATTGCTGACTGGCGGCGTCAATGATGCTGACATGGACTATAAATTTCATGATAGTCGTTGGGAATGAAGCAAGAAGTCCGGGCAACTTTTCGAGGATGTTGGGGGTCATAACTCTGTGAAAACAGTGTGTGACCGCATTAACAAAACGAATATTCCGTTCTATGGAATCTCCAACTATCAGCATAGTTGGGGGGATGAGAGGAGGCAGAGTGGATGATCGTGGAGACCGCCGTGTTCCATCAGCCATCGATGGGATAGTCATGGCCGGGGACTGCTGCAGCAAGAGGGTGGCATCCTTCTTTGCAGAGAGTTTCCCTACTGTCTCTGGCTGAGTGAGACCTCCAGAGCTTCTCCTGATCTCGGCCTCTTTCAGTAACTTGCGGTGAGAGGAGGAGGGGGACTTGACTGCTGGAAAATGGGAGCGTCCCTCCAGTGGAGGAAAGTCCTGCATATCCAGGATGTCAAACCTGTTGGCCAGCAGGAGGTCCCGAAGTGAAGGAGGGGGAGGCATGCGCTTTGCACCATGTCTGTCTGTGCAGACTACAGTCCAGTGCTCCGGGTGACGTGGAGTCGAACTCACCAGAGCCTTCTGTTGGGATTTGCAATGGTTAAAGGGGGGCACCCACATCTGTAGGTGTGATCAATTAATTATGCAATCAGAATTATCAAAGATAATCATAAATAACTTAAATGAATAAAATCCTTGGGGGCACCACTTTTCTTGAAGAGAAATGATAGCCAGTTAATTGAGTTGAGTCTCATAAAATACACTAAACTATCACTTAGTAATTTGGAATTACTAATTAAATTAATAACCAGAATTACCACCAATAACTAATATGTTGAAGGATTTGGAGTTCAACATAGAAGAGGTTGGCAAATTACTCACTCTTGTGCAACATTAAAGAAGCCAGCATAATTATACACAAGCATTTATTTAACAGATAAACAAAGCAAAAACACACAATTTGAAATCTAACTCTAAATACACTAGACTACAGAACAAAGTGTGTGTGTGTGTGTGTGTGTGTGTGTGTGTGGGCATGCACCAAAATGAATCTGTGTGTGTTTCTTTGCGCTGCCTCCATATGTCTCGCGTGCACAAGCATGAACCCATATGGTCAGAAACAAAGGAACATGTAAAGCGGGAGCTTTAAAGTTTCTCTCCGTCGGGTGTGGTTGTCTTTAAGAGCCAAACTAGGTGTATGTGTATGATCTGTTTAGGATGATGGTGCCAAGTTAAAAGGAGTTAGTTAGCATGCAGACTGTCTGGGTGGAGCATAACATAAACTAACATCAACTTAGCAGTGGCTGAGAACTACAGTTACAATAATAACCTCCTGTTAACCATGGAGAAGATCACAACAATAAAACCTCAATGAAAACACATCAGTAACGTCACATGTTCAAAAGTTAAACAGTCCTTTGCTTAGCTATATACACTGTTATTCTATACTATGGCCAGTTGTTACATTACCCGTCCGTGGGAGGGGAAGAGAGGCGGCTTTGGTGCTGCTGTTAGCGGGCGGTCAGTCTGTTGTAGACAAGCCAAGCTGGAAAGAATTGTGGCTCCGCTGTGGAAGCATCTTTTGCTGTGCAGTGTCCACTTGTAGAGATCGGAGGAAGCAGGTCGCTCCACCTGTGGTTGTCCTTGATTCTTGATGCTTCGTGCTTCTTAAACTTAGCTAGCAGGCTTTGTGCAATAGCTGTAAGTGCTAAACTTTATTGCAGAGACCTAACAGGCTTTTGAAGCGCTGCGGTAGATCAGGAGACTTCGGTTCTGCTGCGTGTTTCTGCTCAGAGCAGATTACACGGCGAAGCCAGGAGGAGAGAGTTCAAGTGGGTGTCTGCTGATGAGCAAGCCACACTGAGAGGGAGACCGCCACGGCTGTCTGCCGCAGTGAGGGATTCCAGGAGAAAGAGAGAACAAATGATCGCTGACCTTTTTATTGACCTGGTGATATCCGGGTCACAGCTCAGACTGGCCAATGCTGCGTTCAATGGCTCTCAGGATTGTGGGACAAAAGAGAATGCAGTCTCCTAACAAAAGTTCAGTTAACAATCACCCAAATTAATGAATTCATAGGTGGAGTCCCAACACTTTGCATCCACGTTGACATGGAGTCAAACTCACCGGAGCCTTCTCACCACCCCCGTCAACGAGCGACCGTGCCTCCACTGGGACTTTGCAAGGAGTAGAAATGCCCATTGCTTTGGGCTTTGCACCCATGAGGAGCCACGGACCTTCAGACTTAGCTGAAACAACTTGCTCCAGAGTTTATGTGATGATGGAGCCAAGCCACAGAAGAGTGGGATCATAGTCCAATACTGGAGTGGAGCAGTCAGGGGAAGGAGATGGGATCCTTGGGAGATGGGATCATTCCGATTGCCGCAGCCAGAGGAGCTGAGGACTACAAGGTGTTTTGCCTGGGTCAAGGCGACAGTGGAGAAGTCCAGGATGAGCTTGTTTTTTTTCTCTGAGCTTGGCTTCCAAACAAGCGATACTTTTCATCAGCAGTATGGTGGCAAGATCCACACTCAGCTGTCACACTTGCAGTTAGTCCTTAAAAGTGCTAAAAGCTTAAAATCCTCAATAAAATCGACCGGCTAGCCTAACCGCCAGACTAAAACAAACTTAGCTGAGCTAGCAGCAGAGGAGGTGAAGTTGACAGCCAACAAGATCCACACATCGGCTGACTAAAAACTTTTAACATGGAAAATTTAATAATAGCCAGGATAAAAGTGTAGTGTAGAAACGTGGCTTAAAAACTGGATAAAATGTCAATTTGTGACGGTTTAAGACGTAGCCACCCACTGAAAACTATAACTACACAGGCAAAAACGCCTGCAGGTTTGTTTCCAGTTTCTTGACCCGTAGGGCTTTTTTATAGTGATGTCACCATGTTCCCAGATTAGCACTTAACTTTTTATTTACATTTTATTTTCATAGTTTGGTCAATCATTCTTCTCAGTAATAATAACATTGTTTTCACCAAGTTGTACTAAACCAGAATTATCCTTAAAGTTACCATGAAACGGAAAGCTGAGTGCTATTTGATTTCGCATATATATGTTTCCTGTAAAAACACAAAGCTAGGGAGGGACTTGCGTATGGATATTGATTGGCGTTTACAGTACCCAATAGCGCTGAATGTGCGTTATACCTCTCTGCCATGCAGAATCTGTCCGGACTGGTCTGGCTGTGGGAGCTCCCAGTGAACACGGCTGGACCAGGACCGAACACAGCCTCCAAGACTGATGTACGCCAGTTTGACAAAAGGGAATACAGTACCAAGGTGGTTCTCTTGTCAGATTTGGCTCTTGTCTCCCCGGGGATGAGTTAGCTAATAGAACGGCTAGCTGCACAGCTAACCAAGCTAACTAGTTAATGGCAGCTAATGTTACAGTTAGTGGTTACTTTAGCAACAAGTAAAGCTATCTGTCCACCAGGAAACTCTGTAAATCACCTCAATGCTATATCATCAAACTGGCCTCTGTCGGTCTCTGAGGTTGTGTTTGGTCCCAGTCCAGCCATGTTCACTGGGAGGCTGCTGAACGCAGCTCCATTGCCCACTTCTGGTGCCCAGTCCGGTGCCATTCCCTGCAAGCATTCCCAGCTGGGCGCCCCTGCCCCGCTCTGGGCCAGAAAACCTCCTCCTCCCAGCAGTCCAAAGCTCCTGCACAAGAGGTCTAAACACCAACACTCCCTCCGGTGCTCCAAGCTCCCAGTCTGGGCAGAGTCGGCTAATATGACCACTAGCTACACAGCTAACTGACCTAACTAGATAACGGCAGCTAGGAGTTAGCAACAGTTAGCGGTTACTTTAGCAACAAGTAAAGGTATCTGTCCATCACTACTTAAATCATCTAAAGGTCCCCAGATTCCATTTTATGGGTAATTTATCTTATTTTGTACTAAGTGTGTATGAAAGTGTTGTCCGGCTGACACGCATTCAGTATGCCTTAAAGCTATAAAAGAGACATTCCTCAGTCTGTCTTCACACAGTCTGCCTTCAGAAAGAGCAGCAAGGGGGGGGGTTCCCAGAAAGCGCCAAGACAGCAACGGGTTGACGTGCCAGCTGGTTAGCAGGCCAGGGTGCAGGCTGATGACTGCGAGGACCACCAAAAGTCAGGCGGGTGCCCAGGTACAGGTTTGGAGCTGGGACTAACTCAGGACTGGCAGATTGCAGGCCAACACATCCGAGACTGACTGACAGAGGGTTAGTAGACTGGCTGCTAGCATGTTGGTTGCTGGCAGGCCGGGAATAAGGCTGGTTGCTAGCAGGCTGGGGCAGTCATGAAATCCATGACACACTCAAGTATAGAGTCCCTCAGCCAAGGCTTGGAGGACACTGCATAGTGTGCACCAGCAATGGCTGTATGCTTGTACTGCTCATTGCTGGCTGTCCTCAACACTCCTCCATGCTTATCAGATCCAAGATTAGTTCGACCAGTTCGTCGGACATTGTGTCTGCTGGCTCCATTTTATGTTCAGTTCGTTCTGTCGTAGTGGATGTCACGCAAGGGAGCAGGGAACACAAGAAATAGGACCCAAATGCAGACTAGAGGAAGAGCAGATGCAGTTCATTAATTTATTGCAGGAAAGGTTTACATGGATAGTCAGGCAGGCAGAGGTCCAAATTGGGAAGGCAGTCCAAGACAAGCAAACAAATCAGACAAGGAGCAGGCAATAAACAAAATCTAGGCGAGGCCCAAGCAAACGCAGAAATAAATCCAAGAGACTCATGAGAAGCACAGGAAACAAGGCTGAGCCACCGGACGTGTAGACCACATACCAGTGCTGATGCAAATGATCATGACAACAACCTGAGACTGAACAAAGGAAAAAACCCAGGCTAAATACACTTAGGTAGGGGAGACAACGAGACACAGGTGCAATTAATCAAGGCAGGGCCAACAATCTAAACTGGAGGGAAAGCAAACAAAGACAGGAAGTAAAACCACAAGACACATGAGGAGAGGAGAACACTACAAAATAAGACAGGAAACAGGACAAAACCCCAAACTATGACAGAAAGAGGACACATTCTTATTCTCATTAGGGGCTGAGCCCCCCTAAAGGTCTGATCCTGGAATTGCCCCTGATTCAAACCTCAGTATGATTCCAGGTTCTTGTGCCAAATGTAGATACCATGAAAACATCAACAAGGATAAAACGAGAACATGAAATGGTGACAGAGAGGAAAAGAAAGACAATGAAGAAGCAACAGAGCGCCAAATGTAGAGCAGAGATCAAGAAATACACTTTAGGATTTAGAAGGGGATTTACACATGATGGAAAGGTGATCACTTCCACCAAAGGCAATAAAGATGACACAGATAAGAGCTCATGTTCATAGAAGAGACAGACATCAAGTAAGAAAGGAAGGACAGGAAGAGGAATTGCCTCTTAAATTTTTGCAGAAGATTAAACGCTTTAATCAGTTGGTTAGGAAGTTACAGCAGTGGAGAGATGTGACACTTTGTCCTCCCACAGCACAACTCACATCACATAAATATAGCTGATATTTTTATCCATTCCATATGGAGGCAGATGATTTTCAGCTCTGGGAAATGAGGTTCCTTAACACCAGGGGAACATCCATCTACACCATCTATGTAACAAAGAACCTCACAGGCCAAGACAGCTTCTCTCTCACTGCTGTAAGAGTGTGCACACTCAGTTCCCTGGATGAATTAAGATTCATCCAGGGAAAGCTACTCTGGTGAACATTGTTGAAATGTTGTAATTGTTGCATTCTGTACTTGCCTCTCTATATAGCAGATTTCATTCTTACTGGTGGAGTAAGAATATCCCTCTACCACACGGGATACAAAGTGCGTAGACTGGTCATGATACGGAAGAAAAAAGCCACAGCTTCCTTTATTTAACTTAAAGGCCTCCAGCATTTAAAATTGTGAAATTTTGCTGTCAGTAAAATAATCATCTCATTCACTTGTGGGTGCTAAGTAAATCTGTGCAAATTGAAGATGCGTGAATTCTGTGGGAAACTGTGTTGACAGTGAAACCCAGAGAGGCCAAAACACATAGGCTATCATAGCCTATTAGCTTTGTTACACCATCTACTTTTACTATATAGCCCTGTTCTTCCAGAGTATAAACTGCTCCACAATAGTCAATATTCGATCATGAGTTCAGTACCACTGTGTGTGATACACCAGTTGCTCATCATCTGTTGAAGTTCTGACAGTGTAACTGTTCAAGGTGTGTTTTCTTGCCTGCAATAGTTGATACATGTGTCATTTCCAATATAACTCTGGAGCTGGTATTATCAAAATGCACTTGCCACTTGTCCTGGTGACCTAATCGTTAAGACACATACCATATAACTGCAATGTCCCCTTATTGATTCCAGATGGGGTC
Source organism: Siniperca scherzeri (assembly GCA_027580175.1). NCBI lineage: Eukaryota > Metazoa > Chordata > Actinopteri > Centrarchiformes > Sinipercidae > Siniperca > Siniperca scherzeri. The sequence continues at coordinate 2,843,800 of CM050859.1, forward strand.
CGTTTTTCTTTGTTCTCTACCATTGGGACCTCTTTGTCTCTCTCCCAACATTTCCTGTCTGTGTCTCTCCTGTCACTATTTAATAAAGGCAAAACACAGACAAAAAAACTCTTACTCTTTTTTTGTGTATTTCAGCACATTGTTTTGGTTTTACAGTCCACAGCTTTACTGTTTGGTTCAGTCTCACCGCTCTGATCAACCTTGTTTCCAGCAGTAGCAGCTGTTTTCAGTGAAAAAGCTTTAATAATCAAATAATCCGCCCACCATTGAGTCTGGTTCTGTCTAAGGTTTATGCCCTCTTAAAGAAAGTTTTTCCTTGCCACTGTCACCCAATGCTTGCTCATGGTGGCATTTGTTGGGTCTCTGGAATTAATATTATAAAGAGTACGGTCTAGACCTGCTCTATAGGAAAAGTGCAATGAGATAACTACTGTTGTGAATTGGCGCTATATAAATAAAATTTAATTTAAGCGAAATAATAACTGAGGAGTTACCATGATCAGCGATAACCTTGTTAAAAGAGTAATACCTACAGAGATTCACATTAATTAAAAAATAAATTAAAAAAGAACAACATTACCATAAAGGCCACACTGATAAAAAAGAGATCTTGTTCACTGCAGAAACACCACAGCAGTGAGCTCTGTGCAACAAGAAAAATATTGTGCATTAGAGTTGGGCAATTGACTATATTTTCGTATCTTCCTACTATAATTTTGTTCAATCACCCACACCTGATATGATCGGGAACGTAGCAGGACTAACCCATGGTCTCATCAGGCTTGCTAAATGACTGTTAGCAAACCTGTTTGCTCTGAGAGCTTTTTTCCCTCTTCAATAACTGTCTGGCAAAGCCACCACCTGGGATCCAGTTTCCAGCTATTATCCAGCCACTGGGAGTCTCTCCCTTCCTTCTGTTGCCTGACAAGGCGTGTCTAGATTCCACAGTAAACACGCTCATTCAAGCATCATTCATTCCATCACAGGGTGTCACCATCAGATGGCACTTCCATCACAAAAAAACATTCACACATAAACCAATGTATGACTGCCCACAGTACACTACAGAGTCATGTTTCTTTGTTTAGGCCATGGATTGGACAATATGTTTCCCAGACTTACAGTAGCTGCTGGAACATCAATAATGTTTACCGCTTGTCTAGTTGTCAATAGTTATTATTCACATATTTTTAACAACATGAAACTTGATTTTACCCTGACTTTTTACCTTAATGACGCTGAAGTTCAAGAAAAACAAAAAAACACTATCTCATTTATGTTGTGTGTGTGTATATCAACTTGTTCCAATTCTTCATTGAAATTAGGCTATATGATGTTAACACTGAGTGAAATATTCACACCAAATGCTCTGTTTTTATGGCTGCATCATTCCATCAAATGGAAATATTCTTGATGTCTTGTGCATCATTTTAGATACACTTTCCCAAAAATTCAGCCTGGTACCAGCGGAGGGTCTGCGGATGGTCAAAATTAAACCAACATGATGCCTGAATCTTACAGTCAAGAGAGCTTTTTTGCTGCTTTTTCTCTATACAGAGGCAAAGTCCCTCCCCTTCCGGTGTCCCCCATGGGCCCATGAGGATTATTTCGGAAATAATATGTACGGTCGTCAAGGCCCAAAGACAAATAATATTTTGATCCGTTTGAATTGTGCCATGAATTACACATATGTTTGTCAAAGTTAAAGATAATTTTGCATGTCAAGAAAGATGCAGTTTGTCGTAGGTTTTTCGTAGTACCATTTAGTTCTGTGTGAAACCGCTCAGTGAACTACATCTCTTATGTTGCACAATATACGACACCAACACCAACATGTTCATTCCTTGTAATGTTATCTTACCTGATGTGTTTTATCTAGCGACTCCTGGTCCTTTTATCAGCCGGGAAGCAAAAGAACAAGCAAGACCCATTGCTCATGTGACTAACATTACATCCCAGTACGAAACACACAGCTATCATAGCTTCGTAGCTTCAATAAACCCCTTGCTTTAATCTACAAGAGGAGTTGGTGTGAGCTGTGTGGATAGCTAAATGTTTTTAATCTGTACCAAGTTTTGGATCCTAAAGGTACGTTTCCATCAGCTGGGTTGAGGTAAATAAACTGGCTACCTGAGCACAACTGAGGTTCCAATGTCAGGAAAAAAACATGGAAAAAAGAGGTTGGCTGTCTAGACATTACTGCTATTGGGCAGGCTCTTTTCTTTTAGTTCATATGAGATCATATATCTTGCTTTCTGAAGAAAGATGATGACAGAAATGTGCCAATAACGGGTCTCCCCTACGAGTGCAGCAGTGCATTTGACAGCTCTTGGGAAAGTTATGCTGGTTATCATTTACAGACAGTCCTTTGCTACTTAATTTCAGTATGTTTAAGCCCAGTTTAGAATTGTTGTGAAATGTAATATCCGTTACATCATTATTTATTTGACAAACGTGTTTCCTTCAGATATTTGTATTATATTCTTCATTGACAAAAGAAAAAAACACCTCAGGCAAGTGTAAAACCTTTCTGGTGGAAGTTTTGTCGAATTTTGCTGCTTTGCCGATTCCATCCAGTTTTTCTAAGTAGATAATTTGCATAAACATGCTTGGATGGAAACATGGCTTTTTGTTTCTCTGTTAAATATTAACTTTTCAAAATAAAATCAGGCATCCTTCTACATTTATTAACTGCCTTGGACCATTAGGTAGGCCTACACAAAAGTTTTAGAACAAGCTATTTAAAATAAATCTATGTGCAGCAGAGGAGAGCAAGAGCTGAAACATTTTTTGTTGGCATTCCTTTGCCAACGACCGCATCGTTAATTACAATCATTTGTATAATTAAAGATCCCCTCCAGACATGTATTAAAACATATACAAATAACGCTCTAGTGCCAGTTCAGTCAGGAAGACTATACTTCTGCATGCTTAGGCTGTAGTATTTCTCATACCATCCTGCCATGCTCACTCATATTTCCTGCTGTCAATCGTGATATCAGCTGTTCTCATTAGGTGGTCTCATCTATCCAATAGCACAGCGACACACCTTCATTGTTGACCCATCATCTTACTGTTGTCAGTTTAAATATGATTCTCTCTCTGCCTTCAGTACGTGCCCATGCAGGTTCCAACCTCAGTAGAATCGTTGTGGTGCAAAGACTTGAAAATCCACCCTTCTACTCCAATAAATGTCCCAGCTCTCACATCAGAACTGTCTTCTCATCCTGATTCTGTATTTGCTGATCATTTGCTCACTGGTCTTTCCCAAGGGTTTCTGGTAGGGGTTGTCTCATCCCTGGTCTCCTCGTACGTGTCAAAAAACCTACAATCCACTCTCAAAAAACCAGTCATAGTGTCTCAGCTACTAAAAGAGGAGCTCGATAAATGGTATTTAATTGGCCCATACAACTCTTCGCCATTCCCTGTGTTTCGCTTCAGTCCCATAGGAGTAGCCACAAGAAAATACAGAAAGAAAAGACTCATATTCGATCTTTTTGCACCCCATTCCGGGCAAATTCCTAGCATTATTCCACCCGAGCCTTTTTCTCTTCATTATTCCACTGTTGACAATGCTATCAAGCTAGCTAGCCGATATCACAGATGCCTTCAAAATAATTCCAAAACATCCTTTATTTTTAGAGGCCCTTTGCTGGATTCTTTTAAACAGAGTCCAAGTTCCCTCTCTTCTCCACCTTCTCGACGACTTTCTTCTGATTGACCCACCGCATGACAAAACTGGCTCCTCACTGTCCAAATTGAAACACTTGTCCAATCATTTAGGCGTCCCCCTCTCTGACGAAAAAACTACTGGTCCGGCTACTCGCCTTGAGTTTCTGGGCTGCCACTCCGATTTTTAAAAAAAGTTGTTTTTCACAGATGTGGCGCCCTCTGTGGGTTTTGGAGGGTACTTTCAAGGCCAGTGGTTCGCCAGCAAATGGCCTTATCCCTTCCCCAAGCTCGAGTCTTCCTCTGCACTTCATGAAATGTATCCCATCGCAGTAACACATGTGGGGGAAGTTCTGCCAATGCAAACGCATCACGCATCGAAATCATGCCATTCATGAGATGCATTATTAGTCACGCATAATTTCATAATCACAACCCATCACACCTTTCCCTGGAGTCATATTTAGAATCTGCCAGATTTATACGAGAAAGGGTCTAGCTGCATCTACCCTAAAATCCTATGATTTTGCTTGGAAAACCTTTGTCTTGTTCTGTGTTTCTCTGAATTTGCAACTAAAACCTGTTACAATTACTGCTGTTTACGCATTTATTTGTCATTGCATGGACATGCGGCACTGCAAGCCACAGTATATGAGGTCTATTTGCTGGTATCCGGTTCAATGCTAGATGTTTTGATCCATCTTTTCCAGCCTATTTTCCAATCCAGCCATTAAATTGTTATTTAAAGACATTTCAAAATTGCTCGACACCTGCTACTACAGTTGTTGTTAGTGGCTCTGTTACTGATGGTGACATTATTCTTCCTATAGCTGTCATTCCTATTATTACTAATTTATTAATATTAACACTACAATTACTATTCTACTATATTAACCCCCTCTCAAAATCTCTCTCTCTCTCAAAACCTAACACGGCAGCGGTGGATGGCCGCCTACCATTGAGTCTGGTTCTGTCCAAGGTTTCTGCCCTCTTAAAGGAAGTTTTTCCTTGCCACTGTCACCAAATGCTTGCTCATGGTGGAATTTGTTGGGTCTCTGTAATTAATATTATAAAGAGTACGGTCTAGACCTGCTCTATAGGAAAAGTGCATTGAGATAACTTCTGTTATGAATTGGCACTATATAAATAAAATTGAATTGAATTGAATTCAAAAGTTTGCCCCTCTAACATGGATCATAGACTCCCCATTACACTTTCTATCTTGAATAAAATACTATCAATCTTGAGATGTGGTAGTTTTTCTCCCAATGTTGACTCACCCTTGGATTGTTCCTTTCTATTTGTTGTGGTTTTGGGGTTTAGTTGTGTTAATTCCTGTTCTATTTTGTAAGTGTTCTGCCTCATGTGTCTTGTGTAGTTTTACTTCCTGTCTGTTTGCTTTTCCCGCCAGTTTTGAATGTTTTTCCCTGCCCTGATTAGTTTCACCTGTGTCTCGTTTTCTCCCTTCACCTGAGTGTATTTAAGTAAATTTGGCATGAAATGTAATATAAAGTTATTTCTTTCCTTGTGTAAAAGTTGTTTTTTTGTCGATTTGTCCCAGCATGTTGCTGTACTGGCATGTAGGCTATTCTGTCTAGATAAATTATATGCCTTGCCTAAAGTCAGCTTACCGTATGTCATTCATTTCCCACCCGTATTGCTTTTATTTTTCACAGTTCTGTTGAATAATCCATCTCTTGCCATTTTCATGGCATGGTGGTATTTTAATTTAAGACCTTAAAATATCCTTAATTTAAGACATTTATTGATTCCTAAATACTGCTGTCTGAGTTTTAACATACTTTATTTCCCTGATGGTAAAAAGAGTACAGGCTGCTGGGGACATGGCAACAATTATCACCTTGGGAGTAGCGGGTAAAGATCAGGTGAATGAAAGAACACACAAACCACTCGAACAGCTCCTGTGGTCTACTTTCTATTATTATTGCTGAGGGGTTTTATCTTGAGGTGTGTGTGAGAGAGAGAGCCCTTTTGATACATGCTGATATTCACCAGTGTATAATTAAGACACACACAACGTGGTTCCTTTTTTCAGAAAACAGAAACACACACACTCACACACAAGTAAATGTGGAACACACAAACATTTGTTCACCATAGTACTAGCAACATTTAACCACTAGTTCCAACCCCACCCACACACATAGTTTGAGACCCCTGCTTACCCACTTTAACAATGTGCTCCCTTTAATAAGATCTGCCTGCAGAAGTGTTCCCCTCACTCAGCAGCCACCACGTCTCTGTGGCATCTTGTCTTGTGTGTGTGTGAGAGAGTGTGTGGTACTAGCAGGGACCTTGGGGGTCTTGCTTCTGGCCACATTATAGCTCCTCATCACAAGTGATCTCTCAGTAATAACAAGTCTTGTAGCATCTAATGGCATCATCTCTCTAATGATGTCTCCACTGATCCAAGTCCATGCAGCTATTTTGAGAAAAATGTGGCTTCTCCAACAGCCGCCTCAGCTCTTGTGTCTATCTTTACAAAGTGCCATTAGTTGAGGTTGAGCCTGTGAGGTGAGTGTGGCCAGGTCAGAAGTGGATCTGGGTTCATGATGATGAAAATGCCTGGGCTAATTGAAGGCAGCGTCTCTGGATTTGGTTTCACAATGAGCCCTGCTGGACTGGTGAAGGTCTATGGTTCAAATCTCAACAACTGACTCTGGAGTTTATTTTTACACTTATGTTAAACCAACAGCAAGACCATGGCTGCCATCTTATCCATTTCCCCTGAAAAATACCTACTGACTAAATGATGTCAGTCTGCTAACAGCAGGGCAGCAAATAAACAGTCTGACCACAGAGGTTCTTCTTTTAGTAGTTTTGTCAAATATTTCTAGCAGTTATAACAAGTGTACTCACCAAACTGCAGAGATCCAGAAACACAGTGACATCACTACAATAAGTCCAATTGGAATATTTACAACGGACAGTTGTTTACAACCTGCTTGACAGCTCATGTTTCTGGACCTTTTTGTAGTGATGTCACCGTGTTCCCAGATGTGAGCAATTAACTACAACATCCATTAAGGCCAAAACTATAAAAAAAAAATACCCAAGTTGTAATGAAAGGGAATTATCCTTTAAATTAACTAATGTATTTTTTTATAACATTAAATGGCCTCTTTCAAGAACCACTCATATGAACATGATTTGTTCTAAAGAGGCAAAATGAGTAGTTTAAGAGAACTTGTTGCATTCACCAAAGTTCTTTTTAGATTCACACATAATTCACGGGTGGTCCAGACCTGTCGTAAGAGTCATGAATGAAGATGGCTTAATCTAAATTAATTTGGAGTTAGCATATATTATCAATGTTAACTAAAATAAAAACTAAATTAAATGTAATGTAAAACTATTGTTAGCGGTGTTCTCCAAAAGCCTTACAATGCAAATACTGTCATGAGCTGTGTAGTGGTATGTGGACCCAAATGCAGATGACCAGGAAGCGGTATGAGGGTGAAGTAGCCGGATGGCTACAGTGTTTATTGGGGGTTATGTGGTTTACAGGCAGGTACAGGCAGGCACCAAACGGCGACACACACAAATGTCAGGAACACCCACAAGACAGGAACAAAACTCATGACAGGAGCAACACCAGACAGGAATCAGAATGATCTGACACTGAACACCTCCGTGGCCGGTGCCTCGAGGAATGTGAGTATTAATAAGACTGGGCGAAGTGGATTCATTTAGGCTAACATATTCTTCATGACCCAGCCAGGTTTCAGTAAGACAAAATAAGTCAATATGATACTTTGATATTAAATCATTCACCAGTACAGCTTTAGATGACAGAGATCTGATGTTTAAGAGTCCACATTTAATTCTCCTATTTTGTTGTGCTATTTCAGCGTTTTTGTTTAGGTTTTTATGTATAACTCCTTTTTCTGTTAACTTTTGATTTTATTCATTTAAGTGATCGGGGGGCAGACACCGTCATTAAGGAGTTTTGGGTGGGTAACTGCTCTGGAAGCGCAGAGAAGCATGTAAGACTGCAACTCTGATTCCTGGTCTCAACTCTGAGTTGTCATGGTTTAGGTCCACTAATAAAGTCAGTCAGATTTCTGGATATGAGAGCTGCTCCATCCAAAGTGGGATGAATGCCGTCTCTCCTAATAAGACCAGGTCTTCCCCAAAAAGTCCACCAATTATCTACAAAGCCCACATCATTTGCTGGACATCACCTCGACAGCCAGCGGCGGAATGAAGACATGCGGCTAAACATGTCATCACTGGTCCGGTTTGGCAGGGGCCCAGAGTAAATTACGGAGTCTGACATTGTCTTTGCTTATGTACACACCGCCTCAAGATTAACTTTAATGACCTCCGATTGGCGTAATCGGGAGTCGTTACCACTGACATGAATAACATCTAATCTTACTATATTTACGTTTATCCTTAGCCAGCAATTTTAAATACGATTCAACATTGCCTGTTCTGGCCCCATGAATACATTTGACTATGGTCACTGGTGTTGCTAACTTCACGTTTCTCAAAATAGAGCTGCCAATAATCAGAGTTGGTTTCTCAGCGAGTGTGTCACTGAGTGGGGAGAACTTGTTAGAAACGTGAACAGGTTGGTGGTGAACCGTGGGCTTCTGTTTAGGGCTATGCTTCCTTCAGACAGTTACCCAGCCGCCCTGGTTTCCCGGCTGCTCGGGAGCTGCTGAGAGACTGCTAACAGGAGCTACCTCTGGTCGCTCCGCACCAGCTTCTGGGGTGTGGCTAACTACAGCAGCTAATGATTGAGTTCCCATGGTGTGGAACCACATTTCCAATTCACTAAGCCTCACCTCCAATGCTACAAATAAACTGCATTTATTACATGTACCATTATCACTAAAGGAGGCAGAGGAATAGCTAAACATTTGACACACCGAGCAAGAGAGAGCAGGAGAGTGAGAGGGAGAGAGAGAGAGAGAAGCCATTGCTAGCTGCTAAGCTAAAGAAGGAGAGAGCTATGAGTGCTTGAGCAGAACTAGTGTACGTTTAAATGTATAGCACTCACTATAATGAAGAACTGAACAAAATTAACTGTGATGAGCTAGAGCAGCAAAAATGCGCTACTAGTAAAACGCAAACGCCGGTGACCGGAAAGGAGACAATACCGCAGCACATCACAACAGCACGCCATTGGAAACGCTGCACTAGACTACAGAACATGTTTTTCCGAAATCACTCCCTGAAATCTTCCTTTGTTAATATTTTTTTTAAAATCAAACTTCTGTGGGGGGGTAATGTAACAAAGTTAATTCTTAATAAAAATATGAATAATTGTATAAATTTCATGCAAAAACGACCCCAGTTGACCCATGTTTAGATTAATGTTATTTATTTGTCCACGTAAACTGTAAATTGTTTAAACAGTGTGGGGAGTACGTTAATAGTTAAATTACATTTTAACAGTAATGTTTGGGTGGCATTGGTATTTCCCAAATCATGTAAAAATAATAAATAAATAAATAAAAAGTAATCCAGGTTAAGTTCCCATAGTGGAAAAGAGCTATTATTGTTGGCAGATATGGTTAAGGTTGTAAGAGACATTTTAGCTGTCAACCTGAGGTCAGCCCAAACATTTGTTATATGACCATTCATGTGTATTATGTCTTGGTTTATGTGTGTGTCAGCTCAGTGTCCCAGTTCTTTTTGACCATTAGTAATAATAAGTCATGTCAGCAATTAGTCAGTGCAGTTTAACTCAGTTGTAAATATTCCAATTCAATGTGTAGTTCAAAGCATATTTTTACGCTTCAAGTCTATTTTCTAACTACAGTGATTGTGTGTTGGGCTCTAAGTGCTGCCAAATCGCCAGTGATTTACACTCAATACTCTCCCTGAACACATCCTGTGTGACACTGAGTACTGAAGCTGCTGCTTCTGCTTTGCTAATGTGCTGCTTTCTCAACATGGGCTGTATAGACATTGTGTAACAGTCAGGCAGAAATACATAATCATTCTTTAGTTAAGGATAGCACAGACATACATATAATGTTGGTTTGAGGATTTAACCCGCCTTTTATGACAGCATAACTTGCATTATAGTCTAAATACACTCATTATTGTTATATAACATATCATATTTTTAGATCAATTTCTATAGTACCTGCTATTACTAATTAAGCCCCCCCTTTGCCACTGCTACTGTATAACAGCATCACATTGTAGCAGGTTAAAGGTTTAAATGCATTAAACTGATCATATCGAATTACCTTAATTTTGGTAAGAGGAAGGAGCAGGTTTACACTCACTTCCGGCTATCAGAATAAAATCAGTGTTCATATTAAATAACAGTGTTTAACTCAGTAAACCACTCCTTTACAAGGAGAAATTAATGAATTAATTAATAATCAATTTAATTAATAATACATTTTGTCTCGATCAGAAGTTGCTACAGAGTACTTGTCTCAGGACAGTGATTGGAATATTTCATTCACACAAACACACAATAACCAATGTTTTATAAATGTTTATTTAACTACTACACACAAAAGACAACTATTAGACTACACAAACAACTATACTACTAGACACACAAATGAAGGATAAATGCAACCATGAATGAATGACTGATATGAACACAGCGAAGAATAATTAATAATTGCATGAATGACCATTTGACACAGAGGATGCAGTGAATGAATGTTTGGTTAGCGGTATTAACTTGTGTAAACACAGGAAACCACTATGTGGACAACTTTAATAGTTACCAATTACATAAACCATAGCACCATTTAGCAACTGAGAAGTTTTGGAAAGTCAAGGGAGATCATTATTATTATTATCATTATTATTATTATTAATATCAGTTATTTAATAACTTTTGAACTCCTATTACTGGACTACAAGCCATTAGGCAAAAACTCCTACTCTAGATGTCTATCTGATAGTGCTGTAGCTAAATTCAAGGAAGCGATCCCATCTGCATTTAATTCAATGTTATGTCTCAATACAACAGAGGACTCCTATGCAAATTGCAACCCCTCCCAAATTGACCATCTTGTTGATAGTGCTGCAGGCTCACTGCAAACGACACTCGATTCAATCACCCCTCTAAAAAAGAAGATAATAAAACAAAGAAGGTTAGCTCCATGGTATAACCCCCAAACCCGCAAATTAAAGCAAGCATCGTGAAAACTTGATCAAGGGGTTTTAGCCAACTATATCTAACCTTCCCTTTCTCTCTAAGATCCTTTAGAAAGCCGTCGCCAATCAGTTGTGTGACTTTCTAAATAAAAATTGTTTATTTGAGGATTTTCAGAGTGCATCATAACACAGAGACAGCACTGGTGATAATAACAAATTACATTTTAATTGCATCGGACAATGGACTTGTCTCTGTACTTGTCTTGTTAGATCTTAGTGCTGCATTCGACACCATTGACCATCACTGGAACATTTAATTGGCATTAAAGGAACCACACTAAGCTGGTTTAAATCCTATCTATCAGATCAATCTCAGTTTGTACATGTTAACGGTGAGTCCTCCATGCATGCCAAAGTTAGTCACGGAGTTCCACAAGGTTCTGTGCTTGGATTGATTCTCTTCACCTTATATACGCTTCCTTTAGGCAAATTATTAGGAAACACTCCATAAACTTTAAACATAAATCATTGTTATGCGGATGATACCCAGTTATATCTATCGATCAAGCCAGATGAAACTAATCAGTTAGCTGAACTTCAAGCATGCCTTAAGGACATAAAAACCTGGATGACCTGCAATTTTCTGATGTTAAACTCAGACAAAACTGAAGTTATTGTTCCTTGCCCCAAACACCTCAGAGACAAATAAAAAAAACTTCAAGGACTGCCTTCTTTCACCTACGTAACATTGCTAAAATCAGGCACATCCTGTGTCAAAATGATGCCGAAAAACTAGTCCACACATTTGTTACTTCTAGGCTGGATTATTGCATTTCCTTATTATCAGGCTGCCCGGATAAGTACCTTAAGACTCTCCAGTTGATCCAGAATGCTGCAGCATGTGTACTGACAAGAGGTAGGGAGAGAGATCATATTTCTCCAATATTGGCTTCTCTGCACTGGCTCCCTGTAAAATCCAGAATAGAATTTAAAATCCTTCTCCTCACCTACAAAGCTCTTAATGGTCAGGCACCATCGTATCTTAGAGATCTTATAATACCTTATTACCCCATTAGAACACTGCACTCCCGGGAATGTAGGGTTACTTGTGGTTCCTAGAGTCTCCAGAAGTAGAATTGGAGCCAGAGCCTTCAGTTATCAAGCTCCTCTCCTGTGGAATCAGGTCCCAGTTTGGGTTCAGGAGGCAGACACCATCTCTACATTTAAGAGTAGGCTTAAGACCTCTTTGATAAAGCTTATAGTTAGGGCTGGTTTGTGTGAGTCCTGAACCATCCCTTAGTTATGCTGCTATAGGCCTAGACTGTCGGGAGACTTCCCATGATGCACCTCTCTCCTCTCTCCTCCTCTCCCTCTCCATCTGTATGCATTTTTATCCCATTAATGCATGTTACTAACTCGACATCTTCTCTCTCCCATAGTTTTTTGCTTTCTCGTCTCTCTCCTCTCTCTCTCTCTCCTTCTGTCGCTTTTAGCAAGTATTTCTACCTCCGGAGCTGCAGAGTCTGGATCTGTGATTGTGGGCCACCTGCTGCCCCCGTGTTCCTGCTCAACAACTGCTACTACAATTGTTATTATTAGTCTTATTACTATTATTATCACTATTATTCCTATCACTATCATTCCTATTATTGTTATTATTACTTTATTAATATTACCACTACCATTATATTATTATTATTTTAAAATTCTAGGTGGAATTTGCATTGTGCTTCTCTTTCTTTCTTTTTTCTTTCTTTCTTTCTTGGGATTTGTTGAGTCTCTTTGTAAATAATATGAATTGGCGCTATACAAATAAAATTTAATTAAATATGTACCATGCAGTCACCTTAGGCATGTTCAATTGATTAATATCAAGGTTAAGACAACAAGAGATCAGTTGAAAATAATCTTGGCAATATATCAATAGAGTAAAGAATAGTTTTGTTAATACAGAAAATGGTGATCTATACTTTGTATGCCATCATATTAATTTCTTTACATTAAGAACAGTTCATGTTGACAGGGTGTTGCTCTTGTGGTATCAGCATGACAACATCAAGTTCCACACTTTTCTTATACTGTTAAATAATGTAACACATTGATTAATACATTTGATTCTGCATGGCAAAGTCATTTCTTTATTCCTTTAGTCTTAGTTTGATAAGTCCTGGCTTTTACTTGATGAAGACCAGGGATCATGAGATGTTCCTTAAAAGAGGGTGGTGTCAGGTTGTGTTATGCACGATCAGGACAAGTAAGTTGTAATTTACTAGACTGGCTTAGGTTGTTCATGCTTTATGAGTTTTTGCAGGCCGCCGTAAATCGAGAAATTGTCATTCAACCTTCCATTGTGAACTGAGTCCGGCAAAGGTCGTGGGACAGAAGAGGTTGCTGGGGAAGGCTTATCAGTCTCTGGACAGGCCTGGTTTATGAGGCCAGCTTTCAGAAAAGTCTAATTCCTTACATTAATGAAGATCCAAAATGTTCATCAGGATCAGGGTTGATCATGCTACAATGTACACATATACTGTATCAGCTTGTTTCAAAACTTCATTGCAGCCTCAGTGACACTTACACTGAGTGAAACCTAAAATGTCATAATATCATGACTGCATCAAAATGCATCCTGACATATCTGAAAATGTTGGCATTTCAACCAGAATTTTCAATAAAGTTTGGTGTGTTTGAATAATATTTGGTCACACAACACAGGTCTGTACAACTGAATCTAAATATCTTATATTTACTGTGTTAAACGTGTCTCTACCAGTATGTAGTTCCCCTGCCTGTGTTCAATCACTAATAAACAGACTTTGTATGTGTGGATGTAATGCCGGTGTTTGAATCTGAGTATCAATGTTTGTTTATTAATGTTGTTTCTGGAGTGCCTTGTTTCTATCAGGGTTCATTACATTTATCAGGAGACTCTGCCTCTGTCTCTATTCCTTTGACAACAGTTCCTCCCTGTGGCTGCATCTGTCATTGCACATACACAAATACCAGTGTGACCCCTGCAGCATTACAGAGGAAATAACAACAAAATACAACCTCTCTTCCATATTGAACTACTGACATAACAAAGACTCCCTTTAGTAGGACTATTTCTTACCTGGATGCCTGAAGTAGGGGATCTCAAACTTGACACTGATAGGAGGTTTGCCTTCTTTGTCCTCTGCTTTCACACTGGGCAGGCCCAAGTGGGCCCTCATAAGGTAATCTTTACCACCCTGAAATTCACCAGGACACGATGGAGAGATTTAAAAAGTGTATTGGCTGGATTTACAGTGTTCAGCAGTAATAGACATGTAGTCAGATTCATGACCACTTCATGATCCAAAATGATATTTAGAACATTACATATTACCTAATCTATGTGTACAACATAATAAAACAATGCCTAACACTGTCATGGTGCAGTAATTCAATTAATTCTATTGATTGTTAATGAAAAGTAAAATGTGTTGTTGACATACAGGGAAGGACTTGATGGACAACCTTATGAATAAAAAAGTGTTTAAAAAAAATAAAAGACTGCATAAAACCACTGAAACAAATAACAAAAAATAATGACAAATACAAAACAGACTGATACAAGGCAAGAAGACAAGTAATAATAGTAGTTAAAAATTAATCTAAAATAGTATATGTACAGTAGAATTATCAAAAGTTAGCCTTTCAATGAAAATAATTCATACAAATATGTTATATGTCATGCTCTATATGTTATTTGACCCCCTGAAGAGAAGTCCTGGTACTTTACCTTGATCATGTACTCAATTCTGCTGTGTGAGTGTTTCTCAATGACTTACTCAATCCAGATCAGTGGTTTGACCTGAGGACATGAAACACAGTAGTAATATTAAACATTAGCTAGAGATATTTTGTTGCTATTTACCTCTTAGAAATCATTCCAAATCAGAATCTGAATCAGAAATACTTTATTAACCCCCCGAGGCGAAACTCTTTCGTTACAGCATGCATCCACAAAGAAAGAATAGTAAGAAAAACTTTATCTCCTTAAATTGCCATTGTCATTTATGAGGTAAAAAAGAAATTCCATTTAGTATCATGGTACATTTGTTGTGTTGACATATCGTTCTTTCTAAAACCACAATCAACTGTAATTGTAATTGTGAGAAAGTCAACTCATAGAGGTCAAGGCTATCCACACTAATACTAATATCAGACTAAAGTTTTTGGCTAGATCACAGCTGGGGTCAGCCCTATAAATGTGAAAGTCTGTCCATGACTTACTGAGTGAGTGAGAGAGTGATGAAGTTACACCATTGGTCATTCGAATGTTGGAGTTTCCCCATTGGCCGTTGCTGTTTCAAAATGAACAGGCGTGAACAGATTCTATGAGTAAAGGCATAGCCCCTCTAAGGCTATTGCTAGTGGGCTCATCCCTTGCTCGTGCTCGGCTCCCAAAAACAGCTTTTTCTACAGCTTGTTAAATGAACCACTGGGGCCTATATTTAGATGGCTGCACATATACTCATAGAATCTGGAGTTACGGTACGTAACTAACATTCTATTTCATATAGGCTTCACCCTCTAAGGCTATAGCTAGTGGGATAAGGGCCAAGCAGGATGTGGTCCATGCCCAACTGGGTCCATCTGGTACCCACAAACATAAACACACACCCACTTCACAAGAAATCAATAACCAGTCCATACCTTGTCAATGCGTCATTGCGCAATGGCGCATCACAGTATCATATGCGCACAGATGGCAAAGAGACAGTACAATACCTCATATTCACCATCAGGGAATGAAACTGAAAAACAACATAAAGCCTACTGCAGTGAGAAGCGGAGACAATGGTTATGCACTGTAACAGCCCAGCAAAGTGCAGAGTAGAGAAAACAGCTCTCCACGCGCCAAGAGGCACGAGGGAGAGCGCAGTTAAAGCACCCCAAATAACAATCACTGACAAAATAATACAGTGAGTCACAGAAAAACTAGAGACATCCTGCAGATAGAAACGAATGAAAGAGCAGGGGAAGTTAAAAGATCATTAGAATAGTTAGAATTCGAATTAGAATAAGTACATCTTAAGATATGAGTGAAAAGTATTGTTCTTGCAACTGCATGTATACTTTTTTTTTTAACTCAAACATAGCTTAACTATGTTATGTAATATTCTACTTCAGTTCACTTTAATCAGAATCAGAAATACTTTATTGAAGGAGGAAACTTTTTTTAACTCAAACATAGCTTAACTATGTTATGTAATATTCTACTTCAGTTCACTTTAATCAGAATCAGAAATACTTTATTGAAGGAGGAAACTCTTTTCGTTACAGCATGCATCCACAAAGAAAGAATAGTAAGAAAAACTTTATCTCCTTAAATTGCCATTGTCATTTATGAGGTAAAAAGAAATTCCATTTAGTATCATGGTACATTTGTTGTGTTGACATATCGTTCTTTCTAAAACCACAATCAACTGTAATTGTAATTGTGAGAAAGTCAACTCATAGAGGTCAAGGCTATCCACACTAATACTAATATCAGACTAAAGTTTTTGGCTAGATCACAGCTGGGGTCAGCCCTATAAATGTGAAAGTCTGTCCATGACTTACTGAGTGAGTGAGAGAGTGATGAAGTTACACCATTGGTCATTCGAATGTTGGAGTTTCCCCATTGGCCGTTGCTGTTTCAAAATGAACAGGCGTGAACAGATTCTATGAGTAAAGGCATAGCCCCTCTAAGGCTATAGCTAGTGGGATAAGGGCCAAGCAGGATGTGGTCCATGCCCAACTGGGTCCATCTGGTACCCACAAACATAAACACACACCCACTTCACAAGAAATCAATAACCAGTCCATACCTTGTCAATGCGTCATTGCGCAATGGCGCATCACAGTATCATATGCGCACAGATGGCAAAGAGACAGTACAATACCTCATATTCACCATCAGGGAATGAAACTGAAAAACAACATAAAGCCTACTGCAGTGAGAAGCGGAGACAATGGTTATGCACTGTAACAGCCCAGCAAAGTGCAGAGTAGAAAACAGCTCTCCACGCGCCAAGAGGCACGAGGGAGAGCGCAGTTAAAGCACCCCAAATAACAATCACTGACAAAATAATACAGTGAGTCACAGAAAAACTAGAGACATCCTGCAGATAGAAACGAATGAAAGAGCAGGGGAAGTTAAAAGATCATTAGAATAGTTAGAATTGAATTAGAATAAGTACATCTTAAGATATGAGTGAAAAGTATTGTTCTTGCAACTGCATGTATACTTTTTTTAACTCAAACATAGCTTAACTATGTTATGTAATATTCTACTTCAGTTCACTTTAATCAGAATCAGAAATACTTTATCTTTAAGTGAGGATGCGTTCATTCGCCACCTTGGGTTGGTTTTAGTTTCAGGGTTTTATGACTTAAAATGCATTTGTGGTCACTGGGCGGTGAAGGTGGGCTCAGTCTTTTTCCTGCAGTCAGTAGAAAAAGGGTGAGTTTGTGGGTGAGCAGTATACAGATGTGTGCAGAGGGTGACGTTAACACCCACGGATGGGATTAATTTGGTGTAATGCTCATGACCTGAGGGTGATAGTCAAATGGTTCCACTGAAATGAAATTGTTTCTCCATGTTTACAGTGGAAGAGCACTCAGTGCTCCTATTGGTCAACATCTCAGAACATGTAGAAGTTGTCAAACTAGGCAAGAGAATGAGGAAAAATCTGAATTCTTCATCAGGGCGTTGTGAGGCATCCCAGATGCTGCGTTTGTTTTTCCACTATTAAACACAACACTGGATAAAACAAGCAACTGTTGCACTAATACAACACCCCACGTCTCTCAGGTTGGGCCATTATCAGCAGGGCTGTAGAAATACTGAAGTTCCCTCAATGCACCCCTCACCACTCCAAAAAGTTTGACCAGATAGCCAAAGGAAGTTTTTTTTTAATTAACTTAGATTTCTTATATTTTATTTATTACGTTAGCTGTTCATTTATAGTTTCTGTAAACTTTATTTCTCAACATTAAGGTCTAACAACAATTTACACGGCATCCGGCTGCGTTAAGACTGCTGGAGACGATCTGCTGCCATTAGTAGCCAGTGTGTGTGCCCACCAGATCTGTGTCCGGAGCGTCCTACTCGCAGTTCACGCATTTCTCTTTTCCCCACTCCACTATCTTTACATTGTATTTTTGCAGGAGCAGCTCACATCTCTGAAGCCTGAAATTCACTTGTGAATGTATATAAATGCATGTATTTACTGGCAATTGACTTAAAATGAATTCTTAATGAAGGATTTCATTTGTTCCTCACACACACAACAAAACAAGTTGTGTCTGTAGCACCAATTAGTGCATACACATATAGACAATATGGACATACTAACAAATCCAAAGGCAACAACAGATGATTGTCATAGTTTGGGGTTTTGTCCTGTTTCCTGTTCCAATTTTGTAGTGTTCTCCTCTCCTTGTGTGTCTTGTGGTTTTACTTCCTGTCTTTGTTTGCTTTCCTCCAGTTTAGATTTTTGGCCCCGCCTGGATTAATTGCACCTGTCTCATTGTCTCTCCTACCTAAATGTATTTAGTCCAGGTTTTTTTCCTTTGTTCAGTGTCAGTTCGTTGTCATGATCATTTGTATCCATAAAGAATGTCCATTATTTCTTGTAGTATGAATCAAATACTTTATCTTTAAGTGAGGATGCGTTCATTCGCCACCTTGGGTTGGTTTTAGTTTCAGTTTTTTTGCGCATTATGAAGCTGATTTGGGTGCGATATGATGCGGATATGATGATTGGATGGATGGTGGGGTCAGAGATATCTGCCATCATGGAATTGCTTGTTTGGAAATAGTCAATTTGTGAAAATGACTGATGGACTGGAGCGAAGTAAGTGTATTCCCTGGCTGTCGGGTTTTGTAGCCTCCAACTATCACCAAGACCAAGATCTGTCATGTACTGTTTGATTATCTGTGCTGAATGCCAGTTTTTGGTATAATGTGAGGTTGTTGAACTGTCTTTTGTTGGGTTGATAACTGTATTGAAGTTGCCTCCTATGATTATAATCGATGTTAAAAAATCTTGAAATAATGTAAAGAAGTCATGATAGAATGTTGGGCCATAGATACTTGTAATTATTAGTTATATTGATGTTATTGATTGTTCCATTGATAATGACATAGCGTCCTTCTGTATCTGTAATGGTGTTTGTGGATTAGTCCATCATAGAGTCAACCAATCATAGCTCACCGTCTTGCCTGATGTACACAGGTGATCTGTAAGGTGCCAGAGATTGACTTCACTGTTCCACCTGACAGGACCAGCAACTAATGCTTCTGTATGTAATCAGGGTTTTATGACTTAAAATGAATTCTTAATGAAGGATTTCATTTGTTCCTCACACACACAACAAAACAAGTTGTGTCTGTAGCACCAATTAGTGCATACACATATAGACAATATGGACATACTAACAAATCCAAAGGCAACAACAGATGATTGTCATAGTTTGGGGTTTTGTCCTGTTTCCTGTTCCAATTTTGTAGTGTTCTCCTCTCCTTGTGTGTCTTGTGGTTTTACTTCCTGTCTTTGTTTGCTTTCCCTCCAGTTTAGATTTTTGGCCCCGCCTGGATTAATTGCACCTGTCTCATTGTCTCTCCTACCTAAATGTATTTAGTCCAGGTTTTTTTTTTTCCTTTGTTCAGTGTCAG
Organism: Siniperca scherzeri; assembly: GCA_027580175.1. Lineage (NCBI taxonomy): Eukaryota > Metazoa > Chordata > Actinopteri > Centrarchiformes > Sinipercidae > Siniperca > Siniperca scherzeri. The sequence continues at coordinate 2,863,259 of CM050859.1, forward strand.
TTCGTTGTCATGATCATTTGTATCAGCAGTGGTTTGTAGTCTACACGTCCGGTGTTCCAGCCTTGTTTCCTGTGCTTCTCATAGGTCTCTAGGATTTATTTCTGTGTTTGCTTAGACCTTGCCTGGACTTTTGGATTTTGTTTATTGCCTGCTCCTTATCTTATTTGTTTGCTTTCCTCCAGTTTAGATTTTTGGCCCCGCCTGGATTAATTGCACCTGTCTCATTGTCTCTCCTACCTAAATGTATTTAGTCCAGGTTTTTTTCCTTTGTTCAGTGTCAGTTCGTTGTCATGATCATTTGTATCCATAAAGAATGTCCATTATTTCTTGTAGTATGAATCAAATACTTTATTGAAGGAGGAAACTCTTTTTAAGAACAAATATTACTGGGACCACGACAGAAAATTGCAGATGAACATTTAATATCTAGGAATTCACATTATGGACACTACCACTGACTATGCTGTAACAATTTGGCCACAATATAGCACACTGACCATACACAGTACGGCCATATACTAGGTTTCGACCTAGTCACTGTGGATTAGTCCATCATAGAGTCAACCAATCATAGCTCACCGTCTTGCCTGATGTACACAGGTGATCTGTAAGGTGCCAGAGATTGACTTCACTGTTCCACCTGACAGGACCAGCAACTAATGCTTCTGTATGTAATCAGGGTTTTATGACTTAAAATGAATTCTTAATGAAGGATTTCATTTGTTCCTCACACACACAACAAAACAAGTTGTGTCTGTAGCACCAATTAGTGCATACACATATAGACAATATGGACATACTAACAAATCCAAAGGCAACAACAGATGATTGTCATAGTTTGGGGTTTTGTCCTGTTTCCTGTTCCAATTTTGTAGTGTTCTCCTCTCCTTGTGTGTCTTGTGGTTTTACTTCCTGTCTTTGTTTGCTTTCCTCCAGTTTAGATTTTTGGCCCCGCCTGGATTAATTGCACCTGTCTCATTGTCTCTCCTACCTAAATGTATTTAGTCCAGGTTTTTTTCCTTTGTTCAGTGTCAGTTCGTTGTCATGATCATTTGTATCCATAAAGAATGTCCATTATTTCTTGTAGTATGAATCAAATACTTTATTGAAGGAGGAAACTCTTTCGTTACAGCATGCATCCACAAAGAAAGAATAGTAAGAAAAACTTTATCTCCTTAAATTGCCATTGTCATTTATGAGGTAAAAAAGAAATTCCATTTAGTATCATGGTACATTTGTTGTGTTGACATATCGTTCTTTCTAAAACCACAATCAACTGTAATTGTAATTGTGAGAAAGTTACAGTTCTGACAAACAGGCTTGAACCTTTCAACTCATAGAGGTCAAGGCTGTCCACACTAATACTAATATCAGACTAAAGTTTTTGGCTAGATCACAGCTGGGGTCAGCCCTATAAATGTGAAAGTCTGTCCATGACTTACTGAGTGAGTGAGAGAGTGATGAAGTTACACCATTGGTCATTCGAATGTTGGAGTTTCCCCATTGGCCGTTGCTGTTTCAAAATGAACAGGCGTGAACAGATTCTATGAGTAAAGGCATAGCCCTCTAAGGCTATAGCTAGTGGGATAAGGGCCAAGCAGGATGTGGTCCATGCCCAACTGGGTCCATCTGGTACCCACAAACATAAACACACACCCACTTCACAAGAAATCAATAACCAGTCCATACCTTGTCAATGCGTCATTGCGCAATGGCGCATCACAGTATCATATGCGCACAGATGGCAAAGAGACAGTACAATACCTCATATTCACCATCAGGGAATGAAACTGAAAAACAACATAAAGCCTACTGCAGTGAGAAGCGGAGACAATGGTTATGCACTGTAACAGCCCAGCAAAGTGCAGAGTAGAAAACAGCTCTCCACGCGCCAAGAGGCACGAGGGAGAGCGCAGTTAAAGCACCCCAAATAACAATCACTGACAAAATAATACAGTGAGTCACAGAAAAACTAGAGACATCCTGCAGATAGAAACGAATGAAAGAGCAGGGGAAGTTAAAAGATCATTAGAATAGTTAGAATTCGAATTAGAATAAGTACATCTTAAGATATGAGTGAAAAGTATTGTTCTTGCAACTGCATGTATACTTTTTTTTTTTACTCAAACATAGCTTAACTATGTTATGTAATATTCTACTTCAGTTCACTTTAATCAGAATCAGAAATACTTTATTGAAGGAGGAAACTCTTTTTTTAAGAACAAATATTACTGGGACCACGACAGAAAATTGCAGATGAACATTTAATATCTAGGAATTCACATTATGGACACTACCACTGACTATGCTGTAACAATTTGGCCACAATATAGCACACTGACCATACACAGTACGGCCATATACTAGGTTTCGACCTAGTCACTGTGGATTAGTGGTGTGGTTTTATTAATTAGAATTGAGACACCTCCTTTTTTCTTTTCTTTTAGTTGTATGTGTATGTATGGGGTATTTTATGCATTTCCCCACTCACTTGTAGCTGTGTGTTTTTATATACAGTATGTATAGCACTATATGAATAAGCACTATATTTTGTATCTTTACAGATACACCCCATTCAATTTAATGCATTTCGATTTGAGTAAAAGGCATGAGAGCAACTGTGGGTATATACGCTGTGGGCTTGCACTGCGTTCTTCAATTTGCAGTTACACCCAGAGAATAAACCCACTGAAGACCAGCCAAATCATTGCGTCTTTCATTTATTCTTGTAGGTAACCAGGCAGCTCACAGGTTGTGATATGTCACCTGTAAACTAATACAAGATAGATTTATTGATCATTTTACAACACAGGGATATATGAGATTTTGATTTGTAGTTCCCTTTAGGCTACTCAAAACCAAATGTTATGTACAAAATTATATACAGTAGATCAGTGAATAAATAAGTCATAGAAATAAACTATTTTACATGGTGGAGTGCTGAGGATGAATTAAGCAGTCTCACAGCCTGAGGGAAGAAGCTGCTCTGTAGTCTGGTGGTACGATAGCAGATACTTCTACATCTCTTTCCAGACGGCAGCAGGGTGAACAGGCTGTGGCTGGGGTGGGTACTGTCTTTTTCCTGCAGTCAGTAGAAAAGGGTGAGTTTGTGGGTGAGCAGTATACAGATGTGTGCAGAGGGTGACGTTAACACCCACGGATGGGATTAATTTGGTGTAATGCTCATGACCTGAGGGTGATAGTCAAATGGTTCCACTGAAATGAAATTGTTTCTCCATGTTTACAGTGGAAGAGCACTCAGTGCTCCTATTGGTCAACATCTCAGAACATGTAGAAGTTGTCAAACTAGGCAAGAGAATGAGGAAAAATCTGAATTCTTCATCAGGGCGTTGTGAGGCATCCCAGATGCTGCGTTTGTTTTTCCACTATTAAACACAACACTGGATAAAACAAGCAACTGTTGCACTAATACAACACCCCACGTCTCTCAGGTTGGGCCATTATCAGCAGGGCTGTAGAAATACTGAAGTTCCCTCAATGCACCCCTCACCACTCCAAAAAGTTTCACCAGATAGCCAAAGGAAGTTTTTTTTTAATAACTTGGATTTCTTATATTTTATTTATTACGTTAGCTGTTCATTTATAGTTTCTGTAAACTTTATTTCTCAACATGAAAGTCTAACAACAATTTACACGGCATCCGGCTGCGTTAAGACTGCTGGAGAAGATCTGCTGCCATTAGTAGCCAGTGTGTGTGCCCACCAGATCTGTGTCCGGAGCGTCCTACTCGCAGTTCACGCATTTCTCTTTTCCCCACTCCACTATCTTTACATTGTATTTTTGCAGGAGCAGCTCACATCTCTGAAGCCTGAAATTCACTTGTGAATGTATATAAATGCATGTATTTACTGGCAATTGACTTAAAATGAATTCTTAATGAAGGATTTCATTTGTTCCTCACACACACAACAAAACAAGTTGTGTCTGTAGCACCAATTAGTGCATACACATATAGACAATATGGACATACTAACAAATCCAAAGGCAACAACAGATGATTGTCATAGTTTGGGGTTTTGTCCTGTTTCCTGTTCCAATTTTGTAGTGTTCTCCTCTCCTTGTGTGTCTTGTGGTTTTACTTCCTGTCTTTGTTTGCTTTCCCTCCAGTTTAGATTTTTGGCCCCGCCTGGATTAATTGCACCTGTCTCGTTGTCTCTCCTACCTAAATGTATTTAGTCCAGGTTTTTTTTTTTCCTTTGTTCAGTGTCAGTTCGTTGTCATGATCATTTGTATCAGCAGTGGTTTGTAGTCTACACGTCCGGTGTTCCAGCCTTGTTTCCTGTGCTTCTCATAGGTCTCTAGGATTTATTTCTGTGTTTGCTTAGACCTTGCCTGGACTTTTGGATTTTGTTTATTGCCTGCTCCTTATCTTATTTGTTTGCTTGTCTTGGACTGCCTTCCTGATTTGGATCTCTGCCTGCCTGACGATCCATGTAAGCCTTTCCTGCAATAAATTAATGAACTGCATCTGCTCTGCCTCTAGTCTGCATTTGGGTCCTATTCCTTGGGGAATCTCAAAGATGAGATAACTGATTTAATTCAGGTTGCTAGTGCTTTGCTGATGGTTTTGATATTGGTCTTTATTAAGGAAATGGGCTTTTTAACTTGTGCAATGAGCTGCGTCCTTATGTTTTAGGCAGTACTGAAATTAGTGCTGTGTTCATATGATAGGGGATGGATTTGGGGTTGTTCTTTTTTTTTTATCTCATCCGCCATTCTGATGAATAGTGATATTGTTTGCCAAACTAAAAACTCAGTGGGGAATCCATCTAGTCCAGATTTTGCTTATTTGGTCTCCTCCTGCTCTCTCTGATCACCGTCAGTGTTTCAATGCAGCCAAATACACCATATAGTTGCTCTCATCTACATATTTTTCTGTTTGTGTTGTCAGATACGGAGCCCCAGAGTGGCCAGAGAAAAAAAATATACTGAGGCCACATTTTACTACTTTGAGCGCTCAAAATGCTATGCATGCATACGAGAAACAATTCATTCCCATGTTTTGGTTAATTTGTGAGCACAAGGTACAATTTGTTCCCACCTTTTTGGTTAATTTGTCTTCTGTTGGGTTGATAACTGTGTTGAAGTTTTTTTTACCTTGTCAATGTATAAGTCACAGTAATATTGTCTGAAGACATTGTTTACAGTTTGTGGATCATTGGTGATGTTCCCTGTGGAGTCTTTGATTGTTGAGATGAGTGATTCTGAGGGGCCTTACAAGCCATAATTCATTGTGGCCCTCTCACTCACATATATTCTCATTTTACATACATATATTGCCCTTGGTGGGATATGTGGGGTCTCTGTAAATAATATTATAAAGAGTACGGTCTAGACCTGCTCTATAGAAAAGTGCAATGAGACAACTTCTGTTATGAATTGGCGCTATATCCAAACGGCAGCTGGCTTGGCCACAGTAATCCTCTGACATGGCCATACATTTATGGCAATGGTTTCCTCGAGTTCCAGTGGATGTAAAGATATTAATGCAGGTGTATGCAGACTGTGCAAATTTATCTTTAAAAAACAGAGCCTGAGTCAGAGCAGGAGAAAGTATCAATAACTTAACACATTTAAGTTTTATTCAGTGTTGTCAGTTTATTTATCATTTACCAGACTTACATTTCCTTAATGGATAATAAAGTGGTGGAATCTGACTGTGTATTAGGATGTAGCCTACATTACATTTTAAATATATTTGTACAGCTTTAATCTTCCATGGACAAAACACAGAGGCAACTGAAGATGAAAAATATAGTTGAAGATTTAAAATATATCTATAGATCAAAAACATAGAGACATGATTGTAAACTCACAATCTGATCCACTAATAATGTGTTTGGGGATTTGCACTTGAAAAGGCGTCAACACTTTCAAACTACATTCTGCAGCTGCACCACTATCCTGCTCACTCAGAAATAATACATAGGAATTAGCCTATGTTTCAGTGCGACCAATCACATCATAAGTGATAGAGATAGTAATTGATCCTACTTGTCTAAAGCTTTATACCGATTTTTACAATTTTACACACTATTTGCAATGTAATATTTTAATGTGAGGGCAAAAAACGCTATTCAAAGAAATGACTGACTACGCATAAAAGCGGTAACTTAAGATAGTCCTGAGTAACAAACTAATATCCAACTAGGATTTTGATTCTGACATACAGTAAACCTACACTAATTAATGAGCTTCGATAGACGCTTTGATACAGACTGACTCAATGAGGAAATAAAACTCTGTAAGAGAGAGGAGACGGAGAAAACCTGCCTGGTAACTGACCCAGAGTTTTAGGCCTTATCTACACGTATACGGATATTTTTGAAAACGGATATTTTCCCCCTCCATTAAAAAAAAAAAAATCCTGTACACGACGTTCTTCGTTTTACAAAATATCTCCGTACACACGAGAAAGCAAAAACAATTAGTTACAAACGCTCAAACAAGCATCCGCCATTGTTGTTGTTTCAAGCGCATGCTCATTACACATAGCAACAATGGACATGCGCAAATTGAGGTGCTGATGTCATCGTTTCCCAAACGCTCCATTTTAATGTCCATACAGATACATAGAAACCTGAGTTTTTTTAAAATGTGCACTTTAGAAGGTGTTTTTAAAAAATCTTAGTTTTAGTGACCTAAAACACCAAAGAGGCCAAAACGTAGTGGAAAATGTTTGTTTTGTAAAATATTCGTATACGTGTGGATAAGGCCTCAGTTACCTCTCTTTCTGGAACTGAAAACCCAGAGTTACCCTCATCTCAGGGTTAACAAACTCAGAGTTTTCACTAAACCCGCTTTCTGGAAAACATCCCTGGAACTCCCAAACCGCAAGTTAGGCTCTCTATGTGAACAAACAATGGCAGGGAGAAACAGACTATGTGATCACACTTTTTATCAATTGATGGTTTTTATAATGTCTGTTTTTAGGGGGTGCTGCAGCCTCCTCAGGACCCCTACTTCCAGCATCCATGCTCTGATCTCATTAAACCTTTATCCCATCCTGTGCTCTCCGCTCTCAGAATACTGGGCTCCTATGTCCCCAGAGTTAAAAAGAAGTCAGCTTTTCCTATTGTGCCCTGTTTCTCTGGAATAATCTTCCTGCTGGCATCAGACAGTCTGACTCTGTTGAAGCCGTTAAATCTAAGTTGAAAACTCATCTTTTTGCTATAACTTTTAATTAGTACTTATCCTTCCATACTTCAGGCCTCGTACCTATTACCAATTTACTTCCAGCACGGGTCGGTCTCAGTCTCAATGATTCTAATAACATTGGTACTTTATCCTGCCCATGAGAATTCAATTAATAGACTGATTGCATTTCTAAACCCCTTGTTTTTCTTGATGGCAACACATGGTTCAAGATTGAGTGTAATATGTTCATTGAATAAAGTTGTGGTTATGAATAGGCTACATGATTTACAGAGAAGCAAATATTATATGAACAAGGGGTGAAATACAGTTGCATCCACTCTAGATATAAGGATTTAAAATACATTTATATTTGTATTATTATTACTACATTATCATCGTCAGTAGTGTCACTAGTGCTACTAGCGGGGCGTTCCTAAAATTTGACAGAAAAACCGGTGGAGCTAGCATGTAATCACTAGGATGTGTCGAAGTAACGAGCCACCCAATCACAACACAGTAGGGTGGGACTTGACGCAAAATGGGTGGGGAAAAAATGATGCGTTCTGCTGGCAACTATAAAACTTGCAACTTTCAGAATAAATCAGGGAACTAGGAGAGTCAAAGTCATTTTCTATTTCATCAAAATAATTTAAATACTAGAATATGGGTCCTTCATAAAGTGTAGTCGCTGTGTATAGACTGTCAGTCTCCAAGATATGTTGGCATGAGCCGTGTCTAAATAATGTACAACTTTTCTTATAACATTCACTCACAAATTACATGTAAAAATAACCCCCTTGTCTGTTAAGAATCATATTAACATATACCCTGGTGATTTAAAAAGAAAACTGTAAGCCTTCAAAGTCAGCCATACAATGAAGTCAGGTATCCAAGAAAATATGAAATTTTAATTTTTTAAAAATTATTTTTTAAAAAGATCTTCAAACCAAATTACGAGGTACTAAATCAAAATTAAGCCATTTTAAATCAGAGATAAAAAATGCTGACATTACTAAGTTATGACATTTATGACAAAATTATGATAAAACAGTAAAGTTTTCTTTTCCTGGCAGAAAAGGGCTTCCACACCACACAACAAATGTAAGCAGATGCACGTCTTCACTTCAGGGAAAATGGCAGAAAAAAAAGACTACATATACTGGAGGACACGTGGAGATGAACTCTGGCATTAGCCTTATGCACATTCCAAAATTACCAGTTATTAATGGCAGCAGAACAAAATCCAGCTGAAAATGATGAATTCTCTAATCTGATGCATGTCAAAATAACTGTTCACTGAATGCTGTACTTACCTTCAATATTTATGTATAATCAAAGAAAAGGCACATTTATGAGTCAGAGTTCCGTTTATTTAGATTATGTATCTACAGTGTGTTTGTGAGGGAAAAATACAACTGATTTCATATTCAAAACTTTGTTATGTGGGATTTATTTTAATACTACAACTGAACGACAAACTTACATATCTCTAAGTCATTACATGAAAAAGTATCACAATAATCAGCAGTGAAAAACCAACAAGATTCAAGAGGAGGAATACCTTCTTAGTCTTTTTTTATCCTAAATAGTCAGTTCACACAAATGACAGAAACATGTTTCCACTCACTACTAATGATATCTAGCCTTATATACATCTTCATTGTTTTATTTGCAAAAGTTGAGATATCCACGAATTAGATTTCTGACACCATCCACATTGAGCAGTTTTTATTAAGACTATTCAGCAGAAAATACTTTCATAGTAAGATCTGTGGATTACTGAGTAGGCAGCATTTCTGGGAGAAAAACATTGCTGTTGAGTTTTTTTAAAAAGGAAAGTTTTCAAAAATACCCTTAAAAAAGGGACAGTTAACCCCAAAATCAAAAATACATCTTTTTCCTCTTAGCTGTAGTGGTATTTATCCACCCAGATTGTTATGATGTGAGTTGTCGAGTTTTGGGGAGATATCAGCCACAGAGATGTCTGCCTTTTTTCAAAATAACGGCACTATATGGCACTCTGCTGTTGATGTATTTTTTTTGCCACTTTAAGCACCACAAGCCATGTCTCTTTTCAAACACACCACAACAATCTAGATGGATAAACAGCACTACAGGTATGTATTTTTGATTTTGGGGTGAACTGTCCCTTTAACTCAGCAACTTAAGAATGAAAACAATTGTGTAAAACCCAAATTAAATGTGTTAGCAATATTTAGCATACCTCCTCATTCAACTGTTGACATGCATAAATTAAAGTGGGTCCACTCACTTTCAAAAGCACTGCCTTGATACTCAGAGCATTTCACTTTTTTATTCTCAATTTTTAACCATTTGTCCCATTTCTTCTGCAGCTATGTTAAATGTTGAGGCATATTCAGCCCTGTTTTCAGCCTACACACTGAAGGTCTGACACTCTTTTTAGAGACTGATAAAAAATAATTCAAATGCAAAACATTAAGAGTGAAATTATGAGTGCTGCGATACATCTTTGTCATTAGAGTTAGTTAGTTCCAGTGTCCCCACAAAGACTGCTGAATTAAAAATCCTGGTTGAGTTCTGCAGTGTTACTAATGTTAGTGCTGACTGTTCCATCTGCAAATCTGATGCTTTTTGATTGACTGAGCAGAGGTCAAAAAGACTTTGCACTCCTTCACAGGCCTCACAAGCGTGGTGGTACTTTGTATCGTCAATCTGGTTTCTGAGGAAAAAGGAAGGATTTGGGACTGTTGACTCCCAGATGGAAAAATGACAGTGAAATTCAGATACTTGGTTGAGGTGGCGATGGGTAAGATGAGGAGACTGGCGCCATTTGATGACATCAGTCAGTTGAAGGGGCCTCCTGAGGTTCCCGATTGACTGAATCAAGAAAGTAAAGAAGAGAACAGTTAGATTTAGTTTAAAAAATATTGTAAACTAAACATTATGGTAATCTAATTGTGTGTCATAAAAATTAAATACATTTCAAAAGGTATAAAGATAAGCTGCAATCCAATACCCTTTTTTCCACTTCTCATTTTATTAACAGAGAACATGTGCTTGTGAAAATGTTAATGTATAGTCCTTGAATGTAATACGACCCCCACAAACGTAATATCCAGAAATATATAAGATTTTGTCTTATTTTTAGGAGTGCTGCAGGAATGAGTCCTAAAACCCAGAAACGAGTTAGCATTTTTGCACTTCCGGTTCCCTTGTCTCAAAGTTAAGGTTTTCTGAATCAGTTTTTGGTTAGATGTCTGAAATAAGGTCTGTGGTTAAACACAAACCACAAGAGATTTTCATGTTTTGTTTTTAAAATAAAATACGTCAGTATATAACCCACTTGTATATTTTGAAGCTTTTACGTGTCTTTAAAAAGGAAGTTGCTAACAAGTGGCTAAATGAGACTACAGAGGTTGTCAGGGACATTAAACATCATCACATAAAACAAAGAAACTCATCTACTCACTAGTCTGCCTGTGGGAGAAAAATTGTATTCGTGTGTGTCATTGATGCTGCTTAAATTGCCCCCTAGTAACTGAAGGAGAAAAAGAAACCTTAATTGCCTCAGCCTCCTTTTGCTACTAATCTCTTGTTTCTGCTTTCCATCCGCGGATTCTGATCTGTAAGTATAGAATTTCTTTTCTTTCACAACCTCCAACATGGGATCCAGCAGTTCAAAAACAGCGGAGACAGAAGAATTTGAAGGTCCCAAAACCCCCAAACTCCTGGAATCAAGAGTAATTCAAATACTTGAGAGAGACAGAAAATAAAGAAAAAATTATCCTCCAATTCCAACTTTGCACCCTGCCAAATTAATAGCAAAAAAGGTCGTAGAGTTTTATGTGTTGCCCTTCACATATGAACTAAATATATGGACTGATGGCGAATGGCCAGTAGCTGACTCTTTTGCTTCTAAAAAGCTCAAGATAATGAACAATGTAGTGAAATCGGGAAATGGGACTCCAGACTGGGATTATAAGTACATGCGTGCATGTGCTACAAAATGGGAAGAAATTGGGGCGCAAATGTATTCACCAAAAGCTGCCAGAGCAAGAAGTCTCTATCTCAGTGCCCTCTGATGAGTCAGGAGGGGCTACAAATGAAAAACCAAAACCAAAACGAAACGAAGCTTTATGCTCACAAATGTATCAAATAAGCTCAAATGTAAGCGTGGATATCCTCCCACTTAAAGCAAATGCTGTAGTGCTTAGAAATTCCAAAGTTGATGCTATAAAGACAAAACACCTACGAAGTAGATAGATAAGTAGATAAAATAGCATCTGCTATGTGCCATGCATGGGCAGACTCACACCATCACCCCACCACCGCAGAAAAACGAATGAAAAAGTTATTTTGCTGAACTGTACCCAAAACAAACAACGAAGCGCGGTAGTAGTATATGGCCTTTTGTAGAATATGCAGCTGCAACTGCACAAATAAATCAGGAACAGAGAGTAGATCCAGGGAGCTCTGATGCCAGCCCAACACGTGTCACACGCCAGCTAAAAGAAAAAGCCAATAATGAAGAACAAGACACAGAGGTAGAAGAGGAAAAACCAAAAGCAAAGACAAAAAAGCTTCCAGTCTGTTGTGGGTCAACTAGTAAACAGCAGTTAACGCCGCAACCTCTAGCACCTACCCCAAAATAATGATAGAGACCAGGCAGTACTAAAACCTTGGACCCTAGGCGAGCTTACTGAAATGGTAGAAAATGCTCCAACACTGTGGATAAAACCAAAAGCCTTCTATGAATGGCTTCGCGTTCGATGTAACACTTTCAGTGTCCTTGCAGCCAATGCCGAGATGTTATTAAGAATGCTGTACAAAAGAGAGTGGTCTAATGTGAAAACTAATTTTAAAATACAGCAACTCCAGGGTTCAAGGCAACACAGACTGTTAGAAGTTTAATTTTGATCTGGACCTGGTCAAATGTGGCCTAGACGTGACAAAAAGCAGTGAAATCTCTTTTTTTTGCATTTTCACAAAATGATTTGTGTGACGCCATGCACATTTTTTGCCCTTGTAGCGCCCTCTTGTGGTAGATTTTAATGAAACTTTCAGGGTATGTTTCAGGATATTATGTGGACATATCCTCTAAGTGATGATTGGCCCAACGGTTGTTGACTTGTCTATTTATGTGCTGAGCCACGCCCCTTTTAAAGTTCATTGGTTAATATCTTGAAAACTAAATAAGATATCAACAAGCTTTATACAACTTTTGATAAGCTTCATCCAATGAAGATCCACTGAACATTTGGTAGCAATCAGACCTACAGTTTAGGAGGAGATGTCAAAAATGAAATTCAAAATGGTGGAAATTCTAGTTAGGCAGAATTTAGTGGCTTTTTTGTAAAGCACATTGAGCTGGACTTGTGTGAGAAATTTAAAGTCACACCCCTTCCCCCAAAACCTCCCTCTCTAAACCTCTCTCTCTCTCAAAACCTAACACGGTAGCAGCGGATAGCCGCCCACCATTGAGTCTAGTTCTGCCCAAGGTTTCTGCCTCTTAAAGGAAGTTTATTTTTTGCCACTGTCGCCAAATGCTTGCTTATGGTGGGATTTGTTGGGTCTCTATAAATAATATAAAGATTACGGTCTAGACCTTCGCTATAAGAAAAGTGCAATGACATAACTTCTGTTATAAATTGGCGCCATATAAATAAAATATATTAAAAAAGTCCTCACACTGATGTGAGGGGCGTGGCCTGTTCAAAATTGCAATTTTGGCTCTTAATTACAGCGCCACCATGTGGCCGATTGGGCTCATATTTCTGTGGAAGCACATGCACATCATTTGCAGTTATTTGGCCAAGTTTCATGTTTGTAGCTCATTCCAGCTCACGGCAATTTGAGCCACAGCATAAGACAACTAATAATAATAATAATAATAATAATACTACTAAGACAGCACACCCCTTCAGGGCTTGAACCCCTAATTACCAACCGCAAATGCAAAAGACTGGATTCTGGAAGATTCACTAGAAACCTGGTTAGCCGCAACAAAAGACATGATAGAGAAAAGTGCGAGACAAACAGCGGTGCAGTTACTGCGTGTAACCAACAGCCAAAAGAAACAATGATGGGAGTTTATTAATAGATTCCAGACAACCTGGGAGACTTACAGGCACAGAGATGGATAATTGTGACCCACTGCCTGCACAAACACTGCTAATGGTTTCTCTTTCTGCCATAGCCATTGTTATTAAACTTAAAGACACTGATTGGCAGAAAAAGACATTCTCACAATTAAGACACGCAAGTTAGACAAAAACGACATGTTTCAAACCAAGGGAAAGAACACAGCTGTCCTTACAACGGCTCAAATGACAGTAATGTTCAAACATTGGCTAAAATAGCGCCAGCCTTGACCGCTTGTTGTACTGCAATGAAAGTGATTTCTGATTTGCAATGCATTGCTGCCTTCTTCCCTCAAAATATACCTGTACAGTTTGTGGAGAAAGTGATGAGGGAGGTGCAGCCAGAAAACAATAGGCCTGATTACTGGGCCATCATGGAAACAAAAGAAGGTCAGTTTCAGGTGAAACTAGGCAGGGTAAACAGCAGACACTTATCCCTGAGGGCAGGGCTTAAGCAACACAGATTCCCTTAAGGCGGGAATGCAGTTGTATGTATGTAGTGGTCTCTGTCAGGAGTGTTGCCACTTAGTAACACTCTTCCTATGGATCATGGTCTATTCAGGACCATTAGGATAGTGATTCATGGGCTCTATGTAGCTAAGGGGTTTATTGATTTTGTATTGATCGCAGATCAAAAAGGGGAGAACTGTGGGAGAAACTTTTGGGGTGAAATAAAGGTTTACGGTTTAAGGTATACTCTCGCTTTTGCAAACTATTCTAACTCACGCAAAGAGGAAAGGCTTTTGTAGAAGAGGTAAGAGCGCAAAATCAAATTAAAAGTTGGAAGCTTATTGGTGAAGTCGTTGCATTTCCGCTTTTAAAATCAATACAAACGTGTAAGTATCAAACTTTTGTTTTCCACAGAGCTTATTTTCTGCAATAATCCAAAATCCAAAGGAAAAATCCCATTGGCTTTTTGTCAAGGGAACCAGGGCGATGCTAGCTTCAGGGATGGTCTACAAAAATACATCATCCCTGCAGCACTCTATACAGTAACAGAAATTATTTACCGTGGTAGTTAAGTTTGAGCAGCATAGAATTCCATGTCAAATCAAACATAAAAGTCTGTGTATGTACCTTCCTCTCGTGCCTTCATGCGGGCGACAAAGTTGTAGCTCTTGTTCCTGCGATAATTCTCATAAGGGTCATCCAGTGACACCCCCACACCTTTATACTGGTCCCATTTATCCCTGATATCTCCTCCTTTGATGGGGTCCTGGATGCCCTGTTCTTTGGCCCCCAAACCACCTAAACCACTCCAGCCTACAACAGACAGGACAACACAAGAAGAATAGAAGAAAAGCTAGGAATCAGTGTGTACAGTGGTTAATTTTACTTTGACGTAAATTTCCAAATACAGCCTGTACATTTCAGGATAGAAAACCATCACATTATAAATATCTCAATATTCTTACTGGGAAATTGAATAAGCAGTTTAAATTGAAATAAAGAGAAAAAACAAAGACAATACCCATCTTCATCAGCAGCTGATGGCCCTTGTTCTCCTCCCCTAGCCTGGTATCTGCAGACAGTTTAGAGGGAGGGGCCCCCAACACTGATGTGGAGCTGTAGAGAGCAGGAGAGATGGTCATCTACAGTATACTTTAGTAAAGTATAAAAGTGTTTTATGAAAGCATCTTATCTAAGAGTAGTGAAAGGGACTTACGGAGGGGAGGAGCTCCGGGAATTGGGGCCACGGCGTTTCTTGGCAGGTGAATGTGAACGGGATCTGGATCTGGAGCGAGAGCGACTCCGAGATGACCTGGATCTACTCCTGGACCTAAAGACAGACAGATTAAGGCATGTTAGTCTGAGTGCCTCAGGTTTGAAACACTTGTAATGATAATAAAGAAGAAGCAAGATAAATAGAAATTTAATTTATTTATTAATTTATATATACATATACACACACACACACCAACAGTGGTGTGAAAAAGTGTTGAAGCTGAAGAAGAACAAAATTAAGACTTTGGAGTGGCCTAGTCAAAGTCCTGACCTGAATCCTATTGAGATGCTGTGGCATGACCTAAAAAAGGCAGTTCATGCTCGAAAACCCTCCAATGTGGCTGAATTACAACAATTCTGCAAAGATGAGTGGGCCAAAATTCCTCCACAGCGCTGTAAAAGACTCATTGCAAGTTATCGCAAACGCTTGATTGCAGTTGTTGCTGCTAAGGGTAGCCCAACCAGTCATTAGGTTTAGGGGGCAATCACTTTTTCACACAGGGCCATGTAGGTTTGGATTTTGTTTTCCCTTAATAATAACAACCTTCATTTAAAATCTGCATTTTGTGTTGACTTGTGTTATCTTTGACTAATATTTAAATTTGTTTGATGATCTGTAACATTTAAGTGTGACAAAGATGCAAAAAAAAAAAAAAGAAATCAGGAAGGGGGGCAAACACTTTTGCACACCACTGTATATACACACACAATAATGGTATCATGCAGATGTCTGTGTGATGTGTGTTTACAGACCTAGATCGTGAGTAGGAGCGGGAGTGGCTGCGGGAGTGAGAGCGAGATGAACGTGACCGTGACCTGGAGGACTTTGAGGAGCGAGAGCTGGAGCGAGATGAAGACCTCCCTCTGCTGCGTGAGTGACTCCTGGAGCGACTGCCTCCGCGACCACTGGAAGGAGTGAGCCATAGAGGGAGGGGGGAGGTTGACAGGTACAGGAAGAGGGAGGATTAAATTAACATGAAATTTGGGCCAGGTGTCTCTAATCCCTTAATACACCAACAGTGACATCTTCCCATGAAGGATGGGGAAGCCTTCTGGAATTACCAGTAATCTACATAACTTTGTTAACCAGAACTTTGACCAGAATGAAAATACAGACAGCAATTTGAAAGCTAATTTTAAATTACAAAGCCCAAACACAAGCTGTAAACACAGAGACAGAACAAGAGAGAAAGATCCAAATGATGAGGAAGCTCACCTGTTGCGTTTCTCCTGTCCCTTTTTCCTCCTGGCTCTCATCTTGGCCCTGAAGAACTCATACAGGCCATTCTGCTCCCAGCCTTCACTGATGGAGGAACAAACCACAGCCAGCTGTAAACTCTATGACCTACAGCAATTTCTATCAGAAACTAGCAGTACTAAACAGATGCTGCTGCTACACAACTACTGAAAACAATCTGATGATATCATGGTGCTCCTTTACTAGCAACTGATACGTCATTTTTCAAACTTCATTATAATTAAATCCTTAAATACCAACACAAAGCTGAAAAATAGCTTAATTCTGATTGAGCATAGCTAATAAAAGTACTGAAACTACAAACTGGCGAACTTGAAAAGAAGAAATTTAGGGATTGGAAGGCCAACAGTGAAAAGTAGGCACCATATGGCTACTGTAGGGTTGGGTTCTGACAACCAGTTTCATTTTGGATCCGGTTCAAAATTGATAAAATCTCTCACCAACAAACTTCTTATGAAATCTTTTTCTCTCCTTGCTCTTTTTTATTAGTAATGTACTAAACATTCTGGTAGTGTTGACAGGTTTCTTAATTTTTAACAACAGCCACTAAGACTGATCAGTTGGCTAAATTACAACTTCAGTCCGATTAGTCTTGCCGACGGAGTCGAGGTGTGTGTGTACCTGTTCCGAGGCCGATCATGGGATGGAGGGCTGTAGAAAGCTTCCACAGCAGCTAGCAGCCGATCACTAGGTGGCATGGGAGGGGGCAGCCGGATGTCTTTAGGGTCCAGAGGTTTATAATCACAGTCCTCAAGCTGAGCAATAGACAGTACAAGGAGGATCATGAGATATGCAGGTTTGACTGTTGTGGGTAAATAAGTCTAATGAGCCAATTTTAAAACTGTGCTGGTAGTGGATCTGAACTGTGGCAGAATTGGATTGGCCTTTTCCATTATTATTATAATCTATTTGGCAATTTCAACTCCATAAATTACTGACAGTCTTCATTCAGTCTGTTTTCCAAGTTTTCTTAAAACAGTGTTCTGTAAACTACTTCCGCAGTCTTGGATCATATCCATTCTGAAGCCAATGTGACAGTGCATCAGACTTTACCATTGTTCTTTTCTCCTCTGGTAGTGTTCAATCATGCTTTTTTCTAGCAAGAAAGTAACTTTCTAAGTTTAACCAGCTAATAACATACTAATTTATTGCTCTTGTCCTCAAATCAGAAGCAGGTGACTTACTTTGACCAGCGGAGCCATGAGACCAGCTGGCAGATCAAAGTAGGGTACGTTGGGCACCAGACTGGGGTCATCTTGGACCGGATGCTGGCGATGACGCATGTGGGGTGAATGGCCGTTGAAGCCGTGCGGGGGTGGGCCAAAATCCGGGTGCTGGCCTCCACCCCAGGGAGGATGATCAGCCCCAATACCTGGGGGAGGAAGCCTCTGATTGGGATGGTGATGGGGAGGAGGACCTGGCATGTCTGGCAAACAGAGGTGGATATTGATAAAATACACAAGAAAAGTAAATAAATACAACTGCAGGTGCAAAAACAGGTAGCTTTACAGATGCATTTAACACTAGAACCACCAACGGGTAAAATTTATCCGCAGCTATTTTTCGACTGTATGTAACTTTGTTTCAATAAAATATTCAAGTCTCCCAGTCTTTGACTTTTCCTAAAAGTATGTCGCACCCCCTATTGTTAAAAATTGTCAAGATAAAGCCAGATTTAAAAAATGGGCATTTAGACCTCTAAGCGGCAGCGGGTAAAATTTACCTCTATAGAGAACGCAGTAATTTTCACACTATTAATTTTGCACGTTTAGATAAACATTCTATGTTGTTATTGGCAACACCTTTTGTCTACTACCATGCGTGATCGAGCTGCGTCAAGTCATAGGCTAACCTTCAATTTGGATAAGAGAAAGGAAGTTAGGAATGCAAAACAGGCATTACACTTGCTCAATGCATTGAGTGAGAGTCTGATGGTGGGGAGGTTTCAGGACTGAGCGATGTGTCCTGGGTTGATTCTGCATTTGACGGATCATCATCTGACAGTGATCCAGAGCCTCTGCGAAAAGTGAGGTCGTCCCACCCTCTGCTTAGGTCTAGGCCTACTACAGCACTTGCAGAAAGTTAGCATGCATAAATGTTGCATGTGCATTCATTTTCATTAGCCAACATAGCAAGGCTATATAAATTGGTAACTTTTGGTTACATGATCATCAAAACTAATGCTGCAGTGGATAGCCTATTTATTTTTTTTAAACTGCCTGTAGCCCTACCTAATATCAAATGTAGCCTATAAACACTTATGAAATAGACTTAGTCTCAAGTAGTTTTTCCCTTTGACACAGGTGTGTTTTGCGGTCCTTTGAAGAGAGGTGTTAGGTATACAGCGACCCCTGGCGGTTTTAGTGTTAAGTAAGTTACTGATTAGTAACTTCATACCTCCAGGATAATCTCCCTGAGCATAGTCAAAACGGTGTGGGGTGTACGGCGGCCTGTCATAGTGGTGTCTGGGAGGAAAGTCATCCTGCATAAAGCGTTGCGGGAAGCGTCCGAAACTGTGTGGTGGTGGTGGTTGGTTGAAAGGAGGTGGCTGCTGGTGGGGAGGGAAGGGCCCTCTGAAATGGGGAGGTCTCTGTAAAAATGCACGTTAGACAATACAGTCATTGATGTAAATGAGCAGCAAAATCATGTCCTTGCTGCAACAGAAAAAAAGTACAAAGTCAAATTCAGACTAGGATGTACTGTAATTACAGATAGTAAATGAAGAGTATACAATGCAATACAATAAAAACTGGTGAAAGACATCAAAGAAAGTCAGTCCACCGTAATCATCTACCACATGCCTGTATACGTGGAGGAAATGGGGGCTCCCTCTGGCCCCACGGAGGTTGGTCAGGCTGGTTCCCCCATGGTGGCTGCTGGTCATATGAGTTCCAAGATGGAGGGCCTGGGTCAGACCCACCTGGACCGCTCCAGGGGCCCCCTTCTCTGGGTGGACCGCCGCTCCAGTTCCCTGGGTCCCTCTGGTCGTTCCACATCCCCTCATGGCTGTTCCAGGGAGGGCAAGGAGGGGGAGGCTGGTTTGGGTCAAAAGGAGGCTGGGGAAGGACAAAAGCCAGAAAGGACATGAGTGTCGCTTGTTGCCTGAAGTCTTACACCGTGTCCTATCAGCAAGCAAGCATCCAATTATCGCGTTGGAGCCAATTGTAAACGTAGGGGGCGGTGCTGGACCCTAGTCTCCAAACACTACTCTATCCAGCAGCTGCTTTGTACACCAAAGTAATGTACAGACTAGTCACTCTCCATCACACATTGTATACTGGCCAATTTGAAGCTTTTAGGCTGTCAAATGAATAAATGTAAATGTAATGTATGGATAGCAATGATGAGCCACTGCCTTCCTGTTCCAAGCCCTACTGAGCTGTCATGTGTCAAAGCACCTACAGAGATTCAGAAGAAAGTATGCCCGGACACATATGGGTAAATTTGCTCAACTTACCAGTCACAGTGGCAGATGAATAAAAATTGTGTAACAGAGCAATTTGTGACATTCCACAATGTAGATTGAATTGCAAGTCTGCTTGTTTCACACAGACACTTTAACGAGGAGACACAGAAAACAATGTGGCATTTCATTGCAGGGGTTCACATTTAATTTGTGTTGACTGATTCACAACATCAACTCATGCATTTAGTAACATGAAAACATGAATCATCCTTTTATTCATCACTCACTTTTCTGACTTTTTTTTTTTTTTTTTTAATTTGTGATGCATTTGCAAAGAAACATTACAAAGCCAGCCTGTTAAACTTGGCCAGCTTGTGCTGCATCCACAATGCCTCAAGGAAACGAAAGCTACATTTTCATAGCCTATTAGGTGAGCTTGACCTCTGTATGCACTGCAACTCTTCCTCAGAATGGATATTTTGAATGTAGCTTCATTTGCTCTGCACAAGTAAGTAAATTCAATCATTCAAAACAAAAAAATTTGCTGTAAGTTACTGCTTAATGTTACACTAATTACAACCTACTACATCCATGGTATCGCCTAATACTGCTAGATGTTTGGCTGTCACGTAATATTCTCAACATGATGAAACTATTCAGAAAGTCAGTCTAACATTTCATCGTGTGGTCAGTTATAGTTGACTAATGTATGTAAACATGCCACTGTAGGAACAGCGGTTACATAACCCTCGAAACGAGCCACAACTTTACCTTATGTTTATTGATTACAAACAAGGAACAGGGGTATGCGTACTGTAAGAATATGAGCATATTTTGATACTCTATTATAATATCTTTATTTAAGATTTCAGGGGTAGCGTATTTCGATATTAGACCAATATCAAATAATGCTCCCTCTACAGAATCATTTTATATTACACCACTACTCACTCCATGTATACTATAAGAATATGAGGAGCATGTAAAAAATACTATATTATAATATCTCTAAGATTTCAAGGAGATTGTGGGTCATAGGCAGAACCACTAAGCTGCACATCTCGATAGGTAGCACATCGACAGAACACCTGTTAAAGAGTGGCTGGTAGATTTCGGAATCCACCAGCCACAGTGCCTGGTGCATAAAAAAGTTAATTTACACACACACACACACACACACAGGTCTTTACCGGCTGGTTGGGGTTCCAGGGGCCCATGTGCTGGGGGTCATACCATGCAGGCTTGTTGGAGGGGATCTCTGAGGTTCCACTGGGGTTGCTGGGGTCCTGTGGCCTGGATGAAGCTCCATCAAACTCCCCTGGAGGACGACCCGACATGGGAGGCTTAACATCCCCTGCACACATAACACACACAGACACATTACAGCACAAACATACATGTACTTGCCCAATGTAGAGCAGGTCACAATCCTATAGAGCAAAAATTAAGACAAGATACTATAACATTTTGGTTTTGTTGCCATGTAAACAATTCAATTTTATTTATATCAGCAGGCAGTCCACAACCACAGACCCAGACCCCGCAGCTCCGGAGGCAGAAATACCTGCTGAAAGCGACAGAACAATGAATCTGATTTCATGTATCAGGCTGTGCCTCTGGTTTTGTTACGTGTGTCTTCTCACCAGCTTGTGTGGTCATAAGTGGGGCCTTTTCTGGCTCAGCAGGGGTAGCTAGCTGTGCCACAGGAGCAGGCTGCGGCTGCTGCTGCTGCTGCTTCAGGCTGGTAACAAACTCTTCGTGCTGGGTCTTCAAAGCCTGGATCTGCTGCTGGAAGGCCAGCTGGATTGGCTGCACCACCGCAGCATACTCTGTTATCAGAGACGCCTGAGACAGAGGACAAGGGTGTGTAAAATCTGAGAATGCCAGTGTTATCAGTGAATGAAAACCACTAAGGTCTGTATTTTCCTGAAATAGGGCACAAACACAGGCCAAATCTCCAGGTGCACATAAACGTGTGCATATGACCAGCGCACTTTTGCAATTTTAGTGAACACAGCAAACCACTGGCACAACATGGAAGAAAGACTGAATACATTATAAGTAGGAGGAAGGTAGAGTCAGGGCGAGATTCAGTAATGACCATCACATGAGCTCCTCTCACCCCTTTAAAAGCACTAGCAGAAACACAGGGAGAGAGGCTGTGGTCTCTGAAAAAAAAAAAAGTTAATCTCCATGAAGAACCAAACTGCAAAATAAAAAATACACAGCATCCTGAAAATGAATATTTGCTGTCAATAGACCCTATATTGGTGCTGCATCTGCTGGAATATCAAACAATCAAACGATTAATATAGACTAATACATTTAAACTCAGCGGTTTATCTTCTCCTCTGCATATTTGAAAAAAACTAATTTTAGGTCTTTAAAGTCCAATACACATAAAGGTGTGTCCAATGGATAGAAATAACAAACAGTCCTCATATCTTTAAGCAAATCGTAGAAAAGGTTTCAGTCGTAGTCATATGGACACTGTTTTCAGAATCAAGAAGTTTCGGCTCCCATCCGGAAGTCATTCTCAATTGTGAAAAAAATGGACCGGGAACTAGAAATTTAAGCTACTCTGTGTTACATAAGCCCTGCCCTCAGGAAGGAGTCTACCTGAGTATCTGTTGATTACTCTAGCTAGTTTCACCTGAAACTGACCTAATTGTTTCCATGATGGCCCAGTAATCAGTAATCAGGCCTATTGTTTTCTGGCTGCACAGTACCTGATTAGCATATGATTGGCGTGACCAAGGTGCTAATACACTGTGGTAAACTTTGGGCAGATTGAATCTTAGACCACCATTTCTGTTCAAAGAGGGGTTTTCTTTTTTCACAAAAATGGCTTCCTTGACACCCCTTTCAAACCAACTCTTCTCTCTACTTAGAATCTTCACTTCACTGTCTTCAAATGTGTGGTTTGTAGCTTTTAGATGCAAATGCACAGCGCTCTGCAATCCTGAGTTAGCGTGTCGTCTGTGCTGATAAAGTCTTTTGTGAAGTGGCTGTTTAGTCTCACCTATGTACCGTTCTTTGCAGTTTTCCTCACTGCATTGAATTGAGTAAACTACATTAATCTGTTTTTGTGTGGGCATCTTGTCCTTAGGATGAACGAGTTTCTGTCTTAAAGTGTTGCCTGGTTTAAAGAAAACAGGAACATCATGCTGTCTAAAGATCCATTGTAGTTTTTCAGACAGTCCAGATACATAAGGAATGGAGACACTGTTCCTTCTTGGTTCTGTTTCCCTTTTGTCCTGTTTTTTGGCTCAAAAAACACATTGGAGGGTTTTCGAGCATGAACTGCCTTTTTAAAGTCATGCCACAGCATCTCAATAGGATTCAGGTCAGGACTTTGACTAGGCCACTCCAAAGTCTGTCAGCCTCACTAGAATGCTGTATCAAATTCACATCTGAATCCATATAAGGTTCTGCTACATACAACGCAACAGGTTCGGCTACATATAACGCAAATAGTTTGCTTAACTTATCTCCACTAGGCCACACCAAAGTCTTCATTTTGTTCTTCTTCAGCCATTCGGAGACTCCACAACAACATCCAAAGAACTGCAGGCCTCACTTGCCTCAGTTAAGGTCAGCGTTAATGACACCACTATAAGAAAGAGACTGGGCAAAAATGGCCTGCACGGCAGAGTTCCAAGACGAAAACCACTGCTGAGCAAAAAGAACATTATGGCTCGTCTCATTTTTGCCAGAAAACATCTTGATGATCCCCAAGACTTTTGGAAAAATACTCTGTGGACTGAAGAGACAAAAGTTGAACATTTTGGAAGGTGTGTGTCCCATTACATCTGACGTAAAAGTAACACAGCATTTCAGAAAAAGAACATCATACCAACAGTAAAATATGGTGGTGGTAGTGTGATGGTCTGGGGCTGTTTTGCTGCTTCAGGACATGGAACATTTGCTGTGATAAATGGAACCATGAATTCTGCTATCTACCAAAAACTCCTGAAGGAGAATGTCCGGCCATCTGTTCGTGACCTCAAGCTGACTTTGGAGTGGCCTAGTCAAAGTCCTGACCTGAATCCTATTGAGATGCTGTGGCATGACCTTAGAAAGGCAGTTCATGCTCGAACACCCTCCAATGTGGCTGAATGACAACAATTCTGCAAAAATGAGTGGGCCAAAATTCCTCCACAGCGCTGTAAAAGACTCATTGCAAGTTATCGCAAACGCTTGATTGCAGTTGTTTCTGTTAAGGGTGGCCCAACCAGTTATTAGGTTTAGGGGGCAATCACTATTTCACACAGGGCCGTGTAGGTTTGGATTTTGTTTTCCCTTAATAATAACAACCTTCATTTAAAAACTGCATTTTGTGTTTACTTGTGTTATCTTTGACTAATATTTAAATTTGTTTGCTGATCTGAAACATTTAAGTGTGACAAACATGCAAAAATATAAGAAATCAGGAAGGGGGCAAACACTTTTGCACACCACTGTACATTCCTGGATAGCATACTCGGCTCGCTGCTCGCTTGTTTATTCAAAGTTTAATACTAAACGTGTCGTTTACTTTTTAAAAATTTTATTTATCTCCAAATAGTAGAGTCCTACAGAAGACAGTTTACAAACCTGTACCCGCCCCACACCGGCAAAGCTCAACACGAATTTGAATTATCTCTAAATCAATTCACGACCTGTTAATATAAGACCTGACCCATAATATATAAGCAAATATACCCCCTCATATGATCCGAACTGAAGGCACAGAAAATAAATAATCTGAGAGCCCAATATGATTGATCCACTTTATTTCTGGATGCACTTTTTTTCAAAAGCTCTCCTTTATGTATTTTTAAATGCAGCCCTCATTATACTTGAAATTAAAAAAGATTCACTATTACATTTAACATCTGTGTATAATAGTTATGTTTATAGGCGGCCGGGGTCCGATTCCGGCCTGGGGCCCTTTGTTGCGTGTTGTCCCCTCACTCTCTCCCCCTCCCTTTCCTGTCTCTCTTCTGCTGTCCCTAGCTAATAAAGGCAAAAAATACCCCCCCAAATAAATAGAATGTTAGTTTCTTTCACGATGTTGGTGTATACTCATTCACACCACAAATCAACAGCAATACCAGAACCGGAGGCCAAGCAATTGGCCTGTTCCAAACAGACACGTTTTGAACGGGCCCTGCACTAGTTAAAGTTACAAACAATCTTTTACTTACAGCTGATGCTAGAGATTGTTCCGATTTTAATTCTTCTCATTCTCAGCTCAGCATTTGTCACAGCTGATCATTCTATTGTAATGGATCGTCTTGAAAAGTGGGTTGGCAACAGGGATAATGCTCTAGACTTGTTTAAATCAAACAGAACTTTTTCCAGTAGCCGTCGGTGATGCCTCCTCTTCTGTGGCCCCTCTGACCTGTGGTGTTACCCAACCAACGGCTTTTAACGGCTTAACTGCTAACTGTAGCTGTTCAGCTCAGTTAACCGAGGAGCTAGCGGTCCTATTAACACTAGCTGACTCTGCCCAGACTGGGAGCTCGGTGCACCAGGGGGAGTTTAAACACTCCATAAACAACCCATAAATACTCCACTCCAGCAGCGTCTATCGTTTTCCCAACCAAATTTTTGTCTCATTTGTGGTCTGATATACATTAAATTCAGGTTAAAAACAACGACGCATTTGGTCTTTGCAATTGGAAATGATGTACGTGTTTTATTTGCATATAGAGCGGGAAAGTGAGATCCGATCACAAGTGGTCACTCGAGACGCATGTGGAGACGCCTTCTAATGCCAGGTGTGAACTGACATATTTAGAGCTGCCCACTTGTGATCTGATCACCCAAGATGCATATTAATGCCAGATGTAAACAGCCTCTAAGTCCCAGCTCAAAACTAAAGGTGACTGGGCTTTTGCAGTTAGGGCCCCTCAGCTCTGGAACTCCCCCCTACCTGAGGATCTGAGGCTTGCAGAATTAGTGACACGTTTTCAATTCTCAAAACTTATCCTTTTGAAAAAGCTTTTTATTCATACTTGCATACTGTTTTATTTCCAACATGTCATATTTGTTTTATTATTGTTGTTAGTGTTTTTATCTTATATTATTGTTGGGTATTTTTACCATTTTATTTTTGTATTATTTTAATTGTCAGATTTTATGTGCCTCAGTCCTGAAATGTTTTAAAAGTCCAGTGTGTAGGATTTAGTGGCATCTAGCGGTGAAACTGCAGTTTGCAACCATTTGAATACTGCTCGCATCACCCTCCCGTTCCAAGCCTGTAGGAGAAACTATGGTCACGAAACTCGCGAAAAACACGAAAGGCCCCATCTAGAGCCAGTGATTGGTTTGTCCGTTCTGGGCTACTGTAGAAACATGGCAGTTCAACATGGCGGTTCAACACGGCAACCTCTGTGGAAGGGGACCCGCTCCCTATGTAGATAAAAGTGGCTTATTCTAAGGTAATGAAAACACAACGATTATTACTGACAGGTGATTATACACTAATGAAAACATACATTATTATATTCCACTTCTGCCAATATCTCCTCCTAAATGTAACACACTGGCCCTTTAATCTTCGTTCAACCATGTAAAGCACTTTGTAACTTTTTTTTTTTTTTTTTTTTAAGTGCTGTAAAGTTTAAAAGTTTATTATTATTATTATTGAAATTATTAATTAAGTTACCGCTGCTGTGCCATCTGTGTGTAAAATTACACATAGCCCATATCACAAACACTGGTGCCAGGAAATTACTAAAGTGACGCAAAAAATAGACTAGCTCCTGAAGAAAACTCCATAATAACTGTATTTACCCTACCGCTGGCTTTGCGCTGGCAGGAAAGCAGAGCCTTAAGTATTATTCTACTCACTTGGTACTGGCCGAGGCCCAGTGCTGGATTCTGGAGCTGCTGAATGGTCTCATCATCAAAGTACCCATTCTTCTCCCAAAGCTGCAACAACTAGGAAGGAGAAGGGGGGTGGGAATAATCACAGGAAAATAACTTTATACTTAGGGATAACAATTTTAACCAAAAAGAGATAGAGAATGTTTTTAGCTTTCCAATTAAATAAATGAAGGGCAGAACAAGCAGAAAGTGCTGAGGAACCTTTACTTACCAGCGCTGTATATTTAGCTATTTATATGAATGAATATTAGAATTAGACTGCAGCATTGTTTGCTGATATACAGCATTTGTCTGACACTGTCCTATTAAAAATAAGATAGACTCCAGTTAGTGCAACTGACAATAATCATTATACTATATACCACTACACAATTAAATGACAATAGGAGGCCCTTAAATGACTCAAATTAAGAAATGATCAAAGATCACATTTTTGTAAATATGTTTTATTATAATTATGCTGGGAGAGTGTCCCATGATGTTTATATTACTACCAAGAATAAAATACTTCTGTAATCTGTAAAGAGTTAAAGATATTGAAAATGGACACAAAATCCACATTGGTCTGATACTAGTACAGCATGTACAGTGGTGTGAAAAAGTGTTTGCCCCCTTCCTGATATCTTATTTTTTTACACGTTTGTTACACTTAAATGTTTCAGATCATCAAACAAATACAATTCCTTGCAGAATTGTTGTAATTCAGCCACATTGGAGGGTTTTCGAGCATGAACTGCCTTTTTAAGGTCATGCCACAGCATCTCAATAGGATTCAGGTCAGGACTTTGACTAGGCCACTCCAAAGTCTTCATTTTGTTCTTCTTCAGCCATTCAGAGGTGGACTTGCTGGTGTGTTTTGGATCATTGTCCTGCTGCAGGTCCCAAGTTCGCTTCAACTTGAGGTCACGAACAGATGGCCGGACATTCTCCTTCAGGAGTTTTTGGTAGACAGCAGAATTCATGGTTCCATTTATCACAGCGAGTCTTCCAGGTCCTGAAGCAGCAAAACAGCCGCAGACCATCACACTACCACCACCATATTTTACTGTTGGTATGATGTTCTTTTTCTGAAATGCGGTGTTACTTTTACGCCAGATGTAATGGGACACACACCTTCCAAAATGTTCAACTATTGTCTCGTCAGTCCACAGAGTATTTTTCCAAAAGTCTTGGGGATCATCAAGATGTTTTCTGGCAAAAATGAGATGAGCCTTAATGTTCTTTTTGCTCAGCAGTGGTTTTCGTCTTGGAACTCTGCCATGCAGGCCATTTTTGCCCAGTCTCTTTCTTATGGTGGCGTCATGAACACTGACCTTAACTGAGGCAAGTGAGGCCTGCAGTTCTTTGGATGTTGTTGTGGGGTCTTTTGTGAGCTCTTGGATGAGTCGTCGCTGCGCTCTTGGGGTAATTTTGGTCGGCCGGCCACTCCTGGGAAGGTTCACCACTGTTCCATGTTTTCGCCATTTGTGGATAATGGCTCTCACTGTGGTTCGCTGGAGTCCCAAAGCTTTAGAAATGGCTATATAACCTTTTCCAGACTGATAGATCTCAATTACTTTCTTTCTCATTTGTTCCTGAATTTCTTTGGATCTCTGCATGATGTCTAGCTTTTGAAGATCTTTTGGTCTACTTCACTTTGTCAGGCAGGTCCTATTTAAGTGATTTCTTGATTGAGAACAGGTGTGGCAGTAATCAGGCCTGGGTGTGGCTAGAGAAATTCAACTCAGGTGTGATAAACCACAGTTAAAACATAACTTAACAGGTGGGGCAATCACTTTTTCACACAGGGCCATGTAGGTTTGGATTTTGTTTTCCCTTAATAACAACCTTAAAAACTGCATTTTGTCTTGTGTTATCTTTGACTAATATTTAAATTTGTTTGATGATCTGAAACATTTAAGTGTGACAAACATGCAAAAAAATAAGAAATCAGGAAGGGGGCAAACACGTTTTCACACCACTGTATGTGCTTTTAAAATCAGCAGATGTTTACCCTGGTGATCTTCTGCTGCTTCTCTTCCTCTACAGCCAGAAAGCTGGTGCAGTAGATGGGAACCACAACTTTCTGCAGCGCTGCCAACAAATCCTTCTGCTGCTTCCGCTGGCTGGGAGGACACATAAAAAAAAAAAAACGCACACATCACATTACAAAAGGCATATACTAAAAGCTGCTCAACAATTTTCACTAAATCTTTCCACAAAATCTGTTTTAATACCCAAATAAGCTTCTTTATACAAAGGTGTTTCTTAATGGGACCAAGGCAGCAACTAATGGCTATTTGTCAATGTCTCAATCATTTTTTCAATTAATCATTTAGTCTATAAAAATGTCAACAAATAGAAAAAATGACAATGCAATTTCGCAGAGCCCAAGCTGCCACCTTCAATTGTCAGTCCCAAACCCAAACTTATTCAGTTAAAAGTGACATAAAAGAGAGAAAAAAGCAAATCCACAAATTGGAGAAGCTGCAACGAAATGTGTCCCATTTTTGCTTGATATATGTTAAAAATTAATCACTTATCAAAATTGTTGTACTTTTTCACAATTGACTGTTTGATTACAGACTGACACATTGTTATTAGACGAGCCATTTTGTAAATGCTTACATGTTAAACTCCAGCAGTTTCATTGTACCTTGTATGCATTTAACATACACATTCCAATTAGTGAAATCAAATATAAAACTTAATTAAAGCTGCAAGCAGCGATGAGTGGGCCCTCACACCTCCTGCACATGGGGGCATGCCGCATCCGTGACGTCGTTACCGGAGGTCGGTCGACGCAGCTCTGAATTTTGGACACTGCACAAAAGAGTTAAATCCAGTCGATGATCTGGATCTTCATCCCCCAGGAGATTAATCCTGACTTCTCTCTCCTATTTTGCATGTTATCATGGCTCTATCTCCCTTTGTTTGTTTGTTTGTTTCTCCTCTCTGTCTGAAAGCATTTGTTAGATAATGTGATGGTTGTCACACAAGGCTTACTTCCTGTTTCAAGTAGGTGGCGCAATGAATTTAACACCTAATTGGCATGTAGATGTCCTCAGGCCAGGACTACTATCAAACACGTGAAACTTGGAAAAGACGTGACGATGTGGAGCCGAGGTAGCACAGTTACTAATTTTGAAACATCACAACGTCTAGGAGTTTGTTAAAGTATGGAGCCTGTAAATGGCAAAAAAAAAGCCTAAAATTGAACTGTAAATTCAAAATGGCTGACTTCCTGTTGGGTTTAGAGTATTTTTTAAGTCTAGAGATGATACATCTGCCCCACAAATTAAGTACATCTAGGTGAAACGGACCAAGAGGGCTGCTTCGTCGAAATTTTGTAGGGGTCGATATCCAGCCATTTTGCCACAACCAAGCCCCAAAACCATAACAGACAACAAATGACACACACGTCAGAAGGGGTGCAAAGTTTCACAAGTTTTCAAGCATCCCTAGCCCCTCAAACACAGCTTCCTGTTTTATGTCGAATGACGCGTTGTCACGGCAACAGCATTTGATGAAAACTCACAATC
Source organism: Siniperca scherzeri (assembly GCA_027580175.1). NCBI lineage: Eukaryota > Metazoa > Chordata > Actinopteri > Centrarchiformes > Sinipercidae > Siniperca > Siniperca scherzeri. Next base: position 2,893,325 of record CM050859.1, read on the forward strand.
TTCACAATAAAGCATCATAAATGTCTTAAGGCTTTTCTGCCAAAATTTGAGGCGGATCTGGTCAACCTGCTAGGAGGACATGAAAGTATAAAACATGTAATTTCCTGTAGCTAGTAGATGGAGCTATGACTATGAGTGAATACTGGCATGTACAGTGGTGTGAAAAAGTGTTGCCCCATTCCTGCAAGTTTGTCACACTTAAATGTTTCAGATCAGCAAACAAATTTAAATATTAGTCAAAGATAACACAAGTAAACACAAAATGCAGTTTTTAAATGAAGGTTGTTATTATTAAGGGAAAACAAAATCCAAACCTACACGGCCCTGTGTGAAATAGTGATTGCCCCCTAAACCTAATAACTGGTTGGGCCACCCTTAACAGAAACAACTGCAATCAAGCGTTTGCGATAACTTGCAATGAGTCTTTTACAGCGCTGTGGAGGAATTTTGGCCCACTCATTTTTGCAGAATTGTTGTCATTCAGCCACATTGGAGGGTGTTCGAGCATGAACTGCCTTTCTAAGGTCATGCCACAGCATCTCAATAGGATTCAGGTCAGGACTTTGACTAGGCCACTCCAAAGTCTTCATTTTGTTCTTCTAAAGCCATTCAGAGGTGGACTTGCTGGTGTGTTTTGGATCATTGTCCTGCTGCAGAACCCAAGTTTGCTTCAACTTGAGGTCACGAACAGATGGCCGGACATTCTCCTTCAGGAGTTTTTGGTAGACAGCAGAATTCATGGTTCCATTTATCACAGCGAGTCTTCCAGGTCCTGAAGCAGCAAAACAGCCGCAGACCATCACACTACCACCACCATATTTTACTGTTGGTATGATGTTCTTTTTCTGAAATGCGGTGTTACTTTTACGCCAGATGTAATGGGACACACACCTTCCAAAATGTTCAACTATTGTCTCGTCAGTCCACAGAGTATTTTCCAAAAGTCTTGGGGATCATCAAGATGTTTTCTGGCAAAAATGAGATGAGCCTTAATGTTCTTTTTCTCAGCAGTGGTTTTCGTCTTGGAACTCTGCCATGCAGGCCATTTTGCCCAGTCTCTTTCTTATGGTGGTGAACACTGACCTTAACTGAGGCAAGTGAGGCCTCCAGTTCTTTGGATGTTGTTGTGGGGTCTTTTGTGAGCTCTTGGATGAGTCGTCGCTGCGCTCTTGGGGTAATTTTGGTCGGCCGGCCAGTCCTGGGAAGGTTCACCACTGTTCCATGTTTTCGCCATTTGTGGATAATGGCTCTCACTGTGGTTCGCTGGAGTCCCAAAGCTTTAGAAATGGCTATATAACCTTTTCCAGACTGATAGATCTCAATTACTTTCTTTCTCATTTGTTCCTGAATTTCTTTGGATCTCTGCATGATGTCTAGCTTTTGAAGATCTTTTGGTCTACTTCACTTTGTCAGGCAGGTCCTATTTAAGTGATTTCTTGATTGAGAACAGGTGTGGCAGTAATCAGGCCTGGGTGTGGCTAGAGAAATTCAACTCAGGTGTGATAAACCACAGTTAAAACATAACTTAACAGGTGGGGCAATCACTATTTCACACAGGGTCATGTTGGTTTGGATTTTGTTTTCCCTTAACAATAACAACCTTCATTTAAAAACTGCATTCTGTGTTTACTTGTGTTATCTTTGACTAATATTTAAATTTGTTTGATGATCTGAAACATTTAAGTGTGACAAACATGCAAAAAAATAAGAAATCAGGAAGGGGGCAAACACGTTTTCACACCACTGTAGATGTCTTCAGGGCGGGACTCTTATGAAATGTGAAGTTTGGGACAGATTTGATCAAATACAGTCCAGTTAACAACTACTTCCTGTTTTACAGCAAAATATGGAAATTTGACGCCACAGACACACTATTCAACGAAAACTCAAAAGCTTCACAATTTAACATCCCAAAAGATCTTTTACACAACCCAAATTTGAAGTCGACTTGATTAATTCTCTAGGGAGTTTGTTAAAGTACAGAGCCTGTAAAAAACAAAAAAACTTTATATTCAAAATGGCTGACTTTCTGTTGGGTTTAGGGTAAGTCTAGAGATGATAACCCTGCCTCCCAACCTTCGTACATCTAGCTCAAAGTTAAAGGAGGGGGCTTTGATTTTGAAAACTGTTATGGGGCTCTATTGAGCCAATTTGCCACACCCTAAGCCAAGACCCTTATCAGCCTGCTATTTTTGCCAGTTCTGATGAAGTTTCGTAAGGTTTTGAGCATCCCTTGCCAATCAAAAATGCGTTTGAAGAGCAGAATAATAATAATTAAAGCTGCAAGCAGCGTTAAATGGGCCCTCGTCTCCACATGTGCCTCAGTGGGAGGAACAGCCGCGGTCTTGAGACCAGCTGACACTGCTGCGATTCTTCAAGACCATCAGGCACTGTGCAAAGGAGTTAAATATCACTTCCTGCGTCCACTATGTGGCACTAGAGAACATGCACTAATTATACACGTGTTGCCATGTATCAAGTGTAGATCACACAATAAAACTCCAAATTAACCTTTAAAATGTCCTCAGCCCAGGACGCTTTTGGGACGAAATTTGGAAAAGATCCAATGATGTGGAGCTGAGGTAGCACAGTTACTGATTTTGGAACACAGAATCGCCATGGCAACACCATTTGAGGAAACCTAAAAAGCTTCGCAATTTAGCATCCCAAAGGTCTTTAGATTGCACTGCCCAAATTCAAAGTCGATCCAATTAATTCTCTAGAAGGAGTTTATTAAAGTACGGAGCCTGTAAATGGCAAAAAATGGCACAATAAATTAAAAATGGCTGACTTCCTGTTGGGTTTAGGGTATGGCTTTTTATAAGTCTAGAAATGATATATCTGCCTCCCAAATTTCGTACATCAAGGTAAAACGTACTGCGGGGGCTGCTTTGTAGGACACTATCGAGCCATTTTGCCACACCCAAGCCCCGGACTATTCCAGAAAACAAAAACACACCCCTTCGGACGCATGTGCCAAGTTTCCTGAGTTTTCCACTATCCCTAGCCGTTTTGAAGGCTAAAAGTCATAGGGGGCACTATAGAGCCGACATGCCACACCCAAGCCCAAAAGTGAACACTCCCTAGAAGGCTAATTACATTTATTTTCTGATGATGAACAAACTGTAGGAGTATAGTAATCCACGTGTTTACGTATGCATTTACGTTTGTGTACCAGTGATGGAGAACGTCATTGGTTAAATAGATGAGATGTAGGCGAAGCTCAAAATGCGCTCCATCAGCAGTGATGCGGTTGCGAAGATGTGATGTCATCAGTTCACAGTGCTGTGGAGTCTTGGCGTTATTGAACATCCAGTTCTTACCAGCCTGTGAGGAAGACAAACACATGAGTGAGATATAAAAGGTTTTTCTTCAATCATATTAGGAATCTATGTCATCTCCATTATGGCAGGCTTACAGAGATAGCATCTTTGGTGCAGGTGTCTATGATGGGCTGTAGCAGGTTGTCAAATTCTGTGATGTCCAACTGAGTTTCCAGCAGCAGTTTTTGGGTCTGCTGCTCCATAGCCAGAGCTATGGCTGCAGTCACTTGTTCCTACATTGAAAGGAAGAGAAAAAACATAAGAAAATGCAATCAACCATTCTTCTTCAGCCTGCCCCCCGTTCTCATGATGTTCCCCTTTAGAGTAAGAGGAATTAACAGGAAGGAAACAAAATAATAGAAGATGCCAAACCAAACTTGGTTCTCATCAGGGAAGACAAGAAGATGAAGGGCTATCATACACTTGTATGATAACAGAGTAGAATAACTACATTTCACACTGTTTTTCATTATTATTTTGGAATTTTACTTAATTATGTATTCACAGGCATTTACTTCCCTTGCATGTACAACATTTCTGATCCATGTTTTGTTTGTTGAAATAGGGTTACTCTTCTGTATGGGTTTAAATTCACAAGGTTTGGGCCTTTGATAAAATGTTTATTCACACTAATACGGGGTGTTGTCAAACACAGCTGTGTTTCATTTGGTAAAATTCACCTCACCAAAACAATTTTGCCACCGCAAAAATCCCTTAGCTGACTACTTATCTGGCTGGCTACTCAGAAATTTGGGGAAAGAACATTGCTATTTAGCAGCAGGAAAAAAAAAAAATCAAAAACAAACAAAAAGGATAAATAAATCATTCCAGATTTATAATTTCGTTCTTGCTCTGTACCTGTCTGAGTGTGTGCAGATGCTGTTCCTGTTGCTGCAGATTCCATTGACTCTGTTGAATGAGCTCATCGATAGAGGGCGCAGCAGGCGGAGGAATCGGAGGCGGAGCGATCATCGGTATCGGTGGAGGAGGAATATCAACCACATCTTTGGCGCCTGGGTTGTACATTTCTGCAAAAACAGCAGCAGGAAAACAGCAGGCAATATGAAAATTTTAAGTCTGTAGGTTTGGTAAAGGGCTGATGCTGTACGACTACTCCCGTGATGTAGATGCCCAAAGAGAAAGATGTATTCCATAAATCATGTACAAGGCAGATATTGCGTTGTTTGTTTACACAAAACTATTTCAATTAAAGTGACCTAAAGCTCAAATAAGATGTAATAGTTTACATAAACCAAGCAGATGAAACATTCCAGGAACAAAGCAGAAGAGTTAACAAAAGTTAAAAGACATGCAGCCTGCATTAACACAACCACTGTCATTCCTAACCCACCGACTACTGCAGGAACAACAGCTGCAGAAAGGAAACATGTTGGCATCTCCAAAAATCATAAAAGAAAGATCAGAAGCACCAAGGCTTGCAAACATAGAACAGAAATACTGGTTACTTAACTACAGCTGGGCTGCACAATGAGATAAAATCACATTTCCATATTTCCAAGAGGTGGAAATATTTTAAAACCAATAAACCCATTTTATGTTGATGGATAGACATAATCCCTGGCCTATATAAAGATGTAATTTTAAAAAATGGTTTATTATATTTAAACGTATGTAATTCTAACTAGGGATGTCCCGAGTTGATAAATAATTTAATAATAATGCAAGCTGTCAAAAATTCCCGACTGCCCTCAGTTAAATTCTGGCTCCACAAATTTGAAATGTATGCTGATTTTAGGCCCTAGTTTGACAGCGATGTGGCACAACAGTAACGAGAATGACAGCTGCCCTGAATCCTAAGAAGAAGCATTCCAGAGACAGACAGATTAAAAAACAAAGCCTTGCTTAAAGACATGTCACCAGGCTCCTCCTCCTGTTTATCTGAGCAAACCTGATAGCTTAAAGATGGCCTTTTAACCATTTGAGATATCTTCAGTCAAGTCTCAAAACAACAATACAGCACAAACTCAAAAAGAAAAACATCCTAACATGAAAAATGCAAATGAAAACAAACCAAAAAGCTTTCAAGCACAGGTGTGATAATGTCCAGCAAAAATGTGAAAAAACAAAATGTGACTTTCCAACTGGAATCTTGAATTTGTCTGACAAATCTGGTTCCAAATAAATACCTTCAGATTTATACTCCTCCCCATCGTGGGTAAAGGGATCTAAGTGGAGAAAAGCAAACTTTAATGCATTTTAGTGGTATTACATGACTGACAGAAGAACTCAATGCAACTCTGCACAACACTGTGCTATTATTACGAGACCATTGATCACCTGACCATCATTCATTGACCAAAACTGTAGGTGCTTAAGAAGCTCTGACTGCCCCTACATAAGCAACATGGGGCATTAATAGATGATGAGTAAAAACTCTGAGTAAATACATAATACTACAGTTAAATGACTGTACCCATTTGTAAAAAAGAAAAAATAAAGTAAAAAGAAAAAAAGCATTATATTGGTTCCTATGTGTAATGATTTATCTATGTCCATTTTTGCCCAGGGAGCATTTTCCATTTTCCTCACAGTACTGTTGTTTTTACGATGATAAGAAGGGGGTGACAGAATATCCAGGACAAGGACTGGTGTGCTGTTTTTTACATTTGGCCTTGCTGGCAATGGAGTGCAGGCAGCATATGAGGAGGCAGGTCTGAAGTTGAGCAAACAGTCACAGGTGGTAGAGATGCTGTGGTAAACTTCAATTTCATCTTTTTACAGCTTGTAAGCACTTGCAGAGACAGTACAATACAACAGGGCATTTTGTGTGCTGAATTGAAGGGGATTGGAAACTACACCCACATGGCTCAAACAAACACTGTGCTGGTCAGGTTTTGGAGCGCATCCAGTGTCTAGCATCAGTGGTGATTAAATGAGTAATCAAAATAAGTGTATTGATGGGAAATAAGAGTCTAATACATGCAAGCTGTGTCCCAATTCAACTGCCTTACACTTGAATGAGCTTGGCCTATGAGTGTGTAAGAACCACCAAAGAAAAAACATATATTTTTTTCCGTTTACATGTTACTTAACTCACTGTATTATTTATTTACATATTCAGTTTAACATTTGACCTGGTATTTAATTTGTGGATTTTATATATATATAAAATCCACAAATTAAATACCTGACAAAGTACTTCATATCAAAAAACCATATTAGAATCCATTACTTCCATCAACCAGTCCTGCTCATTGATTTTCAACATGAGCTGTGCTAAACTTGTGCAAAACTTGTTACATATCGGCAAGAGGGGGAACCCGCTGAAATGGAGCGCAGGTGTCATATGAGGTGGCAGGTGAGAAATTTCTATCAGCTGAAAATCAAAGAGCAACAGGTGCTGTGGTGAACTTATTTTACAGTATCTTTTCACAGCTTTAAGTGTTGGCAGAGACAGTATAGTACCTTTTCCATTTTGATTCAGCCACAATAAGCCATGCAAAATGTGTGTTTTTTTAGTCTGTATTGTTTAAGAGTTGGTAGTACACGTGATATTGTGCTTACGTGCCACACAATGCTGACAATTCGGGTTTTGGATTGCACCCATTGCAAACAATGGTCTAATGCACCCAGAGCTATTAAAGGACATGGATATATTAAATTGTATTGATATGAATGGTTTGGTATATACAGTGTTATTGCCCACCACTAATAAGAACCATGCCTAAATACAATTAACAATAAAATTGACAACATTCTGATTTGAATAATGAAAAATCCGATCATATGTTAACACAATTAAGAAATACAAGTTGCCATTGGGTGCCAACTGTGGGTACTTAATCATTTTGTGCCAAGGACACAATTTAATCTGTGCTCAAAACATATTATGGTTCCATACCCAGCCGTACTCTTGTTCCAAATAAAGAGTGAATTCTAAGTTCAGTTCAGGACTGGTCATCTCCATGTGGCTTTGCTTTGAAAACATGGCCTAAAAGATGGAGGCAACTTGTGGTTGTACTGCTGCTCTACTGTAGAACACAGCTGACATGGCAGCAGACAAGAGCTACCCTGTGCTATAAGTCAGCACAATGAAGTACAGCATTAGCTTGATAGGGATGCTTAGGTAGGCTTTGGATGCCTATAACATAAAAAGAAAAAAAATCCACTCTAAAATGGAAAAACATTATTAATATGATGTTGGAGAGTTCAATCAACAGTTTCTCCCAAAAAAGGAAATAATACAGCCCACATTTTCTGTAAATGGGTGCACAAGGTGTTCTAACTGGGTTATATGCCTTAAATACCAGTTGACACAGGACATGCATTAATTTGATGAAATTAATAAAATGTTTATCACTTATTGGCTTTTCTTTTTTATTCAATTGTACAAGCTACATTTTAATTGAATGTCTTGATTATTTTCATGAAGGCTTTAGTACTGGGAACTGAGCATTCCAACATCATACAAATATCTATGTGCAAAATCTGTTTTTATGGTGGACTGTCCCTTTAACTACATACGCTGCTGTTGCTCCATAGCAAGCTTGCACTTGTAGTAGCTGAAGTATTCTCCCCCAAAGAGGAAGGAGAACTTAGGGTTGTCTTTCTGCTTCTCCATTGTCATCTTTTCAAACTCTGGCCCATTCCGAGCAACAAACTGGGCCAGCTTGTCAATGACATTCCTCAGTTCTTGATCTGCACCAGGAAAGAGAAGAGGAGGAAAAACATACAGTCAGAGCTGACAGCTAGTGATCTGTCTAAAAGTAATGGCAATCAAATAACAAAAGATAGGAAGAAATTACAGTGACCTGTGCTTTTTTGACACTTTTAGAACATTTATTCTGTCTTGACCACAGTTTGTGCCTCTTATGCATTATCATCATATTCCAGTTACATAACTAAGCAGTTTTTCTGAAAGACAAATATCCAGTGATCTTTGAAGAAAACAGGAAGTTTTGAAGGTGTTCCCAGAATCCTCAAAGACTTTTGAAAAAATAAATAATGATAATAAAATGTTGTAACTTTGGTTCACTTTGTTCAAATTGAGCAAGGAAATATGCCATTTCAGGCTACCATCTATGTTTGGATTAGGAAACACCTTTGCAACTTGGGAAAGTAAAAATGTTTTACTATGCAGCAGACATATTTAATTTTCATCCAGATGGTTAGAATAGTCTTTGAAGATTCTGGAAATACATTCAAAACATTGGTAAGTTTACTTAAAGGATATTCTGGGTTTTTTGGAGATTGCTGCCTGGGTATTTATCTTTAAGAAAACCCAAAGAGGCACAAACCAGGGCTAATTCTGACCATCAACGTGAAAACGTAATGCAATATCTGTAATGTAATAATGTAATAAGTGACATGCATTTGATCAGCTGAGCTTGTGCTTTTAATCTTTAACACCTAAATTCCTGCTAAAGACACACATACTCAACTGTTTATAGGCATCTAACGATTTTCATGGCACCTGATTTTTTATTTACACGCAGATATTAGTGACGTAGGAGAGGCAATCCTAATTCATAGTCTGCACCGGAAATCGATGTTTTAATGCACACCACTGACTGCAGAATGCGCGGTGACTATATCACATAAAGTAGCTAACTATGAACCTTTCTGCATTTGCTACTTGACTAACGTTAACTTTATACCTGACTTATCGAGAATGGTACCAAATTTTAAAACAAACAGGGGAAGAAAGGAAATCGCAAACTTGGACGAAAAATAAATAACTTTAGCCGTGAAAGTTCACGTTAGCTACCTTAAAAACACCTTGAAACAACAAATTGTTAGCTGTTAACGTTACTATACTATTCTAACACCATTGTTCATAAGTGTAAACAAAAACCTGTTAGATACACATTTAGCTACTAACATTACTAACGTTAGCTGAAATGCTAAATGAAGCGGTAATGTTAGCTGTGTAGTACAGCAGTAGCTCCAGGTAGCATGGGTGCTAGCTAACGTTTAATGAAAATCATACAACGCTGCAACGTACTGCTCACCTTCGGGGGGATTGGGGATATCCATGTTTGGCTTTAGGTACAGCGGACCCGCCGAACCTTAATAGATAGTCCAGAGATCAGACAGCTCGTTTTGTGTTTCTCTAAATGCTTTATAAAATTGACCCAAAAAAAACAACACTTGCATTGCTCCTCTGACGTACAACGGAAGACAGAAACAACGCCACGAAAAACAGCCGTCTGATTTGTCTACAGCGCCACGTGGAGCTCTTCTTCTTGGATTAATAATGGCAGACTAGGCGCGTTTAACACATTGCTGCCTCACTCTGGATGGAAAGATAACTACTTCTTCTTCAGGTCCCAATTGTCTAAATCCTTTGATACAGACCTGTAGTACGAAGAAAGTCAATGATATTTCTAGCAATTTTGTTTTTATTTTTACTTTTCCCTAGTAACTTTTTTGTCCACCTGCCACTGTGGCTGGTGGATTCCAAAATCTACCAGCACTCAATTTTTTTTACCAGCCACTTTCTTAACAGCTGTTCTATCGAAATGTGCTACCTATCGAAATGTGCTGCTTAGCGGTTGTGTGCATGACCCACAATCTCCCTGAAATCTTAAATAGAGATATTATAATATAGTATTTCAACATGCTCCCCATATTCTTACAGTATACATGGAGTGAGTAGTGGTGTAATATAAAATGCTTCTGTAGTGGGAGCATTATTTGATATTGGTCTATCGAAATACGCTACCCCTGAATCTTAAATAAAGATATTATAATAGAGTATCAAAATATGCCCCCCATATTCTTACAGTACAGTTACCCTTGTTTGTAATTTAAAAACATGAATAAAAGACGTCATAATATTAAGAGTTATAACTTTATGGGATATACACAACTGGAAATGGAAACACAAGGTAGAATTTTTCGACAAGGCAGCATAAATCGTCCAAACACTGGCAGTGTGTAACTGTATGTAATAAAATAATAAAACGAGATTTACAATATTCAAGCAATAGGCTATTTTGTTTCATAAGGTAAATATCTAAACTCTTAAGAAAATACTGATATTCTCTCTGTCATACACACAGTAGGTGTAATGCTATTTGTGCCATACGTGCACTTGCAAATTGTGGCCCGTTTCGAAGGTTATGTAACATTAATCGCTGTTCCTATGGTGGCAAGTTTACATACATTAGTCAACTATAACTGACCACACAATCAAATGTTAAACTGACTTTATGAATAGTTTTATCATGTTGAGAATATTACTTGACAGTCAGCCAAACATCTAGCAAGTAGTTTTAGGTGATACCATGGATGTAGTATGTTGTCATTAGCGGGACATTAAGCAATAACTTATAGACGAATGAACACAAGTACTTTGTGTTTTGAATGATTTAATTTACTTACTTGTGCCAAGCAAATGAAGCTGAATTGGAAACATCCACTATGAGGAAAAGTTGCAGTGCATGCAGAGGTCAAACTCATCTAATAAGCTATGAAAACTACTGCCCTCAACCTTTTATACTCTTCCCCGTTACAAACAACTGGACATTTCCTGAGGCATCTACAGTGGTGTGAAAAAGTGTTTGCCCCCTTCCTGATTTCTTTTTTTTTTTTGCATGTTTGTCACACTTAAATGTTTCAGATCAACAGTGGTGAACCTTGCCAGGAGTGGCCGGCCGACCAAAGTTACCCCAAGAATGCAGCAACGACTTATCTAAGAGGTCACAAAAGACCCCAGAACAACATCCAAAGAACTGCAGGCCTCACTTGCTGATGTGATGGTCTGGGGCTGTTTTGCTGCTTCGGAACCTGGAAGACTTGCTGTGATAAATGGAACCATGAATTCTGCTGTCTACCAAAAACTCCTGAAGGAGAATGTCCGGCCATCTGTTCGTGACCTCTAGCTGAAGCGAACTTGGGTTCTGCAGCAGGACAATGATCCAAAACACACCAGCAAGTCCACCTCTGAATGGCTTTAGAAGAACAAAATGAAGACTTTGGAGTGGCCTAGTCAAAGTCCTGACCTGAATCCTATTGAGATGCTGTGGCGTGACCTTAAAAAGGCAGTTCATGCTCGAAAACCCTCCAATGTGGCTGAATTACAACAATTCTGCAAAGATGAGTGGGCCAAAATTCCTCCACAGCGCTGTAAAAGACTCATTGCAAGTTATCGCAAACGCTTGATTGCAGTTGTGTCTGTTAAGGGTGGCCCAACCAGTTATTAGGTTTAGGGGGCAATCACTATTTCACACAGGGCCGTGTAGGTTTGGATTTTGTTTTCCCTTAATAATAACAACCTTCATTTAAAAACTGCATTTTGTGTTTACTTGTGTTATCTTTGACTAATATTTAAATTTGTTTGATGATCTGAAACATTTAAGTGTGACAAACATGCAAAAAAAATAAGAAATCAGGAAGGGGGCAACACTTTTTCACACCACTGTTTATGCTTTATTCATAGCTCTGACCACTGATCACAAGCTTTGTTCCACCAAGGAACTATTTTCCTTCTTTTAAACCCCTCCTTTTTGGGGATGGATCCTCCCGTTGCCCCCACAAGCAAACCACATAGAAATCTACGAAATCTGCTTCTGATAATCACTCGCAAGGGTTGTAGCCTACATATTCACCAAAGATATTCTTCCCTTTGAACACCATATCTCTGCTATTACACACTCAAGAGTAGACACAACCCATTCTTCTACACTGTCTGCCAAATTTAATAAACAGTGCACAGCCCCCACCAGGACTATCTTGGTGATCCTCACTCAAACACTCATATCTAGGTATCGCAAAGTCCAAACATGGTTTGAGCCAAGTCTCCTGTACATAAATTATTTCTGGTTTATCCTTGAATGCATCTACAAATCTTTTGAGCTCTTGTCCATTGGCCAGCAAACTCCTCGCGTTCAACTGAAAGATATAAAACACTAACAATCATCAACATCATCATCAGCTTCTGACTCCATCCAGTTTGACCTCTGAGACATTTTGAAAGTCACATTCAAAATGTGTCAATGGTTAGTTACTTCTTTGAACTGATGAGCAGTTAGCACCTGCCATCAGTGTATGAATGTGTGTGAATGGGGTAAATGTGATATGTTGTGTGAAGTGCTTTGAGAAGTCGGAAAGACTAGAAAGGCGCTATACAAGTACATTCCATTTCCATTAGTCTTGAGCTTGACCACATATGCTTGCAGCTCAGCTGGATCCAGCGCTCCAAAGCCTAAATACTTCTGAGCTGCCTTGGCCACCTCTCTCACCACATCTGACTGGTTCTTACCCTGACTCTTCACTCCCCACGTAGTCTCCACTATTAATCCAAGAAAGTCCATTTTCTTTATAATCACACAATCATCTGGTATTGGTACCACTTTTGGAACAATGCCCGCTCCCATAGACCGACCTCCTCCCATACCATCCAACTGCTTCTGCATAAGACACTCCATTTGACTCCTTGATCTACTGGACCTTTACTGCCTATACATATTGCCCACAACCTCAATATCTAGCAAAATGCCTCCCCCAACAACTTCCGCATTTTGGGCTGCCTACGCTACTTTAGCCCCCTGTATTACCTTTGCCAAGTCCTCCATAGAAACATCCAAAGATACTCCATAAATCACTCCCTTTGAACCGCCCTTCTTACCTGTAGCAAATTATTCCACCCCTTTAACCCCACAAAGACTGCAACTTAATGGCTTTGGCCTGCTGGTCTGAATTCTTACAAAACACCAATAGCTTGCTGCCTGCTAGCACTCTAGCATAATGGATATCCCCCAGCTCTCTCTGCAAGGTATCCATCAGTTTAAGTGGGTTGGTTGACCCAAACCGCGACTGTCCCTCCCTGTACCTGATCAATACTTTAAACTCGCACTTCCATTTGTCCCTGACTTGGCTCTACTTTCCACATTTTATTCGCAGCCTGTTTATCATCCCCCCTCCCATTCTCCTGAGAAGCCCTTTTCCTACTTTTTTCCGACCTTCTTTTATTTCCCTACCCTCGCCATCTTCCATCCCCTCGGAATCCATGCCTTTGGCTTGCTATTCCTCACGATCTCTAAGCGCATGCTGCTCTTGCGCCCTAAGTGGGATTAGGTGGAGGATGGCCACTTTACTGTTTTACAGGCATCTTTTCTTTTGCACACCTTACCTGCACACCTGCTGCTCATCTGTTCGTCAAGCTCTTGCCACCAATTCACCTGCGCACCTGAGAATCATCCACTCATCACTTCCTGCTGTATAAAACTCCGGCTCTTCTCTGCAGTTTTGCCAGATTGTTCAGTTTACCTCCCGTGTCACACACTACGTAGCCACAAGGCCACGCCCCCTTCAGTGGTTGTCCTGTGCAGTCCTCTGCTGCATCTTTTAAATATGTTAGGATGGAGGAAGCTAGCAGAATTTGGGTGTGTAGTTACTAAAGTAATGTTGAATTTGGTAGTATATTGCCCTGTGCTACTGTGTAGCCTCCAGGCCATGATAAAACCCCAAAATCAGTGATCTGTTTCTCTGGTTTTGAGAACAGGGGGTGACAAAGACATGTCTGATCATCATGTTCAAAAACATTTTTAATATGCTTTTAACAGTCAAAATTCCTGCTTTATCTGTATATTTGTTTAGAAGACAAATTGTCTTAATTTGATCAATTCATAACTTTTATCATCAGAGAAATGTGCTTTGTTGAAAGTAGATATTTTCTACATGGATCTCCCCATTCGATTGAACGCTATCGAAAATGCATTAAACATCAAAGGTTAAAAAACTTTTTTGTTTTTGAGAAGAATACTTTGTACTTTGACTGAAGTAATTTTTTAACACCAGTACTTGTAGTTTAGTAATATTTCGGTAATGTAACAGTACTTCTACTTGAGTACAGATTTTCAGTACTCTTTCCACCACTGGTTAAATGCAACGAGCTTCCGCTGTCTGTCCACTCAACCTACCAGCTTCACTTCAGAGAAAGGAAACGTAACCCAGGTGAGCCTACCACTTACCTCCAACAAACCGTAGCAAAATGTTTATTTAAATGGAAACGGTGGTGTGTTGAACACCCTGTTGTGTTTCGCAAACATTGCAACTATGGCAGCTGAGAAGGCTGTTCTTTGCATTCTTTTCAAAGAATTTTCTAAGCCTGATGAAATCGGTTTAAATACGTGTTTAAAACTACAAAGTACGCTCGATGTTACAGTCACTGTCCTTGCCATCTAGACTAGCAGAAAACATCCCAAATGAGTAAAGGGGTATGTGGAAACTGTGGGGCAAAACTGCTGATTGGGTAACACCCCTGACCAAACGAGAGAAAACGTAACTCAAAGACCGTTGCACACCATTTGACATCGTTACGAGGGAACATGTCGTTCAACCCGGAAACCGTAGCAAAACGGTGCACACCATTTTCAGATTGAACGTACCCCTGGTCTCCCAGAAAGAACAAGTCAATTTGCCAGTTTATACTACACCATAAATTTGAGTCTGATGATTACACTGTCAGTAGGTCTTCAAATAGTGTTTGTTAGAGGTGTAAATTACGAATCACTTTGCTGATTCGCATTGTTTCATTCTGTTCAGTTCAAAGATTCATAGTCACTAATTTGTTCACTTTTTTGCTTGCTGTTGAATTACTTAATCACTTTACTAATATTATTTTAATAATAATATAATTGATTGTTTTGCATTTCCACTGCAGACAGTTCTCTTAAAATGTAGGCGGGGTTGTAACCGCCTTCACTTTTCCAGCAGTTGGGAAAGCCTGATTACCTTATAACTACATAACATGCAGCACTATAGTATTATTTAGCAACCACACCAGCTAGACTTGAATGAATTAAACTATGTGTGTGTGTGTGTGTGTGTGTGTGTGTGTGTGTGTGTGTGTGTGTGTGTGTGTGTGTGTGTCTGCTTGGCTCCCCTGACAGAAAGAGGAAAACTGATACAATTAACATAGATGGACCGCAAATACACTGGGGTTGTTAAGCTAGTTGGTGAGGAATTCAGCACTCTAACGGTAGCCCAATTTATCCAAAGGTAATTTATTTAAAAACTGGTTAGCGATCTCAAATATTGGCAGGATTTACACAGAATGGAAGTGATATGGCATATAACAAGAATACAACCATTAGTTCATGTTAATATCACATCTAATGCATAAAAAAATAAAGTTTATCAGTGAGTTTCAGTTGACGCAGCCTACCTTTCTGTCAGTTGGGAAAAGGTTTGACCTGTGTTGATGAAATTCATAAGCTATGTCTACATTAATCTGTTGCAAGCACTGTTTATAGGTTAACTATTTGCAACAGTAACGACATTATGAATGTTTCTGTGGCTTTCGTGGTCTTTTAATTTTAAGCTTTTAACAAGGAAGTAACTGTGTATCTCAGTCATAAAGTTGATAAAAGACTCAACTTTACTTTGACTTGCTCAGACAAACAAAATGGGATTGGATAAAAATTTCAGTGTTCTAAATTAATGGATGTAAGCTATTAGTCTACACAATCCACAGCAGAAAATAGTAATCATAGTAATAGTTATCCGCGCATATTATTCTCATATGAACTCTGGACAATGGAAATACTTAATTTGTTTTAGGCAAGAGGTGGCGCCTGGGTATAGAGTGTGCACTGCCGTGCAGGAGGAGGAGGGGGAGGACTTATCTGTAATTGTAACTGTTTTTGCATTTATACTGAGTCTCAGAATGACCACAAACCATAAAACTAACTGTGATGGAAGCGGAGAAGGGTGACAGAAACGGAGGGCAGCGACGGTCTGACTGTGTTATATATACACTAGGCCTACATGTATTTGGACGTATCCACAATATCAACACAAGAGTGGAAAGCAATATCAACAAAACTATTTTGTTAAATATTTTTGCCAAAACTAAAATAAAAGATCATTTTTAACAAACAAAAACAACATTTATTTTTATATTTAATTTGAGAACAGGCAAAAGCTATTGTAATGATGTGAATTAGTGCATAGTAATAACATTGTTTGAGTAACATTATTGCTTCACACAAACAAGTAACTACAGCAGGGGTTGGCATCGTGGTGGAGGGGGGAGTAACATTAGAGGAAAACATTAGGAGAAAAGGCATGAATTTGTTCATTCATTTAGTCTATAATGAAACAGAGACATGAAAGCAGATAAATGATATGATAAATGAATATGAATATGATAAAAGCATGTAGAAATGCAGGAAATGGCATTTTTGTGGGGGGTGGCCCGCTCTAGCCATTGGTAGGATTTCTTGATATCAGCCACTTCAGTTATGTTCCAGTGGTACATCCCATGTAGGGGTTTGTCCTCCCATGATGGTCCCTCCTCCAGCACCTCTTCCTCTGTTCCCCATTGCCTGAGACATTCACTGAGCACGTCATCTGTTGGGGCCTTATCTTTGATGTACTTGTGGATCTTGGATGTTTCATCCTGGATAGTGGCTCTCACACTCGTCCACGGCCGCCTTCCTTACAGCTAGTGTACAGTCTCAGGGTGCTGGATTTGGGATGGAACCCTCCATGCATGGTGAGGAGCTTTACATATGTCTTAACATATGTGGTCTGTATCTCTTCCTTCTTATCTTATTATTCCCGCAGGGTATCTGATCACTGGCAGGGCATAGCTGTTCATTGCCTGGGCCTTGTTCTTGCAGTCCGCACAGAGACCCCTTCTGTGGCCCCATTCCTGAGTCGGTATCCATAGCCAGTCTTGTTGATTATTTGGCTGAGGGGGTTCAGACCTATGCAGAACAGCAGTGGGGACAGAGCATCTCCTTGGTATATGCCACATTTGATGGACACTTGTGCAAGTGGCTTGCCATTGGCCTCAAGGGTGGTTTCCCACAGCCGAGTTTGCAATGAAGTCTCTTAGAGTCCTGTTGATGTTGTACATCTCTAAGCATTCAGTGATCCATGTGTGTGGCATTGAGTCATATGCTTTCTTGTAATCAATCCAGGCAGTGCACAGGTTGGTGTGTCGCGTTCTGCAGTCTTGGGTGACTGTTCTCTCAACTAGGAGTTGGTGTTTGGCTCCTCTGGTTTCTTTGCCAATGCCCTTCTGTGCTTTGCTCATGTATTCATCCATGTGCCCACTTATCTTAGCCGCGATGATGCCTGACATGAGCTTCCATGTTGTGGAGAGACAGGTTATTGGCCGATAGTTGGATGGGACTGTACCCTTTGAGGGATCCTTCAGGATCAGGATTGTACGCCCTTCGGTAAGCCATTCAGGGTGCGTCCCATCCCTTAGCAGCTGGCTCATTTGTGCTGCTAGGCGCTCGTGGAGTGCAGTGAGCTTCTTTAGCCAGTAGGTGTGGATCCTGTCAGGGCCTGGTGCTGTCCAGTTTTTCATTCCTGAGACTCTTTCTTGTCTGCTGCTGTGATGGTGACTGGATTCTGTTCAGGGAGGTTGCTGTGGTCCTCTCTCAGAGCCGCCAGCCACTGTGCATCGCTGTTGTGTGATGCCTCCCTCTCCCATATACTTTTCCAGTACTGTTCAGTTTCCAGCCTTGGTGGGTCTGCTATGCTGTTATTACCCTGCCATTGAACGTACACTTTCGCAGGTTGAGTTGCGAACAGCCGGTTTATTCTTCTGGCTTCATTATCTCTCGTATACCTCTTTAGGTGGCTGGCCAAGGCGTGGAGCCTTTGTTTGGCAGTTTCGAGTGCTTCAGGTATGGGTATCTGGTTTTTCATTGCACCTCTCTCGGCCTCTGTCACTTGGCTCACTTCTCTCCGTGCCTCCTTGATTTTAGCCTCCAGCCTTCGTTTCCATGGTGAGTACTGTTTCTCATGGCTCCCATGGTTGCTCTTATAGCCAAGCATCTCGAGGATCACTGCTGCTGAAGTGTATAGCTCATTGGTTTCGGTGATGATTGTGATTGTTGTCATTACCAATTGATGGCATTTATGTAACCTAGCTAGCTGTTAGTTAAGCTCCACAACATGTTATTGCACCTAAAGTCACATTAACTTGCTAACGTTAGCATTAAATTAAATAATTAAATAAATAATTTTTTAAAAATAATTTAGCTAAATATTGTTTAAAGTTAACTTACTATTCCTATACCCAAGACATGGCACCAGCTTTATTGTTTAGGATATCAAACACATCACAAATTCCCCATTTTAAACATAATAGTTCAAAACAAAAATCAAAATTTATTAATTACCTCTTCAATGATTTAATCCCACTTCACTGGCGAGACCTGTGTTCCATGGACCAGAAGCAGCACTGAACCACTTTGACAGCGTTGATGGGACTCCTTAAAAAAGTATGAAGACACATAGAATAATAGTATATTCTATATGTCTTCATACTTTTTTTTATGTTTTCCTATAATTTGTATATTTTGTCTCACACCTATGCACATGGAAAATGATAGTCTGCCTTGTTTTGGGCTGGGCATCTGTTGATGCGAGTTATGATATCAGAATACAGACCTCCCATCTGAGTAGATTTTCGTTGTTCGAGATAATTTAGTCCATCTATGTCAATATATTTTATCACTAATTAGTATATATTTTTCAGTATAACTTTATGATGGTCAATTTGAGAATCTATCAACAGTCAGGTAAAAGTCGTTTAAACATCTGCAGGGAAGTCTAGTCGTGGTTGCAGCCTTGCCAGCAGTACAAGGAGCAAAAATCGAAGTGTATCTTCGTTAAATGATGATCAAATCATCTCTGTTTGAAGTTACAATTAGACATGAGGACTCCCGTAGGTTTAATCTTGGGGGTAAGGCAAAGATTAGGTTAATAAACAACTCTTTGGTTACGATTTTGCTAGCTTATCCAAAAAGTGACAAGATGACCCAATGCGAGCCGACGAGAACGCGCATCAGGCACACAACATTCAGTACATCAGGCACCTCACTTGGGTGAAATGCCAAGTTTTTAGGGAGTCCCAGCCGTTGACAGCTCACTCGCTCCACTCTCGTGAGAATGTGAGAATGGCACTCGCTTGCGCGGCTTTCTGAGATTTCACGCTCAATGAGTCACATGAATAAACATTGATTTTTATTTGTTTGTTTGTATAAATAGCACATATACATAGTTTTCTCTCAACTTTAACAAGTTTTTCGTCTCAGGATAAGCTGCTGTCTCTTTAACTTTGCGACCGACACAAACGAGTTGGCTCCTTTAAGTGAACGATGGGAGTTGGCTCCCGTCTGAAAGCTGACACCCCCCCCTCGGAGCACATATAAATGGCAGAAAAAGAAATGCATGAAGACAATAGGCTAGACTGTGATGAAGACGAACAAATTACATTTGTATTGTAAAATGAAATGTGAAATGTTATTTTCATTTTCATTTTCAAATTGTTAGAAAATTTTATTTTCATTTTCATTTTGACACCAAAAGAGCATGGTGTAAATGTAAATGCAAAAGACTGGGGGCGCTGTTTTGCTGATTGCATTTGAATATTGTCCACTGCACAGCAGGTTAAGTCTTTAAAAATGAAATGTCAAATGTTTTCAGTTTCCATCCATCCATCCATCCATTTTCTACCGCTTGGTCCCCGTTAGGGGGTCGCGGGTGACTGGAGCCTATCCCAGTGACTTTGGGCCTTAGGCAGGGCACACCCTGGACAGTGGCCAACTCGTCGCAGGGCGAACACAGACACAGACAAGGACAGACAACCATTCACTCACACATTCATTCAATACGGGCAATTTAGAGTTATCAATTAACCTACACATGCATGTCTTTGGACGGTGGGAGGAAGCCGGAGAACCCGGAGAGAACCCACGGTAACACGGGGAGGACATGCAGACTCCACCCAGAGAGATTGTGTGATGTTGGTCTGGTCCGGGAATCGATCCCACGAACCCACGATCTCCTTATTGGGAGGCAGGAGCTCTAGCCGCTCTGCCACCGTGCACCCCATTGTTCTCTGTTTTCAGTTTCATTTTCAAATTGTTAGAAAATTTCGTTTTCATTTTCAAGTTTCAATTTTCATTTTGACTTAAATATTGCTTGCATAAATGGAAAATCAGGTTACACTGAATATATTTCATTTTCAAATTTGAATTAACATTTGAACATTGTCCACTGTACAGCTGGTTACAACTTTGAAAATTAAATGTCAAACAGCTTTTCCATTTTCATTTTAATGTTCTCACAGAACGTGCATATAAGTATGTGAAAATTAAAATTGCATTATTGCATTTTCATTTTCATTTACTATTAAGTTTATATGAAACATATACATATACAGAGATATACATTTACAGCATGGTGTGACCTGTCCTGTCCTGTTCAGACTCTCCTGAATGGTGGGCTATCTTTCATGGGTCATTTCTGGACCAAGCAAGATGAAACTAGCTGGCTAAAAACTGGCCTATGGAAAATAAAATTTGGCATTGAAAACACAACTGGAACTGAAAAACGAAACATTGGCATTGAAACATTTGAACTGGAAAAAGGTGCATTGGCACTGAAACAAGAATTGGCAATGAAAAAAGATTGAAAAATTTATTTTACTATTTTTTTGCATTCTGATGTGTTTTTCAATGACAATGTTCTGATTTTGTCTTCATGTCACTCTTTTTTCAGTTTTTTTTTTAACGCTGTCAGTTTTTTTTCAGTGTCACTGGTTTTCAGTTTCAACTTTCTGTCACCATTTTGTCATGGAGAGGAGGGGTCTCAGGAGGCAAGGAGAGCGTGATTTACATATTATCTATATACTAAGGAGAGAATGTCACTCTTCCTGGCAGAGACATTAACACATATACACCCACAGAGACTGTAACACTTAGATTAACAAAGTGTTTACAATAGCATGATTATATTGTTGAATTTATTAAATTAAAGTGATGGAAATGCAGTGGTGGAATGTAACTAAGTACATTTACTCAAGTACTGTACTTAAGTACAAATTTGAGGTACTTGTATTTTACTTGATTTTTTCTTTCATGCCACCTTACTTCTAATCCACCACATCTCAGAGGGAAATATAGTACTTTTTACTTCACTACATTTATCTGCCAGCTTTAGTTACCAGTTACTTTACAAATTAAGATTTTTTTCTCAAAATATACAAAGAGCTTTAAAAATATGATGCTTTGTTATAAATTAAACTACTCAACAGACATAAAATGAATTGGCAACTATTTTGATAATAGTTTTTATGTTTCATGTAAAGACATTTCATGGTTCCAGCTTCTCAAATGTGAGGTTTTGCTGATTTTCCTTTTAATTATTTTTTTAAACAAACCAAACATTTAATTGATTAATCGAGTAAATAATCAGCAGATTAATCCAATGAAAATAATAATTACTTTCTTTACAAAACAGTTTGCTCCACCTCAGCCTACAACAGTAAAATCCTGCTTTTACATTAATGCATGAGTAATAATAATCTAATGATATAATATAATAATATAATAATAATAATAAAACTTTATTTATACAGCACTTATCAAAACAAAGTACAAAGTGCTTCACAACAAGAGAAATAAAATACCACAGTGAATGACGAAATAAAATACACAAAAGCAATAAAATAAACAATAAAATAAACAGCCAGTTCAGGTAAAATCAGGATATGCTTTCAGATAAAAATGTGTTTTGAGAAGAGACTTAAACGAAGACACTGACTCAGACAACCTAATTTCTTTGGGCAAATTGTTCCAGAGCCTCGGGGCCCTGATAGCAAAAGCTCTGTCCCCCTTAGTTTTCATCCTGAACTCAGGAACAGACAGAAGACCCCTGCCCGAAGATCTCAAACTACGTGAAGGTTCATAAGGGATTACAAGGTCTAAAATATAATCTGGGGCCAGGCCAGGAAGAGCCTTAAAAGTAATCAATAAGATCTTAAAATCAATCCTAAAACAAACAGGGAGCCAATGTAAAGAGGCTAAAACAGGTGTGATGTGGTCGTACTTCTTGGTCCTGGTTAACAGCCTAGCAGCTGAGTTTTGTACAGTCTGCAGTCATGTCAAAGTTTTTTGATAAAGACAAGTGAACAGGCTGTTACAATAATCAAGGCGTGAGGAGATAAAAGCATGTAAGCAGGCTTGATATGTTGTGCCAGGTTACCAGTAGATGGCAGTATTTGTTTAGTGATGTGTTGGGGCCCAATAACAAGGATTTCAGTTTTATTTGAGTTGAGCTGAACCAATGTCTATGCGTAGTTCCAGTGAACTTGTGGAAGCAATTGTCATAGGGTTGCGGTGATGCCAGAGGCTTTAGAGCGGACGAGAGGATGGCTGGTTCAGGAAGAGTGACGTTCTCACCTTAGTATGCTGTTTATATGAAAATCACGCTCTCCTTGCCCCCGACCCCTCATATCCCACCCCTCCGCACCAAAACGGTGACAGAAAGTTGAAACTGAAAACCAGTGACACTGGAAAAAAAACTGACAGCGTAAAAAAAACTGTCACTGAAAAAAGAGTGACATGAAGAAAACATCAGAACAGTCATTGAAAAACACATCAGAATACAAAAAATATCTAAATAAAATGAAATAATTTTTTATGTCTGTTTTATTTTTCAGTCAAACTTTTTTTTGTGCCAATACTTGTTTCAGTGCCAATACAACGTTTTCCAGTTCAAATGTTTCAATGCCAATGTTTCCTTTTTCAGTTCCAGTTGTGTTTTCAATGACAAATTTTATTTTCGATGCCAAATGTTAAAGTCACTGTCCACTGGCTCCATACTGGCCCAGCTAGCTAGCCAGCCTGCGTAACCTTACCTTGGCAAATTCTTCGTTGCCGGAAGAAGTGGATGTAGCTGGTGCCACTGACTCATTAGCAGTACGGAGATGTGCTCCCATTGGACAGCTATGATGAGCGAGGGGAACTGTCAGGGCCTATTATATTCTAAAAAATATTATTTAAGAAGTCATCAGTTCTAATTTTATTTTTACAGCCGCTCTGCCAATTGATATTATTCTGGCCGCTGCTGCCACTGTTGTGTATGATATGGGTTATTTGTCATTAATATGCACGTATCGCTTATGTTGGCTGTGTGCGTGCTGTATGTGTGTGTGTGTGTGTGTTTGTGTGTGATGTGTAGGCTTATTAAATTTTGTTGATTTTATGTGGTAGGAGGAGTGGCTGTTATGCACCCATATATTCATATTCTGCTAAAATGCACACGCAACTTGTGTGATGATGCAATTATTTGCAAGGAGGATTTACATTTTGTTTAAGAAATTAGCTGTTTGTTTTGGTGATAACTCTCACTCCCTCTGTGCTGTTTGCTCATTGTATTGGCTGGACTAAGTTAGTGGCATCATATTTTAGTTTCAGAGCTGGAATTATCATGTGTAACTTTTGAGTAGCTATAGGAGAAGACACAGTAAGTTGGGCTGGTAGTTTGCTTTTTTCCTGATGAGGGAAGGGGGTTAGAGGTCCAGTATGTAGGATTTAGTGGCATCTAGCGGTGAAATTGCCATTTGCAACCATTTGAATACCGCTCGTCTCACCCTTCCATTCAAAGCGTGTAGGAGAAACTAAGGTGGCCGCGAAACTCAATCTAGAGCCCTTGATTGGTTTGTCTGTTCTGGGCTACTGTGGAAACATGGCGGAAACAAGACGATTCTTATTTTCAGGTGATTATACACTAATGAAAACATACTTATAAATATTATATTCCATTTCTGCCAATAGCTCCTCCTAATTGTTACATACTGGACCTTTAAGAGTCATGGTTCACTATTAAACATAACATGGTTGGAAAACGTCAGCCTTTGCCAACCCCCTCCCCTGATAAATAATGAACAGTCCCTAAGGGACTTTTTTTATAGGATATGATGCATAAACAGGAATAGGGTGCTGGGGTGGCTGACATGGATAGGGATTGTATAATAGGATAAGGGTACAATGGTGTAAAGCATGGAGTATTTAGCATAGTTTAGGGTGTGTGTAGGGTGTGTTTTTTAAGGGATTTAGATTGTAAATCTATTCTGATCCACACTCCAGTGCAGAAGGTGGTGGCGGTAAAGCACCACTAAGCTGGATGCCAACTGCCGTAAAAGAAGAAGAAGAGGAAGAAGCCATGGCTGTTCAACATTCAAAGAAAAGTAGCTGTGATGAGGAAAACGGGAGAACCAGGAAAGACGAAACAATAATATCCAGGCTACGTTTTGGTCATACAGGATTACATTACAATACAACAATACATTATGTAAAATAGGAAAACATAATACTGGAAGATGCTCATTCTGTGATCAAGAAGAAATTGTAGAACATGTCATGATTTACTGTCCAAAATATGATGCTGAGACTAAAGAGAACTGTCACTGAACCTTAAAGAAAAAGGGGAAGGGTTGATTTACGAGATCTTTTACAAAGAAGTGTTATCTGTAGTTGTTTCATTATCTTAGGAGAACAAATTTGATAAAGAGAATATAACTATGGTGTGTTTATTTTTTTCAGTTTATTTTCTTTTATTTAATCATTAGCGAATGTATAGTTAGAGTCCCGATCAACGCTCATTGCCACAGTTGGTGGCGGTAATGCACCATAACGTTGGTTGCCAACCGCCATAAAACTTTACGAAGAAGAAGAAGCCATGGCTGCCTCTAGCGCGTGCAGCGGCAGGCAGCAGCTCAGTCCTTGGTTAGAGCTGTGTGCAATAGAACCAACAGACCCTGAAGGTTAGTAGGCTAAGTTTCGCCGCGAAGTTTTGCTCTCTTTACCGTCGTGTATTGGTATTTGTGAATTTTTATTGTATAACAGTTAGGGTTGAGGAATTTTAAGATGGAGTTAGGTGAAGGTTTTACGAAGGAAGCTAATAGTTAGCTTCAGCCTTTCATAACACATTACAGCTGCTAACATGACGAAGACTGTAGCCTGGAACGTGGCTGGTTATGTGAGCTGGAGCTCTGTGGGCTTTTGACAGGATGAAACTAGATTCCTAATACTTCATCATCGAATATACAGTAGAATACACCACAGTAAGTGTCAGCCAGACATGGTAGCTTGCTGTAGCTCTCCCATTGAGCGAGAAAAGTATTTTTTGAATACTTGTTATAGTGATTATATCGAAATATGAAAATATCCTTTTAAATATAAAGCTGAAGATAACCCGTGCACAGCAGTGCTTCTCTCCTGGGTGCCATCTGGTGCTGAGAAAACGACAGTAAACCAAAAAACCAAATAGTCCAGCGCACACCAGGATACTAGGATAGACATGTCAGGGAAGTCAGAGGCAAATTGATTGTCTAGTTGATCTAAGACTACAGAGCCAAAAATTATTAAACAGTGATCTTAGATCAGCTTATTTTGTCTGATTTTCTGCCCATAATATTCTCATAAAATGTTTGGGATATGTTATTTGATGGATGACTTAAAGGATTAATCCTTCAAATTCTTCACCAGTTAATGTCGATTAGCTTAGTTAATTTTATTAACTAATTGAAATGAACCCCTTTACACTGATCCAGTGTAGTAGGCTTTATCATTTTAAATGCATTTCTACTGCAGTATCTCAAAGCTGTGTCAAACTGACTGACTGTGGTCATGCAGACAACTATAGAGAGGGGGAAAAAAACGTATGCAGAGAAAGATAGACATATGTCTTTCTTTTCAGTGCTATATTTAAGGCTGCAACTAATAATTATTTTCATAATCAATTTATCTGCCCATTATTTCTTTGAGTAATCGATTAATCATTTTGTCTAAATAACAGAAAACAGTTAATAATGCATATCACAATTTATAGAGCAGAAGGTGATGTCATCAAATGTCTTGTTTTGTTCGAGCAACAGTTTTTTTTTTTTTTTTTAAATCACTTAAACAATTAATCAGTTAACAAAAAATAGTTGCAAAGTTTCTGTCAATGGATTAATCGACTAATCTTTGGTGCTTTACATTTTTTTTAATCAGCACATCAGCTTAAAATATTTAAAGGGAAGAGTGGTTTAAAGAAGGAGCTAAAGTGAACTGGTTAGATAATAGCAGGGAACAGGGGCATAATGCAGTTTGCACATCAGTAAACCTAATACATACAGCTATCCTTCTCCCTGTCTAGCAATATGGCCTGTGTCGAGCAGGTGGCAGCAGTAGGACAGGTTCTGGTGGACCCAGGACTGGACCTTACCCGGCGGTTCAGAGCCTTATTCACACTGAAGAACCTGGGAGGTACAACATGTCCACAAAACATTGACACATCCATGAACATGCCGAGTTTTTAAAAATAAGAAATTGTATAAACAACAAATAGACTCTAGCACAAGTTACAGCAGCTAAGATCAATGAAAACCTTTTTATTTTTATTCCTCTATTCAAAAAACCTCTCCCTAGAGGAGGAACTCTGTGTGAGAGGCGACATATTTTTAAATCATTTGACAAAATTTGAAAAACAAAGATAATTAATATCGAATCTTCTTTTCCTTTCGGCTGTTCCCTTTCAGGGGTCGCCACAGCGAATCATGTGCCTCCATCTAACCCTGTCCTCTGCATCCTCTTCACTCACACCAATTAACTTCATGTCCTCTCTCACTACATCCATAAATCTCCTCTTTGGGGTTCCTCTAGACCTCCTGCCTGGCAGCTCCAACCTCAGCATCCTTCTACCAATATATTCACAGTCTCTCCTCTGAACATGTCCAAACCACCTCAATCTGGCCTCTCTGACAGCTAATATGAGCTGTCCCTCTGATGTCCTCGTTCCTGATCCTGTCCATCCTCGTCACTCCCAAAGAGAACCTCAACATCTTAAGCTCTGCTTCTTCCACCTCTGCCTCTTGTCTTTTCTTCAGTGCCATTGTGGTGAGACCAGCTGTACATCGCTGGTCTCACCACCGTTTTGAACACCTTTCCTTTCATTCTTGCTGATACTCTTTTATCACACAACACACCTGACACTTTTCTCCACCCGTTCCAACCTGCTTGCACTTGCCTCTTCACCTCTTTTTCACAGTCTCCATTGCTCTGAACTGTTGACCCTAAGTACTTAAAGTCCTGCACCTTCTTCACCTCTGCTCCTGTAACCTCACCGTTCCACCTGGGTCCCTCTCATTGACACACATGTATTCTGTCTTACTGCGGCTAAGCTTCATTCCTCTGAGATGGAGGTCTCCTCTGTCTCAGAGCAGACCTCCATCTCTCTAGATTTTCCTCCACCTGCTCCCTGCTCTCACTACAAATCACAATGTCATCCGCAAACATCATAGTCCATGGAGATTCCTGTCTAACCTCATCTGTCAGCCTGTCCATCACCAGAGCAAACAAGAAGGGGCTCAGAGCCGATGCACACCCACCTCCACCTTGAACTCCTCTGTCACACCTACAGCACACCTCACCATGGTCTTACAGCTCTCATACATGCCACTCCAGACTTCCTCATACAATACCACAGCTCCTCTCTCGGCACCCTGTCATACGCTTTCTCTAAATCTCCGAAGACAAAATGCAACTCCCTATGACCTTCTCTGTACTTCTCCATCAGCATCCTCAGAGCAAATACTGCATCTGTTGTACTCTTTCTAGGCATGAAACCATATTGCTGCTCACAAATGCTCACCTCTGCCCTTAGCCTAGCTTCCACTACTCTTTCCCACAACTTCATTGTATGGCTCATCAGCTTTATTCCTCTGTAGTTGCCACAGCTCTGCACATCTCCCTTGTTCTTAAAAATTGGCACCAGTACACTTCTCCTCCATTCCTCGGGCATCCTCTCACTCTCCAAGATCTTGGTAAACAAACTAGTCAGAAACTCTACTGCCACCTCTCCTAGACACTTCCATACCTTCACAGGTATGTCATCAGGACCAACTGCCTTTCCACTCTTCATCCTCTTCAACGTCCTTCTCACTTCACTTTTGCTAATCTTTGCTACTTCCTGCTCCACACCAGTCACCTCTTCTACTCTTCGTTCCCTTTCATTTTCCTCATTCATCAACTCTTCAAAGTACTCCTTCCAACTTCCCATCACACTCCTGGCACCTGTCAATACATTTCCATCCTTATCTTTAATCACCCTAACCTGCTGCACATCCTTCCCATCTCTCTTTGTCTGGCCAACCTGTACAAATCCACCTCTCCCTCTTTAGTGTCCAACCTAGCATACAAGTCCTCATATGCTCTTTGTTTGGCCTTTGCCACCTCTACCTTCACCTTACGCTGCATCTCCCTGTACTCCTGTCTACTCTCTTCAGTCCTCTCAGTGTCCCACTTCTTCTTAGCTAACCTCTCTCTCTGTATACACTCCTGAACTTCCTCGTTCCACCACCAAGTCTCCTTGTCCACTTTCCTCTTTCCAGATGACACACCGAGTACCCTCCTACCTCTCCCTGATCACAGTAACTGTAGTGGTCCAGTCATCTGGGAGCACTTCCTGACCACCCAGAGTCGGCCTCAGCTCCTCCCTGAAAACTACACAACATTCTTCCTTTTTCAACTTCCACCACTTCGTCCTCTGCTCTGCCTTTGTCCTCTTCATCTTCCTCACCACCAGAGACATTTTACACACTACCATCCTGTGTTGTCTGGCTACACTCTCCCCTACCACTACTTTACAGTCACTGGTCTCTTTCAGATTACAACGTCTACACAAGATGTAGTCCACCTGAGTGCTTCTACCTCCGCTCTTATATGTCACCCTATGTTCCTGCCTCTTCTGGAAGAAAGTGTTCACTACAGCCATTTCCATCCTCTTTGCAAAGTCTACCACCATCTGTCCTTCTGCGTTCCTGTCCTGAAGACCAAACCTGCCCATCACATTCTCATCACCTCTGTTCCCTTCACCTACATGCCCATTGAAATCTGCGCCAATCACCACTCTCTCACCTCTGGGGATGCTCTGCATCACTTCATCTAACTCACTCCAGAATTTCTCCTTCTCTTCTAACTCACATCCTACCTGTGGGGCATAACCACTCACAACATTGAACATCACCCCTTCAATTTCCAGCTTCAGACTCATCAACCTGTCTGATACTCTTTTCACCTCTAGAACATTCCTCACAAACTCCTCTTTCAGGATAACTCCTACTCCGTTTCTCTTCCTATCTGACTTATGGTAGAACAACTTGAACCCTGCTCCTAAGCTTCTAGCCTTGCTACCTTTCCACCTGGTCTCCTGGACACACAGTATGTCCACCTTCCTTCTCTGCATCATGTCAATCAACTCTCTAGCCTTCCCTGTCATAGTCCCAACATTCAAAGTCCCTACTGTCAGTCCTACATTCTTAGCTTTCCTCTTCTCTCTCTGCCTACGAACACACCTTCCTCCTCTCCTTCTTCGTCTTCGACCAACAGTCGTCCAATTTCCATCGGTACCCTGTAGGTCAACAGCACCGGTGGCGGTCGTTGTTAACCTGGGCCCCGACCGATCCGGTATGGAAGCATTGTCACGATTCGCATTTTTAATTTGGCATGGGTTTTACGTCGGATGCCCTTCCTGACACAACCCTCTACATTTATCCAGACTTGGGACTGGCACAAGAAGACACTGGCTTGTGCCCCCTTGCGGTTGCATTATAATTAATATTGAATATATTTGAATATTAATTAATGTGCGATATAGCAAATGACCATATCGTCATATTTTCACTGTTTACACTGGTTGCCGCTGAGGGGTAGTTACGTTACTTTAGTCAGTCATAAAGTGTGTAGATAAGCTCAGGTTGCAGTATAATAGTTAGTGAAAGGCTGTGTGTTGTTTGCTAACACAGAAAATAAAAAGTCCCTGTTTATGTAGCGTTACTAAGGTGTCTTCTGCTCTTCGAACATTTGGTCCAGACTGAACAGCTAATACACGCGAGTATCATAGTTTGGTCCACGAACTCGCCTGGATAGCGCCTGGTTTCAGTGATATTTCAGGCTGACTGTGGAGCAGTTTGACTGGTCTGATGGCCAGATTGGCTACAGCGTGACATTGTGTTTCTGAAACCATAGTGTTGTCTATTCATTAGTAAGGAGAGCGTTTTGATATCTTTTGTCCTTGTAGCTGTTTTAATACACTCATCAAGCCATAAAGTCGTCTGCCTGCTACCTTAGAAATTTCATTAAATAAGTGTTTGAGAAAATGTTTATATTAGAATCTGGGCTTATTTTACGTTGATTGACATGTCAGTCTGTGTGTTTTTATTTTTATCATGTTGAAGTTGCCAGTTTAAACCTAAAGTTTTGCTCTTTAATATGCAAACCTTTGTTTACATTTTGTTTTGTGCTGCATTATACAATGACAGTGTTTGTGTTTGTGTAGTAGACACAAAGCTAGCTGATGCGGGGTGTCCTCTGTCATCATGAACAAAGTGAAAATATTTTGTCACAATGAGTGTTTTTTTTCTCTTCCACATATAATGAGTAACATTATGTTTTGTTTAAAGAACTTTAAAAGTTCTCAGTCTGTGTGATATTTGTGCAATATGGAGCTGGACTATGCTTTTATTTCTATGAAGTGTATACTTTAGGTTAGCAACTAACAACCTAGCAGAAGTGGTGATGTGGTTACAAGAAACACACTGTCAAGTGTTTTAATTTGATAGATAGAATCAGAATAAATGTATTACATGAGTATTTTAAGCATTTACACTCTGGTGCCTTGCTTTAGGCAAGGTGACATGAAGTCCAACCAATTAGGTAAAGTAAAATAAGTCATTTATGTTGGATTTGGAGGAAGATTACCAGACTCTGTTTTTTGTTGGCCCTTTTCTTGATTAAAATGAAATGAACGTTACTTGAGTTGAGAGCAACTCATTATGTAACGTTGAAAGAGATGCAGTGAGTCAGAAGTATAAATAATATGTAATTTGTTAAGCTATGAGAAGAGGAAAAGTCCGCTAACTGCTAGGCTAATTTCTACATTGTAAAATGCCATAGGCTTAAAGATTCAGTGTGTAATATTTAGGGGGCTCTATTTTTAGAATATGGCGATAATATTCATAAGTATGTTTTCATTATAGTAATGAACAAAATATCAAGACTGCTAACAAGGAGTGGAGATTATGATGGTCCTTTACTGTTTACATCTTGCGTAGGCTTTTGTTGTTGACCTGTTTTATGTATTCAGTAATGAAATGCAGACATAGACAGAGGCAACCTTTTGCTGTTGCATGTTACTGTTTCTCATAGGCAGTTAACTGTTTAGAAATTGAACTCTTGGTTATATATTAGTAATATACATTTGCTATGACTCCTAGTTATGATGTGTAGTCAAGTCCACCAAAACAGGATGAACACTTCAAACAGGAAATCTGTGCAAAATCTTGTATTGTGTGAATTGATTTAAGCCATAACCTGTGTGTCAGGTGCTGAAGCTATAGAATGGATCAGTAAGGCCTTTACTGATGAGTCTGCTCTGCTGAAGCACGAGCTGGCCTACTGCCTGGGACAGATGCAGGACGGACGGGCCATACCCACTTTAAGTGCTGTACTCAAAGATACACAGCAGGAACCGATGGTCAGGCATGAAGCAGGTAAACATGCATGCACACACTATGGGGGGTCAGTCAGCTCAATACCAAACGCGTCGTCTCTGTCTTTGTCTTTTACATCAACACACTTACGTGCACAGGCATGCTCACGATTCTTTGAACATAATGCATAAACACATACGTACACGTGTGGCTGACTATTTCAGATCTGGAGGTTGGTGGTTTGTTTACTGCACAGACTGTGAAAAAGATTTGAGCTTGAATCAAACAGTTCTATGAATAAATAACAAAGACTGTCCATGCAACAAGGTGTCGGAGGTGAGGAGGGAGAGGCGAGGCAGAGATACTGCATGAGATGAATTTGAGTCAAAAATCATTCTTCTTTTTTGGAGTCATAACTCAAATCTGAACACACTGACATGAAACACATATCGCTGATCTCATTCAGTGTTACTTACACTTCCCTAGGATATCATTATCTCTCATCTCCAGAAATCTACATAGAAATCATCATAGAAAAAAAAGACGCTTCAGAACTCATCACATTTTTAAGTTTTCTTCAGTGTCAGTACATCTGTTTATATAAAAAAAGTAGAAGGACAAGTAGCTCTTCACATGGAAAAAAAGCTCACATCCACTTTAAAATACAAGGACGTCACTGCGGACGGGATTTAAATTACTGGAGAACCAAGTAGATGGAAGATGAAAAACAGTAGGTAATTATGGCTGTAATTATTACTGGGTTACCCACATACGCACTCCGGACGGAATTAATATCACTGACCAACGCAGGTAATGTTAAAGTCAGAGTTTATCATTTTAAACCTTGTATGATATTCCTATCACATCCATACAGCTACTTTGAACATATAGGGTTCAGTAACTTAATATAAGGGATGAACGGCTGATAAATAGAACAATTAATTAGAACAGATGCCACATCGAAACAACAAAACCGTGCAACAAACCCCCGGTAAGAGAAACAATATGAGCAATCAATCAAACAGCTGTCGAACAAGCACAACACAAACTTGCAGAAATGTGATGCCTTCGACCGCTCTGCCTGCAGTCAACTCCCTTGTACCCTCTTAATCCACAGCTTGTATGTTTTTATGCTGATAGTGAACTGTTACGAACAAACTTAAAACGATCGCTAACTGTATGTTGTAGTTGAGCCGAATTATCCACGCATCTTAAAATGAGTTGAATTCTTGAAGACTTGAGGCTGAGACCAACTAGCCCCTTCCCTCTCTACCTGCAGTACCTGCGTCGGAAGTTGGGTTTCCATCCACCTGTTTTTATCTGCATTTTCAATTTGTGCATAAAAAAATGGACTGGAAAAGACTGGCTGAGGTGGAAAAGTTGGAGTATCAATAAAAGCAAAATGCGACTGGAAAATGTCATTAAGTACATACAGCTTTTGACTTAAACGTCCACTGAAGCTTCCACTGCACTGAAGAAATGTACACATGCATGAGTGGACATGTGCACTTTTAATATGTGCGTTTGGTAGTGAGCGGGCTCTTCATTCCCCCATACGCACGCGCACACACACACTCAAATTACTTTCCTGACATAAGCCAGACAGCCTTTGTTCAGCAGAAAATGTTTAGATGATTACAGTATGTATAAATGTATGTATTTACTCCTCAGTAAAACACAGGATACAAATACTTTAGCTGCACAAGAACTAGAAGCAACAGTGCTGTATCTGTGTCTGCTTGTCTGTCACTCTGACTGTGTGTCTGTCTTTAGGGGAGGCTCTGGGAGCAATTGGTGATCCTGTGGTTCTGGACCTACTGAAAGAGTACAGTCAGGATCCTGTCATAGAGGTAGGAACATACCACTGCCTTGGTAGTTACAGTAGTTACAGGCTAAGTGTTATCAAGCCAGTAAAACAGATTGTCATTTCAACTGCATAAAATAAATATGAACAGGAAGACAAGAGTGTAGGCTGGTATTTCTTGCTGGAGTAATTTAAAAGGATGCTATTTAATTTCAGCTAAATTTGTGTTCCTTTAGTATTTTGTATACTATGACAATATTGATCAACTGTCAGTAAAAGTAAATACAACCTTTCCACAAAATCTTGTGCAAGTCTCCATTTGAAGTTATGCACCTTTTTGCAGTAGGCCACGCCCATGCCCCCTTTTAATCAGTTGGCATAAACACACACACACTTAAACTCCATGCCAGATTTCAGTCTCTTAGGGCGAAAACTGTGGCCTCCAAAGGGTGAGGATATTTTTGTGGGCCAATCGACCGACTGTCAAAGCGAGTTATGGAGCTGCTAGTCGCAGCTATAAAAAAACACGATTGAGTTGCATCAGCATGCAGAAAACACGCTAATGTCGTACTCCCATTTGGGAACGAATCTTTGGAATCTATGGTACAACTAACGGATGAAAAAGCTTTTTTCACACTCCATCAGTGCGCACTTGGGAAAAGCAGTTCTATTACAAGATGCAGTCCATTTGTGGGTTCACATCTCACGCATGAATCAACATGTTTTTGTTCTGTATTTATCCTCCCAAATTACAATTAAATGACTCACTAGCTCATTAAAAAATATGCAAGGGGAAATAGTGAGGGGCGAGTATAAAACCAAAACAACTTTACTTGGTTGGTATTTCATTGTTACTACTTAATAAAAATATATACAGAAAAACTCTCAGCAACACTCATAGTGGCCACACAGCTGATTTCATGCACTGCTGAATAGTGAAATGGCATTGTCCACAGTGACAGAATCTGTTACAGCGTGGCAAATAGCATGTTTGATTTGTGGGGATTCTCTCCAGAGGCAGTTCAGCTCAGATCAGCAGGGTGTTGATCACCTCAGTGATTAATAACAAGGCACTGCTAGGTGTGAGTTCTGGCTCCCTGCCTCTGGGACCAGAATATCTCAGTTGGATTGGCTAGTGGGAGGACCCCTTAACCAGACGACAGCCAAGAATTTGATTTTGTATTTTGGCCAACTGACAGATGTTACTAACAGATGATTAAATTAGCCAGCAACAATTATCAGTTCAGCTGGCAAAATCACACCTGATGATAAACTTTCAACTCTTTAAAGTTGTTAAGACAACCAGCTTTAATTAAAGCCGCAATTAGCATTTTACGGGTTCCAAGCACAACATTTGACATTTATGCATTAAACTACTTTTAAGCACGTAAGTAAGTATCATTGTGTGAGTGAACAGAGGCCATAATGGACAGTAAAGAGAAACAGGAGGATGACAAACAACAAAGGTCCCCGGCCAGATTCGTACCATGGACCTTGTGGTGCATGGTCGGTGCCTAAACCCAAAATACCAGGGCTAGCTTGAACTGGTTGTCTTTTGTTTCAAATTTACAGATAAAACTCTGAAATAAATCACACATGACTTTGATCAATACAGAAATGTTTTCTGATTAAAAGTTTGATCACACATTTGGCAAGTTAATATACCATGTACTGTACAAACATATCCTAAGACATTTATTGTCACTCGTCCTCAATTTTGGACATATTTCAAAACCTTTTACACCACATGTCCAGAATCTTATCAATCTGAATCAATTTTGGTAGCCTTTGAACCTATCTTATAGGAGTTTTAGGAGTTAATTGATTTACTAAAGTTTAGTTTATGCACATCTTGCAAGATGTGTTGTAAAATGATCGACCTCTGTGACCTTCTGTTGATTTTTGACACATTTTTGAAGTTTTGAGAGCAGAATTGCAAAAAAAAAAAATGTATAAACACCACCCACTTTCATCAATCATAACCAAATTTCAGGTGCTTACTTGGTTATGACTGTAGTCCAGTGAATTTCACAAAAAAACGTTGTCGGTTATGACATATAAACTTCTTGAGCTTGCGGCTCAGAAAGACCCTAAAATTTGCAGCGAACCTCAGAGCCTGTGAACATGTGCACCAAATTTGGTTATGATAGAATGAGAATAAGCTTTATTGACCAAGTATGTGTACACATGCAAGGAATTGCTCAAAGCAAACTTGATTAATGAGGGTTGACGTAAAATGGGCTGCATTGTCACAACTTTGAATATGAATTGTGGAAAAACGGAACAGCATATCATAACAAAAAGGAATAACTTCTGTGCGGCTCGGTTCAAACATTTTAATGCGTAAAATTGGGTGAAGATTGAAACAAATTTGAAGAGTTTTGGACTTGAATCAAACTGGAGGGAAACTGCATGGGCAAAGATGGCTGTGGCCTACACAAAAAGATGCGAAATCAACCAAGCAATCCAGTGGAAAAAAAATTTCTTTCTCATAGGGTTGATAACTTATTGATCAAAACGTAAACGTGGCTGTTTTAGCACCACCTGATGGTGTTTTTTGGTGTCGTGGTTTCTCCAGATACTTTTAGGGGACGACGACAACAACGCAGTGTGAAAATTGTCCCAAAATCACAGTTTTGATATAAAAATAATTCCAAAAATATAGCCAAATGCATGTCACCACACACATTTCTACGATCTCCTCCATTGGGTTGTGTTGGGATGCATGTCTGAAATGTGCAAACAAAACTTGTGTATGAGGCATATAACCTGTTGTAAATGTCAACGCCTCCCTGCAGGTTGCAGAGACTTGTCAGTTGGCTGTTCGTCGGTTGGAGTGGCTGCAGAGTGGAGGAGAGAAACAGTTGGATGATGCAAGTACAGATAAGAACCCCTACTGCTCGGTAGACCCGGCCCCTCCAGCAGTAAGGAAGAGTGTGTCAGAGCTCCGCTCCAGCCTGTTGGATGAGAGTCTGCCACTCTTTGAACGCTACCGCGCCATGTTTGCCCTGCGTAACCTGGGTAACGAGGAGGCTGTGCTGGCATTGGGAGATGGTAGGATACAACACTATGGCTTATTGTTTTATGTGTGTATCACTGCAGTTGTTACAAAACCACGCAACTGTAACTTAAGATCTGATAACTTTTGGTCATTTTTATTTTTTGACCTCTGTGAATTGAAACATTTTGTACAATAATCAGCCTGTTTCAGTGTGAAATAGAAAAAATCAAGGCTGGTTGTTTTTGCTGAGAATTTTGCACTGCATTTTAGAGAGATTTTTGTTTTTTCACAGTGACAAGTAATCCCATCATACTATGCATTATGGTCCTGGACCACCATATAAAGGAAGTCAAACATTTCAGTTACTGAGAAGTTAAAGAAAATTCATTACGAAAAGAATGTGGAAGATAACAATTTATCGGGTAGTACTATCTTCTTAAAGAACTGAGAGTTAGAAAGAAAATATGCCAAGCTGGTGCAAAGTAAATAAAAATGATCTAAGAAAAGTCAGTTCAAACCATGTAAAAATAACAATGATGTGGGAGTGCTATATTACAACAATACTAATCAATAAAACAATGGTCTCCCTAATAGACCTTTGGGCTTTCATGGAAGGGAATTTTCTTAAAATAAATGATGGTTCTGTGTTACTTTGCACAGTCCTGACATAGTTTTTGCCATCCTTTTAAAAGTAAGAAGATTGCCCAACAATCCAGGACAGAGATATTTGACAGTTTTTAAACTACTTAAAACACCATACAGAGGGTAACCTTCAAATTCAAGTTAGCAGGCATGCAAACTTTCTCCATTTTGAAGAAGAAAAAATTTCGGGTGGGGCTGGCAGTTGGAAAGCCTTAGGAATTTGATCAAATTGGAGGAAACACAAATTGTTAGCAAGCTAGCTAACATTGTTAACTATCCCATTAGATACAGTAATGTTACCAATTTGATAACTTGATAGCTAGATAACCTGGGGTTGTTGGCTAATGTTTGCTAGATAATTGACCAAATACTCAGTGACAGACAGCTAAGGTAACGTTAGCTAGCTTATCAAAAGCAATTTTATCATAGTTTTATTATTTTTGGGAGATGAAGTGTATATTGCACATAAGTACCCTGGTAATTCATTTACATTCGGTGCATAATGCGTAGTTTGCCTAAATATAAAAACTGACCTGAGTGTACTGACCTGAACTTTGAACTGGAATGATGATGGCATTGGGAAATTGTATGTCATACATGTAGCCTGCTTTTCAGCTTCTCAGTGAAACAGACCTGTAATAATAAGAGCAGTGTTTGGCTTGTTTGACCACTACATAAACCTCTATTTTAACGTATTTGTCTCCAGGCCTCCAGGCCTCCAGTGCTCTGTTCCGTCATGAGATCGGCTATGTCCTGGGTCAGATGCAGCACCCGGCAGCAGTCCCAGCCCTGCGTGCAGCTCTGGAGCGTTCTGGCGAGAACCCCATGGTTAGACATGAGGCGGCAGAGGCTCTTGGCGCCATTGGCAAAGAGGAATGTCGGGCTGTGCTGCAGCGTTACCGTGGAGACGGAGAACGTGTCGTCAAGGAGAGCTGTGAGGTCGCTCTGGATATGCTTGAGTATGAAAACGGTGACCAGTTCCAGTATGCAGATGGACTGGTCAGGTTACAGGGTTAAAGGTCATTGTCACAACTGAAGGGGCTTTCACTCAAATCTCCATTTTAACACTTTTACTCTCTGTGTTATTGTATTACCTTATACAGCAGGACACCTCAGTGCTATGTCAATAAAACTATTGGATCCTCTGGGATGAGGCTTTATAGTATGAAAAATCAAAATGAAACTGTAAAAGCCCAAACAAACCGGACAGGACTTGGTGAGCTGCAGGAGTGAGCTCTTAGATTTTGGGGGTGTTGGTGTTGCTGTGTAGGGGGACAGGGAGGAGCAAAGTAGTTCTTTCCCCTCAAGATACCACTGCATTCAGATACAGCAAATTTGCAATATATGTTCTGTATGCTTTTTTTCCCAACACACAGCCAATGACAATAGACTGTAACACACACAGCATATTGTATCTGTGTTTGAGGAGTGTGTAACAGCTCAGGGCTGATTTCACAATTTACCTGGAAGTGTATTTTTAAATTATTTTCCTGCGGGCCATATAATTCTTTTCTGCTATCATTTGGAATTTTGTGGAAACTACAGCACATTCACATTCTCTGGTCAGTTTTGGGCTGAAGGTCAAGACCTGACAGACAGTTGGATTATTTCAGTTTAAGGGTTTTTCCTCTGAAGGCATGTTTCTTTGTTCTTATTTCCTCTTATTTTTGTCTGGGAACTGTATGTGATCATACAGTCCAATAGAATGGAGATGAGGCAGTGCCAAATGGACTGGTTCTAAATTAAAGAAATGGTTCTGATCCAGGCGGCGCTACAGTCGATCAGGCCTGATGTCAGTTCATTCTGCTATAGCTAATTAAGAGAAGCCAAAGATCTATCGGCTTCTCTGTTGTGGATTTACAGTATGTTGGGAAGTACACAGCCCTCATTGTAGGTAAAACTCATTCCAAACTGTAATCTGCTACAGATATTAACAGTGCAAAATTGTCCTCAATCTCTCATGCTCCTCTGGCTGCTTTATTACTAGATTACTGTAGTAAACAGGATATCATTTTAATCTCTTATCATTTGCCAGGTGTGTACTGTATGTAAAATTAAAATTATGTATACATTTTTGTTGTCTGTGATCTGTTACACAATAAGCCTCTTTATCTCTTCAGTCCTACTGATTAAGTTCACTGAACAGCAGTGTGGTATAGATTTTATTTGCACACCTAAAAACTGATGCTTTTTCTACCTGGGGTAACTGATTACATTATTGTTGTTTGTACATATACTTAACAGAATACAGATGCTTCCATACAGGACACGAGGGTCTCACTGAATTGTTTGAGAATGAAAATGATGCGAATCATATTCTATGACCATCACATTCACCAGATCACAACCAAATTGAATACCTATGGAAGTTTTTGGAGACGACGTTCACTACCACCACCATCAAAACACCAAATGAGGGAATATGTTTTGGAAGAATAGCAACATGCAAGCAGTGTATTTCACCATAGTTTGTCACACTAGCAGAACAGTGGAGAGGTGGATTATACTGCTGCAGTAGTTCGAGGTCTTTCTATGACTGTTACGATGATTTGTTTCCTTCATGAAAACCTTGGAACCTGTGATAGCTGTCTGAAACCTAGCCTACCAAAGATGCTGTTCTCCATCTATGAAGGAACTTCAAACCTTTTTACACTCTCCTTTCACAGCTGTGTGGTACATAACAGTTGCCCTATATTAACTTTTTTCAGCTGGACATTATATCATAAACATGCCAGACGTAAATAATGTTATATGCTTTGGCAACGATGGAGCCCTTAGTGTGCATAACTATAAAGGAGTGACACCAGTGAAGGAAATAATTAGAAAAGGCCATGACTAGGTTATTCCACCCTGGCCCTGACCCTACAGTTGCGTTTTGCCAAGTCTGTGTGTAGTATCACTTAGCACAGTTAGTGCTAATGATATATTCCCAATGTATAAAACCTTTTAAAACAAAAGGTTAATATTTGTGTGACCCTTTTTTGCTCAAGTAATTCAGGAATAATTTATGTCCCACTTTGTCGAAACCAGGCCTGTTTTAAGTCATGGTGCATGTAAAGATGCTGACACTGGTAAAAGTTACATTTTTACAGAGGAGCAATAGAAAGCATCCTGACTGGAAACATCACAAACTGGCATGGGATGTGCACGGCCCAGGACAAGAAGGCTCTGCAGCGGCTGATTAAAACCTCTCAGAAGATGATTGGTACCAACCTACCGAGCATCAGTGATATCGTGAGGTGAGGTGCCTGCTCGGAGCCCAAAGGACAGTACCCACCCCAGCCACAATAATCTAATTTGTTGTGTTAGATGGTCGTGGTGTGGCTGGGACATTTTTATTTATCTTGAATGATCCACATTTAATTCACATCAAGCTTCCACGTCAACACATAAGTTAAACACTTGGTACAACTTCCTCTTTCATGTTTTTCATTTACATGAGAGAGAAATATTAAACGGTTATGTGGTCAAATGAATCGTTTCCGCGCAGGTAAGTAATTATTGTTAATAATTATAAGTATCTAAATATCAACTTCCATATCCTGTTGTTTTCTTATTATATATTTACTCCAGGCGCGTGAGCCTAGCAACCATTCTGTTACAGTAACCATAGCAACCGATTAAGCTTGGGTCGACACTGCCAGTGTTTCCCCGTGACACTGCTAATACATTGTGAATCCTAGCTATCCAGAAGGTTTGAACGTCTCTGCCCGTCTTGTAGCTACCGTTAGTCTGTCTTTATCTCAAACTGACAGTGTGTTGAAAGATAAAAGTTCAGAAACAAATGAAATAAACAGGTGAGGAACGATGGACACTCCGGATGAAAACCAAGATAGAAGTCAGAGTCTGCAGTCAGCTGCCTCGGTCAAGGCTTTCATGTTGAAAAACAGCACGAAAAGCAACCTGAACCTGTAAGTAGGCCTAACGTGTGAATGATGGAGTTATGTTGTTAGCTCATGGCTGCAAGTCGTCTTAGCTAGCTTGGTCGGTTGGTTAAAGCACATTCCGTGATCTCCATGTAAACAATTGAGTTTGACCATTAGCAAAATTCAAAACACAAGATTAGAAGCTGGTATCACTAAACATATTTAAATAAATGCCTCACACTAAAAAACAACTTTGCCGTTTAAAGTTGTTTCGCTTACATTACTGATGTAAATACAGCAAACAGCCTGTTCCAAGAAGCCAGTTTATTCCCTCCTCTGTTTACTGAGTTATCTGGATAACTTTGCTGAGTGAATTAACTTAAAACCTGAGACGCCTTAAACATTTAACATTGAAAATAGAGATTCTCACATTTGAGAAACAACAGTGAGACACAATTCCTTATGCAAAGAGCAATACTGAACTTTTTCAAACACAATGACAAAACAGGGAAATTTGTCGCCAATCAGCTTAAAAGAAACAAAGAAAATACTGATAATGGCTATCAAAGATCCACATGGAAATTTAATTCATAACCCAAATGACATAACCTGGATTTTCCGTGATTTCTATAAGGAAGACTTTCACTCTGAAAATGAATACTGCACCTCAAGTATCCACTCATTTGTTGACAACATCGAACTTCCTAAACTATCCATAGAACAGGCCAATACATTAGACCAACCAATAACCTCAGAAGAACTCAAGAAAGCTCTCTTCTCCATGCCTAACAATCAGATGACTTCCCTGTAGAATTCTATGAATAGTTTTAGCAACTCATGTCTCCGTCATGTCTCTATCAGAATGGTTAACGAAATTAAATTATCAGGAAATATACCACCACACATGAATACCACCCTCATTTCAGTTCTGCTCAAACCAAACAAGCACTGGAAGACTGCAATGAAAAAACGACCTTTCATGGTAGTGGAATCAATATTTCCACCAAGTTGTCAGAGCTATTTCTTCTTAATTTCACCCCACTACTTAAAAACATTGAAGAAGACCTTATCTTCTGGAGCAACTTACCCATCTCTTTGACCAGAAGAATAGCAGCAGTAAAAATGTCCTTACTACCAAAAAAAAAATGTCCATGACCCCTGTCCAACCCACATCACACTGGTTTAACAAAGACCATGAAGGTCTATCAGCCCCAAATTTCAGATTCTATCATTTCGCAACCCATCTACAATACATAACAAAATGGCTACAAGAGAACCAACAATCATGACACCCATGGCTGGATATTGAACAATATGAATGCCAGATATTATCAATATCAGATTTCCCATTTCTTACACAATTAAAAAACATAATTGCCTCAAAAACAGCTTGGTGGAAACTCAACCAAATCACCGGACATCCACTGATTCCAAATAAATTCTCTCCAATATGGCACAATCCGGACTTTCAAATAAAAATAAACCTCTAACATTCAACTCATGGAAAAGATCAGGTACACATCTGGAACATTTATTTGAAGACCACTCACTGATACCACATGAAGCACTAAGATGAAGGTATAATATCGGTGATAACAGCTTCCTGCAATACTCACAACTGAAACACTGTCTAAAAGGTAAAATCAGCCTATCAAACAACTGTCTTCTACCACCTCCACTGATTGATCAACTCAAACAATTAACCTTTCACAAAAAAATCCTTCTCAAAAATCTACAAGCTTCTGTTAAGAACAGACAACAATCTCTCCCTTCTGATCATGACAGGGGAAAAGACCTTGCTGTTACCAACAATATTAACTATTGTAAACTTATCTGCAACAACATTTTATCAATGTCCTCTAACACTAAAATACAACTAACTCAGTAAAAAATCCTACACAGAGTACACTACACTCAAACCTGTGTACTTCCACTGACTTTTGGCGTATAGACTTACTTTATTACTCAAGTATAGCTATGAATCAGAACATGTCCTATAGTGGCTGGTACCAATTTGCAGTCATAATACAAAATAATACAATAATACAGAACAGAACAAACACATGCTACCACCTTCTAAGGAAAATGCCTATGTTCTTTACAGTGGTAAATTTGTACATACATATGTGTGAATAACCTTTCTGGGTGGACATTCTCTAAAATGACCAACAGATGGTCAAACTCTGAGGAATCCTTTACTGATGTTGTTCTTTAATGTTCCAGCTATGACCATCTCACTCGGTTGGTGATAAAGGTGATGGATGAGCATCCACACAATGTGGTGGATGTGATTGAGGATATGAGCCGTGATGTGAAGCGGGGTTTATTTGAAGACAAGCAGAGCACCCTGCGAGTCCTTCCGCAGACTACAGCTGCTGAGCTGCTGGCTGAGCAGCAGCGCATGCTGTTTTCTCGGTCAGAAGAGGCTGACCAGGAGGAAGAACTGGTATTGGCTACATACACCTACACTGTACATTTGTCTAGGTGATTTGTAGGGGAAAGGATTTTTGACATCTAATGAAGCCAAGTTACATATCACTGTTATTTGAACAACATTTTATTGACTTTATCTTGTTTACTTCAATCAGATAGGTCCTGATTTAAATCAAAATTTACATTTTTAGACTGTATTTTATTTAGGCAAAATCCTTGTGCGGCTGCTTGTGAGGACAGATCATGACACTAAGGGCTCTTGGGTGCAGACACATACAAGGCCCCCCTCATATGTAGCAACAGATCCCCACACCACTTGTGGTTGTTTTGCGTCTTTTTGAGAAACAGTTTGCAAGTTAATTATAACTGTAAAGTGCAATGAAAATTGCCCTTGAACTTAAGTATTTAGTTCACACTAGCAATTAAGAGAGGATGTCTACCTGTTGTGCAAAGGTTTGTGCCACAGCAGATCCATTCTGACACCCCCTATCTCCACAAATATATACATAATATTATCAGGCACGATACAACATATTATAGTAAACCATCCTAGGAAACTTGTGGTGCAGGTTATATTTTCTTATGGCAGAACAACTAAGTTGTCAAACATATTTAAATTGCTTTACTAACTTTAATGTAGGTTTACTGTAGCCTAAATATGTGCAGCTGTGTTAAGTGGGGAAGAAATAAACTAAATTTAATAAACATAAATATAAGACATTACTCAGATATCAGTACTGCGGTCTTTGGATTTCCAACAAGAAATGTAAATTACAATCACTTGTTAGCTTGTGTTTAGATAACATTTGATATTGAAGATGTTTGACCTCTTTTGTTAAAAGAAAAAAGGTTTTAAAATATTATATTTCTCAAAGTAAGGTATCAATAAAAGTTGTTTCGTATCACTACCAAAACTCAGGTATCTTATTGGCACTAGTATTGAAAAAAAAATTCCCCAGCCCTTTTAATTATAAC
This sequence comes from Siniperca scherzeri, assembly GCA_027580175.1. Classification (NCBI taxonomy): domain Eukaryota; kingdom Metazoa; phylum Chordata; class Actinopteri; order Centrarchiformes; family Sinipercidae; genus Siniperca; species Siniperca scherzeri. The sequence goes on from CM050859.1 coordinate 2,937,621, forward strand.
CTTCAGAAAACCTCTTGAGCATGAAAGTTTATTCTTGACTATGGGATCAGTATGTAACAAAAAATCTCAAAAGCCCTTTTTAGAGCTTTCTCATGGTCTTAGAGCTGGCTAGTGTTATCACATGATCTAAGTATGGAACTTCGGTCACATGATAACAGGTGGTTGTATACCGAGGGATATGGGAACTCCTGTCTCTGTTTAAAGATGAGCTCTGGTGTCAGATGTGGGTGTCCTCCTTAAGCTATCTCCGGCCATCCACTGACTCCTGTTCAATGACCTTTGACCTCTTCCCAGTCAATGCTGTGAGCAGTTTTGGCCTAGTGTTCACAGGCAGATGATATTGTCTGTCTTGAATGTTCATTCAGTCTTTTGTCCAGGGTCCTTGCTGTTTCACTGATGTAGTGTTCCCGACATGCCTTTTCACCTGAAAATATATGAAAACAATATTTTGTGGCTATTGCTCATATAATATTTGGAGCTGAATTTGTATAATGTAACACTGTTTATTGGTCTTTATCAGGTGAAAACACCTCTTCCCAATGTGAGTGAGATTGGCTTCTACCTGGAGCAGGCTGGCGTGGGTCTGGGCAGGGAGGAGATGCAGAGGGTCTTCCTTGCACTCAAGCAGCTTGTTGAGTCGCAGGCGCTGCTGCGCTGCCGACTCTGGGGCAAGATTCTGGGAATAGAGAGCAGCTATATCGTTGCTGAAGCTGAGTACAGAGAGGGGGAGGAAGAGCAGAGCACTGAGGAAGCAGCTGAGGAAGTGGAGAGAGAGGCAGAGACTCAAGAGAATGATGAGAATGAGGTGAGGAAGTGGAAAGTACTCAATCAATGTACCAGATCATTAATTCTCTAATTGTGGCAGGGGTCTTTATTTACCTCAGCTGTAGAGAGCCTTCATTTGTTAAAGGCCTGGTTATTGTGTTACTTTGGTGTTTTCTAGATTCGAACTAACGTGTTAAAACACCAAAGTCACACAATAACACAAACAAACTAACCGGTCAAATCAAAACAGTCAATTAGGGGAACAAGAGTGTTATTGTTTCCTCTTATACTATTCATAGACCAGATCGGCACATACGGGTACTTCGCAAAACATCACAGCAGCGCCTCTTTTTAGGGGATAAAAACTGAAGATTCTATAGACGTCAATGCAATTTGACGTGTTTGAATTACAATTTTAACAAGTTTGTATGCATTCCTTTCGTGTTAAACAAACCTTTGTTTTGTAGACATGTCTAAAAATTATTTTGCGACCTTGCCTGAATCTGAGCGTTCGCAATATGAATTAAGGTTGATCGGTCAGTCGTCATGCCCCTTTAGTCTTCCTCCTTCCAATTGGATCAATGACCCAACACAGTGACCAGCCATTGCTTATCCGGACATCTAGACATATTTGATCGAATCACCAGGTAGTGATGACAGACATGTTAACGGTTGTTTCTAGTTTCACAGTAGTTTCCCACATAATGTGAAAGCGTGATTCTTTCCCCCAAAGGGGGCACGGCCTTGGTGCTTCATGACGCGATGGTCCATAGATATATATGGAAGGCCATTTATGCAAATAACGTCTTAGAGATTTTGTGTTTAGATGACATTAAAATGCATGTTAACACATGGATTTTGGCCGCGTTAACAAACGCAAATACTTGTTACAGCCGACAGGTTGTTCCATTCTTGGGTGTTTGAAAGGAAGTCTGAGGCACAGCGATTTTTGGCTATTGCTGTTCCCAGTCCAATAGTTCGTGGAGCACACAAACCAAAATTTTAGGATGTAACGAGTGCGTAGACGCCCACATTAGTAATTTATGCACAACGTGCTCCCTTGCATTGCAACCCTCCACATGAATATGTATGAGTGCCTTGATTCAAGGTCCCTCATTGGCCACAACCAGAAAAGGCATGTTAACGCGTCAGTTTTTGTTGTGGTAACGTGTCAAAATATAGCATGTTAACACAACCAAACTCTACATGTAAACACGCATTTAATGCAGGAGACCTTGGTTTAATGCAGGAGACCTTGCACACTGCAGGAAGCACTATTTATGTGCACATGGTCACTCCTACGTTCATAACAGGCTACAGTCCGTTTGTCATCACTGATAGACTTGGTTATTATCTCTGATTAACAGTACTTTTTCAATATTTTTTTCAAATTCCTTAAAATGTACTTTAATTTTCAATTTAAAAAATGCTTTACAAACTTTTTCATTTAATCTGCTTGCTCCCGTGAGGTAAGTGCACGCTGCAGATCAGACTGCACATTCGCACGGTGGAGAAACAGAACAACTACATAACAGAAAAAACAAAAATAAGACTTGTTTTCATAAGACATAAACCAGACTGTCACATATCGAGAATTTGCTACTGTTTGTAAAACTATTCTAGATGGTCTGACCCACTTAATGAAAAGCCATATAAGGTATAAAGATATTAAGACCTCAAACCACAAACCAGTTATAGGAGGTTTAGATACTGTATCACTAATTATAAATGCAATCATAAACATATTTGAAATTGATTGTACAAACAAAGAAAGATCAGGTTATTTTGGAATGAGTAAATTGGAATAAAACTTGTTTATTACCATATAAATACTGTATACTCAATAAGGCATGGCAAATACATTTAAAAATCCTACTGTGAGACAAAGAAAATCAATTAAAAATATATTTTGAATGTAAAGATCTCACGATTTTATTGTAAATGTGATGGTTTTAATGGGAACATTTTTCTATTCACAATTTTTTTTGAAGACTACCTATATTTTCCTCTTTTCCTTCATGATTTTACATATTTTATGAACTCTAAACTTTCATAAAAACCAAGAGTATATGCACAATTAAATATCATAATTACAGTTTTGAAAATACTTAGAATTTAATCTGCCTTTGTTTTATTTATTTATTTATTGTATTGTGTTGTATTTATTTATTTTTCTTATTTATTCCTTGTAGTCCTTTTTTCTTTTGTATTTCTTTTCATAATATTTGATTGTACCTTCTATTTACAATGTTTAACACTTTGTGACTGTGATGAAATGGAAAATTGTTTTGATGAATTAGAAAATTTAAAAGAAAAAAAGAAAGCTTCTTCCCGAGTCTCCCTTAATCCTTTCAAGGTAAAATGAGAAATGAAGGTGAAATTAACTGTCTATGAATTGTTTTTCTGGTCTTGTGGTGGCTTTGTTTGCAGATGGATCCACTTCCTCAGTCGACCTATCAACCCCTACCAGTGGTGCCGAAGGAGGCCATAGGAACAGGTGCTAACAAGTTACTTTACTATGTGTGCAAAGAGCCTGGTCTTCCTTGGGTAAAGCTCCCTTCAGTCACTCCTGCACAGATCACTGTTGCTCGCCAGATTCGTAAATTCTTCACTGGGAGGCTGGACACCCCAGTTGTGAGCTACCCACCTTTCCCTGGGAATGAAACCAACTATCTGAGGGCACAGATTGCTCGGATCTCTGCTGGCACACAGGTCAGCCCCCAGGGCTTCTTCCAGGCTGGGGAAGAGGAAGGTGATGAAGAAGACGAGGCACCCCGGGACAACTATGAAGTGAATCCTGACTTTGAGGGTGTTCCAGTTGCTGAAATGGCTGAGTCCACATGGGTGCATCATGTTCAGCACATCCTGCAGCAGGTACAAGTCTGATCAAAGCAGGTGCATTAACCATTTTCTCAGCTGATATATACACGTGAGTAAATATGGACTGCTTTAGGGCCGCTGTACTTGGGTGAACCTGGCTGTGAAACCAGGAGAAGACTCTAATGAGGAAGGAGAGGCTGAGGAGAAGGAAGAGGAGCCTGATGAGCCTGAGCCAGAAGTTGGACCCCCTCTTCTCACTCCCCTCTCCCAAGATGCAGGTCAGTCTTTGACTTTGGACATTTTCCTGCCAAACATGTAATGGGTTCAAAAGGTAACCAAGGATGTAATTTCCACTGGGCATAGGGGGGCTTGTTGCCCTCATTTTTAAAAATATCAAAACCTATGTCCTTGAAGGCAGCTAAGTCTTTTTAATATTTGTGTCTCTCAGAAATCTTCAACACCCCTCCCTGGAGCTCCAAGATATCCTCCACTCTCACCTCTCAGCATGCAGTAGCTGTGCTGCGTTCTAACCTCTGGCCAGGGGCATATGCATATGCTTGTGGAAAGTAAGTGAAAAGATCAGAATATTCTGACTTCCTGTGTTTCATTTCTGAAGTATCCTGAAGGCAATGTTGCAATTTACAAACAACCATGTGTTGTCTCTTAATTTAGGAAGTTTGAGAACATATATGTTGGATGGGGTCTGAAGTATGCAGGGGAAGGGTACAGCCCACCTGTCCCCCCGCTACCACAGAAAGAATATCCCAGTGGACCAGAAATCACTGAGGCCCTGGACCCATCACTGGAGGAGGAGCAGGTGGTGAAAGAAGCTTTAGAGGAGCAGCAAGCTGCCCAGGAGGAGATGGAGGACACAGACGAAGAGGAGGAGGAAGATGATGACTGAGAAAACAGTTACATGTTTTAAGTTTCTACATTTTGTATTTCAAGTATTTATTTGTAAGTCACTGGCCAAATAAATCAGTTTACACAGCAACATGGCTTGATATTGTAAATTCAGATGAATATAGTCCAATATCTGAAGAGGGCAGTAGTGTAAAGATGAGGCAGTGCTTGCAGTAGCAATGTACCCACCTTTTATTAAAGATACCCTGTGCAGTTTGGGACCACTAGTGGCGCTATGGAATAATGTTTTACGTGTTTGTCCCCATGTTGTTTGTTCTTGTGCACATGCACGAGGAAACACATGTACACGCACGTGGGTGACGTGATACACAGCTACCAATGGTTTCACACTATTCCACTGTTCTACAGGTGATGGCAATGTGTCAAGAAACACCACAGTGTTGTAGTGGTGTCTTCATTTTACCTCAAGATACAAAAAGAGCTTCCAGCATTCATACAAGGACCTTGAGGTTTAACACTTTCCTCTATTTCAATTCAATTCAATTTATTTATACAGCGCCAATTCATAACAGAAGTTATCTCATTGCACTTTTCCTGTAGAGCAGGTCTAGACCGTACTCTTTATAATATTAATTACAGAGACCCAACAAATCCCACCATGAGCAAGCACTTGGCAACCTAGAATTTTAAAGTAGTAATAATGTAATGGTAGTGGTAATATTAATATTAATAAAGTAATAATAATAGGAATGATAGTGATAGGAATAATAATGATAATTATAGTAATAACATTAATAATAACAATTGTAGTAGCAGTTGTCGAGCAGGAACACAGGGGCAGCAGGTGGCCCACAATCACAGATCCAGACTCTGCAGCTCCGGAGGCAGAAATACCTGTTGCTCTATATTAAAGAAACGATGAAACTCTGAACTCCTTCCAGAATTCACAAATTAGGTCAGCTCATGTAAGCTATTCTGTTCACAGTGAAGATGAAGATTTTGTTTACATTGATTTCCAATATACGCCAAATTCTGCATAGCAATGCTTTGGATGACTTTCCTCAGGCCTTTTTGTATGGAATCTGATATTTATGAAATAAATAGGTGAGAGCCCTTGAAACCACTTGGAGATAATACGAACATACCGGATAACTCCATATGTATACTGTAGGGTACAACAGTATCCAGGTAAGATTTTTACGTTAACGTTTCTTTAATATGCCAGTTCTCTTCTAACCAGTTCTCAGTGAATATAGACTTGTTTTTATAAAGATTATTCCCATTGTTCCAAATCAAGTATGTGTAAAGGGACGTTGTTTAAAGATGAGACCAAGACAATAACATCTGCCTGAAAGGTGAATAATTTGATTTTTATTTTACACACACAAACTGTACTGCAGGCTTTGAATATTGTATTATTCATATATTTATTGTTTTATTTGTTTTCATATTGTTATGGGATTTGGGACTATTTTGTTGTGGGAATTTGTGTATTATTGCTTTGTGTGATGGATGTGTGGATTTTACATGTGGACAAAGACTTATATGTTTGTAACAAAGATTATGTGTTTTCAAAGCTTTCTTATTATGAGAAAGAATTAGCATAGCATGTTTACATTCCATGGATGAATAAAGAAAAATGAACAACATTAAATGTATTTAGAAAAATTCATGTTCTTAACAACACTCCTGAAACATAAAGAAGCAGGAAAAATGTGGATTTATGTAGATAGTTCTTTGCTTGCAGAACAGTCAGACTGACTAAAAAGTAATGTAAAACGGAAAAGTATTTTTTTTAAATCATAAAGATATGTAGATTTTTCCCCAAAAGACTTCATTAATACAAAACAGATTTCATCCTAATGAAAGTATAAAACATTGTAAATGTAAAGTACAATCAGTCTTTAAGAAAGGAAATACAAAATGGAAAGGACAAGGACAATAAAGAAGAAAATCAATTAAATAAAATACAATCAAAAAATAAATACAATCAAAAAAGAAGAAAAAAGGCCTATTGAATTCTAAATATTTTCAAAAATGTAATAATATTTAATTATGCATAGCCAACTCTTTTTGCTTTTTATGAAATTTAAGAGAGTTTATAAAATATGTAATATCTTGAAGGAAAAGAGAAAATATTGGTAATCTTTTGGGAAAACGACATTTGTGTATAAAAACAATCACCAATATAATTCAATTCAGTTCAGTTCAATTTTTATATAGCGCCAATTCATAACAGAAGTTGTCTCATTGCACTTTTCCTATAGAGCAGGTCTAGACCGTACTCTTTATAATATTATTTACAGAGACCCAACAAATCCCACCATGAACAAGCATTTGGCGACAGTGGCAAGAAAAAACTTCCTTTAAGAGGCAGAAACCTCGAGCAGAACCAGACTCAATGGTGGGCGGCCATCCGCCGCTGCCGTGTTAGGTTTTAAGAAAGTAAGAGAGAGAGAGGTTTGGAGAGATTTAGAGAGAAAGAGATGGAGAGAGAGGGGTTTAGAGAGGGAGGAGAGAGAGAGCCGTCTTGGGTATACAGATCAAAATTGTAGCTTTGTTATAGAGTATCTTTGGTTATGCAATCAACACTACATCATCAAACACTGACAGAAAAAGATATAGAAGGCTCCGAGGACATGTCACGTAGTCAAGGAGCAGGAATCGGAATCGAGTAGCGGGTAAATACAAACTGTATTGTGAATGTAATAATCATGAACTTTGGGAGTGAGGACGAAGGATGGGACCATGGAGGTATGGAGTGGCAGAAAGTGCCGTTCAAAAGGAAGAAAAAGAAAAATGGAAATAGTGGTAATTAAAGCAGTTCAAGGGTAGAGTCTGATAAAATGGCAAAAAGAGCTAGGGCATATCTAAGCTCGAGGCCTGAAAACCAAAACAATGACTGGAAAGTAATAATTGAGTTTGTTGAGCATTTCCATCTCACATCGGTGGCTAAAGCTCTGGAAATGGACGTAGGCAAAGTGAAGTTTGCAAAGTACTTGAATAATAAGCGTATACTTGTACATGCAGTGAGTCAAGAACAACAGAACACGCTTCTGAAAATGACTACACTGGATGGTAAAAAAGTAAAAACCCATGAACCTGGCTCAGATGCTAGATACAGGGGGGTTATATCTGGAATACCACTATCTGTCTCAATGGAAGATATCAAAACAGAACTGAAAGGAGGGAAAGTGCTTGATGCTAAACGTATTAATACTAAAAGAAACACAGAAAGCGCCGAAACGCTGTCAGTAACCATCAACTTTGAAAACAACCTCCCAAGAAAAGTTAAGCTAGGTGTCAGGGAGTCTACACAGTCACCACGTCTCCGCCCACCACCGTCATTAGGTCCCAATCACCCGACTACTGATTACAATCACCTGTCAGCAATCACCCACCTGCACTATAAAGCAGCACTCCTCCCGTTCACTCACTGTCTGGTCTCAACCCTACCATGTTGATCTACCTGACTCACATGCATGTTTATTACGCACCTGTCCCTTGGATTCCACTCAGCTCTCGCTTGCGATCATCTCCTGGTTCTTCAGCGCCACTCCAAACCCTGGAAAAGAGAAAGACTTCAGTACCCAGATAAGACTTTAACAAAGACTTTCCATCATCCCGTTCACTTACCTGAATTCTCCTTCATCTGTGTTGGTCTCCTGCTGTTTTCAATAAACCTGCCAGATTATCTTCACTTACCTCTGTGTCCTGTGTGTACCTGCTGACACTAGTCTTCTTCAGCTATGCAGTAAGAGAGTTCATTCCTCCGGCATTAAGATGCTTCAAATGTCAAAGAATGGGTCAAACTGCCAGCCAGTGCAAAGGAAAAGAAAGATGTGCAAGATGTGGAGGTAATCATACATTTGGAAAGTGTGGGAAAGATGTCAGTTAAATGTTGCAATTGTGAAGGAGACCACAGTGCAGCCTATGGGAGATGCACAGTTCAAAAACATGCAAGAGAAGTCCAAAAATTTTAAATAATAAACAAAGTGTCATATGCAGAGGCTGTTAAGAGGGTCAACAACAAACATGTAGCAGTGGAAAACAGCACTGAAAGTTATAACCCAGGAAACAGTAATGATCCTCCAAGTTCAGAAAACAGACAAACACATCAGAGAGGACCACATGAGAGCTCCCACAGGTGCAGGGTAAAGGAGGGAACCATGTTGGCAGATAAAGTCAATTCTGTTGCATTTGTATGTACAGTGGTGTACGTCGGATTAGAACAAAATGACAGGAATGAGAGAATCGAAACAATTGTGGAAGCAGCAAAAGAGTACCTCGGGATGTCAAGTACAGAATGTGAAACGATACAAGGATTGATGAATGTGCTAGTGAAATTACATGTATGAGAATTGAAGCTGCCTCAAAGTATCAAGCTAAGCATAGGTGGAAGGTTATATAACTGGATCATGGATTTTCTGAACAGAATGTTTCAAGTTAAAGTAGGATCAGAAATCTCTAAATCTAAAAGTTTTGTTATTAAAAAGGGGATACCACAAGGTAGCATCATCAGTCCAATTCTATCTTAATATTTTTACAGATGGATCAAAACACTCAAATAACGAACAGGTAGGGCAGGGTATATACATCCCAGAATTTGACAAAGGAAGTGTTAGAGAATCTCAAACAGGTTATCAGGACACACAGCAGATGTCTTCAGTGGGTAGAGGAGGTTAAACCGGTTAAAGTGGTGGTATGTTCAGAGTCTGCTGCTGCAATACAAAGTATACAGTCAGGAGAAACAGTCTGAGAGGATCTTTTAATTGAGGTTTATATGAGCCTACTAAATCTGCAGCAACTAGGAATGGATGTTCATTTCTGTTGGATACCAGCACATGTTGGAATAGAGGAAAATGAGATTGCAGATAAACTTGCTAAAAATGCAGTAAACAAAGATAATATGACATTTTAGAAATTTGTTTTGGGATATCAGAAGCAAAATCACTAACTCATCAGGGAATAATGGCATCATGGCAGGAAACATGGAATAATGACAGCTAGGGTAGAGAATACTATAAAATCCAAACATCTCAGTCAGAAATAATCAGGTAAATGTAGGAAAGAAGATGTTATCTGTTCTAGGCTGAGACCAGGACGCACAGGACTCAGTGCTACCTTGTATACCATGAAACAGTCAGTCAGATAAATGGGAGACTTGTAACTGGAAGGAATCTGCTGAACGTGCTGATGGGATGAGGAGGTTCAGTGTAGAAAGAGAGAGACTGGAGGCAGGGAGCGGGGCATCAGAGGTCTGTTAGAGAAACACTTACAGGTTCAAAGGGCTTTATTCAAAGATTTAAAAGAAACCGGTATATCTATAATATAGATTATAGATTGTTAGGTTGTTAGTTTTGGTTAAGTCATGATGTTACACACTCCGATACAGTAGGTGGCGGCATGCACCTTTAACGTTGGTTTGTAGCCCGCCAGTACAATCGAAGAAGAAAAAGAAAAAAAAAAGAAGAAGAAGAAGTAGTAGTATAGAAAGCTCCAGATCAACATGGCCACCTGCATGAAGATATTCCATGCTGCGAGACAGCTGCACAGAAATTCGGCCCTTGTTGTAAAACCAAACTGGTTTGGGGTATTCAGCCAGCCCACCCCGACCGACACATCAGCCTTGAGCCGGCTCCAGCCTCCACGGTTCTACACCAGCACCGGGACTTCACAGAAAACATGCCCCAACCGCTTCTCTAACTTTCCAGTCAGCACAGCAATGACAGCTCGTTGCAGGCTGAACGCCAGATCTCACCGGTGGATACGGATCGGGGCCGTTCAACGCTGCCAGACCGATCTCCTAACACCGACCTCTCGACCCTACATGTTTCAGGACAGGATGTTCGGGAACCGGGCCAGTGGTGCAGGCTTCTCCGGGGAGGACGGCGGGGACAGTGCAGGCTCTGGGGGAGAAGAGTCTGGGGGAGATGGGGGAGTGCTGTACAACGGACCTCAGATGACGGCTCTCACCCCCATGATGGTCCCAGAGGTGTTTCCCAATGTTCCGCTTATCGCTGTGAGCAGGAACCCAGTATTCCCCCGCTTCATCAAGATCATAGAGGTTAGGATGATGCAACGGTACTTCTCCTGTCGTTGGTTTCATTGGGTTCAAGGACACAGGGATGATTACAAAGATACTCTATAACCGTCTCTGGTGAAACGATCACAAGGCAACACTGTTTATACTGTTTATACTCTTTGGAGGGAAAATTCTAGACTCATACAGGTTTTAGCTGGATAATACTGCGCTTCAGATTAAGGCTAAATGACTTGGTTTGTGGTCATCTTGTGTTGTACTGTTCCTTTTACTGGCCTCGTTTCCACTGCATGGTATGGCTGAATTTGAGTTCACTTGCACTTTGAAGCTGGACTCCTGTTTTAAAGTTAAAGGGCATTCCACTGATTTTACACATGAAATTGAGGCTTGCATTATTGTCTGCCACAATGTCTTTTTCAGTGCTACAACTTGGTGGGTGGGTGTGAGATTAAAAAAAAAAAAAAAAAATTTAAATTCTAAACATTTATAAAACATTATACAGGGGTAAATCTGATATTTCAAGCAAAGGCCAAAGCTCTTAGGTATGTGTTTTCAAGTGCTGAGTGTATGCAATGTGTCTGTCTGTCTGTCTCCCTGTCAGGTAAAAAACAAAGCGCTGATGGAGTTGTTGAGGAGGAAGGTTCGTCTGGCTCAGCCGTATGCTGGAGTATTCCTGAAGAGAGATGATAAGTGAGTTGGATAACTCACTCCTCTGCTAGAATCACTGATGGTCAGGTTGATACAGGCCTGAGAAGGAGAGCTATAATCCGTGGCTGTGTGCTTACATGCTCTTCACTTATTATTATTGTCACTGGTTTTTACCTGATTTGTAAAAGTTAATCTAAATGGGATAGCTGGACCCCTTTAATGTAATCCAAACTGAACATTTCTTGTTGCTGCTGCTTCACATTAAAAGCTTTCCAATGGGAGACTTTTCTTTTGAAGCAGCTTCAGGAGTGCAATGTATTTGTCGCTGAGATCAGTGGGGCTTTACTAAATATCAGTCTACACAACAGAATATGGACTTAATGTGATCTGCAGATCAGTTTTAAATATCTCAGCTGCCTGCTGTCCATGTCTGTGTGTTGGTAGTAATGAGTGTTTTTGTCTCATGCAGTAATGAGTCAGATGTGGTGGAGTCTCTAGATGCCATCTACTCTACAGGGACCTTTGTTCAGATTCATGAGATGCAGGACCTGGGAGACAAGCTGAGGATGATCGTCATGGGACACCGCAGGTTAGAAACACTACTGCTGCTGGTGGGCGAGAATTTTTGGGTAAAAGGCATAGTGGTTAGTTGGAATGAAAATCTTTAGACTCTGCTCTCCATGGCACACTGTTGCCTATACCTTGTGTAGACCTCTGATATGTATGTATATTTATACTCTGGTCTGTCAGGATCCGGATCACAAGACAGCTGGAGGTGGAACCTGAGGAGGCAGCGACGTCCCCTGCGTGGTCAGAGTCTGAGGCAGAGTCACAACCCAAACCTCCACCGAGACGCAAAGCCAAACGCAGCCGCAAGGACCAACCGGGTTTTCTGACAGAGCAGCTGGAGGACAAGGTCCGTAACATGACCCTCACCTGCCACATCTGTAGCCTTCTACACATGCTGTCAGTCAGTAGCTCTCAAGCATTACTCAGACAAACATGTAAGCAGGAAATGCAGCCAATCAAGACCTTCACCATCTTTTGGACCTCCATCCACTGTGTTTGGAAAACCGCTGTTTTAGCTGTGTGGCCATGAATGTATTTTTTCAGGGTTGGTATTCTGAACCAGTTTCTAGTTAAGTTGGTAGTGAGTCCACACACATTGATTTGGGCATTGTGTACTGTTTAGGTATTTCTATTCAATGAACATTGGGTCTCTGAGTGAATGACCTGCAACACAAATCGAAGAACACTAGGCTGGAATAGCAACCAGGCAAAGTGGGCAACTTCCCTGGAGCCTCAGATCCCCTGTGCCCCCGAAAGTACCAGGTTCACTAATGTCAGCTAGTTTTGGTAATTAGAGAATTTACACCACTAAAGTACAATATTAACTAGGGCAAGCTCCTGATTTGTTAGCTGATTTTGTGGCCTTGTCTTATAGAGGAGCCCTATGTCAATTTTTTTTTAAAGCCCTTTATTATTTTAATTTATATTGTGCTCACTTGGTGCATATTTCTAAATAAAGTTGTGTATAATCAAATTACCACAAACTAAGTGACTGACTGAAAACCAGGAGCCAGGTAGAGTTACTCCAGCATCGGACTACTGGTTGGGTTCTTGGTCTCTGGGGTAAATAATGAAGCTGCCGTGTGTAGTCTACTCAGCCGTATGTATTTAATGGAAACATGGAGGCAGCAAGGTACATACAAACTGCGATGAAGGTGGTCGGTGGGGTTGGGGCATTATTTAGGGCCCAACAGCAATGTTTTGCCCCGGGGTCCCTCAGTAGGTTAATCCAGCTATGGCAGAACATAATAATGTTTCTCATTTGCACAACTGTACTTTTTTATGTATTTTGTTTTTAGAACTATCATCATCATTAGTTTGTTAGTGTTGGTAGTAGAAGTATTTGTAGTTTATATTCATTTTCATTTTGATGGTAGTGATTTTAACTAAATTGTTGCTCAGATTTCAGAAGCAGACCTGAGTCCAGAGCTTCAGCCTCTGCCCTCCTCCAACATCCTGATGGTCGAAGTGGACAATGTTCAGCATGAACAGTTCACTGTCACAGAGGAGGTCAAGGTACACAACACACATTACAATAGGTAGCACAGTAGAGAGTGGTAAGATGGTAAGTTTCACCAAGTGATTTTCATTATGGAATTTAAATTATTTCTGATTATGTGGCAGATGTTTTAAAACAGATCTTACTAAAAAGGAAACACTGGTAGAATCTAAACTAGAATCTCTGTGATGTGTGTGTTCTGCAGGCGCTGACAGCAGAGATAGTGAAGACTATCAGGGACATTATTGCACTCAACCCCCTCTACAGGTCAGTCCTGACACGTATTTACTGAGTCTGTCCTGACCACATTCTATCATTCTATATTTGTTTTGGTTTCTATTTACATTATACAGCTTGCATTTCACACTTATAACTTAAGGTCAGTAAAGCAATTTAGATATGTTTGACAACGGCTAGCTCTGTATTTAAAAAAATACAACCTGCACCACTGGTTTCCTTTGATGGTTTCCTATAATATTTTATATAGTGTTTTGTATCTGCTTGAGACATCCTTAATTTTACTTTAATTTCAGGGTTTAGATCTTTACATGTTTTTCATTTTCAATATTTTCTTTTACTGATTAACCACTACATGACATTCATGTAGAGTATCCTGGTTATGAGTATCCCAGTTTCGATCATTATGACATGATGATGGATGGAACATAGTACATAGTGTGGTGTAAGCAGTGTGTTTATTTAACAATGAAATATAGCATTGGAAGGCGGTGTGAAAAAACTTAAGAGTAAAATGGTAAATGTACTTGTATAGCGCCTTTCTAGTTTTTCCGACTACTCAAAGCGCTTCACACTACACATCACATTCATACACTCATCAGTTCAATGAAACTAACTTCATTCACGCTCATACACACCGAAGGCACAGCCCTCGGGAGCAATTTGGGGTTCAGTGTCTTGCCCAAGGACACTTCGACATGCGGGCTGGGGGAAGCCGGGATCGACGACCGACCTTCCGATTGGTGGACAACCCGCTTTACCACTAAGCCACAGCCGCCTCGGAGTAAATTGAGCATCTGAAATAAATTACAAAAAAATGAAACCTTTTGGCACTCTAGGCAACCGTCTAAAGGAGGGGACGCACATTACGACTGTTGAGCCAATTATGAATATGATTTGGGCGTGATGACTGTTTGGACCAAGTTGGTCTGGGTTGGTGTCAGCAGATAAAATCATATAGTGTGTGATATGTAAAAATTCAAATCTTAAGTCTTCAGATTCAGTCGCTGCCAGTCATTCTCATAAAGGTTTCTGTTCGATATTAGTGACTTACATTGATGACTCGTGTGTTGCCTGAGGGAGACTTGCTGGTAAATAAACAGCTTTACCTAACTTGAAGTTTATAATTTTACAAAGTTCATTTACCTCTAGTTCCCGCTGTAGGCTCTACAGTTCTACAGCCTCTCTATTCAGGATCTCACCAAACTCTGCGCTGTTTTTCCTCTTATATATTCCTATCAAATCACACTGCAAAATTAATTTTCTTTGTGCTCACAATCTGCTAGTTAACAATCATGTTAACATGTGATTTATTAAAGCAACATCTAAATAAGCAGTCAGCGACTGGGACTACCTTCTACTTTTATTCTGTGACTGAGGAGAACTTTTTCAGTATAAAGTCAGTGTTCGATTTAGTCTCAGACCAGCAGGCTCAGTGTGTGTGTGTGTGTGTGTCAGAGAGTCAGTCCTCCAGATGATGCAGGCTGGTCAGAGAGTGGTTGATAATCCCATCTACCTCAGCGACATGGGAGCAGCTCTGACAGGAGCAGAGTCACATGAACTACAGGACGTCCTGGAGGAAATCAGTGTGAGCAGTCTGCATGCTTTCTGTGTCTTATCTACAGTCTTATCTGCTGTGTGGGACACAGTCCTGGATGATTCATATATACAAGCTCAGAGAGGCGGCTGTGTGCTGCTCTTTAACGGAGGTGAGGAAGTTATCAGACATGCATATGCCAAACCAACCAGTTAGTCATCCTTCAAGTCAAAATATTCAGATAAAGCATATATGTATGTATCAACTTTGTGCAGCTTGTTTTTTTGTTTTTTTTTCGAGGGCAGTGTCCTCTTCTCCTCATTCTAATGCGCAGAGCCAGAATGGGATTATTATTGCCCCCTGAGGCAGATGGGGAAGGAAGCACCCACAGTAACTACGGTTGGTGTGAACCACAGTCATATGCTGTTCCAAATCACATACTAACTTACTGCCTACTACATACACAATCAGTGTGTACTGCATATTGCCTACTAAATGAACGATTAAGTATGCCATAACCAACAGACTGTTCACACTAGAGAGAGACAGAGAGTGAGTTTGGTAACACGAGATGAGGACTAAGTAGTTGATTTGGCAAATGGACTTCTGGTTAACTTTCCCACCTCTGATAAAGAACAGCACACAGGCGCTTCTCTAAGCTTTTCAATATATATGTTTATATCTTTATATTTAGGTTCTTCCATTAAAGCTGTACAATGTAAAATTAGTTGAAAGTGTACAGACCTTTTGAAACCTGTTTCTGTGCGTCTCTGCAGATCCCAAAGCGTCTCTACAAGGCTCTGTCTCTGCTGAAGAAGGAGTATGAGCTGAGTAAACTGCAGCAGCGACTGGGCCGAGAGGTCAGAGGTCATCACCAAACATACAGTATATGAGCTTTAACCAGCCACTGCTCTGCTCATCACCAACAGTCATTGATCTGTCTCCCTGCTCTGCTCACAGGTGGAAGAGAAGATCAAACAAACTCACAGGAAGTACCTGCTACAGGAGCAGCTCAAGATCATTAAGAAGGTAGAACAGACTGTGCGTCCTCTGATTCTGTGTAGTCTGTATGTCTGTCATTATGTCTATCAGCAAAACACTCTGAAATTCTTTGGGGGCCTGCAGCAGAAGTGAAAACCTGTCAAGGCTTTTAGACTTGCACTTTTTCTGTATGTCAGTGCAACTTCTAACTAATAGCGTGTCAGTCGAACACAGCTGACATGTGGACCGACACATATTCCATCAAACGACCCTGTGGGTTTTTATTGATGTCAGGAATATTAGGCTATTTATTTTACTGACATTTTAGATTTGTCTCCAGTGAGATATTATTGAGTGTATATAGTGACTTTGCTGTTGTAAATTTTACTGTTGCAGCTTTAGAAACAATATTTAGTTATATTTAAAATATATAAATCAATTCTAATCCTGTTCTGAATTTATTCTTTTTAAAAAATAATAATTTTTAAAAAAACCCAATTATTTAGTAATGAAAAAGAACCGGTAAGAGTATTGATAAAGAACTGGGCAGATAAGAGTATGGATAAGATAAAGATACAATCCTAACGATACCCACCCCTACATCTGGTTAGTGGCTTCGCCCTGACTTTGGGAGAATGAGCAAAGCAGACCTGCTCCAGTAGGTCTGAGGAGCAGGTCTGTGACCTCGGACCCATTAAACAATGTGTGTGTGTGGCTGTGGGTTTTCAGGAGCTGGGTCTGGAAAAAGAAGACAAAGAAGCTATTGAGGAGAAGTTTAGAGAGAGACTCAAAGATAGGACTGTCCCTCAGCACATAATGGACGTCATCAACGAAGAACTCAACAAACTGGGACTGCTGGACAACCACTCCTCAGAGTTCAAGTTGGTATTTTTTGTCCCACTAGCCATGGAGGGCCTTTAAATGATGATGTCACTCAGTTGGCTTTAGGAACATTTGAGTCCAGAAAGACTTATCTTAACAACTACTGAACAAAGTGGCATGAAATTTAGTTTAGGTATTCATGATCTCTGGAAAATGATTCCTAATGTCATGATAACCCCTTGACCTTTTTCTTTCTAGTGCCATATTCAGGCTCACTTATTTCCACTTCCAATCTAATGCAACAAAATGCATTGAGGACATTCATGCTGCACAGAAAATTCAAACTTTCCATTTTGGATACTCTTTCTCTAAGACAAACAATAGTAAAGTAAAGGAGTTTTTGACCACTAGTAGCAATTTTTTTTACTAGTGGGTCACAGGCAAGCTTTAATGGTAATCTCTATGTAGCCAAGCTCTATCTTTTGTATGCACTGGTAGTTCTGTTTATCAGAATAACAGACACATTTCACACTGAGGATACTAAAATCATTTCATTTTTGTTCTGTTTTACATTACAATAAACACAAATAAGCAACAACAACTGTATGTTGCAGTGTAACCCGTAACTACCTGGACTGGCTGACTAGCATGCCCTGGGGTACCAACAGTGAAGAGAACTTATCACTGGAGAGAGCCAAAGATGTTCTGGAAGAAGACCATTACGGAATGGACGATGTTAAGAAACGCATATTGGTTAGCAAATGCACACACACACACACACACACCATTTAAAAGCACAAGAAATGGGGGAAAACTTTGTTCAAATGTTCAGATACATTAAATTCAACTTTATTTCTATAGCACCAATTCGTAACAGAAGTTATCTCATTGCATTTTTCCTATAGAGCAGGTCTAGACCGTACTCTTTATAAAGAGATACATCTATTCACACATCAAAAACTGTGGAGCTTTTTCTGATAGAAATGAACCTGACTTCCTCTGTCTTTGTGCAGGAATTCATAGCAGTGAGCCAGCTGCGTGGCTCCACCCAGGGGAAGATCTTGTGTTTTTACGGTCCTCCGGGTGTAGGAAAGACCTCCATCGCCCGCTCCATAGCCAGAGCCCTCAACAGACAGTACTTCAGGTTCAGCGTGGGAGGCATGACCGACGTGGCTGAGATTAAAGGACACAGGTCTATACTGCCAATATTATTGATGGACCAGTAAAGCATATGTATCATGTACAGAGCTCTGTCTGGTATTGGGCAGGTGCAGGGCAGGAAAAGGTTAAGAAAATTGATGGGGAAAAACCTGGATAAGGACAGGTAATACTAGAATTAACTGCACCTACGATGTGATGGGTTACAACTAGAGATGCACTGACATGGAATTTCAGGGCCAATAACGATGTGTTTGTGTGTGCAGGAGGACGTATGTTGGAGCGATGCCAGGGAAGATTATCCAGTGCCTGAAGAAAACCAAAACAGAGAACCCTCTGGTGCTAATAGACGAGGTCAGTATGGTGGTGCTGTTCCTGTAGTTCTATCTGTTGAGTTCACTATCAGAGCAACATTAATATTACTGGAGGAAGTCTGCTGATGTGGTATATACTGTCAGCAATGAACAGATTCTTTCTGGCTACCAGTTTTAGCTTCAGTTACCTGTAGATTTCTTGGCCCATATAACCAGGGGTGGAGTGTTTTGCCTGTTTTAATATATTGTAGGTGACACTTGAGTGACATGTGGACAACCATTATTTGTATGGAAATATTATATTGTGTCTTGCCACTGACACAATACTAAAACTCAAACATTCTATATGTAAACAAGCTGTCAAGGTCCTGGACAACAAACTTCAAAGCTACCATCACTTTATTATGCTTCCTTGATATGGTCTTAACAGTTGAGAAAATACTAAATTCCACAATGTTTTTTCATGATTTAGCACCTCCCCCACTTTGCACATTTATAAATCATAAAAATGTCGAGGATCAGATCAGCAATGTTGTCCCAAGATGGATACGAGACTAAGAGTCTACAGCCATGCTATCGGCTCTGTGAGGCTGTAATTGAAGATAAAAACGCACATCAGCATGATGGCGTGCTCACAATGATCACGCTAGCATAGTTATGTCTAGCAGGTATAATGTATACCATGTTCGTCGTGTTACTTTTGCGTGTTAGCATGTTAACATTTGCTAATTAGCATTAAACAAAGTACAGCTGCGGCTGATTGTAATGTCATCAGT
This sequence comes from Siniperca scherzeri, assembly GCA_027580175.1. Lineage (NCBI taxonomy): Eukaryota > Metazoa > Chordata > Actinopteri > Centrarchiformes > Sinipercidae > Siniperca > Siniperca scherzeri. The sequence goes on from CM050859.1 coordinate 2,956,654, forward strand.
TTTGCAGGTATTTGGTCATAAATAGGTGTATGCATGTACACACCCAGAGAGTATGTACAGTATGTGCAATGTCAGTGTAAAGTTCCATGTCATTTATTTATGGTAGAGTGCGGAGGATGAGGTGGAGTTGAGGAGTCTCACAGCCTGAGGAAAGAAGCTGCTCTGTAGTCTGGTGGTACGGCAGCGGATACTTCTGTATTGCTTGCCAGACAGCAGCAGGATGAACAGGCTGTGGCTGTGGTGGGTATTGTCTTTTAGTATCCTTTGGGCTCTTGCGCAGGCACCTCACCGATATCACTGATGGTCTGTAGAGGGGTACCAATGATGTTCTGGGCGGTTTTAATCACCCGCTGCAGAGCCCTCCTGTCCAAGTTAAAACATTATTTTTTATATATATATATGAGAGAGATCTGAGAACATATATATGTTCTTGTTAACTTTTATTACAGAGAAGTAATAGAAAGCATCCACCAGCATGTCCACAAATACCCTGGACCCTGTGTTCTGGCACCTCCCTCGCCCCACTGTGGTCAATCAGACCATATTTCAGCTGATAAAAATGGTCAAACTATCAGTAAAAACATTTCAAGTGTGGACAGATGAAGCTACAGCAGTTCTACAGGACTGTTTTGAGTGCACAGACTAGCTCATGTTTAGAGATGCCGCCACCCAGGAGAACCACATCAACCTTGAGGAATATCATCAGTGGCATCGTACATCAGCAATGTGTTGATGATGTGGTGGTCACAAAGACACTAAAATCATTCCCCAACCAGAAAGCCTGGATGAATGGAGAGGTGAGAGCTCTACTCAGTGTTGTAGGTGTTACAACACTGCCAGAGGCAGACTGAAAGCTGGCATCAAGGATGCAAAGCTGAGACATCAGGAGAGACTAGAGAGAGACCTCAGCACCAACAACACCAAAGACGTGTGGCAGGCGATCAAAAACATCACAGGCTACAAAAGCAGGAGCACCCCCATCATGTGTGAGGCCACGTTACCAGATGAGCTATGCTCGTTTTAATCTCCCCAACAAAGTGTCAGCTGTAAAGTCGACTCCGCCTCCAAAAGACCAGCCATTCAGTATCCACAGCGGCTGTGCGAAGAATCCTGCTGAGAGTGAATATGAGTAAAGCTGTTAATATATCACTGACACAGGAGCGTGTTCCCACCTGCTTCAAGACAGCCACCATCGTCCCTGTACCTAAAAAGTCTGCAGTGTCTAGTCTAAATGACTACTGCCCTGTGGCTCTCACAGTGGCCAAAGGAGATCGAGGCCACTGATATCAAGACAAGGACGCTCCTCACAATGTATATACAGCAGGTAAAATAAGTATTGAACATGTCACCATTTTTCTCAGTAAATATTTCTCTTCTGATAGTGAGCAGCTGTAACAAATGAGTTTCCCCTTGGGGATCAAAGTATTTCTGATTCTGATTTCCATGCCTTTTTGCACCTCCCTTTCTTCATGTGTTCAATACTTTTTCCCTGTGTCATTTAACATTATAACACACAACTTAATTTATGGACATCTATCATCTGGTTTGATTTCTTTGCATGTGTGGATTTCATGAGTTGTTACCAACATCTGGTGAAAATTTCATGTCAATAGCATCTTGTATATTTATAAATATATTTACTGAGAAAAATGGTAACATGTTCAATACTTATTTTACTTGCATTATCTTGATCAAACCATTTGTCAGCATTTTGCTTTTTAACAGGCTTCCATTCTTGTTTTATAAGGTTAGCTTTAATAGCTGCCTGATGAAATATCGTGATCATCGATGGCCGTTTTTACACCATCTCTGGTAGGGACATATTGATTTTGGTTATATACTGATATGTCATTCATCCAGGCCATGATGAATTTGTCTCCACTGTCTTGGCCCCATCTGAAAGTAGGATTTACTTTATACAGCTTACTGGGTTCCCTTTTTGTGTCACTCATTTGACCTGAGAGTTTAAAGAACTCATTTTTTTGGTTGTGGTCTGAAAGGGGGGATTGCTGTCTTGACAGTGAATGCACTGATAGTGGAGGGGTCCATGTCAGTGATGGCATAGTCTACTAGACTAAACCCAAGAGCTGAGGAGTATGTGAATCTCCCTAAAGAATCCCCTCTGGACCTACCATTAACTATGTCTAAGGCCCGAAAGAGATGCACTACCTTCCTTCCCCTTTGGTTTATTTCAGAGTCAAGGGTCTTCCGAGGGGTGACGGTTGGTGTGGTAAACGGGGGAGACTGACCCAATAAATGGTTGTTGGCCTGTGGGTCGATGACATCAGGTTTGACTCCTGTTCGTCCATTCAGATCTCCAGTTAGAAGCACGTTTCCCTGGATCTGGAAATGGGCGATTTCTGAGTGGAGAGTTTCAAAAATGTGTTCTTCAAAATAAGGAGAATCTACTGGGGATATATAAATAGCAGAGAGATATAGGTATCAGTTATGCCCAGGCTTTGATCTAATCTTAACCAAATGTGATTTACTCTGTTTAACTGGTGAGCTCTGACGTCAAAGATCTCCTTTATACCACACCAAGATCCTCCCCGATGTTCTGCCCTTGTGTATGTTTGTTAATTTTATAAAGGGCACCATGACTTCATTATATCCTGGAGGACAGTGAGTGAGCAGATCATTTTGACACCATGTCTCTAGTAATACAATTACATCAATGTCTTTGATAGATTTCATGAATTCAGGGTTTCCACTTTTCAGCTCAGAGGTTGAGGAGTGGAGACCCTGAATATTCCAGCAACTTGTATAAAATGAACGCATTAAAACAATCAAAATTAACCTGTATAGTGAGACAGATATAAAAACACCCACAACTCTCTATACTGAATAATAATTTTACATGGATGCATGTACTATTTTCACTAATATTGTCATTGTACTAACTACTACTATTGCTATGGTTCAGTTTGTCAAATGAGAAGGTGTTCTGAGGGTGTGTAGCATTTCCCTGATGTCTCCCAGCTCAGAGGTAGCAAGGGGAGGGATTGTGGCAGTAGGCTGAGCTACAACTTCAGCATACCATGAAAAGGCTTGTTTGTGTCCAGGCATTTCCCATTAGTCAGCCAGCAGGACCACTTGTGGGGCTTCATCTTCAGGCTGAGTGGAGGGAAGCTGGGATGGGCAGAGCTGGCTGTTGGCAGCTGGCTGTGTGGATGGATGGATAGATATTGATGAGAATGAGTCTTTCTCCTCCCCTGTCATTACCAGGTGGATAAGATCGGTCGTGGTTACCAGGGCGATCCATCCTCCGCATTGCTAGAGCTTCTAGATCCTGAACAGAACGCCAACTTCCTCGACCACTACCTTGATGTTCCTGTAGATCTGTCAAAGGTAGGAGTGTGTGCTCTTTGTGTATAATTCCACAATCCTAGTGAAAAATGATATGTAAAATTCTGTTTTTGTAAGCCCCGCCCATCTCTGTCTGCTTCAATAAAGGTTTTGTTTATCTGCACGGCAAATGTGATTGACACCATCCCAGACCCTCTTAGAGACAGGATGGAGATGATCAATGTGTCTGGATATGTCGCTGAGGAGAAACTGGCTATCGCTGAGGTAACACCAACTTCTACCTCTCCACTTATGTGATTGTGTAAAATAAATAAATAAAGTTTGCTGTATAAATTGTTATTATGATTATTGTTGCATACTTTTTAATGATAGCGGGTTCATTTTTCTCATAGTTAAGATATCAATTACTAAATAAAACTTCAGTATACCTTACTGGGGCAGCTGTGGCTTAGAGGTAGAGCAGGTTGTCCACCAATCGGAAGGTCGGTGGTTTGATCCTTCCCCCAGCCCACATGTCGAAGTGAACCCCAAATTGCTCCTGAGGGTTGTACCTTCGGTGTGTGTGAATGAGTTACTTTCTTTGAACTGATGAGCAGTGCCATCAGTGTATGAATGGGTGAATGTGATATATAGTGCTTTGCGCTTTGAGTAGTCTGAAAGGCACTATACAGGTACAGTCCATTTACCATTACTTACTAGTACATCATGCTTTTAATTTCTATTTCTCTGTGCGTGTGTCTGTCTGGCTGTCCAGCGTTACCTGGTCCCTCAGCTCCGCTCTCTGTGTGGTCTAACTGAGGAGAAGACCTCAATCTCATCTGACGCCCTCAGTCTGCTCATCAGGCAGTACTGCAGGGAATCTGGAGTCAGGAATCTTCAGAAACAAGTTGAAAAGGTAAAAAACTGTAAAGCTTTGTTCTCTGTTTACTAAACCAGAGCTTACATGCATTAGGCTACAAAGAACAAATATTTCGGTCTTAATTAGGAGAACATTCTGCATGTAACACAAACTGAATCCTACTACTACTTCATCCTTTAATAAGACAGGCTGGTACAGGTCAGAAAAGAACAGAAAACCACCTGCTAAGCTAATCTTAAAGTCACTGGTATTAATTTGGAAACCAGTAACTCTGACTGTGGTTCTGTGTGACAAAAGCAACATTATTTCTCAACTTAACGGCACAGTCACACCACAAAGTAGCGCATCCCCCAGTGGTTTTGTGTGTAATCCCTTTTCCATCTGTCTGTCAGGTTTTCCGTAAGGTGGCATTCGGTATTGTCAGTGGTGAGCAAACTGCAGTGACTATTACACCTGACAACCTGCAGGATTACGTTGGTAAACCTGTTTTCACAGTGGATCGAATGTACGATGTCACCCCACCAGGAGTGGTTATGGGGCTGGCATGGACTGCTCTTGGTGAGAGAGACACACGCGCACACACAAACCAGTATTGTGTAATGTAAAATGTAACATACTGAAGGTCTGCCTGCATTTTGTCCTCTGTGTAGGAGGGTCGACGCTGTTCATCGAAACTTCACTGCGCCGTCCTTCTGGAGGAATGGACCCTAAAGGAGAGGGGTCACTGGAGGTTACAGGTCAGTCAGGAAGGCCATGAACTGAGTCACTCTGTTGGGTGGGCTGATCATACATTGTCAAGCACCGGTCTTTTATCTTCACCAGATACTGAACAGAGCATATTAAAGGTGTTGGTGCTACTCTGCAGGTCAGCTGGGTGATGTTATGAAGGAAAGTGCAAAGATCGCTTCAACCTTTGCCAGAGCCTTCTTGATGACCCAGGAACCAGAAAATCACTTCCTGGTCAACTCCCACCTGCACCTGCATGTCCCTGAGGTAACCATGGCGACAGTACTGTAAATAAATGACTTACTGATTACTTTGCTTAATCTTTTATTCTTTTTACTTATTCTTTACAATCTACTAAATTGTATGCAAGAGAAAATACATTTTATTTGTGTACCATTTTTCAACATGGATAGATTTGAATATATCCTGCTTTAGTGTCCCCTGTAATAGTATAAAAAATACACTGTGGCTGGCAGCAATGCTCATTCCTATCTGTTTGTCTATAACTGTCACTTGTTTCTAGGGGGCGACTCCCAAGGATGGACCAAGTGCTGGTTGCACCATTGTCACAGCATTGTTGTCCCTGGCAACCAACCGGCCGGTGCGTCAGAATGTAGCTATGACCGGTGAAGTGTCACTGACCGGCAAAATACTGCCAGTAGGTGGAATCAAAGAGAAAACTATTGCTGTAAGTACAAGACACACACACACAGATACACAGATATAAATGGTTCCCAAACACATAGAAATGTCTGTTTTTTATTAATATATAAAAAAACAGACATTTATATAACAGACATATATATATATATATATATATATATATATATATATATATATATATATATATATATATATATATATATATATATATATATATATATATCGTGCATATCATCCACTCAACCGACTACGACTTCAATTTCGTCATTGTCAGATACAGCCTCTCTCTCAGACTGGCGCTCCATGAAATTAGGTCTCAGAGTGTCAGAGTGCCACAGTTTGACAGGACTAGGGTCATACTCTGGAATGCGTGGGGATGTGAGCTGTACCAGTAGAAGGTCAGACAACGCACCGTTGACCTCCAGTTTTCACCATCTTCATTACATTGAAGCCCCTCTCACAGTCTGCTGTTGCAGCTGGTATTGTCTGAATTCCATAAAGTCCATTATATCCCGACAGGTGCTGCTGTGCATACGGCCGACACAGGGCTCCAGACTAACTTTTTCATTTAGGTGCACCAGCACATAATTTAGGATTTTATCGATACTCCTTCTCAGTTCGGTTCTTTATCGATACTCGTATCGGTTCTTTTTCATTACTAAATACTTGCTTTTTCAAAAATCTATTATTTAAAAATATAAATTCAGACCATTATAACTTTCCTTGAGTATATGTTGTCCATGTCCAATACTGTATGATTAATATGATGCACACCGATTTATCTATCAACCCTGCACAAGCTTTTCCACCCTCATGAAAATATTTTGAATTTCAGGGAATTAATGTGCTAACCATTCAGTGGTTGCTCTGGTTTCCTCCCACATTCAAAAAACATGCAGGTTAGGTTAATTGGCGATTCACATTGCGAATGTGAGTGTGAATGGTTGTCCGTCTGTGTCAGCCCTGTGATTGACTAGCGGCCTGTTTAGTGTACCCCGCCTCTAGCCCAATTCAGCTGGGATTGGCTCAAGCCCTCCATGACCCTCAAAAATACAAATGACAGACTAATTAATAATGATAACTATTAGCTGCAGGCCAACCCTAAATAATCAGGATGTGCTGTCCTTGTGAGCTGAAACACGTTGGTTAAATGAAGTGCTGAGTGTTGCAGTGAGTCAGTTAGTGCTGGCAGTGTGTGTAGTCAGGACAGTCTGGCTTCAGCCTCACAGCAGGAGAGATTAAGAGATATCAGCTCTAATATGCAATTACATGAGCTTTCACTACAGCACTGCAAACGTCTCATTCCTTCTGCCCAGGACACACACCACAACCCAACACCACAGTGGGTTGAAGATATTCCTCTGCTACCATGAAGTCTCTGTTGAGGGAAAAAGGTTACCTTTAGTGACTTTTCTGCTTATGCTCTGACACAGTCATGTGACAAAAAGGAAACGTGTGAGATAAGTCATCAGTGCAATTAATTTCATCATTTGCTTCCACATTCAGTTATTGACCTACAGAGGTACACAGGTCCTAAAACACACTAGCCCGCTGCATTACATCAGACTCCCAGTGTAACATGACCTCTGGCTTACTGAGAATCCATATTCTGATTAACAATTTGATGGACTGAAGAACAAAAGAATTCTGTAATCTGTTCAGTCTAACCCATGGGACTCTATGGGCACTATCTTACAGCCGGTGTAAAGCGGTGCGCAGCGCAGGTATCATTGCTAGTTTCCAACCGACGCAGTTGTAATTTTCACGCCCACGCTGTGTGCCCATGAGAGTGTTGGTCTTAAAATGAGGTGTGGTCAGATTGCACTATTTTCCTGCTATTTAAAGGGCACGTTAATCCGATAGTAAGATGCGCCTGCATAGGTGGATTCACAACGCGCATACACTCTGCTGGTGTACTCTGCTTGTGTACACAGGCAGGGATGCTGGAAGTCAGTCACAGTTGGGGGTGCTACGAGAAGGGCTATAGAATGACATCATACTAAATGGTGCGGGATATTGATGTTTTTTGTATTAATTTGAATGGCCAGGATAACTTCTAATATCTAATAGTTGTTGGGATTTACAATGGTTGAAGATAATCATAAATAATAACTTTAATTGATAAAGTCCTCAGGGGCACCACTCTTAAACAAGGGAAAATGATAGCTAATTAATTGATTCAGTCTCATAAAATACACTAACCTATCAATTTGTAACTCAGATTAATAATTAAATTTATAACTATAACCAAAATTACCATCAATAGTTAGTAGGCTGAAGGATATGGAGTTCAACCTAGAAGAGGTTGGCAAATTATTCACTCTTTTGCAACATTAAAGAAACAAGCATAATTACACACAAGCATTATTAAAAGATAAACAAAGCAAAAACACACAATATGAAGTATAACTCTAAATGCACTAAGCTAAAGAACAAAAGGGTGGGTGTGTTGTGAGAGAGATACAAAATGGCTGCTTGGGTACAAAATGGCGTCAAACATCTAATCTAATTCAAAATGGTGGCTGAGCAGCAGCCACATGGTTAGACAACGAAAGGAAATTCAAAATGGCGGCAAGGCCATGTATGTTGAAGAGTGTGGCTCTGTTAAAGGGCCAAATTGAAGTGTATGTGTGAACTGTGTAGGATAAATGATGCCAGGTTAGAAAGAGGATAGTTAGTTGCATGCAAGACCCTGTGTCTGTGTGAACATCACTAACATCAACTTAGGTTATTTTGGTAGCCACATGCTAACAGTGAAAACACATCACAATAAAACTCAGTGAACCAAATCAATACAGATACATTAACAAAAGTAACACAGTCCTGTGCTTAGCCATGTACTCTGCTATGCTATGTTATGCCTAGTTATATGTCCAGTGGTTATGTTACCAGTCCGTAAAGGAAAAAGTTGCTTTGTGGTCCTCCTTGGTAGCTGGACATGTGGATGAGCTAGGCGGGGAAGAATTTTGGTAGCTGGAAGCTGGGTCCATGGAGGGAGTTCACACCTACATGAACGCAGGATGCAATGGTGTGGTGAATGCCAGTGGTCCCAACATAGTTATTAACAATAATTTACAACAATTTGAGATCGTTTTATGCTACAGCAGACTTAAACAACAACATAATGTATGTCAAAGCAGCCACAGCAACTACACAGGCAACACAGAACTAATGCATGAGAACTGCAAGGAGATGAAGAGGGAGAGACCAGTTCCTCATAGTGTATAATAATGCAGCACAGTGAGGATACAGACGTTTTATAGAGGAGACGAGCGTATATAACACGGATCTGTCTGTCTGTCTGTCAGTCAGTCACTGTTAACAGACTCCAGCCTGCAGTATAGTTCATACGCTTAACTGATAAACCACAGAATTGTAGAGTAACATTAGGCTTCATGATCAAAGAAAGTTTTTATATCACATTGACACTTCTGTCCATATTCTCACGCTCCCTCTCTCTTGTTTGTTCACGAGCTCTCTCTCTCTCTCTCTCTCTCTCTCTCTCTCTCTGCTGCGAATCTGCATCACACTTTTATCAATTGATAAGGGAATGGGAGATGACACTCACACTTTATTTAATTCATGTTACACCCAAAACACACCTATGTTTAATTAAGATACTAAATACAGCGCCTTACGCCTTACTGTGCACTCAGATTGAGCGCTGTTTAACTAGCAAAAGTGGAGTTGGACACGCACTAAATGCACTATAGACCATGCGCTATATATCGTTTAAATAGGGCCCTAAATCTTCTGTTTGATAATTACCAAATAAAACATGAGAGGGCTCTGATGTAATGCTAGCAGGCAAAGACAAGACTCTTGTAATATATGCTGTTTGAATTTGAAATTGAGCAGAACTTGACATGACCTAAGAACATAAGGTGACCAAACATGGTTACCCATACGTCCAATGACAGGTGCTCACCAAGTTTCTCCTGCTTCGTACTGAGGTGGTCATAAACCATGAGCAGTGTCTTTCTCCAGGTGAATGACACACTTGGTGGCTTTTTATACATTTATTGAACCTGATTGTTTGAATTTTGACCATTTAAAGGTCCAGTGTGTAGGATTTAGTGGCATCTAGCGGTGAAATTGAAGTTTGCAACCATTTGAATATCACTCGCATCACCCTCCCCTTCCAAGTGTATAGGAGAAACTACGGTGCCCACGAAACTCGCGAAAAATGCGAACTTCTTTATCTAGATCCAGTGTTTAGTTTGTCCGTTTTGGGCTACTATAGAGAAACATGGTGGTGCAACATGGCGACCTCCGTGGAAGGGGACCCACTCCCTATGTAGATTTTTTTTTTTTAAATAAAATTAAAAAATCATAAAATGAATATCACAGTAAATATACTGACAGTCTGGCAAGTAGTTGTTTAGATGTTTCTGTGGGCCAATATGTTGGATGAATCGACAAACAGACATTACAATCCTTAGACCCCACTGCTGTCAGGGCAAAAATATAGTTTTTGTAGAAGTCATTTTGAAATCAATTTCAAATTAATGTGCGTACTTATTCCAGAATTTGACCAGGATTTTCTTGTCCCTGTCAGGCCCGTCGTGCAGGTGTGACCTGCATCATCCTTCCATCTGAGAACAGGAAGGACTTCTCTGACCTGCCGGACTACATCACACAGGGCCTGGAGGTCCACTTTGTGGATCACTACAGCCATATCTACCCCATCGTCTTCCCACAGAACTAGTCACAACTTGCTTTCAACTACAGCGCTAAGACCAAGCCAAGATGGACCAGGACTTCTTTTTATGGCACTTCAGAACCTAGAACCTGTTTGTTACCACATGACAGTGATTGTAGGCCTAGTTAGTAAAATCCAGTTACTTTTTGAGTGATTCTTGTACATACGCAGTTTGGACTCTGAGGTCCTGCTGTGGAGGACACAGGACCCCCGAATGTAGGAGGACTGTCATGTGATAGAGGACAACATCTCTGAACTGAAACCATACAGCCAACTGTGCCAAGGATGGACATACACAGTAAAGTGATGATGAACACAGGATATGATGTCATTGATGAGTAGAAGTTGGGGTGGCGACTTTGCTGCTAGGTAGCCTTTTTACTTTTATTCCTTATATTATTTTATATTATTGGCCATTTGTGTTGATGATGTTAGATGTATCTATCTATGATGATAATGTTGAAATTAAATAATAAACACAACTCTGCTGGCTTCTGTTATCTATTCTAGTCAACCTCAGAATAGCTTTTTAACTGACGTAACTGAGATTGGTGGTTGGTTATTTTATTTTTTTAAAGTTATTTAACAAACAAACAATATGTCCAAGATTAATCATATTTACATAACACAACATTACAAACTGTCCGTTGCAAAGAAGGAAAGTGTTTGAATGTGTATTAGTTTACAGTATGTGGGAGTGTGTTAGGTATGTGTGCATTACCTGCAACATGAAGATCAAAATTATTTTGATAATGTGTGAAAAAGTAATCTCAACTCTGTGGAGTAAAATTAAAAAAATAAATTAAAATAGAGATAGATATATAGATAGAGATAGATAGATATAGATATAGATATAGATATAGATAGATATATAGATATAGATATAGATAGATATATAGATATAGATATATATATATAGATATAGATATATTTGTCACACTTAAATGTTTCAGATCATCAAACAAATTTAAATATTAGTCAAAGATAACACAAGTAAACACAAAATGCAGTTTTTAAATGAAGGTTGTTATCATTAAGGGAAAACAAAATCCAAACCTACATGGCCCTGTGTGAAAAAGTGATTGCCCCCTAAACCTAATAACCGGTTGGGCCACTCTTAGCAGCAACAACTGCAATCAAGCGTTTGCGATTACTTGCAATGAGTCATTTACAGTGCTGTGGAGGAATTTTGGCCCACTCATCTTTGCAGAATTGTTGTAATTCAGCCACATTGGAGGGTTTTCGAGCATGAACTGCCTTTTTAAGGTCATGCCACAGCATCTCAATAGGATTCAGGTCAGGACTTTGACTAGGCCACTCCAAAGTCTTCATTTTGTTCTTCTTCAGCCATTCAGAGGTGGACTTGCTGGTGTGTTTTGGATCATTGTCCTGCTGCAGGTCCCAAGTTCGCTTCAACTTGAGGTCACGAACAGATGGCCGGACATTCTCCTTCAGGAGTTTTTGGTAGACAGCAGAATTCATGGTTCCATTTATCACAGCAAGTCTTCCAGGTCCTGAAGCAGCAAAACAGCCGCAGACCATCACACTACCACCACCATATTTTACTGTTGGTATGATGTTCTTTTTCTGAAATGCGGTGTTACTTTTACGCCAGATGTAATGGAACACACACCTTCCAAAAAATTCAACTTTTGTCTTGTCAGTCCACAGAGTATTTTCCCAAAAGTCTTGGGGATCATCAAGATGTTTTCTGGCAAAAATTAGATGAGCCTTAATTTTCTTTTTGCTCAGCAGTGGTTTTCGTCTTGGAACTCTGCCATGCAGGCCATTTTTGCCCAGTCTCTTTCCTATGGTGGAGTCATAAACACTGATGTTAACTGAGGCAAGTGAGGCCTGCAGTTCTTTGGATGTTGTTGTGGGGTCTTTTGTGACCTCTTGGATGAGTCGTCACTGCGCTCTTGGGGTAATTTTGGTCGGCTGGCCACTCCTGGGAAGGTTCACCACTGTTCCATGTTTTCGCCATTTGTGGATAATGACTCTCACTGTGGTTCGCTGGAGTCCCAAAGCTTTAGAAATGGCTTTATAACCTGTTCCAGACTGATAGATCTCAATTACTTTCTTTCTCATTTGTTCCTGAATTTCTTTGGATCTCGGCATGATGTCTAGCTTTTGAAGATCTTTTGGTCTACTTCACTTTGTCAGGCAGGTCCTATGTAAGTGATTTCTTGATTGAGAACAGATGTGGCAGTAATCAGGCCTGGGTGTGGCTAGAGAAATTGAATTCAGGAGTGATAAACCACAGTTAAGATATGTTTTAACAGGTGGGGGCAATCACTATTTCACACAGTGCCATGTAGGTTTGGATTTTGTTTTCCCTTAAATAGGACTACAAGTACCTGGGAGTACACTTGGATAACAAACTGGACTGGACCAAGAACACTCAAGCTGTTTACAGGAAGGGCCAGAGCCGCCTCTATTTTCTGAGGAGGCTGAGGTCCTTCATCATCTGCCGGACAATGCTGAAGATGTTTTATGAGTCTGTGGTGGCCAGTGCTATCCTGTATGCTATTGCATGCTGGGGCAGCAGGTTAAGGGTAGCGGACGCCAACAGACTCAACAAACTGATCCGTAAGGCCAGTGACATTGTGGGGGTGGTGCTGGACTCTCTGGCGGTGGTGTCAGAGAGGAGGATGCTGGCCAAACTACACGCCATCTTGGACAGTGTCTCCCACCCGCTCCATGACGTGCTGGTCAAGCAAAGGAGCACCTTCAGCGGAAGACTCATCCCCCCAAAAAGCACCACAGAGAGCCACAGGAAGTCATTCCTTCCTGTGGTCATCAAACTCTTTAACTCCTCCCTCTAAGGGTTAGTCTGTATGACCCTAGGTCACTAAACTGGACATTGATCATTACATCTCTGCCATAATTGAATAATTGTGCAATATTCTGTGTACTACTCATGTGCAACAGTTTTCCCATGATAGTTTTTCTTATTTATTATTGATATTATATACCTCTATTACTCTTGACAGTACATGCACCTCTGCTTATTACTTATTACTTATTTTATTACATTGGATTATTATACTGTATTATCATCATCAACCGGTAAACCCACTTGGTACTTGACACTTAGTTTATCTTATACTTATACCCACCTGATACTTCATTTATTTTCTGACCTGTTTTTATAGTGTTTTATAGTGTATCATATTGTTTGCTAGTACTTTCTCCTGTGTGCACTGACTTAAAGGCAAGCTACTGTAACAAAGAGTTTCCCTACAGGGATCAATAAAGTATTTCTATATTTAAATTAGTTTGATGATCTGAAACATTTAAGTGTGACAAACATGCAAAAAAAAAAAAGAAATCAGGAAGGGGGCAAACACTTTTGCACACCACCAGCCATCTAGATTACTGTAACTCATTATTTGCTGGTTGCCCCCAGAAATCTATTAACCACCTCCAGTGTTTACAAAATACAGCCTCTAGGACTCTTAAAAGAAGTAGAAAATATGAGCATATTTCCCTATTCTTGCCTCGTTGCACTGGTTACCTGTGGCGTTCAGAAATTATTTTTAAATTCAACAGATTGTCTTTAAGGCTCTGTTTGGCCTTGCCCATCTTACATTGTTGACCACCTCACCTCATACACCCAAGACCTGGCTGCAGTGTGTGGGCCACTCTGCTGAGACATATCTGCTGTTATCTGCTTGATCTGTACACAGCCAGAGCACAGAGGACAGCTGGCAAAATCTTTACTGACCCCACCCTCCTCAGCAGTTACCTCTCTGCTGGGGTGCCATCTCAGGGCCAGTATACAAGCAGGTCACCAACAGATAACACACAGCTTCCTTTAGTGAAGCTGTCCAGCTCAAACTCACTCACAAAGTCACCCAGGCACAGCCCCTCCGTCCTTCCATGGCAATCCCCCAGACACACAACCACCATGATTAGATCATAAAGCCAGTGTTTAAGTGTCTTAAGATGGCAGTTCCTTAAATGGCCTCTAGATACTGGCTCCAACTTCAATCCAGAATTGCAAAGTCAGTCATTTTCTTCATAAAGACACTAAGAGCTTAATAGCTCATTTCACCTCTAAGGTGGTGATGGAAAGACCTCTTCTCAGGACTATTTACAGATTTACAGTAGGTGTATGCACTGTTGACACCCCCCTCACACTGGAAAGCTCATACCTTTATATAGAGTTTGTATATAATGTATATTATGTATATTTCGCCTTTTATTGAGAGGTTTCACACTGCTGCCTTCTCTTCTTTTTGGCCTCATCCTCTTCCTGTTACTGTCATCTCCTGCTTCTTTAGCTATGCATGTAAATGCATCATTTTGATGGAAATGAGCTCTGCTATATTTTCAATGCAATCCTGCCAGGAAGCATTAAGTGTCAAGCTGTGTGCTTTCTGCATTGACATCTGATCCAAAAATCTACATCCTGAAAAAACAAACAAATTGTTGCCTAGATAGAGTTTGAAGGCCCCACATAATTAACAGCATAGCTTCACCTCGACTTGTGTCATCAGGAGGCATGGAGGCTGGGGAGTTGGATTCAACATCAGGTCAGTCTGTATATAATAACATAAATCACATGACACAAGCTACAGTAGCTACCAAGACAAGCTTATTACAAAATAAATATACTATTAATAGCCTGTTATGTTCTATGTTGAAATGTATTTTGTCATTGTGTTAAAATATGTCTGACTCTGCACATCTTCAGTTTTTTCGCTAGGTTTAAGTGATAGTGTGATATTTTATATTCGAATTGCAGCAACGTTCGTGTAAATATAAATTTGATACGCAATTTAGATTTTTGTGATAACGCTTTTATTCTGAATAAATCGGGGCGGAAGTGTTTTTCTTGTTGACTTGACTGTGGTTCTCCGGAGCAGCAGCGTGGGCTAATTGGATAAGAGGATGCAGTGGGAGAGAGGAGTTAGAGAACAGCTGGATGTTGGAATTCAACAGAGACACCTGATCCGTTTCACACCGGTTTACACTCAGTGCTGCATAATCTACAGTCCGGCCTGCCGTTGTTTGATGCTCCACCTGATCTTCCGCTGCTCGTCGCATGATCCCTCCCTGCTTCCATCGGTTCTTCTGTTCGGAGGATGCGACGGGCCCGCGGTGCTGTGCGCACTGTGGAAACACCATCAGATGCTGTTTTGCTTTCAGATACCTAGAGCTTCGTCTTCAACACGGAAAATAAATCTGAATAATTAGGATCCTATCAATAAGAGGGAATAAGAAGGCGTCTTGCAGTGCAGACATCGCTGTCGGAGTCTTCTCCATCCTTCCTCAACGAGGTATGAAACAACAACAACATAACGTCGTTGGAAGTATTTCTCCTTCTCTGTTTGTATAGATAGAGCTGGAACGTTGTTGTTCTGCTGAATGTTTTTTCTACATTGAGGTCATGTAAGCACTCATGAGCATGTACAGTGCTGGGATCAGATAGGCTATTGTTTACTGTTGTTGTGTGTTGTGGGCTTAGTCTCTCAAGGTGGCCTGCAGCACCGCTGGATATTCAACCACTTCAGCTTTCAGGATTAGGCTACATGTACTGTGACTAACGTTACAGTAACTGCATTTCTATCTGAGATCAAACCGCAGTTTCTTCAAGTGTTTAAAAATCCAATTCTGGTTAGGGCCCTATAAAGGTGCAGACCTGTAGGTAGAATATGTTAAATACAGCAATCAACTTGAAGAAACTGTGAATGAATGCCAAAATATAAACAGTATAACAACATAGTATAATATTAACTGTGGGTGGACTACATTATATTGAAGTGTTTCAAAATCCTCCCTATTTACATACATGGGGGTCAAGTACAACAACACCACTAACTACAACATCAATGCTAAAACATGTATTTGAATCAACACCTCCATGACAGCGTAAAAACAACAACCCTGAACATTATAGACATCATAAAAGTAGACTTGATGGCAAACATTTGGATTGCATTAGACTGTAAAGATGTACCTAATAAAGTGATCACTGAGTGTATTTAACATACAGATAAATGATCAAGGTAAGAAAAATGAAAGAAATATAACTAATAAAGTGGTCACGTAGTGTATTTAACTTACAGATAAATTATCAAAATAAGAAAAATAAAACAAGTACAAATAAAGACTATAAAACAATATAATAAAGTAATTCATTTTCTTAACTTTTCATGCTGATGTTTTCCATTGCTTGAGGCTGGCTTTACATTCTATATATAAATGTTTTGCATTTTCTTGTGAATTACAGACTACGTCATCCTCATACTTCTATTTCTGTTATATTTATTATATATATATATATTCAAATAGTATGTGTTTCAATTTAGACCTTTCCTCTGCTGTTGTTGTAATTAAGTGATGTTGTAGTGCTGAAATGTTTGATGGCACTGTATATCATATTCTATTTGCTCAACTAGCTTTATGTTATTTTGTAGGCTGTATCCTGTTAGGATTTACTGCTGCACATACCATACCGAGCTTTTAGCTCATATCAGATATTAGAAATAACTGAAAGTAATCAAATGTTTAAGATTAAGTACTCACTTTAATCAAATAATCATAACAGTCCCTATTTATAAATGTTTCTCAGGCAAACAGCAGCAGAACCCTTCAGTGAGTGATGCAGGTGTCCAGCTCCAAGAGAAATATTTAAACAGTGTGATGTCGGGAGGCCAGGCTGTACTGTACTTGCTATGTGGCTGTGAAACTGAAACTTGAGGAAACAGACCTCTGAACCAATGTGTTTTTCTGAAATCCATCTGAATACAACAGAAATCCCATTGAGGGAGAAAGCTGAGAAATATATGACAGGCTGACATTTGCCCTCTGACAAAGTGAAACTGTCTGTTATTTAGTTGATAGTTTTCAACATGGTTACAATGCTGCTTTAATGTTACAGCATGAATAAACATGAATAAAACATTAGATCTGAGGTACAGTAGCTACATCTGTCCAATAAATCTGATTTCTCTTCTCTTGCCAAAATTTTGATTTTCACACATCACTTCTTCTCCTAGTAAGTCCGTATGAACCAGAAGTGTGTGGTTTTAAGGGACTGCTTCCACTTCTTTCATTTCTGCTAGATCTCATTGCTTACTTTTCATTGAGTGCAAATGAAAGACAAATTTGCAAAATCAAGGAAAAAAGACAAAAGCAAAACAAGGGTTTGTTCATTCAAATTTTACACTTACCTCTGGAGCAATGGTTCCAAAGAATTTTTGGCCACGCACCCCCTTCTAGATCCCAACCAGGTTGACACACATAGCCTATTTATAGCTGCATTAAAGGTTAAAAGTTTAATTATGCACAAATAATCAGAACACATGTAACTAAATATTCAAGAGATCGCAACAATGCGCTCTCTGTTGAATTCTCTCCCGTAGTGTTGTGCTTTCTTGTCTCCCTCTACTTGTGATGCTTTCAGCAGGTATTTCTGCCTCCGGAGCTGCAGAGTCTGGATCTATGATTGCAAGGCACCTTCTGTTCCTGCTCGACAACCGCTATTACAATTATTATTATTAGTCTTATTACTATTATTATTATCATTATTATTGCTATTATTATTTTTATTAACTTTAATATTACCACTACCATTACATTATTATTATTTTAAAATTCAATGTGGAATTTGCATTGTGCTACTGTGTGCTCTCTCACCTCCTGCTCTCTCTCTCTCTCAACCCAACTGGCAGCGGCAGATGGCTACCCACCCTGAGTCTGGTTCTGCTTGAGGTTTCTGCCTCTTAAAAGGAAATTTTTACTTGCCACTGTCGCCAAGTGCTTGCTCATGGTGGGAATTGTTGGGTCTCTGTAAATAATATTATAAAGAGTATGTTCTAGACCTGCTGTATAGGACAAGTGCAATAAGATACCTTCTGTTATGAATTGGCACTATATAAATAAAACTGAATTGAATTGAATGAAACTGAAACTACACTGCAACAAAGTTTCAATAAATTGCAACAAAGTTATGCACAAGCCATCCTTTTAAAGAGCAAAGAGGATGGGTGAGGGTGAGGACGTGTGCACAGGCTCTGAGGCAGATAAGTCAATTATGAGAGAAGATGGGGAAAAATGCTGTCATATTTTCAGCCGCATTAAAGAAAATTTGTTTAATTAAGTTTAAATTAAAATTAACCATACATAACATAACGGTACGATAATTAGAACAACCATAACAAAGTCTATTAAAGATATCCCAACAATTTGAATTAAATTGCAATAAAGTTACACATGATCCGCCACATAAAGAACAAAGATAACTAGAAAAATTGCGTTTCCTGCTGAAAATGCTTACAACTCAATACAATACTTGAATACAACTCAAACTTGGAACTAAAAAAGTGGGACATTTTGCAAAATTACCTTCAAATAAGGAAGCGGGTCGTCCCCCAATTGGAAGGTCGGCAGTTGGATCCCGGCTTCCCCCAGCCCACATGTCAAAGTGTCCTTAGGCAAGACATTGAACCCCAGATTGCTCCTGAGGGCTGTGCCTTCGGTGTGTGAGTGTGTGTGAATGCTTAATTAGCTTCTTTCAGTTGATGAGCAGTTGGCACCTGCCATCAGTGTATGAATGTGTGTGAATGTGATATGTAGTGTGAAGTGCTTTGAGTAGTCGGAAGACTAGAAGAAGACTAATGTGCTCTGCTGACCTATTTGTACTTTTATTATTATTTGTTATTATCATTATTATTATTTTTTATCTTGTTTTTAATGTTGTACAGCACTTTGGTTCAGTTTCGGTTGTTGGAAGGTGCTATAGAAATAAAGTTTGATTGATTGATTGATAGAAAGGCACTATACAAGTACAGTCCATTTACCATTTACCATAATCTTCAGAAAGGACTCTAAAGAAGAGGTAACTGCATTAATCAACAAGAACAGAAGAGGAAATATCATCTTTGGATATGTTTTTTAAATCAAAACAACTGGCTAATTGTCAAGCTAGCTAGCAACTGCTACCTGCTACTATCACCAACATTCCAAAGGAGAAACTGCACTAAAGAAGCTAACAGATGAAAGACTTTATAAAGACAAGAAGAAAAATTAAAAGATCCTTGTTGGTAATTATTAATTAATACATCTGGTAAACTGTGCATAGTTCAGTTTTTTGTGTGTTTGTAGGCTAGAAAAGTAAATTGTTAGCCTAGCTCCCCTTGGAGTAAACAAGATGTCGCCATGGAAACCGATCAGAAGGCAGCTCAGCACAGCACAGCTCTCAGAGTAGAGAGCAAGAAGATTCAGTACCCTGCTAAATGTAAGAGTGGAACAGCTAGGGAGAAACACAAGGAGAAGGCACTCTGTGAAAACCCAGAGGTCCTCTTCACTGACTACGCCCAACAAAAAGAAAGAAGGAAGAAGAACAACCTCATATTCTTCACTCATTTCCATCTGGAAAGTGCTAAATACTCTACATTATCTGAACCAGGAAAGGTTTATCTACTAATTGATGTGGAAATCGTGTATGAAGAGTAAAAATTGTGGGCATGAGAGCAAGTTTAAGAGAAGATTTTCAGAAAAACTCCTCTGCACTCTAGCGATGATGTCACTCACTCTAGCTCACCCAATACACACTCATGATAAACTCAGAAAAGGACTGTAAAATGCATAAAACATAAATTGCGATATTGCAAAAACTGAGATATTAAAAAGTTAAAAACAAGTTTAATAGTTGAAAGTCATGTGAACGGACAGACAGAAAGACAGGGAGAATGAGACAGAAAGACAGGGAGAATGAGACAGAAAGACAGAGAGAGAGAAATCTATAAGTTCCCATCAAAGAAGACACAAAAAGCTTAAACTGTAGGTCTGTAACATAAATTGCGAATTTGCAAAAACTGTAAAATATATCAAAAAATTACAAAAGAATACAATTTTAATAGTTGAAAGTCGTGTGAACAGTTGAAAGTTTGAATGACGTCTGTAGCTGAAAGTATGCAGAACTAGTTACATTTCAAAGTGTAGTAGGTTTGAAGAGGATCTGAAAAGCTCTCTGATGTTTGGTGCAATACAGGACAGTTTAAGCCTCAAGTCTTTCTCAACGACATCCAGTCTTTGGTGATATTTAGTCTTCACTGCTGTCAGAGCAGAGAAACCAGCCTGCCGTAGCTTCTTTATAATGGCTTCTAGCTTGTCTTGTATGTTCAACAAGGTAACACTGACTCCGTACAGACTTAAATACAGTTCATTCAGAACAGAAAAGATGTCAGCCAGATAGGCGAGCTTCTGCAAAAAGTCCTCGTCATGCAGATTGGAGACCAAATGAAATGGGTTGTCTTTAAAAACTGCTGAAGTTTGTGTCGTAGTTCAAACAGCCTTGTCAACACTTTGCCCCGTGACAACCAACGCACTTCAGTGTGTAGTAGCAATGCTTTGTGTTCACTGCCCATCTCTCCTGAGCCTTGAATTTAGCCGACAAGCTTTAATGCAGTTCACCAGTTCCAACACATCATTGAGGACTGAAAGTAGATCATCTGGCAATTTTTTGGCTGCGAGGGCCTCCCTGTGAACACTGCAATGTAACCAAAGAATGGATGAACAGACTTTCCTGATGTGAGCTGTAAACCCTGTGTGCTTCCTCGTCATCACTTTTGCCCAATCAGTGCACATTCCCACGCAGCGTGTCCAGTCGATTCCATTGATCCTCATAAAGATGTCAATTGAATTGAAGATTTCTTCTCCTGTTGATCAAATATCAAGGGGCCAACATAACAAAAAATTTCCTGCACTGTGCCTTCGAAAAGGCAACGGACATACACCATTGGCCAGATTCTCCACCTCTGTAGACTCGTCTACTTGCAGAGAGTAAAACTTGCTCTTCTTCATGCGACTGACTAATGTAGCTAGGATGTGTTTGGACATTGTATCAATGCTCCGCAACACAGTGTTGTTGGACAACAGGATCATAACCAACTTATTTGCTTCTCTCTTTCCAATCATACATTCGACCATCCCTTTGGCAGATTTCTTGGTATTCTGTACCTGACGAGATAGGAAGCCTGTAGCGCATTTTTGGTAGACCCAACTCATGAATGTAACTGGAGTTGTTTTTGACTGTTATGCAACTCTTCCAATTTTGATCTAAAAAATGTAAGGGGCTTTTGATTTACACTGGTATGCTTCATGTTCAGGTGGCAACATAGATAAGAGGGCTTCATCTGTTAGCCAAAACCTCACTGCACACCACGCACTGTGGCTTTGGGCAATCGGCATTGCCAATCCGAGTGAATCCCAGACCCAGGTAAGTTTAATCATATTTCCTTCTTTTTCTTCCATGATGGGTGCTCCTGATTTGTCTGTGCTCCCTATTCCTCCTTTTTGGGTTTCCCCTGTCTCATCTAACTCGAATTTGCTGTTTGCCAACATGTGCCTGTTAGTTCAAACACAGCACAACCCTGACTAACCTGTTCTGGGAGATCTGTAATTAATCTTTAAATGTTTTTTTCCAAGCATTAACACATTGAGTAGTCAAAAAACTCATACAATAGGTAGTTGTCAGGCTATGTTTATGTAGTTGGGACTAACTGTTTCCCCTCTGAGCTGCTACACTAATACTTGCTTTCATGATTACATGCACAATCTTTTCTTTAGATTGACCACTCTGATTGTTGTTTGGCTAATCAAAAAGCTGAGCTCCGTTGTTAATGCAGAGTGTTGATCATGATTGGCCTGTGTGTTCACTGTTCTCTCATCATCCTCAGTCCTGTCTGTTGGAGTGATGGCTGTGTTGTCGGTGATTCTTCTCTCCGTGCTCCTCCTGTCCCTCCACACTCCTGGTCGAGCATCTCCTTCCTGCCCTGTGAGCTGTCGCTGCTACAGCCTCACTGTAGAGTGTGGCTCCACAGGCCTGAGGGACATCCCTAAACACATTCCTCCATCCACACAGGTAGTTTAATTGTACTGAACATCAATCTTAATTAAATAATTAAAGAACCAATGACATACAGTTCACCATAAGTCATAGTTCTTTGAAACATTCACCAGTACTGACCAAAACTCTTCCTTTGTCCCTCTTCATCTTGTCTTCTCTACATCCAGACCATCTTCCTCCAGGACAATGTGATTGGTCAGATCCATCGACAGGACCTCACTCCACTGAGGCACCTGCATTACTTGTACTTGCAGGTAACAACCACACACATACCTACAGGGTTGGGCATAAAGAACTGTGATTTGTTCATTTATCGGTTCCTCAATGCAAAGTTTGGACTTGCTGAGTTTTTGTCTACATTACCAGTTATACCATGTATGCATTTGTATATTATATGTATATGTATTTGTATTTTGTGCTTATGAGTGTGGCTAAGTTTCACAGTAGTGATACAATACAGTGAAATGTAACTACTGCCCCAAAAATGTTTTAATGCAAGAGAGAAGTCTTTCTGACATTTCTGAAGTATTTCATGCAGCAGGTACAGTATGAATGAATTCAGCATATTTGATGTCTCACATGCAGAATGCTCCAGAATCAGCTAATGCTAGGGTGTAATAATATTTACATTATTAAAAATATTTCTTTATTTTCTTTATAAAAATAACATTTCAAAATACATTGTCATTTATGACAAAAGACTACTAGTCATAAAGATGTTTTCTGCTCTCAAAATATATTTCCTTCTTTTCTTACCCAAATAACATCAGAAGAATTGAATACAGGATTTTGTTAAGAGAACGAAGTTGTAATATTACAAAAACATGTTTTGACCCAAAAATGCTATCATTTTGGGAAATTGCAATTTTACAAAAATACCACTTAATATAAAAGAAAAAACATGTTAAGAAACCATATAAACAGTTTATCCTAATAGAAAAATCTGAACAAAATATATTTTTAAAAAAACAAAAAACATATGCTTACTTAATTAACATTTCAGTCCAGGCAGCCCACTCTGCAAAGTCTGTGTACCTACAGTTCCAAAATAATTCAAGAAAGGGTCGCAAATTTTGTAAAACACTGATGGTTGGTCCTTGAGCCAGTGGGTAATAACTTCCAAAGGGATAAGTTGCATTATACTTTGTTTGAAAAGCTAGAAATCCACTGACGTTGTTTTGATGTTTGAGCTTTTACTGTATTAAGCAATCCTCATTCAATGGAATCTTAACATCTCTTAACGTCTTGTTTAGTCTCCAATAAATTAATACTTCCAACACAGGAAAACAACAATATATTTTTCAGAATTTTTGCAGTATTGCTAGTTTGAATGGTCCAGCAGATACTCTGTCCTGGTCCAAGTTTGAGGAACACCATCACTTAGAATTCTACTGATTAAAGACAGAGGCTACCAGTCATTTACACAATGGTTTCACAATGGTGTCATTTGTTTATGGTGATTATACCATGGTTTGACAGGGACATTAGTGTAATACCTTTAATAAAGAACTCCACTGATTTAGCATTGCATTCTTATAACATTGTTGGACACACAATGGATAAAAAAGGATCAATCAGAATCAGAAATACTTTATTGATCCCCGTAGGGAAACTCTTTGTTACAGTAGCTCGTCTTTACGTCAGTGCACACAGGAGAAAGTACTAGAAAAAAAATAAAAATAAAATAAACACTATAAAACAGGTCAGAAATAAATTAAGTATCCTGTCGGTATAAGTATAAGATAAACTAAGTGTCAAGTACCAAGTGGGTTTACTGGTTGATGATGAAAGTACAGTCTAAAATACAATGTAGATGCAATGTAGATACAATACAATGTAGATCCAAAATAGATGCAGCAGAACCAGGGATATTGTCTTTTTTATTCTATGCATTCTTTTTTCTTGTCAAACATGGCACCTACATTATCCATAATGCAACTTGACCACAGACAGTTCTGTCGGAGATTCAGATGTGTTATGCTAGTAGTGGCTAATA
Source organism: Siniperca scherzeri (assembly GCA_027580175.1). Taxonomy (NCBI): domain Eukaryota; kingdom Metazoa; phylum Chordata; class Actinopteri; order Centrarchiformes; family Sinipercidae; genus Siniperca; species Siniperca scherzeri. Next base: position 2,980,766 of record CM050859.1, read on the forward strand.
TAGCCTCTAGGCGCTAGCCTCAAGTAGATATGAGGAGCAGGCTACAGAGGTCAACTCTCACTTTTCTAACTCCCCACCCCCAGATTTTTTTCATTTTCAAACTTGTAGTCTTCAGCCCCAACCGACACTGACTCAAGTGACATAATTTGAGGACATTTATCAGACTTCACACAGCTCCCTCTGGAAACACAAAAGGATTTATACAACTTTTTTCACATATTCAGTTGTACTCCCCAACACCTGGAAACAGACAGTTCCCTTTATGTAGAAACCAAAATCACTGGTATCAATGTATGTGATGTTTAGATGGACAAACAGACATACAAGTCCCTCTCCATATTTCACTGTGGGTGAAAAATAAATTCTAACCAAGATGGAACCAAGTAAGATGTCTTTTCCAGCAGGAAAGGATAAAAAAAGAAGAAACAGCACCAAAGCAGTAGAGGCATTGATTTTAGAAATCAGATCAGAAATCAGAAATACTTTATTGATCCCCGAGGGGAAACTCTTTTGTTACAGCAGCTCACTATCACGTCAGTGCACACAGGAATAGAAGTTCTAAGCAAAAATATAAAAAAAAAATATATATATATATATATATATATATAAATTTTAATGTAGTTCCAAAGCAGTATCAGTAGTAGAAAGTATTTTTGTTTGGTCATCTTGGTTGCTTGGTCCTCCTCCAGAACAACACCATCTCAGCAGTGGAGCCTGGCTCTTTCCTGAACCAGGGTCAGTTGTTGGAGCTGGCTCTGAATGGGAACCGTATCCACCTGGTGACAGCTGACATGTTTCAGGGACTCGAACATCTCCGCATTCTTTATCTGGCAGGAAATGATATCACACGCCTGCTGGACTACACCTTCCGTGGCTTACAGGTAAGGCATGTTAGAGCACTTGTTTGATGTCCATTACATTTCACTTTCACAAATTGTAACAATAAACTCAATACAGAGTTATGCAAGGTGCATTCTCACTTTCCTGCTCAGCACAGCAGTTTTCTTCATTCCTATATGAAGCTCCATACATGATATGTACCATTCCTTCCATGTTCATTTAACCAAGATGGCAGCACATGTAGATGCAGCGGCCAATAGCTCCCTCAAACTTTGCTACATTTTTGTTTTTATTTGTTGTTTTTTCACCTTTATTACTGAAGAATGTATTACCTATGACAGAAAAACACTCATCAACATTGGAAAAAGACGCACAGGGATTGGATTAAGTGTAGCAGACTCTGTGTTTACATCAGTGATACATGTGGCAGGCAATCCAGACCATCACAGGTTCCAAAAGCATGTGTGAGGCCACGTTGACAAATGAGCTTAACACCTTTTATGCTCGCTTTGTTCTTCTCAACAAAGAGTCAGCTGTCAAGTCTACTCCGCCTCCAGAGGAATGTGAGTAAAACAGCTGGGCCTGATAACATCCCTGGCCTGTGCTAAGAACATATGCCAACCAGCTTGTCAATGTCTTTACTACATTTTTAACATATCACCGTCACAGGAGAGGGTTCCCACCTGCTTCAAGACAGCCACCATTGTCCCTGTATCTAAAACGTCTGCAGTGTCTAGTCTAAATGACTAACGCCCTGTGGCTCTCACTTCCATTATGATGAAGTGCTTTGACTAGGGTTGCAGGGAGCCAGAGCCTTCAGTTATCAAGCTCCTCTCCTGTAGAATCAGGTCCCAGTTTGGGTTTGGGAGGCAGACACCATCTCAACATTTAAGTGCAATGAGATAACTTCTGTTATGAATTGGCGCTATATAAATAAAATTGAATTGAAAATTAATATGGACTATATGGAATATTCAAGGTGGAAACTTTCCATGGAATTAATGGGAATTTATGGGAATTAACGGGAAATAATGGGAATAAAATGTAAACATTGCTCAGGCTGTATTTACCTTGTCATATGCAGAAAAGAAACAAACCTTTTATCATATCATAAGCAGACATAATTGTAAACCCTTCTAATATAATTGAAAAAATCAACAATTTAGTTGAGTTGAACTTTAAATAAATGAGTTGACTTCTTCATTAACAGTACATTCTTTGATGACAGAAATCCATTAATTTGCCAAATAGATACATTAATCTGTCAAATACATACAATGTGAAATGTGCCATATGGTGAGTTAGCTAGCTAGCAAGTTAACTAAGAAAGGTACTTTGAAAGTTTGAGCCGACAGTGTGGACTGTGTGCAAACATAGGGTTTAAATAATTAGAATTGTTAATAATTTATAAAATAAGTATTTTACAATAAAGAATGAATGGAAACAGATTAATTAAAACTCCTCAATTAGAATATTCAATCAAGCTACATTCCACATGGTAACAGCTAGCTAGCTAAAACTAGCAGAAGGTGTTAACAAGTTACAGACTGTGTACTTTGCTTTAGGCTACTATCTGCTGGTTAACTGAAATATAAAAAATATAAAATATATGAATTCCAGTAATATAATCAAAACATACCTGAAAGCATGTTGTCCTTTGTCTCAGACAGTGTTGTAGTGCTGGCAGTAAATTATCTGTACATGTGATGGAAGAGTGCGCTGCTGAATGCAGTGCATGGTTATAATTCAGTTAATGATTGTTGAAGCTCAGCATTCAACACAATCACCCCCATGAAACTTAGTACTCTGGGCTTGAGTACCACACTCTGCAACTGGATATTGGACTTCCTCACAAACAGACCCCAGACAGTTTGGATTGGTGGTCACACCTCCTCCACTCTGCTGAACAGCGGAGCCCCCAGGGCTATGTGCCCTGCCCCCTCTTGTTCATGATGTACACCCATGACTGCAAGTCCCGACATGGAGAGAACTCTGTTGTGAAGTTTGCAGATGACACCACCATCATCAACCGGATTTTAAACAATGAGGAGACTTCATATCGTGAGGAAATTTGCGAGGAGCTGATCATTGATTTTAGGAAAAAGGAAACAAAGACACAAACTCCTGTCTACATCAGTGGAGCTGAGGTGAAGCAGGTGAACAGTTTTAGGTTCCTGGGAATCAGCATCACAGAGAACATGTCATGGACATTACACATATCCACCCTGTTAAAGAAGGCTCAGAAACGACGGCAAAATTCCTGTGCCAAGTTCTTGTTAACTTTTACAGAGGGGCAAGAAAGCATCTTGACTGGAAACATCACAAATTGACTTGGGATATGTACGGCCCAGGATATGAGGGCTCTGCAGCGGGTGATAACAACCCATAACATCATTGGTACCTGTCCATTGAGCAAAGGTGATATCGGTGAGGTGTCAAAGGATACTAAAAGATAATACCCACCACAGCCACAGCATGTTCATCCTGCTGCTGTCTGGCAAGCAATACAGAAGTATCCACTGTCTTACCACCAGACTACAGAGCAGCTTCTTTCCTCAGGCTGTGAGACTCCTCAATTCATCCTCCGCACTCTACCATAAATAAATGACATAGAACTTTCTATTATGCTGGTTTTGCACATTACTATACCACTACCTTTTGCAATCCTGTATTGTATTGACAATAAAACTGAACCTGAACCTGAATGTCTCTGCAGCGTCTGCAGGAGCTCCATTTGCAGCATAACAGTATAGAGATCTTAGCAGACCAGGCTCTAGTTGGTTTGACTTCTCTGGCTCTGCTGGACCTGAGCAGGAATAATCTTCACACCATTGGCCCTGCGTCCCTGCGACCTCTGGTCAGCCTGCAGGTGCTGCGCATCACAGGTGAGACTGGATTACTGACATACATGTTGATGTAAAAACATTAGGGATGGTCCTGAGGAAAACTTGGTTACAGACAAAAGACAGTCACGTCTGTCTATTTATTTTTCTTAAAACTGCAAACTGCTGTTTTTGCATAATTACATACAATTACAAGACAGTTACTCCTAAAGGAGCTGGTTATCATGGTAACCACCATGTCATACCAATTTATGGGTTAAATTAAAGCAATGTGGTTCCTAAAGACTAAACCAGACAGGCAGACCCCTCTTGACTAAACACTGGTTATCTAATTTGTACAAAAATAAATTTTATTGAATCAGTTTATTTCACATTCTTCCTGCAATTATTCCTTAGGCAGTCAATGCATTTCTCTCTCTTTCTATGGTTACTCCCAAACCTTTAATCCAGTCAGTGCAGTTTCCTTGTATTCTGGAGGTCAGTCCAAAACCATTCATAACCCTCCTGTAAAATACATATACATTCCTCATATACCTTATTTACTCTTCATAAAACATTGTCTTTCAGTACACTGAAATGTCTTGTTTCTACCACCACCACCGATGGCTAGCACCTCGACTGGTTCAGCATCAAGGGGTTCCAACCTAACCTCCTGTCCTCTGCTCTGCTGTAGACAACCCATGGCGCTGTGACTGTGCTCTCCACTGGCTGAGGAGATGGATTGATGAGGAGGGCCAGCGGCTGCTCAGCTCTGCAGAACGTCGGCTGGTGTGCACCGAGCCACCGCGCCTCTCCCACCTTAGCCTGGTGGAGGTCCCCCTCAATAGCCTGGTGTGTATCCCTCCATTGGTGCAGCTGGAGCCCAGGAGGCTAGCTGTGCGCCTGGGAGAGAGCCTTAGGGTGTCCTGCCATGCTTCTGGTTACCCTCGGCCACAGGTAGGGATAATTAAAGTATAACTTTCAGCAGTTTCCACAACACTGGTTTGCTTCAGCATCCAAAATAGTCTAGCAGCAGTTTGCATGTCATCACCTAAAGATTACTCACTTGCTGTATTTTAGGAAGTGTGCCCAAATCATTTATTAAAGTATAATGATTTATAATGATTCCATTACTGTCACCAAAGAAGGTACAGATAGCTGGGTGACAAATGAAAGTAAAACCCAACTTAAAGCGTGTAAGGTGTTTTTCCACCATGAGCCTCCAGAACAGCTTCAGTGCTTCTTGTCACAGATTCTCCAAGTGTGTGCAACTGTACTGGAGGGTCGAAATGAATGATGGTGGTAGAGAGCACTGTCTTAACAAAATCTCCCATAGATGTTCAGTTAGGTCTGGTGATCTAGTGACTGTGAGATAGCGTAACGGGAAATATGTAGATACTCAGATATTATAAAAATACGTCCACATGTCCCTCATTCATCCAGGGGTGTTCCATCATAGAAAAGGTTTCAGTCGTAGTCATCTGGACACTGTTTTCAGAATCAAGACGTTTCGGCTCCCATCCGTAAGTCATTCTCAATTGTGAAAATGGTCTGAGAACTCTGTGTTGCTTAGGCCCTACCCTCAGGGAGGAGCCTTCCTGAGTGTCTGCTGTTTACCCTGCCTAGTTTCAACTGAAACTGACCTTCTTTTGTTTCCATGATGGCCCAGTAATCAGGCCTATTGTTTTCTGGCTGCACCTCCCTCATCACTGTTAGTACCTGATTAGCATAAGATTGGCTCTCTTCTTCCAATTTTACATGGGCGGACGGCCCGGGGGCTGCACATGTGCGGAGCTGCGGACCTCGGGCGGATGGCCCGGGGGCTGGACAGGTGCGGAGCTGAGGACCTCGGGCGGACGGCTCGGGGGCTGGACAGGTGTGGAGCTGATGAAGACTGAGACCTTCTGGAGGCCGGTGGCGAAGGTGGGACCCTTCTGGACGCCGGCGACGAAGGCGGGACCCCTCTGGAGGCTGGCGGCGAAGACTGAGACCTTCTGGAGGTCGGCGGCGAACACGGGACCCCTCTGGAGGGAGCAGGCAAATTACAAAATCCAGAATCCAACCAAGGTCCACGGGAGACAAAGAATCCAAAACAGAACACGCTGTAAAAATGCCGGGGAACTGGGCACAGAACCAGGTACAACAAAAGGTGCACCAAACGGTCAGGAACACTCACAAGACATGATCAAAACTCAAGGCAGGAATCACACCATCAGAAACAACAATGATCCAACACTGAACAAAGACAGAGACCCGGACTAAATACCCTAGGGGAGGTGAAACAACGAGACACAGGTGCAAACAATCAAGGAAGGGCCAACAATCAAAACTGGAGGGAAAGCAAACAAAGACAGGAAGTAAAACTACAAGACACACAAGGAGAGGGACACACTACAAAATATAACAGGAAATGAAAAACCCTCAAACTATAACACTTTTAGGTTGTACTGGGATGGTGGGAGGTGGGATGTGGGTAGTCTGTGGACATTCAGCATCAAAAAACGACTTCCATCAGACACCTGTACTCTGGATCATGGAGCTGCTGCTGGTCTATTTTGCTTATCATGAGCTGCATAAAAATTGTCTGCCTTAACATTAAAGGTATAAACCATATAGCATAAGTTATGTTCCTTCCTTAAGAAGGAAAGTTGTCAAATTGGTTTCCTCCAAGAGACTCACATGTCAGATCATGTTAAACTAAAGGCATGTAAACTCATCAGGGGTGAAAAAGGTGACAAAGATTTACTAGCTACCCCTAGTAAATTCCCATTACTAGGGGTACCTAGTAAAAATTAATGTGGTTTTTGCTCTTTACAGCTATTGCAACTGCTGTTTGGTCAATTAAAAGACAGGGCATAGATATGACATTATATAGATACGTATAAAAAAAACAACAACTTCGTCCTCCACCCTCTGCGGGTGATCTCATCCTTCGAGCTCGGTTCCTCTACCAGAGGCCTTGGGAGCTTGAGGGTTCTGCGCAGTATCTTTGCTGTACCTAGTACTGCACTTTTCTGGACTAAGATGTCTGGTGTTCTTCCAGGGATCTGCTGTAGCTACTCCTCCAGTTTGGGGGTCACTGCCCCGAGTGCTCCGAAGACCACGGGCACCATTGTTGCCTTCACCTTCCAAGCCTTCTCCAGCTCTTCTCTGACCCCTTGGTATTTCTCTAGTTTCTCATGTTCCTTTTTCCTGATGTTGCCATCACTTGGTATTGCCACGTCCACCACAACGGCTTTCCTCTGCTGTTTGTCCACCACCACGATGTCTGGTTGGTTCGCCATTACCATTCTATCAGTCTGAATCTGGAAGTCCCACAGGATCTTGGCTCGGTCATTCTCTACCACCTTTGGAGGTGTTTCCCACTTTGACCTCGGGGTTTCCAGTCCATACTCCGTGCAGATGTTCCTGTACACTATGCCAGCACTTGGTTATGGCGTTCCATGTATGCTTTCCCTGCCAGCATCTTACACCCTGCAGTTATGTGCTGGATTGTCTCAGGGGCCTCTTTGCACAGCCTACACCTTGGGTCTTGTCTGGTGTGGTAGATCTGGGCCTCTATCGCTCTGGTGCTCAGGGCCTGCTCCTGTGCAGCCATGATGAGTGCCTCTGTGCTGTCCTTCAGTCCAGCCCGCTCTAGCCATTGGTAGGATTTCTTGATATCAGCCACTTCAGTTATGTTCCGGTGGCATATCCCATGTAGGGGTTTGTCCTCCCATGATGGTCCCTCCTCCAGCACCTCTTCCTCTGTTCCCCATTGCCTGAGACATTCACTGAGCACGTCATCTGTTGGGGCCTTATCTTTGATGTACTTGTGGATCTTGGAGGTTTCATCCTGGATAGTGGCTCTCACACTCACTAGTCCATGGCCGCCTTCCTTACGGCTAGTGTACAGTCTCAGGGTGCTGGATTTGGGATGGAACCCTCCATGCATGGTGAGGAGCTTTTGCGTCTTAACGTCTGTGGTCTGTATCTCTTCCTTTGGCCACCTTATTATTCCTGCAGGGTATCTGATCACTTGCAGGGCGTAGCTGTTTATTGCCTGGGCCTTGTTCTTGCCATTGAGCTGACTTCTTAGGACTTGCCTTACTCGTTGGAGGTATTTGGCAGTTCCCTTCTGGGAGTGAGACCCCTTCTGTGTGGACCACCTTCCCTCTCTTTGTCACCATTCGACTACACTTCTCGGGCCCGAATGACATCCCAATGTCAGAGCTGTAGATCCTGGTGGCGTGGATCAGTGAGTCGATGTCCCGCTCGCTCTTAGCGTATAGCTTGATGTCATCCATGTAGAGGAGGTGACTGATGGTGGCCCCATTCCTGAGTCGGTATCCATAGCCAGTCTTGTTGATTATTTGGCTGAGGGGGTTCAATTGTGTCATTGCCTCCTTCTCAAGCAGCATAATTAACAAATCCAAGAGCAAATTGTTTAATTACATTGTGGTTATGACAGTATTAGCCTTGCTAATATTATCTTGGCTTAAAGAAAGTGGTAATGTTAACGTTAAGTTGGCACTTTGGCTGAGGAGGTCAACTTATGTTGTAATAGTCAGCAAAATGGTAATGTTAGTAATGTTAAACGAGTAGTCCCAGAGCCCTAACATCAGTAACGTTATACAAGTGGAATTTTGCCTAGCGTACGCTAAATCAAAACAACTCAACCGTATCAGGCTAATTAACAGTCACAAGCTTGACATATCGTAATATAAGCCAATTAAGGTTATCATAACGCTACTGTTAGAGGCATGCAGACAGTCAATAACTGACCTCCCAACAACTCAGGAGACATGGTTCTCATTTCATTCCCCGTGACTCTGTCCTCGTAGACCCTGACCACCCCCCCAATTTCAAAAACTCATCGCATTTACACAAATCACACGAATGACCTATTTTGGATTCAAAACAGCGATTTTCGCTGAAAGGGATGAGATTTCACCTTTTTCTCACTACCTCATTAGTCCTTCTCTAGGATTGATTATTTTCATCATCATATCATGTGGGGGAGTTTTGGATAGAATCAGTGAGTGGTCATTTGGAACGCAAGTCCTGTCAGATCACTGTCCTATTAGCATTACTATTGGCCCACCGTATAATAATTCTTCTTGTAGACACTGGCACTTAAATCCGTTACTACAGAACTGTTTGTTTAGCCAGAGGTAGGATGGAGACCAATGATATTTCATCACTTAACGATAACAAGGGTGTATGTCCCAAGATATTAAGAAGAATTATGAGGGGATTTTACCAAAATCTATACTCATCTGAATGTTAGTCTTCTGAAGAAGTAAGGGGTGCCTTCTTGGATAAATTAGAGCTCCCCTGCCTTACAGATGTTGGGCTCACCACACCATGTGTGGAGAACAAAGACAGCGGCCTAGTTGAGAAGGGCAAAGCCTTGACCTGAGGCCTGAATGGGAAACAAAGTCCAGACAGTAGAACGGCACCAAATCTCCACCAGCCGTTAATTCACACTTAGGTGTAAGATTGATGAGAGATCCCGGTGGAAGCCAATACGAGATCTCAGTTGAATCTAAACACTGGATTCCTTTTGGACGAGACGTGCATGAAATCCCGGCACACAGCTATGACGTCATCACCTCTATAAAGCCTAGCGCCACACACTGCACGATGTCTTTTCCACCCCGTTACTACAGGAAGGAACATCACATCAACTTTAATTTTCCCAAGAAAGTCTTGCTGGACGAGCAACAGACGGATTTGTGTTTGCTGAACACACTTTTGGATCCTGATCGTTATTCCCCATAACGATCTCGTACCTGCAGAAGGCAGAGTCAGGTTTTACTGCTTCTTCACGGAGAGAAAGACCGCCGCTGAGCCTCTCTCTCTCCCCACCAAAAGTCGACTACCGTTTTCCTCGATCTCAAGTAAGAGGCTTGTGTCTGGGTAGAGATAGATTTTATTTCATCTAAGCTTCATTGTTGTGAATTGTGCTGTGCTTATTTTAGAAATTAGCGGGCCGCTGCATCCTGTTTTGCTTAGTGTTTTGCTTTGTGCTTAGCATGTTCCATTTTGTGTCGGTACCACGCTGTTGACCGTTTAACTGTGTTAGTTTTAGCCACTGTGGAAGTTAATAACTGTGTTTTATCAGACCAAAGTCCAGTAACACGGCTGTTGAATGAAAGTTTGCTGCCGGGTTCCTGTGTGATAAAGGAACAGCTATTGTGCTCTGCCACGGCATTTGAGATTTCTTGTGCCTTACTCTGTGTGCTTTTCTTTCTCTTTCCTCTCCACTAACCCACACACCTTTACACGTACATATACACACTCACACACATCTCAAACGACCCAGATATCATGGTAGTATAACTAGCTATGCTCCACGCCATCTCGAGGACAAATAGAGCGTGTCTAGAGCGCGCATACCTTACATTCTTGCTGATTGTTGTATGCTTATTGTGTTCAGAATTGACGATAGTAGTTGTTGGCTGAAGTTATTGATTGTGAATCAGTGCCAAGGTTAAATAAATGCCATTGTACCTTTTAAAGAGCAGTTCCCTGTGGTTATTTTGTGAATGTGTTGTAATAACAGCTGGTTGTGGCAGTCAGTGCTCGGATTCACCCTTCACTGTCCACCCTTATTAATGTAACAGCCACCTTTGAGATTGTTTTTCACGTTTGGTTATTGGTCCCTGGTGTCAGGGTGGTGCCCATAATTATTAATACACATTAATGATTTTGATAAGACTAATAATTTTATGAATATTCATAAATATCTTTTATATTTCTGCTAATACCAAACCTGCCCTACCTGAATCCCAACACAGAGGAACAGAATGAAAAGATATGTGAGCCAGTTACAGAAACAGAAGTTTTGGAGGCCATTAAAACATTAAGGTGGGGGAAAGCCCCTGGGCCTGATGGATTCAGCCCAGAATTTCATAAGACATTCAGCAAAATAGTTGGGCCACTGACAGATATGTACCGGTACTCTTTTGATACCAGTCAGTTGCCCCAATCTCACAGTATCTCATATCCTTCATCTTGAAGAAGGGCAAACCAACAGATGAGTGTGTCTCATATCGCCCAATTAGCCTGATTGGGGTTGATAATAAAATACTTTCTAAGGAACATGCAAGGAGATTTTACCAAGCCTTAACAATTTGGATCAGAATGGATTTATTCAGAATCACCTCTCACAATTCAGGCGGCCTCTGAATGTGATTCAGTATACAAACCAGTATGGTGGTAAGACCCTTGCAGTGTTGTTGGATGCCGAGAAGGCGTTCAATAGGGTGGAATGGTGTTATTTGGTCAATGTCTTAAGTCAATTTGGCCTAGGGGATAACTTCCTCAGGTGGATACAAACTATTTATCATTCACCAGTGGCTAGCGTCATTACAAACAGCCTGAGCTCTGAACCCTTTTCATTGGCCAGCGATACCAGGCATGGCTGCCTCCTTAGTCTGCTACGGTCCGCGATTGCACTGGAATCACTTCAGTAGCCATTATACATACGGACATTATAGGAGTTTTAGTAGGGTGCACTATACATAAAATTGCTCTTTATGCAGACAATATTCTTCTGTTTCTGTCATCCCCATGAATTGTCAATCCAGCTATCCTATCAGTGTTGGGAGAGTTCAGTGACATATTTGGATATAAGATTAATTTTGATAAATCTGAGGTGATGCCAATCAGTGAACTCGATGAACCTATTATTGTAGAGGATTTTCCATTCGTGGTCTAGATCACATCTAGGAATTAAGGTGTTCCCCAATTTGGTTGATCTTTGGAAGTTAAATCTTTCTCCAGTTATAACTGCTGTCAAAAAGGATTTGGAATGCTGGTTTGGTCTTCCCTTGTCTTTTATGGGACTAATTAAAATCCTTCCCCAGCTTCTGTATCTCCTACAGATATTGCCTCTTTGGATATGTAGGAAAGTGGCCTCGGGTATTAAAAGATTGCTAAATACATCTGGCATGGTAAAAAGCCCAGGGAGAGGGTTAAGATTCTGCCAATGCCAACTGGTATGGTTGATCTAGGCATGCTCAATGTACTTTTTTATAACTGGGCTTGCCATGCTTGTTTAATCTGGGGTTGGCTACATTCATATCTTGACTCAGCTTTCTGTATAGATTATTGGGCTTCCTCACCTATCTCCCTATGTTGCCTGCTTAACTGCAAAAAAACATAACAACACTAAAGAAGTTAAAGCCAACTCTATAGTTTACAATTCTGTTAAGGTCTGGAGGGATATCATTCAGTTTTCCGGAAGAAAGAATTTGGTCTCTTTGTTGACACCTGCCTCTCGGAATGGCGACTTCTTCCCAGGGAGTAGCCCCTCAGTATTTAACATACAGAAATTAAGGTTTTTAGAGATCTATTTCAGGAAGGTATTCTTATGTCAGCAACTCAGATGGTTTCTCTGATTTCCCTCCAGACTGTCCCCTTCTTCTCATGTATTTGTATATAAGTGCCCACCTCAGCCATGGCCTGTTCACCCTGCTGCCGTCTGGCAAGGGATACAGAAGTATCAGTCATACAGCTTTAATCGTTTTTACTCTTCTTTTTTAATCTTCTCTAAACATTGAGAATGCAATCAACGACAAATTTGCCTCTCTTCCTCTACATTCACCTCTTTCCCTTGAGTTTTGTATGAGCAAATGTTGCTTTGCATTGTACTCAATAGCAGTTTTCACCTCAATTTCTGTAGAGTGAACTGGAGCAAAAAGTGACAAATAGAGACATGGGAGAGCAGCTGAGAGTGTGAAGCACAAACTGCTGCTGCTTTACACACTCTGCTCAGGATTTTGTCCAGACTGAAATTTCACTGCAAAACCTAACTTCACAAACAATCCCCTTTTATGGTTGGGAATACACAAGGATTTTGATAGCGATATACTATATATACTGTATGCCATATACTGTATGGAATTGTTACAAAACCGAAGCCTTCAAATATATGATGATGATTTCTTCAGCAGGACAGTGAGCTTAAACATGATCAAATCTCTTGTCAAGTTTAGGAAAGAGCAAGGAGTGCTGACCTCTACAGTTTTTCCTCCACAGAGACCCAACCTCACCCCACTGAGCATCTTTAGGTTAATTCAAATAGTCAAAAGGTGAAACACAGTCTAATATAACCAGAGACCCACGAGGATGCTCTAATAAAGGGCTAGAATTATGTTTTTCTTTTGAAATTTTGTAAAACCCTGCTGAATCAAATAAGTGTAAGCTGTAATTACAAGAAAGAGTGGGCACAACAAACACATACCTAATGAGCTGAAGCCCTATTGTTCTTTCTCTGTATTCCAACAGTCTCACACACTGCTTTCTTCTTTTGTGACCACTAAGTCAGTGGCTCAGGTTTACAATCCCAAATGTGTCCTCCTTTTGTGAGTAATGGCAAATGGTTGCATGTGTTATAGTCTGGTCAGCAGGGCCACACTACACTATACTCACATCTAGTGGATTATTTTTACAATATTTTGTTATCATCTTGGACAGAGTATAAGACAATGGGCCACTGAGCACAGACACGAAAAAGGCCCTCAGTACATAGCAGCTGCAAAAGAAAAACATCTAATAAAAATTAATATTGGATAGTATTCTGAATTCTGGAAATGAAAGAAAGAAAATGAAATGACTTGGATTGGTATCATCACAACTTTTTACTGAGCATTTTGACTTTCCAACAAGAGATGTTCATACACACGCTCTTGCTTAAAGCATAGGTTCACAGGTGGAGCAGGTGAACAGTTTTAGGTTCCTGGGAATCAGCATCACATATCCACCCTGGTCAAGAAAGGAAACAAAATTCCTGTGCCAAGTTCTTATTAACTTTTACAGAGAAGCAATAGAATGCATCCTGGCTGGAAACATCACAAACTGGCATGGGATGTGCATGGCCCAGGACAGGAGGGCTCTGCAGCGGGTGATTAAAACCGCTCAGAAGATCATTGGTACCCACCTACCGAGCAACCTGAGGTGAGGTGCCAGCTCAGAGCCCAAAGGATACTAAAGGACAGTACCCACCTCAGCCATGGCCTGTTCACCCTGCTGCCGTCTGGCAAGGGATACAGAAGTATCCGCTGTCATACCACCGGACTACAGAGCAGCTTCTTCCCTCAAGCTGTGAGACTACTTACTACATGTAGAATAGTTTTCATTTCTATGACTTATTATTTCTATGACTTATTTATGCACTGATCTACTGTATTGTGTCTTTTATCTTGAATCATTCCTCTTGTTCATACTGATCATTAAGAGATCTCTTATTAATGTGCTTCCAATGTAAGTGATGTGGGACAAAATCCACGGTCCTCGTTCTGTTCAAAAATATATTTCATAGTTTATCTGAAGTTAATATGAGGCTTCAGAAGTCTGAGTTGGACAAATGAAGTGGGTATCTTCCAAAGTTAGTCTTTTTAGAATGAAATTCACTCCTTGTTTTACTATCCCTCCACTGCAGCTCAGCCAGGAAACACTGTCCAGGGAAACAAAAAGAGAAAAGTTTGTACTAGGTAGAGATCTCCACTTGACTCTGAGTCCTCATATTAACGTTATATAAACTTTTTAATAAATTTTTAAACAGAACACCGACTGTGGATTTTGTCTCCCATGACTTAAATTGGATTACACTTACAGCGCATTATTGAATGTTTTAATGGCTGGTATGAACAGGAGGAATGATTACAGCAAGCAAAAACTGTTTCAGTGTTCATATCGGCATCTGACTATTGTTAATTAACAGTTAAGAACAGACTGGAAACATTGTGAACATATCCTTTAAGAGCCTACTGACCCAATGGGGCCCTGGCCCTGTACCCAGGTGCCCTTTCAGTAATCCATCCACTTTGCTTCCTGGATAGGCGGAGCCTCTGAATCTATATAGGCAGCCAGTTCACCTATGGCAAACCCTTTTCTTGAGAACAAAGAAGCCGGCTGGCCTCATGTGGATGCCTCATCTTCAATAGTTTGAGCTGTGTATATATGTATATCTTTATTCCCAGTTTACAGTAATTGTGTTTATAGTCAAATTACCTTTGTTGGACTGTTAATTATTGTATTAAGAATTATGATATTTAGATTAATATCCTTTGTTATCCCTTTACTTCTATCACATAAACCAGTTAAAACTATTTGAGAATAAAAGATTGGACTGGAACTCCTGCCTGTGCTCATCTGTCCTAACTGACGAGCCACTGAGTTGGTGATATTCCTGGAACCAGACACTATCCTTAAGAGTTATCAGTATTACTTCAAGCTAAATATTCTACACACTGTATATAGTGGTTCAGTTTCTTTTTGATGATCTGATTTTAATTTCAATTAACTGTTAGCTTTGAAATTAATTTTTTTGTTTTCTTTATTTTAATTAACAAAATGGAAGTACATATCTTGTCGAACAGAAACACCATGGTGGACTGTTCAATTCAGGTTGATTACATGAGTCTGATTTATTTATTTTTAAAAATTATTTATGGGATGATAACCTTCTTAGCAACACGACTGATCATGAAACGCTCAATACCTTTGCAGGTGACCTGGAGGAAGGCGTCCCAGGGTAAAGTGGTGCTTTCTCCCAGAGGCTTAGTTCAGGAGGTGGGTGCTGGAGGAGGTGGAGTGGGTGGAGCAGAGGAGCCCTCAGAGGAAAGCAGAGTCAGTCTGCAGAAGACTGACGGCGAGCGCTTTGACCCTGACACCGGCAGTGGCATGTTGTTTCTCAGTAATGTGACTGTGGCTCACGCAGGTTTCTATGAATGTGAGGCCTGGAACGCAGGGGGCGTGGCCAGGGTGACTTTTCAGCTTGCCATCAACTCATCCACTTCCTCCTCCTCTTCCTCCTCCATCTGGGCTTCATGGTCCCAGGTGTCTTTGCCATACTCCCCCGCCTGGCCCCGGCTGAGGAGCCACGGTCCTGCTTTGGGCTCAGATGTGAGCCGGGAGCCCCTCGCTCTGGGCAGCATGGCCTTTAGCACTCTTGGAGCTGCCACTCAGACTGCCATCGCTGTGGGCATCTCCCTGCTGGCTCTGACTGCTCTGCTGCTGGTCGCCATGATCTACAGCCGACATCACCAACAAGACAAGGGAGCTGATGGAGCTGAGAAGGTGTTTGTCTGTTTGTCTGTACAAGAGTAAAGAGCACATTTTAAAAATTATTTATGGGATGATAACCTTCTTAGCAACACGACTGATCATGAAACGCTCAATACCTTTGCAGGTGACCTGGAGGAAGGCGTCCCAGGGTAAAGTGGTGCTTTCTCCCAGAGGCTTAGTTCAGGAGGTGGGTGCTGGAGGAGGTGGAGTGGGTGGAGCAGAGGAGCCCTCAGAGGAAAGCAGAGTCAGTCTGCAGAAGACTGACGGCGCTGACCTGACACCGGCAGTGGCATGTTGTTTCTCAGTAATGTGACTGTGGCTCACGCAGGTTTCTATGAATGTGAGGCCTGGAACGCAGGGGGCGTGGCCAGGGTGACTTTTCAGCTTGCCATCAACTCATCCACTTCCTCCTCCTCTTCCTCCTCCATCTGGGCTTCATGGTCCCAGGTGTCTTTGCCATACTCCCCCGCCTGGCCCCGGCTGAGGAGCCACGGTCCTGCTTTGGGCTCAGATGTGAGCCGGGAGCCCCTCTACGCTCTGGGCAGCATGGCCTTTAGCACTCTTGGAGCTGCCACTCAGACTGCCATCGCTGTGGGCATCTCCCTGCTGGCTCTGACTGCTCTGCTGCTGGTCGCCATGATCTACAGCCGACATCACCAACAAGACAAGGGAGCTGATGGAGCTGAGAAGGTGTTTGTCTGTTTGTCTGTACAAGAGTAAAGAGCACATTTTTAAAATTAGCACCTGATAAGTGAGTGTAACTGCTTGGGGTAGACATATTTTTGGAACAACACAGAATTTTATATATATAATTGTTTTCTGACACATTACATGGATGAAAAGCCTGCTTAACTTTAAACTCTAAACATTTTCTTTTGAACTGATGTATTAACTATGACCTGACAATTAACTGCTGTTAGGAGTCTCTAAAATGAAAAAAGAAACCTACAGATTTCAAAGAACAATCAGTAATATAGACCCTTTAGTACATCTAATGGCATCTAATACAAACTACAACAGTATCCGTGTATGGCTGAGTTCAAATGTCCACCATACAGACTTGCAGACTAGTAAGTAAGAAAGTGAGCAAATAAAACTTTAACCAGCACTTTTCAAAAGCAGGCTTATGAAGTGCTTCAGTTACAAAAACAAAAAACAAAAAAGACAATAACAAGCATTTGAATAAATATTTAAATCAAAGACATGCAAGAATTGTTAAAAGAATAAGAACAAATCAGGGAGAGGAAGCATCTGTAAAATGCCTTTTAAGAATAAACAGGTCTTGTGATGTAAAACACTCAGCAGAGTTGCTGACCTGACCCCCAGAGGGAGGCTGCTCCATAACCTTATACCTAGTTATTGTATTAACTTATTATTGTTTATTACTGCTTTGTTTGATTTTATGATGTCTTGATACATTGCTGCTTGTTCTTAACTGTGTCTGTAAGGTGTCTGTGAGTGCTTTGAAAGGTGCCTATAAATAAAATGTATAATAATAATAAAAATATTAATAATAACAACAACAGCCTGGAGCCAGACAGCAAAATCTCAGTCACCACGACTCTTTGAGTGAGGCACAACCAGGAGCTCTTGTTTTGAAGACCTGAGAGGCCCAGTGGACCTGTATGTGATCAGCAGCTCACTGGAGGAGTGTAAGAGCTTAAAAGTAAGAGTTAGTTCTGTGCTGATGCACAATTTCAAAGGTCTGACTGGGGCAAAGACAAGAACTTCAGTTATATTGTGATTTAACTGCAGGAAGAGACATCCACGCACTGAGCTCATTTTAGCCAAATTTCAAAGTTTGGATGGATGGATGGACAAATACATAAAGCTGGACATCATCAGCATTTAAATGATAAGAGCCAAACTGATAAATAATGTGCCCTAAAGGGAGCATGTAAAGAGAAAAATAGACAGGTCCCAGGATTTACCCTTGAGAAAAGCCACAGGTTAGAGAAGCACAATCAGAAACTTTTTCAACAATGTATGCAAATACGTTATGATTAGATAAATTGGAAGATAACCATTCAAGTGCTATAACAGAGTACTTGAAGCTCTCGTGGACTTCTGTCCTAGGTTGCCAGGGAATAAAATATGCAGTGAGACAGGATTCAAGACCAATTCTAAACTTTTGACCCTAAAATCTATCTTTAAGTATTTTTCTGATTTCTGATTTTTCTGAATCGGAATCAGCTTTAATGGCCGCGTATAGTATACATTTAAGCATACAAAGACTTTGAATCTGGTTTCCTGTGGCTCTCAGGTCAAATTGTTTCTATAAACGGTGAGTACAGGGTTACAAGAATGACATATTACATAAACTTATTACCTACAAAACTCATCATGGATTAGCACCTCCTTACATGGCATCATAATATTTTTCCAGTGTCTTACCTGCACCGATTACACTGAAAATTCAGTACAGTTGTAAAACCTCTAATTTTCCCATTATATTGTATGTTGCTGTACCCTGAAAGTGATGAAAGTGAATTTTAACCTGCAGGAGGAGAGCATCCTGTACGTGAATGACTACTCTGACGGCCCCACCACCTTTGCCCAGCTGGAGGAGTACCGTGACGAGCGTGGCCATGAGATGTACGTCCTTAACAGGGCCAAGCCTGTGCTGCCTCCTGCTCCACCCACAGCTGTCTCCACTACGAACCTGGGTTGCCCCGCTCCATCTGACACCTCCAGCCACACCCTCTCCTCTGGGCCAGGCCAGACCATGAGTCCCACTCTGGCCCCCAACAAACAGCAGCAACAGCAGCAGGAGGGAGACATACGGACCATGAGGAGAATGGCGGGGGAGGGAGGGGAGGCCGAGCCTGTGATCACATCAGAGGCTGAAGGGATGTTTCTTAATCACACAGGCCTATTCATGGACTCTCAGATCGCTTATGAGATTCACTGCTGAAGGGGGGAGTGAATCCATTCCAGCACAGAGGGTTTCTGTGTGTGAGACAGCGGTTTACAGCAAAGCCTGTCACATCTTATCTGAAGTCAGGGTGCCACTGCTGGAATCTACCAGTAACTGACAGAAATACTTGTCCCTGTGGAAGGATTTACTTTCTACAAGACTCATCCACTCTTACTGGAGAAGGTTTACAAACTGAGAAGAATCAAACAGAAGATCCGCACACTGTAGTAGTAGCTCCTGTCAATGTTTCTATCTAACAGAGATCATTGTCAGGCATTGTCAAATCATTCAGTCAATTTACTCAAGCTGGACCAATCAGAACAGAGCTGGGAAACAATGTCTGATACTCCTATATGGGGGACACAGCATGCCTCTAAGAGGGCAAGAACAACTAGAAACAGCAGGATCAATATTATACAGGCATATATCAAATACAACACATCAGACACTTGTATCAGACACATCATCCAAAAACAAATCATAAATCACACAAACAATCCAGGAGAGAACAATCATAAAAAATACCATATAGGAAAATACACAGAAGAAAGTGATATTGTTCACCCCAAAAATCAATATAATATTATTGCCAATATTATACAGGCACAAATTGAATCTAACACATTAGAGGTTGAGCCAAATGTATTTCATAAACCTCATGAATCAAGGAAAAATAGATAAAGACTACAATATAAAGTAATACATAGAAAAAATAGAGTAGAAATCAGTGATAAATTACTCCTCCAAAAAATTGTTTAAAATTCTTTAGCAATACAGGCAAATTCAGCTTTCCAATCAGCCATAACCTATATTGGTATCTATACAACAAGAAAAACAACAAATAAAATTCCCACAGATATAAACAATTGATTAAGATATCTGTTTAAATAAAATATAGGGTCTGTCAATCATCATACTTAGATTGATTCCAACTATAATCACTTACAAAAAAGGTTTAAGGTCAAAGTCTAAATTTAAGCCCTTAGGTTATAAAGTGTTAAAAGTAAAAATATAAAATGCCTCTCTTTTCAAGAGGATGGTGTTGATGTCCCCTCCCCTTCTGGGGGTTTTCACTTGTTCAATTCCAGTATATCTGTAGATAGGTTATGTTTGAATAAGTTGAAATGCACAGCCACAGGATTATTTTGATCATCAGTACGTATGCTGCTTCTATGTTCTGAAATTTTCCTATATATGCCAAGCCACAGTGACATTTAATCATGTAAATGACATTTTTTGTATTACAAGTAATGATTCCCTTGATATTGAGTTTTTTGCCAGAATGCGTAAAAGTAAAAGTAAAATTACATTGTACACACTGTGCACACTTGTAATTGCCATCATGAATGGCTAATAAGAAATGAGTAGGTCGTTCTGGTGAAAGTAGTACAGTGTGCGGATCTTCTGTTTGATTCTTCTCTTACATACCTGGCAGACCTCACAATGTGATCAATAGCACTGAGACTTTTCAGTGGACATACTGTGACCTTGCACGCCAAAACATCAGTGGTCAGTAGGCTGGTGGGTAGATTGCCATTGAAATGCCCTACGCTCAAAGACAATTTTAACTGGACTCAGGTATATACTGAGCTGCACACAACTGACCTGTCCTGTACATGAACATCTGGGTCAGCATTTATCAGAACTACTTTCATACCAGAAACCTTCCACCGTCATTGCTGTACAAGAGTTAACGTCTGTCCTGTCAAGAACTCAGACAAAGCTCATTGGTTATTTGCAGGGAGAGTATAATAAAAGGGGAAAATCATGGAATCTTCCAGTTCATGAGCATGTGGGAACCCTAGTGTGTTTTATAACTGTTGTTAATGTCTGGACATGTTTTAATTTAATCTCAGACTGGCAGGATGGCATCTGAAGGCAGTACAGTGAGGGTGGGACAGCAACAGCTGAATTTTGTAACTATTTGTTTAAAAGAAAAGGGAACATGTTAATCATCGCAGAAAAAGGACCTTAAAGGACAATTCTGGTTATTTCCAATCTGGGTCTTAATCTCCCATTATTTGTCATATTGATCAGTTCTGATTAACGTCCTGTCCAGTACCAGAAACTCAGTGAAACTCTGGGGTCTGTATCGTGAAGCACGTTCAATTTACTCTGGCTCTCTTTGGGTTCACTGACCCTAACATTGGTGATTCTGGATGACTGTTATTATGCAGCTGGTTATCACAAGGCTCAGTTACCCCTGGGTTTTTCACCCAGATATTAGCAATTTCACATGAAAGCGGTTGACTTCTTAATTAGAGGCTCATCACATGCAACATCAACAGATCAAGAGCAGAGTATTCATTATTATAACATGAAACTGTTAACATAGTGGGGAAATTAGGCTGTTGTTGTAGCAGAAAGTAATATTCACCAAGTTAAACAATATAGAATATAATCACACAACTAAAATAGACTAAGAAGCTATTGAAAGAAATAGAATTGAAAGGTTAAGACTATGAATGCCTAATAAGGTCTATCTGATTGAACAATTGCACTTATAACTTACTGTGAGTGTGTGGATGATTTTTTCCAATAAAAACGCTACAGCAGGCATATATTTTATTTAAATCATTGAGCCTAATAAGATTTAATATTTAGGTAACACTTTATTTGGATAGTCTGCCTACAGATAGTTTATAGAGTATTTGTAACATTTGTAACAGTTTATTAGTTCAGATTCAACAATTCAACTAAATAAATATTCTGATATTACAAAACTATTTAAGGTTTAGTTAGGCACAAAAAAACATTAAATTCAATTCACTTTTATTTATATAGCGCCAATTCATAACAGAAGTTATCTCATTGCACTTTTCCTATAGAGCAGGTCTAGACCGTATTCTTTATAATATTAATTACAGAGACCCAACAAATCCCACCATGAGCCAGCTTTTGGAAACAGTTGAGATGTTACAAATACTCTATAAACTATCTGTAGGCAGACTATCCAAATAAAGTGTTACCAATATTTATATTCTGAATGTTCGCCTTCTCTTAAGTACCTGTCATTTAAATGTAAAATAAGGGCACTTTTGTCACTGTCAGAATCCTGTAGAATGATGACTCAATTTTACTAGTAATCTCATTGGACAGTAGGACTATTTCTCAATATATTTGTATAATATATTTGTTAAACAGGACAGTACAATAAAACTGATTATACCAGGGATACACACACACACACACACATATATATATATATATATATATATATATATATATATATATATATATATATATATATATGCAAACATTGTATTATTAACTAAACTTATACATATACCATATTTAACAAAAATATATGTTTTCATTGCCTTCTTGTTGTAGATACATACTGTATCTAACTGAGGTGCCATATTCAGAAAGCTCATGACAAAAGTGTCCAAAGTTTGGATTGGAGTTAGTCCATTTATTTTTTTTATATATGTGAAATGTTCCCATTATTAAAACCATTGTACAAAGAAAAAAAAATCTTTGAATCTTTCATTCATAATATTTTTGTGTAAATACAATAAAAAACAGATGGCAAGTTTCTTTTTCTTTAAGATACAATAGTGCCTGACCATTAAGAACTTTGTAGGTGAGGAGAAGGATTTTAAATTATATTCTGGATTTTACTGCAGCCAGTGCAGAGAAGCTAATATTGGAGAAATAAGATCTCTTTTCCTAGTTCTTGTCAGTACACGTGCCGCAGCATTCTGGATCAACTGGAGAGTCTTAAGGAACTTATTCGGACAGCCTGATAATAAGGAATTGCAATAATCCAGCCTAGAAGTAACAAATGGATGGACTAATTTTTCAGCATCATTTTGAGACTGGATGTGCCTGATTTTTGCAATGTTACGTAGGTGAAAGAAGGCAGTCATTGAATTTTGTTTCATGTGGGGGTTAAAGGATAAATACTGATCAAAGATAACTCCGAGGTTCCTTATGGTGGTGCTGGAGGCCAGGCCAATGCCATCTAGAGTAACTATATCTTTAGATAATGTGTCTCGGAGGGCCAAGTACAATAACTTTAAGTTTAACTTCAGAAAATTGCAGGTCATCCAGGTTTTTATGTCCTTAAGGCATGCTTGAAGTTTAGCTAACTGATTAGTTTCATCTGGCTTGATCGATAGATATAATTGGGTATCATCCGCATAACAATGAAAGTTTATGGAGTGTTTCCTAATAATATTGCCTAAAGGAAGCATATATGAGGTGAATAGGAATGGTTCAAGCACAGAACCATGTGGAACTCTGTGACTAACTTTGGCGTGCACAGAGGACTCACCGTTAACATGTACAAACTGAGATCGATCTGATAGAGAGGATTTAAACCAGCTTAGTGTAGTTACTTTATTGCCAATTAAACGTTCGAGTCTCTGTAATAGGATGTGATGGTCAATAGTGTCGAACGCAGCACTAAGATCAAACAAAACAAGTACAGAGACAAGTCCATTGTCTGAGACAATTAAAAGGTCATTTGTAATTTTCACCAGTGCTGTCTCTGTGCTATGATGCACTCTAAATCCTGACTGAAAATCCTCAAATAAACTATTGTTATTTAGAAAGTCACACAACTGATTGGCGACTACTTTCTCAAGGATTTAAGAGAGAAAGGGAAGGTTGGATATAGGTCTATAGTTGACTAAAACCCCTGGATCATGAGTGTAGAACATATATCAGGATTTACAGCTGTTTCTAAGGTTCCTGTGTTGATGGCAGGACGTGATGAATTTTTTCTCTAATAGTTAAAATGTTATTATTAAAGAAACGCATGAAGTCATTACGAGATCTATAGGAATACATGTCCACATGAATATTGAAATCACCTACAATAATTACATTATCTGTTTCAACGTGCCTCCTGCATAGATAGGCCGTCATCACCTCTATCCACTCATATCCTGTGCATTTGTCAGTGTGATCTCCTCTAAATGTGGAAGGCTCTTTGATATCTGGTTTCACTACCAGATTCACTTTGGACATTTGAAGTGCATTGGAACTGGTTGTGTCATTACTGAACCCATGGGAGGGAGTTTGGGGGGCTTTATTATGAGTGGAGTTATTGACTTGCTGAATGGATCCATTAGCAAACAACTGAGAAGCAATAGATTCCCCCATTTGCTGCCCTAATTGTTCTGAGACAGTTCCCCATGTGTAGTACTTGCATTATAAATGTTCTGCCCCATTCTACCATTCACATTACCAGGGTTTACATCGTAACCACTCTGAGAATATACATTATCATATGCATAACTTTCTCTGGGCCCATTATCTACATTGTTGTCATTTGCTGCTGCAAGCCCCTCCCTCTCAAGCATGACGTCACTGCTTGTGGGAAGCACACCAATAGTGAGCGCTCATTTCTCTCCCCTCCCGTTTTGGAATTACATCTTTGGAAGACATGGCTCACAAAGACACACTACCCGAGGATCATGACAGGTACAAACAATTAGCACAGTTACCCTCGGACTATTTACAGTGACAGTACAAAATAATAATAATAAACATAAATTAAGGTATCCCCTTTTAGCGTAATCACCCAAAATACAGCTAGCTAGTAGTTATGTTAAAAACGTTGACAAGCTACGTAGCTTGCGCTAGCTTACACTTACAGCTTACAAAATAACTCAGTTTGGCTTGGGCAGTCGGAGTTCAATCTCTGTTGGTGTAGCAGCTCTCGATCGGTGAACAGCTTTGCTGAAAGTGATCTGGGTTGTTGTGGCACCAATGTAACAGTGGGAAATCTTCACTGTCTAACTATACACAGTTTACAGTTGTAAATTCTTCTTAAAAAATTCTGTTCAACTTGCTCTCATGCCCACAGTTTTGACTCTTCATACATAATTTATACATCAATTAATAGACAAACTTGTCCTGGGTCAGATAATGTAACCATTTAAGTCATAGGACATACAGTTTTTGAATTATCTGCCTCAAAGCACCAAGAGAACCCTTCAACTTTCTCATTGACTGTAATGTTATTTTACCTCTCACAGTCTCAGGCAAAAACACAAATTTGCTGTACTTTTGAAACAGATTTCTCGATTACTTTTAACTTTATCCACACAAATTAAACGTCTAAATGTTCATCAAAGCCTTCCGGTGCTGAAACCTACAGTTTAAGCCTCATTGTGCCTCCAAGTCAGTATTATCACAGAACTTAAAGTTTCTTAAGTAAGTTAAAGTCAATACAACATTTTAACTTCCTGGAAAATTCTGAATCTTGAATGAGACTTTGATAATAAATGAGGAAATTGTCCACCAGAGGCTTCGTCTTAAACCATCATAAATTGACATTTTATCGTGTTTTTCAGCCAAGTTTCTACGCTACACTGTTTTCCTGGCTATTGTTTAACCTATATGTTTTAACTTGGTAAACGTTTTCAGTCGTCGGACATATGGATCTTAAGTGATTTTAAGCTGGCTGTCAACTCGACGTGGTTTACCGGACTGATTCCACTGCTGCTAGCCCAGCTAGGTTTGTTTTTAGCCCGGCGGCTAAGCTAGCCGGTCATTTTTATTAAGGATTTTAAGCTTTTAGCACTTTCATGGACTAACTGCAAATGTGATGGCTGAGTGTGGATCTTGTCTTCTTACCGTCTCAAAGCTGAAGAAAAGTATTGCTTGTCTGGAAGCTGAGCACAGAGAAAAAGACAAACTCATTCTGGAGTTCTCCACTGTTGCCTTGGCCCAGGCAAAACACCTTGCAGTCCTCAGCTCCTCTGGCTGCGGTAACCAGACTGCGACCATCCTATCTCACTCCCCTGACTGCTCCACTCCAGTACTGGACAATAATCCCACTCTTCCGTGGCTCGGCTCCATCATCACTGGCGCCCCAGAGCATGAAGCCGTTTCAGCTAAGCCTGATCCGTGGTTCCTCATGGGTGCAAAGTCCAAAGCAATGGCCATTTCTACTCCCTGCCGAGCCGCAGTGGATGCATTGTCATTTGCCGAGCACTGGACTGTAGCCTGCAAGGACAGACATGGTGCAAAGCGCCCGCCTCCTCCTCCTTCACATCGGGACCTCCCGCTGGTCAAAAGGTTTGACATCCTGGATACGCAGGACTTTCCTCCACTGGAGGGACGCTCCCATTTTCCAGCTCCCATTTTCCAGCGTTCTTGCCGCAAGTTACTGAAAGAGGCCGTGATCAGGAGAAACTGTGGAGG
Organism: Siniperca scherzeri; assembly: GCA_027580175.1. Taxonomy (NCBI): domain Eukaryota; kingdom Metazoa; phylum Chordata; class Actinopteri; order Centrarchiformes; family Sinipercidae; genus Siniperca; species Siniperca scherzeri. The sequence goes on from CM050859.1 coordinate 3,006,563, forward strand.
TCTTATTCGTCCAGAGACAGCAGAGAACCCCTATGCTAAGAAGGACACCGCCCTCGCTGCAGCAGTCCTGGGCCGCTATATATCCCAGGGACAGCTGATGGAACTCGGTGGTCTCCACGATCATCGACTCTGCCTCCTCTCATCCCCCCAACTATGCTGATAGTTGGAGATTCCATAGTAAGGAATATCTGCTTCGTTAATGTGGTCACACACTGCTTTCCCGGAGCTACAACCCCTGACATCCTTGAAAAGCTCCCCGGACTTCTGGCTGCACTTCCGATGACTATCGAGAAAATCATAGTCCATGTCGGCACCAATGACACTGCCCATCAGCAACCTGAGCTGACGAAAGTATACTTCATCCGCCTCTTTGACCTGCTCTACAGCACTGGAAAGCATGCTTTTATTTCAGGTTCAATTCCTACACTGGGTCGTGGAATTGGCCATTTTAGCAGGATCCTCAGCCTTCATACCTGGTTCCAGTCTGTCTGCAGTACCCATGACACTGGTTTTATTCACAATTTTAACTTATTCTGGGATCGTTCTTTCTTGTTTGCACAAAACGGTCTTCACCCAAACAAGTCAGGTAGTCGCATGCTGGCGGCTAACATGCAGCATGCTGTTCTGTCCTCCTCACGTAGTTGACTGTTTACATCACCTGTTTCCCCTCGCTCCTCTTTAATCTTTTCTCTGCCCACCATAAACAGCCATCCACCCTCTGCAGCCACTAACTCCCCCTTGTGGACTGAGTGCTGCTATTTGGAGCCTGGATCCATCTAGCGCTAATTCCTGTGGTAATTTCTCTTAGGTCCTTAATATGAAACAGACACAGCCAACATAGCAATAATAATAATTTAATAAAGATCTGGGCCAGAACCCTACCTCCAGTCTCAACTTCAGCTCCAACCCAGCACAGACTTTTTAAGATGGCTCTTCTCAATGTGAGATCCCTCTCTAACAAAACGTTTATTTTAAATGATTTTTTCTCTTAGATTTCATGTTCTTAACAGAATCCTGGTTAAGTCCTGATGATCACACTCAGCTTGCTGAATTGTGCCCTCCAGATTATGACTGCTTTAGCCGCCCTAGGGATTGTGGTCATGGCGGCAGCCTTGTTAATATCTATAATATAAGTATATTTTTCCTAATTTGGCTCATGTTTAAACTTGGTGGCCCACTCCCAGTCATATTTGCTATTATTTATCACCCCCCTAAACCAGCTGGCTCCTTCTTGTTGGAACTCCCTGAGTTTTTATCCAGTCTTATTTTAAATTATGATAGAATTGTTCTTTGTGGTGATTTTAATATTCATGTTAATGATTCCTATTTAAGACTGTGGATCAGTTAATTAACCCAGCCTCTCCTTTTGCCTCTGCTGATTGTGAAGAGTTTCTTTTGCACTTTGCTGGAAAGGTGGATTTAATAAGATCTGGGCCAGAACCCTACCTCCAGTCTCAACTTCAGCTCCAACCCAGCACAGACTTTTTAAGATGGCTCTTCTCAATGTGAGATCCTCTCTAACAAAACGTTTATTTTAAATGATTTTTTCTCTTAGATTTCATGTTCTTAACAGAATCCTGGTTAAGTCCTGATGATCACACTCAGCTTGCTGAATTGTGCCCTCCAGATTATGACTGCTTTAGCCGCCCTAGGGATTGTGGTCATGGCGGCAGCCTTGTTAATATCTATAATATAAGTATATTTTTCCTAATTTGGCTCATGTTTAAACTTGGTGGCCCACTCCCAGTCATATTTGCTATTATTTATCACCCCCCTAAACCAGCTGGCTCCTTCTTGTTGGAACTCCCTGAGTTTTTATCCAGTCTTATTTTAAATTATGATAGAATTGTTCTTTGTGGTGATTTTAATATTCATGTTAATGATTCCTATTTAAGACTGTGGATCAGTTAATTAACCCAGCCTCTCCTTTTGCCTCTGCTGATTGTGAAGAGTTTCTTTTGCACTTTGCTGGAAAGGTGGAGTTAATAAGATCTGGTATCACCCCCAACCCTGCCTTTTTAGATGTGGATCACCTGCTCAGGGATTCTTTGAGCAATTTTTCTGCTGTTACTCTGCCTTAACTAACAGACATCATGTCTCTTATAAGAATATCCTCCAGCCCTCTGGACAAAATCCCAACTAGGTTTTTATTGGAAATTATGGATTGTATTGCACCCCATTTGCTAATTATTTTTAACAGCTCGCTGTCTACTGGCTGCATCCCAGATTTCTTTAAAACTGCTTGTGTCCAGCCAGTCCTAAAAAAACCTGGGCTTGATCCCACCCTCCTGAACAACTATCATCCAGTCTCCAAACTGCCTTTTATTTAGAAGATTCTCGAAAAACGTGTATCTAAGCAGTTTCTTGCTGCTGTGGAAAACAATAATACCTTTTGAAAAGTTCCTATCTGGCTTTCGTCAGCACCACAGCACTGAAACAGCACTTCTCAAAGTCACTAATGATCTATTAATAAATGTCGACGCAGGCATGTGCTCAATTCTTGTGCTGCTGGACTTAAGTTCTGCCTTTGACACAATTGATCATGGCATTCTCTTAGATAGACTGAGGCACTGGGTGGGTAAATCTGGCACTGCACTAGACTGGTTATCATCATATTTGTCCAATAGGAAATTCTGTGTCACCATTAATAACTACATGTCATCCCTTTCTCATGTCAACTATGGTGTGCCTCAAGGTTCAATTATGGGACCAATACTGTTCTCCTTATAAATGCTCCCCTTGGGTGATGTCATCTGCAGATATGGGATTTCTTTTCATTGTTATGTGGATGACACACAGTTGTACCTCCCTGTCAAGCCCACTGACCTTAGTACACTGAGTTCTCTAGACTGCCTGACATAAAAAATTAGATGTAGATACATTTTCTACAGCTCAACTCAAATAAAACTGAAATCCTTGTTATTGGGCCACAACATATCACTAAACAAATACTGTCATCTACTGGGTACCTGTCACAACATATCAAACCTGTTGCAAGAAATCTTGGTGTCCTGTTTGATAGCAATTTATGTTTTGAGCAACATATCACTAAGTTTGTCCAATCATGTTTTTATCACCTCAAAAATATTGCTAAAATCTGATCTATGTAAAATTTTACTGATGCAGAAACTGTTGTACATGCTTTAATCTCCTCACGCCTTGATTATTGTAACAGTCTGTTCACTTGTCTTAATCAAAAAACTTTAAAACGACTGCAGACTGTACAGAACTCAGCAGCTAGGCTTTTAACCAGGACCAAGAGGTACGATCACATCACACCTGTTTTAGCCTCTTTACATTGGCTCCCTGTTTGTTTTAGGATTGATTTTAAGATCTTATTAATTACTTTTAAGGCTCTTCATGGCCTGGCTCCAGATTATATTTTAGACCTTTTAATCCCTTATGAACCTTTACGTAGTTTGAGATCTTCGGGCAGGGGTCTTCTGTCTGTTCCTGAGTCCAGAATGAAAACCAAGGGGGACAGAGGTTTTGCCACCAGGGCCCCGAGGCTCTGGAACAACTTGCCCGAAGAAATTAGGTTGTCTGAGTCAGTGTCTTCTTTTAAATTCTCTTCTCAAAACACATTTTTATCGGAAAGCATATCCTGAGTTTACCTGAGATGTCTGTTTATTTTATTGTTTTTATGTATTATATATTTTATCATTCACTTTTATTTTAGTATTTTATTTCTTTCTCTGTGAAGCACTTTGTACTTTGTTTTGATAAGTGCTCTATAAATAAAGTTTTATTATTATTATATATTATTACCATGTCACAGACACGCCAGGCTCCATCTCACCACACACACACCGCACTCCCTCACCTGAATATTAATTCCCAGCAACTGTCAATCATCACACACCTGAACGTAATCAGCCACTCTACTCCTCCATAAATTCCAACTCCTCACCACAGTCTGTGTCCGGTCTCGTTGGAATGTAGGACAGTACTCTTACTCCTGCCTCATTACTTCACGGACTCACCCTCGACACGATACTCCGACTCCGAACCTCGATCCCGACTCCTGTCATCTCCAGTTCCCCGAGTGTGTCTCTCCAGCTCCAAACTCCTGTGTGTCTCCAGTCTCCCTAGTGTGTCGCTCCTGTTCCCGGTCCCGTGTATATCCACTCATCTCCAGAATCCTTCTGCCACCAGTATAAGGGACGGTATCTTTATCTCTTTCATCCATTCATATCTCTTGTGTGTGAAATAAACTCGCTCAGTATCCTCACCGTGTCTCCGGTTGATCTGTCCGTAACATACCATGTGCCATGAAGATTTCTTATACACAGTTAATAAAGTGGTAGTGAAACACTTCTAGCCCCACAGCCCCACTGAGTAGATATATTTCATGACTCCAGTGTGTTTCACATAAATCTAGCAATAACTGAAAATGCAGTCTTAATAGGGATATTTGGTGGTGATTATGATTTTACACTCTGTTCATGTGAAGACATTAAAAGCAAACACATTTAATTACATTTTAGCTTTGGGTAGAAGTTGCTTAATTGGATTTCTTATATTGAAACTGTGTATGTATTTTTCCAGTTTGTCTCCTCTAGGAGGAGCTTCTCTCCTCTATCAAGTTGGCTCTCTGTCTGTCCCATTCCTTGTATCCACTCTATCTCAATTAAGGCTCCTCTGGCTTTCCTGTCCCATTTATGGCTCTGTCTTTAATTTTGGAAATTCTACCTTTCTGTCTTTAATTCTATCCTGCTCTATCTACATTTGGCGTTTTGCAATTGTTGCAAGTTACCCTATGGTGCTGGGTGAAACATTTTTCTGACAATGTGATTTGATCCATGGTTCACAGAGTCCTACATGTTACAAGTACTTGTTCGTGGGTCTACAGGTATTGATCAGGTAGGTTCTTGCTGCCTGATCAGTCTTTTTTTGGGTCAGAGCCTCTCTGCTTGCAATTTCTACCTCTCCTGTCTCTCTCTTACACTTGCTTTGATCTTTCCAATTGGCAATAACCTAATTGTCCATATTTTTTTAAAGAATTTGTAAAATATTGATATATTCTAGTTGGATAAATTCATAATTAATTCAAATAAAATTATTAAGAAAAGTCTTTATGAAATTGGTTTGGACATTAAATTGAAAAGTTAATTATAAAAACTTTTAATATAAAAAAATACATAACACACAAATTATTTTGTTTCATTTTTATCACAAACATTAGACTGTAAAAACTAACTACAATTCAAAAGTAAAAGTAATACCACTACACACATTGTATGAATTATTTAGTTTAGTTTAATTATTATTTATACACACTCACAATGTTTCAATCATTCAGTGTATATGAGTGTTTTGTTGTTGTTTAGCCTGATATACTGAAATAGCAATACAGACATCTGTAAGGAGGAAGTGCATTTCTTTGGAGTGGCTGTTCCCTGTCTGCAGAATCAACGTTCTTCATCCACCAAAAGCACTCATCTGTCAACTGTATTCCTGATTTTTAATATAAAAAATATAAAAAATATAAAAAATATATATATTTTTAGAATAATTTCCAAACTCTGAAAGTACTATAGCATTAAGTTATTCATTAAGTTATTCTCTACTGGTAAGTGCAAAACGTTGAGGTTCAGGACAGCTCAGACCTCCTCCTTGACCTCATGACGTTTTCCATTGAGGTCAGGTGTTTAGGAATAGACATAGGAGGGACTTTTCGACCACAGCCCTGCATTTGTGTGTCAAACTGCATTAATTAGCTCATCTAAATCAGCTGTGTGTGCCCTGCCACAGTCAAAAGTTGCCATCAGAAGCAGCAGTAGGCTTCACTGAAGACATTGCTGTATGTTTTAAAACTGTACACTCTAAAATGTAGTAGCTGTCACAGGTTAAAAACTCCTATCATCACTGTATTTGAGGTTCATAGACCAAACACATGCACACACACCCACGCACGTGTGGCACTGGTTGCTATGGTGATTGTGGCACCCTAAGGGAGTGGAGGGGGGAGGGGCAGACAACAGATTAGAAAGGTCAGAAAGTTCATTTAATGGAGACTCTGTCTCTCAAACTCCTGCTTTAGGTCAAAGACCGTAACTGCTATAGGCTAGATTTTACATCATGAGAGAGAAAAGAGTCTGAAGAACACGCTGTGTGAAATTTGTGTGTGTAGTGTCAAAATTGTGAGCTCTGGAGCAGATAAGAAAAGTCCCAGTTTCTGCTTCCGTCCTGAAATTTCTTGTCTTTGTTAATCTGAAAGTTTATACAACAGTTGGCTGGGACTGCTGTCACTTTGAAGCTGACTGTGAGTGCCTGTTTGATTACATAGTTACATGTCTGCAACGGGCAACAATTTGCCTTGTGGGAATAGGTGCAAGTTTAAAATAATTTTTTGAGAATATTTTAAAGATCCAGTCCACAACTCAGACAGTTAGGTCCCCCACTCTAGCTCTGAACATTCCACTCCACACACACATCATTCTACCATTAGTAAATAATGGAGCTTAAAATGTTTAATAATTTAAAAAGTATCCAAAATATAAATAATAGCACACATGTACTCAATGAGCTGAATTATTTAAGGTTTAGTTTTCGGTTATCATATATTGACCATTATTTCTAAGACTTTCTATCCAGTCTTGATGTGTTGCCAACAATCTGGCAGCCTGATTCTAATTTCATCCCATTACTGAGTCATTGTATCTTTCAGTCTCCTGGTACAACTCCTAACCTTGACATTATGTTGCATTTTGAGGTTCAATGTGTTCACATTACAGGTATGGGCGAAGCCTGATTGTTGTTTCACTAGCTGCGGTTACATGGACAATATTTCTTCAACCCGACTGAAATCATTCTGATTAGAGATTCCAACTTAACTGTTTACATGGACGCTAAATAAAGTGATCCGATAAGATGTGTGTTACATGCCCCAAAGCATTTATCAGAACCAGAAATACTTTATTGATTCAAAGGACTTTTTTTCAGTAAATGGCAGACTTTTGTGCTGTATGGATGTTTTATTTAAAGAACCATGTTTGTTGTAATTGTGTCTTTTTTATTAATTAAATCTTTATTTATTCCCAAAATTATAAACACAATTATCATGGCAGCCATTTTATAATGCAGTAAGATAAAATAATTTACTTAGAAACTAATTACGAGGTCGAGTTATTCTTAAATATTATATAATAATAATAATAATTATAATATTTTGTTTGTCTCTGTTTGGTTATTTGTATGTTCTCTTTAGAAGAAAAAGAGGGAGCTGCCAATATAATACTGAAACTGCTCAAATTTGCTGTATTTTCTCAATAAAATCCCAATTGCCAAAAACAAACAAAAACAAACCAGTGTAAACCAGAAAGGTCACATTTTGGCAGTATTTAACTCACTAGCTTGCTAGCCATGAACTAATTTAGAAAAGTTTACGTTTGCTCTGGTTAATAGATTTTTTTTATTAAAGATTATGCATTTATCATATGCATCCATTTTCCTCTGCTTATCCAGGTGAGATTTGTGGTAACAGCAGACTTACCAGGTGTTCCGACCAAAAACAGCACAAAAATAAACAAAACACAAGGGTATGGTATGGGCATGTTGTTTCAAGTACTGATGATAAGATGAAAATACAATGTGCAAAGTTCAGTTTGTAATATCATATAATTATGAAGAAGGATTTTACAACTCTGGTTATCGTCAACCATCTTGTTACAATCTAGTAGGAATGTTGAGTTTTTTTGCCAGCCAACTCTGCACTTTTACTATACTAGTGAAAAAAGCCCTGACATGCTTGGTGTCCTTTACTTGGAGCAGCAACTCACTCCCAATCCAGAGTGAGCAATCCACCGTTTTCCAGCAGAGTATCATGGCCTCAGATTTAGAGATCTGAGGCCATCTCTCAATGAGAGATGGCCTCAGATGCATGCATCTCTGCTTTGCAAAGATGCATGCATTTTGTCCATGAAAGTCACAAACGGAATTGGTGACCAGGCCCCACAAGATGCCCCAAGGGGCACGGTTATAAACCTTCTCCAAATCCACAAAACACATGAACACTCAATGGACAAACGCTCATGAATCCTCCAAAAATCCTTGCAAGAGTAAAGAGCTGCTCCACTCGACCAGGATGGAATCCACATCTCTCCCTGTGAATCTGAGGTATGTCAGTTGGCCAGAGTTCCCCTCCAGCACCCTGGCATATTACAAATGCAATTCAGTGCAACAAAGTCAAGAAAGAAGTTTTCTAAAATTTTGAGATTTTAGAATTATGTCACATCATGTCCTAGCCAAAATGATTATGTTCACCATGAAATCTTATGAAGGTGTGATGCAGCTGACAAGTCCTCTGATTCCTCAAGTCCTCTCATTTTGCTTCAGTAGAAATGCTTGTATAGTGCCAGAAAAAAGGTAGACAGTATAAAAACAGTGATGAAACTGATAGTGTTTTAGTGGACTTTTCAAAATAAGCTGCACTGATCTGGTTAAAGTCTCTGTCTGTTACTTCGGCAGCTCTGTGGTCCTGTCCTCATGCTACACCTCTTCTATCTCTGATTTCATTTGTCCTTTATCTCTCCTCCTGTTTGCCACTTTCTCCTTCCTTCTATAGTCTGTTAACCCATCCATGTCCATATAATGTCCCTGGCTGCAGCAGTCTGCTCTGTCACTCTCCTCTGCACCATGATGGAATTACCCATCCTGGTTCTGCTGTCCTCAGCAGTGTTGCTTTGCAGCAATGCTCCAGTTTTGGAGCTGGTTACATGCAATGAGGATAGTGGTGCTGCACTGGCACGTCTGTCAATGTATCACATCAACGAGCACCATGACCACAGCTACAAGTTCAGACTCAATTAGATTCAAAGCAACAAAGTGGAAAAGGTATGGGAAATGAGCACATGTGGTGGCTGTGGCTCAGGAGGGAAAGCAGATTGTCCATTAATTTCAGGGTAAGACACTGAACCCCGAGTTGCTCCCGATGGGCATAGCAGCTCCGCCACCATCAGTGTGTGAGTGGGTGAAATTGTAAAGCTCTTTGTCCATTAAAGCAGAAAAGTGCTATATAAATGCAGTTGTTCTGGTACTTTGAATATTTCTTTTTTATGAGGCTTTATATATTTCCTTTTACTACAGCTTAGGGGGAAATATTTTCTTTTTACTGGAGTACATTTATCCGACAGCTGGAGTTACTCTCTCTCAATAACAACCTTGCTTGTTTCAGCTAAGTGACACAATTACCTTTAAATATTATTAAAGAATTTTACAGATTTTAACCAGTTTATTTGTTTTTCCTTCCTTCTTGTTTCTTTCAATCCTACAGTACTTTCCTTAGCAGTTTTTTTCTTCTGTCCTTCCTTTTCTCGTCCTTGTCTTTTCTTTATCACTACTGTACTTTTTTTACCTCCATCTTACTTATTTCTTTCCTTCCTTTTCATCCTTCCTTTCTTACTTATTTATTTGTGGGAGAAAAAATCTTCAGCTGGGCCAGATGTGTTTAGGTCCTCTCACACACTGTTTAATTCTTCTTCAATAAAACACTTGAGTCGAATAGAGTCCAGTGCAATATAGATTTTACTGTAATATCAAACCATATATGCAAATGTAAATATATGCAAATCTTCTGGGAATAAGCAAATATTGTGAGTTAGTAAATACATAACTAAATGTCCCTACTTCACATATAGACATCACACATACTGTAGGCTACATACAAGAAAAAACTCTCATCCCCTCAAATAAATGATAATGTGTGGTGTGATGATGTTTAACAGTGAAGTTGATAGTTCCCCAGGTTATCTCTGTTGTTGATCAGGTTATCTCCTCAGAAATCATTAAAATGTTTGATAGTATTTCACTTTTGCATGTAGTGGTCACTTTCTGGACATGTGCATGGCAAAGAAATCCACAACACAAAATTACTTTTTGGTTTTGTTTTTTGGTAGATTAGCCATTTTTAGATGAACACAGGAAAACATTGTTGTTTTCCTTTTTTGATGGCTACAAAAAGCAAAAAAACTAAATTCAGACCTGTATTTCTGTTCCGATTATGATTGAATGAAATAACTGAATAAATGGATGATACACGGATCCAATATACTGTCTGATATTCATTTTTGAAACACTAACACAGTATAATTTTTTAAGAATTGTGATAAAGATATGTAGTGAGTAGGACCTTTTACAGTGTAAAAATGAACTTGTCAGTGCTCTGTGGCGGACAAATATGTTTCTAAATGACCTCAAACATGTCTTTGACATTACTGTACTGCAGACTGTTATTGGCTGATATATATGCTGACAAAAATAAATCTGTGATAATATCTGTCTGATAATATCGGACATAGCAATGTATTAAAAAGGCTTTACTGCTAGTGTCTGTAAAAAATTTCAATAAAGATTTGTCAGCATTTTAATGTAATGAAGTAATTTTTGATGTGGTATAGCTACTTTTACTCAAGTAAAAGATTTTTACTACTTTTTTCACCACCAAAAGAAATGGAACCAGTAAAAAGCGTCAGTGTGTGTATGCGAGCACCATACTGTAAGAGTGTGTTTTGGAAATCCAAATGTTTCATTTTTATCATCTGGTCTTAAATCTAGCAAAACAACTGGTCAATATTTAGTTTTTCCTTGCAACACTAAAACAGATAACTATAGGGGATAATAGAGTGAATATTGTAATTAAGGATTCTCTGAACATTTGGAGTGGAAAAAACACAACCGGATAATGGGGGACATATCCAGTCTGCAAAACTGTCAAAAAGAAATATGACATGTATAAGACGAAATCTTTGCTTTGTGACGCTGTAATAATGCAGTATGTGACACTGTCACTTGTCCAGCACATTCAGTCTACTTTTCAAATCTAGGACAACATAGCAATCTATCAGAGGATTGGCATGCTATGGTTTCAACTGATTGCAGATAAATATGCAGATGTGAAACATGGGTTGTGTTTTGTTTTTGTATTCTTAGTATTGATCTGTGTGCGTTGATGTTAAACAGAAAGCAGCATGTGGTTGTTGATAATATAATGCAACATTTAGTAGAAACTATGTTTAGTAAAAATACAAATACCTGTATTGATTTTTTGAAAAGTGTATACCTGTAAACATCATTGTCTGGTAAGACTGTCGATGATGTAAAACATGTCTTGGAAATAAAATACCTAAACGCTGTCAACAAGTGTTCATTTTATGACAACAGCCAGGGAGGTTATGAAAAAGATATACTATGCACCAGAAAATGCAGGGGGATATGGGGGTAAACAAAAGCTTAAAAAGGCTCTATTTGACAGTACTGGTATTCACTATGCAGACTCTGATATAGAAAACTGGCTCATAAAACTAGACGCTTATACTCTTCATAGAATGGCTCCTTTACATTTTAAGAGAAATAAAGTGTTAGTGAATACAATAGATAGGCAATTCCAGCTAGATCTAGTGGATGTCGGTTGTCAGTTTATTCTTCAGATAATGATGGGTTGCATTATTTATTAACTATAGATGTGTTTTCAATATATGCATGGGCACGATGCTTGAAAAATAAAAGTTGTAGATGTGTCTCAGCAGCCTTTAAAGTTGTTTTAGATGAAGGTAGAACACCACATAAAATACAAACAGACAAAGGAAAGGAATTCTTAAACAAAGAGTTTGAAACATTAATCAAAAATAATAGAATTATTCATTTCACCACATCAAATGAGACTAAGGCCTCTGTTGTCGAATGTTTCAATAGGACTCTGTAATCTAAAATGTGGCGTTATTTAACAGCCATTAATTCTAATCAGAAATAATTTATATTTTATTGATCCCCGAAGGGAAACTCTTTAAACTCTTGTAAACGTTATGTAGACGTTTTGCAAGACCTACTTAGCTCATACAATCAGAGTTATCATCATAGTATTAAAATGAAACCATCTGAGGTAACAAAAGACAACAAGCACATTGTTTTTAACAACACATAGCCCCTGTTTATAGGTTAAAAGATTATGATGACGAGGTAATACAGGGTACCTTCTCTGAATTAGAGCTGCTAAAAGTTCTTAGGGATAAAGACAAAACGTTTAAAATAGAAAAGAAATTATATAGAAAGAGAAGGCAGGGGCGGAATATGGTACTAGTTAAATGGGTTTGATGGCCAGATAAATTTAACTCTTGGATTTCAGAAAATCAGGTCATTCAGCTACCGTAGGGTTTTCAAGTGAACTATATACTGAGACTACTGTATGACATAGATGGGGAGGGGTTTTTTGTTACGTTACCTAGCAATTCTTCTACATTATTTTACCCCAACACAATTGCAAATTTCAGGACAAAGCTGCCCAAACCTTTTCAGTTTAAAGTACCTTATGAAGTGGGATTAATAGAAATACAATATCTAAAAACTAGGACAAACTTTTCACCAAAAGATGCAAAATTTGTTGGGTTCGACAAAAAAACAAACAAGAGGGCCCGTCTAACAGCGACACCTGGATTCTATACATCCATGCCACAGTTAGAAACTGAAAAAAACTCCTGCTTATTCAATTTCAATTCAATTTTATTTATTTAGCGCCAATTCATAACAGAAGTTATCTCATTGCACTTTTCGTATAGAGCAGGTCTAGACCGCACTCTTTATAATATGAATTGCAGAGACCCAACAAATCCCACCATGAGCAAGCATTTGGCGACAGCGGCAAGAAAAAACTTACTTTAAGAGGCAGAAACCTTGGACAGAACTAGATTCAATGGTCGGCGGCCACCTGCCGCTGCCATGTTAGTTAGTTTCATCTGGCTTGATCGATAGATATAATTGGGTATCATCTGCATAACAATTAAAGTTTATAGAGTGTTTCCTAATTGCGTAAAGGAAGCATATATAAGGTGAATAGAATCGGTCCAAGCACAGAACCTTGTGGAACTCTGTGACTAACTTTGGCGTGCACGGAGGTCTCACCGTTAACATGTACAAACTGAGATTGATCTGATAGATAGGATTTAAACCAGCTTAGTGCGGTTCCTGTAATGCTAATTGCATGTTCCAGTCTCTATAATAGGATGTGATGGTCAATGGTGTCGAATGCAGCACTAAGATATAACAAGACAAGTCCATTGTCTGATGCAATTAAAAGGTAATTTGTAATTTTCACCAGTGCTGTCTCTGTGCTATGATGTACTCTAAATCCTGACTGAAAAACCTCAAATAAACTATTGTTATTTAGAAAGTCACACAACTGATTGGCGACTGCTTTCTCAAGGATCTTAGAGAGAAAGGGAAGGTTAGATATAGGTCTATAGTTGGCTAAAACCCCTGGATCAAGACTGGGATTTTTAAGAAGCGGTTTAATTACAGCTACTTTAAAGGATTGTGGGACATAGCCTGTTAATAAAGACAGATTGATCATATCCAGTAACGAAGTGCTAACTAAGGGTAAAACGTCTTTAAGCAGCCGAGTTGGAATGGGGTCTAAGAGACAGGATGATGGCTTAGATGAAAAGATCGTTGCAGTTAGTTGAAGAAGGTCGACAGGAGAAAAGCAGTCTAAATATATATCAGGTTTTACAGCTGTTTCCAAGGTTCCTGTGTTTGAAGACAAGTCGGCACCGGTTGAAGGTAGGACTTGATGAATTGTGTGTGGTCAACATTGTACTTTTTTTCTTTATCATATGGATAAGAGGTTATCTTATGATGATCTAATGATGAAATATACTAATGTTTTGTATGAAAATGATTTTATGGTTTGTAAATTTGTGAAAACAATATGTCCCTCGATTGCTTTGAGGATGACATTTTGTCCAAAATATATTGTGTCTTATTCTTGCTGTTTTTTGGAATTTAAAAAGGAAATTTCCTCAATCACAGAGTCTTGTCTTTCTTGAGCCACCATGTTAGCTTGTTCTGAACCACGAACATCCTCCTTGACTGGGATAGACAAAGTTAGCATATTCTGATCCCGTTCTCCCTGCTTTACAATTGTGAGAAATCTCTGCAAGGCGATGAAATATTTTTTAGCCTTTTCATGAATATCTTCAGTTTTCTGATCCAAAATGCCTTTAATAGCACGATCCAATTCATATTCTGGGATCTCTCAAATAGACTCATGTGCAGGTTGTCTTCTTAAAAGATCAAGTTGAGGCAGTAGAAACATTTTTTGAGCATACTCCATGGTCTTTTAATTATGTCTTGAAGCAATAAGACTCAATATAAAAGGCACAGCAATACTCAGGAGAGGCAAGATAAATCCTCCAGACTGGTTAATCAACTACTTTTTTTTCTTTGACAAACACACCTTTATATTAGCAATTAGTCTAATCCCCGCCTTCTTCTTTTTTAATTGTTGGTACTGTGATTTGTTTAAAGGTACCTTTCCTTTTAAAACATGTTAAAATAAAGTCTGGGGATGCTGATTTAATGATATTCTTTCTCTGAGAAGGAGATGCTCTATACAAAATTTTCAATAAAGACAAGTTTCTTCTGATACGTTCTGACATGCTTTTATTTCATCTTAGACACATACACTGATTTGCTTTCTGACCAGCCTGTTGGTCAGAAAGCAAATCAGTTCTGAGCCGGAGATGATCGGGTGTCTTGGCTTTATAATCAATCAATAGATACCCTTAAGGAACACTTGTAGCATCATCAAAACACTCCATAAAAAATGTACATTGCCCAGGAAACATCTGTCTTGCCATTAGCATGACTTGGTATTTGTCTCGGGGGTTTTTAAACAAAACAAGATCATTTGTTCCATCATGGAAAAGGTTTCAGTCGTAGTCATCTGGACACTGTTTTCAGAATCAAGACGTTTCACAATTGAGAATGACTTCCGGATGGGAGCCAAAACGTCTTGATTCTGAAAACAGTGTCCAGATGACTACGACTGAAACCTTTTCTATGAAAGATCATTTGTGTTTAGATTAATTGTCCTGCTGGCTTTACCTTGAAAAAAACTAGTTTTGTACCAAATATAAACAACTCAAGTTTCTATGATGCACATACTTTGTAAATACATTTTGCACCTCAACTCAGCAAATTGTTTTTATTTACAGGTAACAATGCATCATCACATAAAGACAAAGACAAACCTTCAATAAAATTCACATTTCTAATTTTTAACAATTTATCATATAATGGCATGAATAAATATATACAATGTTTTCAAAAAAATTTTAGATCAGTTTTTCAGTGTTTTCAATCAACATTTTTACAAAATAAGTCTTTCCACTATTTGATGGCCCTGATAAAATTAGACTAAATTGATGCTGTAGTTTAAAATCTAAATCAACATGCTCTCTTGCCACCCATTTTTAATAGCCGTAGGGTAAGGTTATCAGATCAGAGAAGACACGGCACTTGGTGTACACCACTTGAAGCCTTTTAACAACTGATTTGTTTTTTTATATTTAAATGCTTTTTTATTCCTCACCATTGTATCTGATATCGTCACTATATTTTGTAGTGTCTCGTCACAATTCGCAAACTCGTACACAAGATTCACTAGGGTGAATGTGAATCTCTGCACATGTTCTACACAAAGGAAACATTAGCTTATTGTTACAGCGATATGAAAGCACGGGATGATACAAACCCCTGGGGGGCAGCACAGTACATTTTATCAGCCCAAAGTAATTTTCAATCGTCTTGAAGTTGCGGAAGTTTACTTGAGGATGTCCAGTTGGGTAGCTTTTAAGAGCCTGCACAGTTGGATACAACGAGGTGAAGTCATAATAATACATTTTCTCACCCTCAGCAATTTTGTCGTGTAGTCTGTACGCGTTGGTGAGGCCCCCAAACAGCACCTTTCGTGGGTCCAGCCTTTCAGGCATCTCGTAACTTTTCAAAAAGTCCTGCAGAATCTGGTCTCTTTTTTTGGTTTGTTCCCACATCACCCGGACGTGAAGTTTGTCTAAGAGCTTGTATTTTTTCTTTCTCAGAACAAAATGAAGACTTTGGAGTGGCCTAGTCAAAGTCCTGACCTGAATCCTATTGAGATGCTGTGGCATGACCTTAATAAGGCAGTTCATGCTCAAAAATCCTCCAATGTGGCTGAATTACAACAATTCTGCAAAGATGAGTGGGCCAACATTCCTCCACAGCGCTGTAAAAGACTCATTGCAAGTTATCGCAAATGCTTGATTGCAGTTGTTGCTGCTAAGGGTGGCCCAACCAGTTATTACATTTAGGGGGCAATCACTATTTCACACAGGGCCATGTAGGTTAGGATTTTGTTTTCCCTTAATAATAACAACCTTCATTTGTAAACTGCATTTTGTGTTTACTTGTGTTATCTTTTACTAATATTTAAATTTGTTTGATGATCTGAAACATTTAAGTGTGACAAACATGCAAAAATAAGAAATCAGGAAGGGGGCAAATACTTTTTTTTCACTGATTTTAACAGATCCCCGCAATGACCACATTTACCTTTTTGACATTTATGCCCCACTGCATTTTTGGTGTAGCTGATTGCGTACAGATGACCACAACTGTCACAATATTTTGTCTTATCACACGGATTAGCTCTTTTGCTGTGCTTGGTTTCTGCTACGTTTTTGTGCCTGTTAAAACAAGACACTGATCTGCAAATGCGCTGACAATCTGGGCACCTTATGTTTTTCAAATCCTTTTGCTTATGACACTCTTCAGACAGACATATATTGCAAAAATATTTGAATTTGTGGTAAGCCAGGCTTTTATAACCCTTGTAACAGGATTTACACACAGTCACTTCCAAAAAATCCTGTTTTGTTTTGTATCATGTAATAATGGTCCTCGTACAGATAAAGCCATGCTGTGTCTTCCTGGGGTTGCTCTCGGGTCTGGAACAAATCCACTTTTTTAGTACCGTGATTGTGATGAAAAACAAGAAAATTAACACACATATGTCTTTCAAATTTTGACACATCTGCTTACAAGACTTTGTGGGTCAAGCTAAATCCTGCATCTGCTTGGATTTTTCGCGCCTGTTCTTCATTTTCAGACATGTCAGGGTTTTTGTAACGTGCTAAACACATGGAGAAGCACAAGTTGTTGTCTGTGTTTGGAGGGACATACAGACATGCTCTTTTCTTTTGAATGATCTGATCATAAGTCCCATAGTCCCTAAAAATTAGGGACTATAATCATAGTACCTAATTTGCATCTCACACCTCCGCGTTTATTTAAGGCAGCTGAAACAACAAATTCAAGCCTATCATTTGTTTCTATTTTTTTATTACTTTGCATTACAATGTCTGTTTCATTCAGAAATGTTGCGGGCATCACCAGTGTTTAACATTGCGCACACGTCGCTGGACATTGACAAAACTACGTTTAAAACACTGTTTAGCGCAGCCAGTTTTGATGAAAAATTGACAATTTCTGTTAAGTGATGTTTTAGTATGTCCAAAGCTGTTTCCATATTATTCATCTTGATACTAGACAAGTTTAAAGAACGACTAATATCAACAACGTTAAACTTTCTTCTCTCTGTCATGTTTACATCACGCACCCCACCCGCCTGTCTTATGTGATCCGTTAGTTCAGCGCTGTATGACTCGGATTGTTTTTGCGGTATGGTCTTACAATCTATTTGAGCTGTTTTGGGTTTGGGGACTGGCTGTTTGTATTGTCTTTGTGGGTCTGTGCTACCCCCCATTTGATCTGCTTGTGAATCATTATCTGGTTCAATAAATTCTGAGGCATCACGTTTCAGTATACCCATTTTTTGCAATAGCTCAAGACTCTGACCAGGTGTCAATTCTACATCCTCATCTAATTTGTCAATTTCATTTTCAATATCAGTGAAGTTTTCAAATGTGGGCGATGGTCCATAGGCTTCAAGCCATTTCTCTTCACTGTCTGAATCTGTATCACTAACATAGCGATCGATTTCATTCTCTATATCTGAAAACCTCTCAAACTGCGATAATCAGAATCAGAATCAGAAATACTTTATTGATCCCCGAAGGGAAACTCTTTGTTACAGCAGCTCGCCTTTAAGTCAGTGCACACAAAGTACTAGCAAAAAAAATATAATACATTACACTATAAAAACTATAAAAACAGGTCAGAAAATAAATTAAGTACCAAGTGGGTATAAGTATAAAATAAAATAAGTGTGAAGTACCAAGTACCAGTATTCGTGATCATAATCACTACCACTCTCATCAGCGCAACTTTTTCCATGTTTGGATTTGCGGAAGCATTTACGACTCATGATCGAACACTACGAATAAGATAAGCAATATCAGACACAACTTGTTTAAGCATGCACTATGTTTATAGATCCATCTGTTCAAAAATAAGTCCAACTTTTGTGTTCATCAGACCTATATCCTTTCTAAGATGAGAAATCTCTTTTCAAATTTTATGACATATTCTTGCCTGTTTTAAAGCTATGAGGGCTAGCCTCTTGGAGATTTTTTTTTACTACCAATGTTTTTGTTATTCTACACACCTGTAGCTGTGCCTTGTCACGCCTTACCGGCCCTTGGAGTTCTTTTTGCAAATATGTGTAAGTCTTGTTTTGAAGCGGCTGTTTGCGTCTTGAATTTTGTATTAATGGTGTGTGTGTAATGCATTGTTTCTTACTATGTGATGATGTCTGTGGTTCATCCAGTGGAAAACTGCTATCGTCCCAACACTGGATCTGGGCATCCGTCCAGTCCAGTAACTCTGAAGGCTCTTCAGATGCTGACTCAGGATGCAGAAGACTTGGGGCTAGAGTTAAGGCCGCCTCACTCAGGTTCGGGGTGTCCGGAATTCGCTTAGGTTGTTCAGAAGGTCCTGACACTGGTGTATCACTGATCCATTTGGTCTGGGATGATGTCACCGGAGTATCTGGGGCACATTTAGGGTCTGTTTTGACCATATAAAACACACACACCCACACACACAGAAGTTAAATCACAAACAATATGTTGTTTAAAACAGTCTATTTATATGATCAAATCTTAGGAATTGAGCATCATAACGGGGTCCACATCTTCTGGTTTCTGATATTCAATAGGCCTTGCCCATGGTCTATCTGAGACACTAATAGTATCTGTTTTGATCATATAAAAACATGCACACACACACCCCTGCATTGTCAATTACACAGGTTAAATCGTGAGAACATAACAAAAAACAATCTTATTTAAAATGATTTCAAGTGTACATTTTTTGGATCCAGAATACGAACCTCTACTCCTGGGGTTTTCAATCGGATACTTCTTCTTTGTCTCTAACAACCATGAGCATATGCCGGCACTTCTTTGAGGGATTTCATCAAATAAATGGCGTTCCTCTAGAGATAACAACATATATGAAGTTATGTAAAAAGCAATATATCAGTTTTATTTTAAAAGAATCATGAAAAGCATATATTCGTCGCAGACACATGTAGCATGTAAAACAGATTATCACACCCCCTACCTGAGAAATATGTCCTCTTTCTTAAACCACTGCTTGAATTTCCCTATCCCGGGGGTAAAAAAATGTAAAATTATACGTTATTTTGATATATTTTAATTTAGATTTTTTGGGGGCGGTACCGCCATTTTTTGAGGATAGTGTACGTAGCTATGGTAGCTATCATTATCTGTCACCGGTTATTTGTCATCTGTCAATCGTTCATAATCACAAATGTATAAAGTAAGTGCGAAAGACAAATGTCCATATAAAGAGAAGCTCTTGACAGAGGTAAAGGAGCAATATATTACAAGTTAGTTAACGACTTTGATCCTTACGAATTAGGAAACATAGAATGGTCAAAGGACCTTGACCATACTTGCCAACACTCCCGATTTTCCTGGGAGACTCCCGTTTTTCATTGCCCCGTCCCGGGTTTCTCCCGGGGTCACAATTCTCCTGTATTTCTCCCAATTTATGACAAATTTTCACACCTTTTTTCCCTTTTTGTTTTCACAACCTGTTTCTGGCACTGTACAGTCTTGACACGGAAGAGAGCTGCTCACACTCGTGCCTCGTCCTCCTCACTGAGTATGAGACAGAGAGAGAAATTGAATGAATGAATGAAAATTAATGAATATTAGCTTATGCCAGAGGTTCTTGCAAGTTTACACCAAAGGGGCGAACATAAAAATGCTGTTGCAGTGTACTTATCATTTTGTTATTTTCATTCTTTAAAAGTCACCAGAATGCAGAAAACAAAGTCTCTGAAACCCAATTTTTTCTGGGGCAGGACCCCCAGAAAGTTACTGGATCAGTAAAACTATGCTTACATTAGTGACAAATGCAATATCCCCCAAGTCAGGAGCTTGCATCTAGCTGTCGCTAGATAACATTTATAGTGCTGACATATAGCTCGCTAATGTTTGTGTTCACGTTAGCAAGCTGACTAGCTGATGTTGACGTTGACTGACCATGTTGAAATTGAAGTTTAACCAAGTTACACCAAGTTGAACGGGTTGAGACTACCTAGCTAGATGGGTGGTGACGGTGTACAGGTGATGGTTGGTATCCTCCAAAAATAGTCGATTTGATGCATGAGCTCTGGTTACCTCTAGTTTTTTAAAGCTGGCTTGGTGTGTCAGGGCCCTGTGGCTTGGTCTCTTAGCAGCCACTCGGTTACCTTGTCTCACCACCATTTGCTGCTGACAGACTTGCGTGAGCTTGCGAGTAGCTTCAACCATACAGACTGGTGAACCACAACAATAAATTTAAAGAATAATCTGGTGTTATTCAGTACTTTCCTATTGTCAACAAATCCCATCAAAAATCCAAACCCATCAGCGTGTTAGTCTTTCAAGAATTTTTGACTTCCCTACTCTGTCTGTGGCACTCAGCCCCAAAGCCATTGGTTCCTACTAAAGACATACATTTTTAAAACTGGCCCAGAAACATATTGATTTATTTTTAAAAACAGCTGGTCACTGTAGTTTTTAGCAAATTTTACACAAACAGGAGGAAAAAGTGACTTTGTTGGGGACTACTTATGGTAACAATACAACTTTAGGTATAGTATAGCCATTCACTATTGGTCACTCAGTTTCCTACTTGCTCTCATTGTCTCCCT